>BKBX01006354.1:704797-728150 GCA_008326845.1 Vitis x labruscana x Vitis vinifera | reverse complement strand
CATTACTATTTATCTAAAATTATAGGTTTGACAATCCTAAAATTTTAGGCATTCAAATTAATGTTTTTAATTATGAAAGATAATTTAATATATTCCTATTTTAGAAAAATTAATAAATTTCTAATTCATATAAAACTTAAATTTATTTTCAATTTATTTCTTAGGACACAACATAATTTAATTAAATTGCAATTTATTTCACTAATTAAATTATATGCTATTTGATAACTTACACCCATCATTAGTATAATTATAATACCAAAAACTTTACTTCCTTTTATTTATAAATTATGTTCTCTGGCTTTCAAGTTTTATTTCACTAAACATAACCTATACTTAATATAATAATATATATATTAACCACCAAACACCATGTGTACACATCCTCCTTTATTATTAATATTATTATTTTCAGAATTCTTAATCATCCACATCCAACCACTCACACACTCCACGTGCATGCCTCTTTATTATTTTTAATATTATTATTTTCATCATTCTTCATCTTCCACACACACGCATTCTTTTTCCTTTTTTTTTTTTAAAAAAAAAACCTTCCTTCAGTGCACATGCGTTCTTTATTTATTTTTATTTTTTATATTTTATATTTCTTAATATTTTCCAATCCCTTGAGTCACATATAATAATATATTTATTTAATCATTCTTTTTTTTTTTTTTTGAAATTTCAATGCGTAGATCTATTCATCTAAGAAATTTTGAATTTCCCTATTTTCATCAATAGAACAACTTATATTCATAATTTCAATATTTTGACCTAAAATTTTTAAATAGATTAACCCTAGCCTAAATCGAAATCTTCCAAAGATTTTTTTTTTTCATCTAAAAACTCAAGATTTCCCAATTTCCAACCATGAATCAACCCATAATCTTAAATTTCCAATATTTTGATGTAAAAACGTATTTAAAAAAAAATAAACTAAACCTAATCTAAATTAAAAATTTTCAAAGAATATTTAGCGTGTTCAGAACTAACTAACGAATATAATATATTAATTTAGGGTTAGAATCTTACCTGGAAAAATTTGAACTTCAAACTCTGAACCTCTAACCCTTCAGCCCTATGATCTCCAATTCTCTAATTTTGGTTGATAGGGTTTTCTGAATAAAAAAGGTAATAGGAAGATCTAATTTATACCTAAGACTATTAATTGTAAAAGGACTCTTTCACCCTTAATGAGTTTAATTTATTGATTGATTACTTTGTAATTTACTATTTTGCCCTTAAAGTAAATTTTGGGATGTTACACAACGACTATTCCAAAATTCAAAATTTTGAATTAAAGAGAAATTTATTGTTTGGGCAGAATCCAAAAGCTATGGTTCTTTCTATATAAGACTTTGTTTGCATTATCTTCGATAGCTTCTAGGCTTTAGATTTGTATAGTGATGGCTTTTTCAAGTAATAGGTTTTGTGATTGTTTCCTGATTTAACATTTGTCCATTATGTCTTTTAGAGGGCTGAGTTTTGTTTGTCAAAAGTGGAACAACAGCCATGTATCTCAACAATAATGGCACTTTTACCTCTCATCAAAGCATTTGATCATAGATCAAATTTTAAAGCATGGAAATGGGGGTGTGAAAGTTTCAGTTGTCACCTCCTTATGAGAGATCATAAGGAATACATCACCAGATGCTCCTTACAATGATAATCAAATGAAGGTACTCATAATTGAACTACTTAAAATGCTAAATCATGCAATTTTCTTTTGTTTCGGATCTTAAAAGTTATTAATTTATTTAATTATTATATATTTATTTATTTATTTATTTATTTATTTAGTTACCACATCTCTTATTTATTTAGCTACCATATTAAAAAAAATTCTTTCCTTTTAGAAATAAGGGTAAATTAGTCTTTATTTCCTTGGAAACGGTATAGAACACTAATTTAAAAGTCCTACCATTTAAATGCCCACTAGGACATTTCAATGTTAGTCTTGATCCAAATTTTTTATTTTGTGTTTTCCATACCTTGTCCTAGACAATGAGGCTTAGGAAATTTAGGAAAACCAATTTCTAATGGAGGCCCAACATTAAGCCCAAACATTTTAGCAAATTTTAATTCTTTTAATTGGACAGTATACTTCTTGATTTAATGGCTTGCATGTTTCATATGTTTAAAGGCTTTTATAATAAGAGGATATTTAAAAGTAACCTTGAGAGTATTAAGAACATTTCCTAATGCTTGAAAGCAACTCAGGGGGTTGTTTGGATATACTTCTTGTTAACTTCTATATATATAATATACAAGAATTCTTAAAACCTTACATTGAAAATAAAATAGTTGTTAAAAATTGATTAAAAAATATCTTAATATTAAAAAAATTTTACTACCTCAAATTTATTTATTTTTTAAAAAAAAGTAATTATTAAGGCCATAAGATAAGTCTATACCTTTATATATAAAAATTTCTTACTAAAAAACCAAACAAAAGTATATCCAAATAAAGCTTAAAGTTCTATATATATATATGTGTGTGTGTGTGTGTGTGTGTGTTTTAATGTGTAACAATACATGATAAAAAATATTATCAAAAACCATTTTTAATTTCATATTTAAATATTAATTAGGTTATCATAAAAGCTTTCTGGTAGAAGCGTTATTGACAAAAGCCTAAACCTTAGACCTTGTAACATCAAACTATATCCATCTTTCTTTTTAAATCATTCCTCAACTTACTTAATTTTTGGAGTTTACATGATACACTCATAAGTGGCTCAAGAAAAAGGTACAAAAATTAAAAAATAAAAAGAAATTCACTAACACTTTGAGGGGTCAACTCCTCCTAATTATACAACTCATAAATTGATAAGATATCAATTTCACATCTTATCCATCAAAATAAAGACTTAAATATAGATAATTATATAACTAATTTCCCTTACAAATAAGAAACAACCTACCAAATAAATAAAACCAATCACTTACACATTCTCACCTTTAACAATAAAAATAAATACTTCAAAACAAAATCAGGAACATTGAAACAAAACAAACAAGATGGGGTCTTCTTGCGCATAACTTGGCTTCCATGTGTATGGCTTAGCAAGCACATTGAAGCCATTATATGCATCACTTATAATTAAAGGAAGTTATATTACAAATAGGATCCTAAGTTTTAGATGCTTCATCCATATTTTAAGAGAAAATTACAAAAATCATTTTTTAATTTTTACCTCTATCTCAATTTAGTCTCTAATTTTTATTCTTTTAGTAATATCAATCATAAATTATACGTTGACATTAGGCCTTTTGATTAAGATTTTAAATTTGTTAAAAAAATAAAATAAAAAGTGCATAGATAAACTGAAAATATTCAAATATATGATATAAAAAGTCGTACCAATATTTATTTGCTTGTTAGCAAAAGGCCCAATTTGACATTTGGATATAATTTATGATTGATATTATATATATAAAGTTTAAAAGACTAAATTGATATATAAGTGAAAGTATGTGGGTGATTTTTGTAATTTGTCCTAAGGTTTTTTTTTCTTTTAATCCAACACTATTGTCTTCTTAGTTTTGCCTTGTTTTTTTATTTTTTATTTTCATAAATTCCATCAATTATAATTAGAACAAAGCTAGAAATTTTTAGTTTTATTATTGGTCATTCTTTCAAATGATTAGATGGCCTAAAAAATAAATATATTATAATTTTTAGAGTTTTATCAAGAAAAATTACACTTTTTTAAGGTGTCATATATATATATATATATGTATGTATGTATGTATATAAGGTCCATGGTTATGAAATTAGTATTTTTTTTTTTTTAATAATTGGGTGTAATATTTATTACCTTTATTGTAACTAACCCAAAATGAATTGGAGTTTCCTCTTTGTAAAGTTGTCCATGATAAAACATAGATTGGGGCATAGCAGCTAAGTTTAGGAAAAAACCATCATTTCCTATCATTTTTCATTTTAAATATTTAATGTTCATACCTTAGAACTTTTGTTCAAACATGAATGTAGCTATTAATTTATGTATTACATAAAATGAGGGAATTATTCTATTTTGACTCATAGGTACTATTTATTTTTTGAGACAAATATATTTTACATGATTCTTCCTTTCATATGAATAATAGTGAAAGAATTGTTGTCTTAATATATAAAATTACCTTGAAGGGATTAATAGGTAGTTGAAGTAATCAACCCTAAATTTAGTTTTCTCTATCAATAATATCAATATTGAGTAAAATTTGATGAATCCCATAGAAATACACAAGATATAATACGGAAAAACCAACTAGCAAGCTAAATGTTAAAAACCGTGGGTGATATTAAGTAAAATTTAATGAATCCCATAGATTCTCAATCACATAATAAACACACGATATAATATGGAAAAACCAACCTGTGGCCTAAATGTAAAAAATTGCGGGTGTGGTCTCCCAACCGTTAAATAATCTACTAAATATGAGAAAACAGTATATATATAATATTTTTACTTGATTACCTATTCTGTAGGGTCTTATACCAATAGTATTGACATTCCTTGTCCAAATTCTTGATGCAATATTCCCTATGCTCTTTAGTAGATCTCTTGAGGCCCTTATTGAAGTTTTGTTGTATGAGTCTTTAACCTTTATTATTCATGTCGATGACCATGCAAATTCAATTCACATTCTAAACTACGAGGCTCTTCCTTAAATTCAATATGAAGTGGAACATAAATAGAGTATGAGGCAAATCCCAAGAAGTCATTATTCTGGTACCAATCCATAGGAAGCTCTATTGTTATTTGAGATTCATTTTTTTGTTGCCTTATCCACTCCCTGATAGACCACAATTGCACCAGCAATAGTCACAACTACACCAGCAACATAAGGCGGTTGCAACAACAGAACTCAACAAGACCCAAATCACTCAAGAACTGAGCAAGTAGTTAGGAATCTAGTAGTGTAGTTTGAACTGTGCAAGTAGTTAGAGTTTAGTAACGTAGTTTGTTACAGTAGAAAATATAAATAGCAGAGTAGAGAACCTCTCCATGATATATGTAATTTCTTCCTCTTAATATATAGAAACTAGATTTTCATCTTCCTGATACAAACTTTCATGGTATTAGAGCTGCCCCTCTTCATATCTCTTTGCATCAGTTTCATGATTTCACCATGACAATATCAACTCAATCCTCTAGGATACAAGCTGGAGCTGCGAATTTGTCCTCAACCATAGCTCAATCAATGTAGATGTTGAATCATGCATTGCCCATTAAACTTGATAAAGATAACTACATGCTGTGGAGAATCCAAATGGAGAACGTGATCTATGCAAACGGCTTTGAAGATCATGTTGAAGGTTTGACAGTGTGTCCTTCACAAACAACAAGCAATGGTGAAACGAATCCAGAATTTATTCTTTGGATAAGATTTGACCGAATGTTCCTCAGTTGGATTTACTCCTCACTTACTCCAAAAATTATGGGACAAATAATAGGGTATCAAACCTCCCATGAAGCATGGTTTGCTTTGGAAAAGATTTTCTCGGCTTCATCCAAAGCTTGGGTGATGCAATTACGACTAGAATTTCAGACCACGAAGAAAAGATCTCTTTCAATGATGGATTACATCCTTCAGTTGAAGAATCTGGTTGACAACTTAGCTGCCATTGGAGAATCGGTACACAACAGAGATCATATTCTACAACTGCTAGGAGGGCTTGGTGTAGAATATAATTCCATTGTGGCCTCTCTTACAGCAAGAGAAGATGAAGTTTCACTGCATACGGCGTATAATATTCTGTTAACCTATGAACAACTCTTAAATCTTCAGAATTCAAAAGAAGACAATGTAATCTCTACAAACCTCACTACCACGTCATCATATCACCACCAAAACAGAAGGAATTCCAATTGAAATTTATCAGGAAACAATAGTAGAATCTTCAACCCCGGACATAACTCTCATGAAAACAGAAACTCAGCCTTTCAAAATCGCCCTCTATGTCAACTTTGTGGAAAGGTTGGACATGTTGTGGCTCAATGTTATCATCGTTTCGATATAAACTTCCAAGGGGTAAATAACAATTCTGAAACCAAGTCCCATGCAACTAACAACAACCAAGATCAAGCTCACGCCATGATAGCATCTCCTACCAACATAAATAGCAAGGAATGGTTCTTTGACACTAGCGCCACTCATCATCTTTCTCAAACCACCTCTCTGGACAATTTACAATCATATAATGGCAATGACAAGGTGACAATCGGGAATGGTACGCAACTTCCCATTCTTCATACTGGTACTAAAATTTTTCAGTCTCTTTCTAAAGTGTTTCGGTTAAAAAGAGTTCTTCATGCACCTCATCTTGTAACCAATCTTGTTAGTGTCTCTCAATTCTGTGTTGACAACAATACATTTGTTGAGTTTCATCTTCAGTTCTTTCTTGTCAAAGAACAAGTTACCAAGAAAGTTCTTCTCAAAGGTTATCTTGAACGAGGATTGTATAAGTTTTCTACCAATTTTAGCTCATCTATAGATTGCTTGTTCTCCAGCTTCAACAACTCTTCATCTTCAAATCCCATGACTAAGCTTTGGCATTCTCGATTGGGCCATCCTGCTGAAGATATATTGAAACATGCTCTCAACAATTGTAATACCCCTTATCAATGTAATAAACTCCAAGTTTGTTATGCCTGCCAATATGCCAAAAGTCACAAGTTACCATTTTCGTTGTCTATGTCAAGAGCATCTCATCTTTTAGCACTTGTTCATGCTGATATTTGGGGTCTTATACCCACTCCATCTACTTCTAGTGCACAATTTTTTCTACTACTCATAGATGATTTCTCAAGATTTTCTTGGATTTATCCACTACACACCAAATATCAAGCACTTCCAATGTTTGTAAAATTTCACACTTTAGTAGAAAAACAGCTTGACTTCAAAATCAAGAGCCTACAATTAGATAATGGTGGTGAATTCAAAGCATTTTCTTCCTATCTTGCTGCTCATGGAATTAAACACGGGTTTTCCTACCCATACACACCTGAAAAGAATGGGCGAGTTGAGCAGAAACTGAGACATGTTACAAAAACTGGTCTTGCTTTTCTATTCAAAGCCTCCTTACCTCTCTCTTTTTGGTTTCATGTTTTCCATACTGTTGTATTTCTCATCAACCATCTACCTATTAAGGTGCTTAAATATCAATCTCCCTTTCAAACTCTTTTTGGGAAAACTCCTGATTATCATTTTCTCAAGATATTCGATTGTCTTTGCTACCCATACATTAGACCATATAATAAGCACAAATTGCAATATTGTTCTACTCAGTGCATCCTTCTTAGTTGTAGCAACACTCACAGGGGATATTTATGTTCCGATCCAAAAACTACCAGATTATACCTAACCAGACATGTTGTCTTTCATGAATTAGTCTTTCCAACTCTATCACCTTCAACTTCTTCTAGTCCTAGTTTTTCCGTTTCCACTCCTGCTTTTCTTCCCATACACATGTCCCCTTCTCCTAATTTACATTCTATTGATGCTCAACAACATAACCCCATACCTTTGTCTTCATCACTTCACTTATCTTCTAACCACATCCTTCCTACTATACATAACAACGTTCCTCAACATCCTCCTATTATTAATAGTCATCCTATGGTCACACGTGCCAAGGATGGCATTGTAAAAAATAAGGCCTTCTTGTCTCACATGCCCACTGAACTAGCTCTTCAAATTGATAAATGGTAGTTTTTTTCATTCATACTTTCATTCGTTCATGTATAGAGTATATATAGAAGGTAATCACCATTCTAAGAATGGAAAAGAATGATACAAGGAAAGAATGATATAAGGAAATAACAACTAATATCCTAATATTTCAACTTTCCTAATATCTCAATATTTCTAATATCTCAATATTCCTAATATCTCAATATTCATAATATCTCAACTTTCCTAATATCTAAACATTCCTAATATCTCAACACTCCCCCTCAAGTTGGTGCATAGATGTCACACATGCCCAACTTGTCTAAAAATTTTGAGAACACTTGACTTGAGACAGCTTTGGTAAGGATATCGGCCAATTGATCTTCTGATCGAATCTTAGGCAATTCCACAATCTTATCATCCAACTTTTCCTTAATGAAGAATCTATCTACCTCGACATGCTTTGTACGATCATGTTGTACTGAATTATGAGCAATGTCACATGCGGCTTTATTATCACAAAACAATCGAATTGGTTGCCTAGATAGGTAACCTAAATCCTGTAAGAGGAGTCTTAGCCATAATGCCTCACAAAGTCCTAGAGCCATACCTCTAAATTCCGCTTCTGCACTTGAACGAGCGACGACATTCTGCTTCTTACTTTTCCATGTCACAAGATTACCACCTACAAAGGTAAAGTAACCAGATGTAGATCTCCTATCATCCACTGCACCGGCCCAATCAGCATCAGTATATACTTCTATACTTTGATGATCAACATTTTTAGCAAACAAAATTCCCTTCCCAGGAGCATTCTTCAAATACCTCAAAATACGCATGACTGCATTCATATGTTGCTCTCCAGGATTATGCATGTATTGACTCACTACACTCAATGCATAAGCAAGATCTGGTCTTGTATGATCTAAGTACATTAATCTCCCCACAAGTCTCTGGTATCTTCCTTTATCGGTTGATACTTGATTAGGCTCAACACACAATTTCAGACCTTCTTCTATTGATGTATTAAGAGGTTGACATCCCGACATTCCAGTCTCCTGTAAAAGATCTAAGGCATACTTTCTTTGAGACAGAAAAATTCCTTCACTTGATCGAGAAACTTCAATCCCAAGAAAGTATTTCAGAGGACCTAGATCTTTCATTTCGAATTCTCTAGATAGATAATTTTGTAGAGCTTTTCTTTCTTCAGGATTATTTCCTGTAACTACCATGTCATCCACATATACGATGAGTTCCGTAATCTTACCATGTTGCTTTTTTAGGAACAAAGTGTGATGTGAATTACTTTGACGATAGCCAAAAGCTCTCATTGACTTTGTGAACCTTCCAAACCATGCTCTCGGGGATTGCTTCAACCCATACAATGACTTCTTCAATTTGCACACCTTCTGACATTGCTTTTCTAACACCATGCATCCTGGTGGAAGATCCATATATACTTCTTTAGATAACTCGCCATGCAAAAAGGCATTTTTCACATCGAATTGTTGTAATGGCCAATCTAGGTTTGCAGCTAAAGACAGTAATACTCGAATTGTGTTGATCTTAGCTACAGGTGCAAATGTCTCTATGTAGTCAATTCCATAAGTTTGAGTGTACCCTTTTTCTACCAGTCTTGCTTTAAATCGTTCAATACTATCATCTGCCTTGTACTTCACAATATAGATCCAACGACACCCAACTGGCTTCTTTCTTGGTGGACATTCTACGAGTTCCCATGTTTCATTCTTCTACAATGATTTCATCTTTTCATTCATGGCTGCTTTCCACCTTGGATCAGCTAAGGCTTCTTGCACACTGTTAGGAATAGCTACAGTAGATAATTGATTTACAAATGACTTATTTGATTCAGACAAACGATGGATAGACACATAGTTGCTCATGGGATATTTGACTTTAGTAGACAATTCAGGTTCATATGTGGGTTTAGGAATACCTCTATTATGACGATGTGGTAACCGTTTCATGAATGGATCAGGTTCCAAATTAAGAATACCCTCAACAGATGACGATTGGTTTGGTATTCCAGTGAAGACATCTTCGGACCCAAATTGTTGACCACTCATATCCAACTCACCCACTTCCTGGTTCACTGGTTCAGATTGTCCAGATTCATCTTCCTCAGAGATATGATAATCATAATCGAGAGTCTAAATTTCCTTATGGTACTCCCCCTGAATTTCAGACTCAGATGAAAAATACATTGAATCTTCATGAAACACCACATCCATTGTAATATACATTTTTCGAGTTGGAGGATGGTAACATCGATATCCCTTTTTATGCAATGCATATCCAACAAACACACATTGCAATGCATGGGAAGTTAACTTGGTGCGTTGGTGCTTGTGTAGATGCACAAATGCCACGCAACCAAAAACACGAGGAGGTAGATTTGGGACGGTTGGGGCAACTACGGCATTAGTAAGAGCTTGGAGAGGTGTTTGAAAGTTAATTGAGCTAGAAGGTACCCAATTGATCAAGTATGCGGCAGATGTGATTGCTTCTCCCCAATAAGAAATCGGTGTTTTTGCTGCTATCAAGGAAGCACGAACAACCTCTAACAAGTGTCGATTTTTTCGTTCAGCGACTCCATTTTGCTGGGGTGTATTGGAACAAGTACTCTAATGAATGATTCCATGTCCTTCCAAATACTTTTGAAGATCAGAACTGTGATATTCTCCACCATTATCACTACGCAGAACCCGAACCTTTGCATTGTACTGAGTTTCAATCATTTTATGAAAATTTTGAAACAACAAGTTCACTTCATCTTTGGTCTTCATCAAGCATAACCATGTCATTCTGGTACAATCATCAATAAAAGTAACAAACCAACGTGAGCCACTCAAAGTTGGGACTTTGGATGGGCCCCAAACATCATAATGTATAACCATAAAAGGAAACGGACTTTTATTCAAAATTAACAGAAACGAAGCACGATGGCTTTTAGCCAATTCACAAATATCACAACGGAAACCAGAAATATCACTCTTTGCAAACAAACTAGGAAACAATTTTTTTAAATAACCAAAGGAAGCATGTCCCAGACGTCGATGCCACAACCAAATTTCAGACTTTTTCTTCTCCCCCTCAGATCCATCTACCATCAAGGCTTGTTGCAAATTATTTGAATCCTTTGATTGCAAGTCCAAGTAATAGAGTTTTCCCCGTTTAATACCACAACCAATCGTCTGTCTTGTTTGGATGTTCTTAATCACACAAAATTCAGGCCAAAAAATGACAACACAAGATAAGGCTACAGTGATTTGAGAAACTGAAAAAAGATTGTAATCTAAAGATGGAACAACTAAAACAGAATCCAAATTCAAAGTATCAGTAAGAGTTAAGGATCCTTCCCCAATGACTAGGGTTGTGTTACCATTGGCTGTGGAAACAATTTTTTGTGAGGAAGGTCTAAGGGGTGAAACCTGTCTAGAATCAAAAGTCATATGATCTGTAGCACCAGAATCAATTATCCATGCACTATTAATAACAGGTGTAAAAGTATTTAAAAACTTACCACCATGATCAGTAGCGGCTACCAATGCAGAGGCTTTCTCAGCAACATTAGCCTCTGTTTTTATTTCGGCAACAGTTATAGTCGAGGTTTTCTTGGAATCCTTCTTCCGTTGATCACGATTATTATATTAATAACAAAGTGTTGATAGCCTAAACATGATCTAAAGGTCCATGGTTCAAACCCTCGGTTCCTTATTATTTTCCTAGTCATACCAAGAGTCGTTGCTTTGAAATTGTGGGATATCCAAACTGGTGGGACCAGTCTTATTGCAGTGAGTGCATTTGAAGGTTGACTTATCAATATTAGGGCTTGTCTTAGGATGGTTGATCGATGTCGGACTACCATAGCGACAAAATATCCAAGATTTCAGTTCCATGGCTCTGATACCATCTTCAAATTGATAAATGGTAGTTTTTTTCATTCATACTTTCATTCGTTCATGTACAGAGTATATATAGAGGGTAATCACCATTCTAAGAATGGGAAAGAATGATACAAGGAAAGAATGATATAAGGAAATAACAACTAATATCCTAACATCTCAACTTTCCTAATATCTCAATATTTCTAATATCTCAATATTCCTAATATCTCAATATTCATAATATCTCAACTTTCCTAATATCTAAACATTCCTAATATCTCAACACTAGCAACATTTGCTCAGGTTTCCAAAAGTATCAACTGGACCAAGGCTATGCAACAAGAGTATGATGCTCTACTCAAAAACAAAACATGGAATCTAGTTCCTACTCTTCTAAATGCCAATATTATTGATTGTAAATGGGTCTAAAAATTAAAACATAACCCATATGGCACCATTGCACGTTACAAGGCTCGCCTAGTTGCCAAAGGTTTTACCCAAACACATGGCCTTGACTACTTTGAGACTTTCAGCCCCGTTGTCAAAGCTTCAACCATCAAAATGGTGCTTGCTCTAGCTATCTCATATAATTAGACAATTCGTCAGCTTGATGTACATAACGCCTTCCTCAACGGTGACCTCCAAGAGCAGGTCTTCCTAATCCAACCAATCGATTTTATCAACACCCGGTTTCCTACTCACGTCTGCAAACTTAACAAAGCCATTTATGGGCTTAAGCAAGCTCCTAGAGCATGGTACACCAAGTTCAGTCATGCTCTTCTTGGCTAGGGTTTTCAAGTTTCCCGTGCAGACAACTCCATGTTCTTTCTTCACACTGCCAAGGATGTGCTTATCTTGTTAATCTATGTTGATGACATCCTCGTAACAAGTAGTGATCCTCATCGTGTTTCTTCATTTGCTTCTCGTCTTAATACTATATTTGCTCTTCGAGATATTGGTCGTCTTCACTATTTTCTTTGTCTGGAGATTATGCAAGCAGAAAACTCAGTCCATTTAAATCTACACAAATATGTCCATGATTTTCTTCAATGCACCAGTATGATTGAACCCATATCTGCTTCTACACCTGGTATGGTTGGTCAAAATTTATCCAAACATGATGGAGATCATTTCCATGATGTCACACTATATCGGAGCACAGTTTATGTTCTTCAATATCTCACACTCACAAGACCTGATATTTCATTTGTTGTCAACAAGGCGTGCTAGTTTATGAGTAGCCCTCCAACACACATTGGCTTGTTGTAAAACGCATCTTACACTACCTCAAAGGCACTACTTCTTACGGTCTTTCCATGCAACCGTCTTCCACGTCGGACATTCAAGCATACACTGATGCTGATTGGGCTTCTTGTCTATATGACAGAAGAAGCACTAGTGGCTATTGTATTTTCATTAGACCAAACTTGGTTTCATGGTCATTCACTAAGCATAAAATTGTTTCAAGGAGCAATGCGGAATCTAAGTATCGTGGACTAGCTGCTGCCACTTCTGAGATTGCCTAGATTCAATCTCTAATCACTGAGTTCTGTCTTTCTCCTACAACACCACCAATTCTATGGTGTGATAACCAAAGTGCTACCCATGTTGCTGCCAATCCTGTGTTTCACGCATGAACAAAGCATAATGAACTCGACCTTCTTTTTATTCATGATAAAGTTTTTCAGAATGAACTCCGTATTCAGTATCTTCCCTTTTCCGACCAAATTGCTAATATCTTCACCAAACATATCTCAAGCTTTCAATTTTTTAGCTTTCGGACCAAATTCTCTGTTGTTCCCAAACCCACGAGCTTACGGGGGGATGATAGATCACAACTGCACCAGGAACAGTCACAACTACACCAACAACATAAGGCGATTGCAACAACAGAACTCAACAAGACCCAGATCACTCAAGAACTGTGCAAGTAGTTAGAAATCCGGTAGTGTAGTTTGAACTGTGCAAGTAGTTAGAGTCTGGTAACGTAGTTTGTTACAGTAGAAAATATAAATAGCAGAGTAGGAAACCTCTCCATGATATATGTAATTTCTTCCTCTTAATATACAGAAACTAGATTTTCATCTTTCTGATACAAACTTTCACTTCCATTATTTCCAAGAATGAAAATTGTGATTATCTTGCGCCAACAAGACCCGCACTCAAACTCCGGCAAGAAAAATGGTTTAAATCTTGTGTTTTTATACCAAAAAAAAAAAGTGTTAAATGTCTTCAAAATCATACCTCAATTATTGATTTGAAGAATTTGAACAAGGAAGAACGAAGTAAACTTGAGGGACTTGATAAAGTTTCTAGGTATGGGCAATCATGGACATCAAGAACTCGCAACACATGGTAGAAGCTTTGGAATTTGTAGAAGCTTGTGGCAGTGGCTTAAGTCAAGTACTCTTTAAATTGTCCAAAGTCTCTAGGATTTCTGAGAAGATCTTTAGTTATGGACAGCCATAGCAAGAGGGAGTTGTAAGGGACTTCAACTCACAGATGGTACTTGGTAGACTCTCAATGTTTTTGCACCTCCGCAAACATAAGCTATCAAGTTCAAAGGGACACTAGATAATGGGTAGTTCATTGATAGCATAGCCCTTTAAACAAAGCTTCCATTAGTTTTGCTCATTTCGTTCACATTCAAAGTAGTTACTATATATAAGATGGATCCCACACTCTTCTGCTTAAAGGGTTATGCCACAATTAAAAGAAGCCATAAAATGTGTCCATTGACTAGAGCGATATTGCTTCTTAATGGAAACCAAGGGATAATATATAACCCATACTAGATTTGATACACTATCATCATCATCATCATCATAGCAATCACACCAAGATTGAAATGAGAATTTATCCACATCTTCTAATTGATAATTTCTCTAGATTGTCAACTCACAATAGAAGTCCAATGATCCATTGTCAAACTCAACATCAAGTACTGAAACATTAACACAGCATAAAGCAAATCCCAATAAGTCATTATTTTCGTACCAATTTTAGGGGAGTTCTATTGTTACTTCATCACTTCATGTACTCTCATTCCTTATTCCTGCTAGAATTCTACTACTTCTAGGAATAACAGCACTCATTCCCTTGCCTTGGAAGTCAGAAGCACTAATAGAAATCTCAATTTCCTACATAAAAGCACCATGTAAATCTAATGCGTAAAAAAGAAAACGGGTCTATGCCATGAAAATCATACCTGAATTAATTCTGATTTGAAGTAATTGACTAGAGGATGAATGGACAATAATGAGGGGCTAAATAAAATACCATCCTAATAGTGCGCATCTAAAAATCGTAGACTTCATGGAAGCTCATGAATTTCTTGAAGCTTCTTGGAGTGGTTCAAGTTAAGGCCTTTTAGACTTGTTCGAAGACCTGGAAATCGTAAAAGGTTCTTGCAGTGACTCAAGTTAAGGACTCTAAGATTGGAAAGTCAATTGATGCCAACAGGTATGCTACTAAAATAGTTTCCATTCAGAGATAATTCTTCCAATGATGATAGGTGGCAAATATGATTGAGGATCTCTCATTCTGTTAGATTGCAATTACATAAAGATAATTCTACCAGTGAAGATAGGTTCCAAATATCACTAGGGATTCATTCTTCCATTAGATTGCAGTTATGAAGAGATAAAGTTTCTAATGAAGATTGGTGGAAAGTATCACTAGGGATTCCTCTTTCCATTAGATTAAAGTCACATATAGATATTACTTCCAGTGATGATAAGTGGAAACCACCATTGAGAATTCCTTTTTCCATGCGTCTGGAGTTTCTCATACATAATTCTATTAGTGTTGACAAAGGGCAAATATGGTGCTTAATGATCTCCCCTTCCATTTGATTGTATTGTAGATTTGATGTTTTTAATGAGGAAAAGTAATTATTACTCTAGATTACTCCTTGCTTTAGAATGCAACAAGTTAGATCTAAAGATCCTAATGAGCATAAACCACCCCTTAGGTTTACTTTCAATCTCTCGAGTTTTGGACAATCTAGGACCTTAAGTGTTTCAAGAGAGCTCAGATTGCAAATGCTTTATGGAAGATTCAAAAGGTTTTTGCAACATGACAAATCTAGGTGTTTAAGAGCCTTTAGATGTCTAATTGAGGATGGAAGCTCTTCTATAGCTATTAATCTCAAAGTGGACTAAATCTTACAATGGCGACGTCGACAAGGCAACCCTCTCACTGTCAGATTGCTCCCCCTCTAGTGTTGGGTCTTGCGTAGTTGCAAATTCTCCTGAAAAGGCACAATTTAAACAAGTAGCTTTAGTCTAAGCATGCCTAATAATGATTAGATCTCAATTATCTACTTGTATATGGAGAAAAATGGGATTGAAATACTCTTGTCATTGAGAATATATTTTATTTCCAAGTGGTTATTGACATCATAAGAAATGATGAGGATCCCAAACCAGATACTATGGATGAATGCTAACATAGAAAAGATTGACCAAAATGGAAAGAATATATCCTAACAAAATTAAACTCGTTAGAAAAATGAGAAGCATTTGAACCTATAGTCCAGACACTTAAACTTGTCAAGCTTGTTGGATATAAATGAGAATTTATAAGAAAGCGCAATGAGAAAAATGAAATCACGAGACATAAAGCATATATGACTCATAGCTCAAGGTTTCCGACAGAGACTTGATATTGATTACGAGGAAACATATTCTCTTATGATATACGCAACCATATTTACATATTGAATTTGTTTAGCAATCTCGAAAGTACTGGATTTGCATCTCATGGATGTCGTTACTGCACATTTATATGGATCTTTAAATAATGACATATATATGAAAATCCCCAAAGAATTTCAAATGTCTGAAGCAACTAATTCAAAATATTGTAGCATATACTCAATTAAGCTACAATGATCCTTATATCAATTAACAAATCCAAAGGGATGTGGTACAATCACTTCAATGAATATTTGAAACAGGAAATATGCATGTGTTACCCTATTTGGCTATGCATATTCATTATGTTGAATATTTTCAATTATTATAGTATATGTGGAACATTTGAATTTTGTTGGAACTCCTGGAGAGCTTATAAGAATAGTTGACCATTTGAAAAGTAAATTTGAAATGAAAGATCCTAGAAAATAGAATATTTTGCTTTAGCTTGCAAATCGAGTATTTTTCAAATGAAATATTAGTTTATTAGTTAACATATAAAAAAAAAAAGTCTTGAAGCACTTTCATATGGATAAATTGCATTCAATAAGTTCTCCTATGGTTGTTCGTTTACTTGTATTGAACAAGGACTTGTTTCATCATAAAGAAGATAATGAAGAACACTTGGTCCAAAAGTATCAAATTACAGTGTTATTAGTGCACTGATGTATTTTGAAAATTATATAAGACTAGATATTGCATTTTTTGTTAACTTACTTGCAAGATATAGTTCTGCACCAACTCAAAGACATTGGAATAAAGTCAATCATGTATTACGATAACATGAGTCTATGTTATTTGAAAAGATCAAAATCTCAATTATGTAGATGTTAGCTATCTTTTAGACCCCCACAAAGCTTGATCTCAAATGAGATATATATTTATCAATGGTGGTACGACAATATCATGGAGATCAATCAAGGAAATAATAGAAACATGTGGACTACCCTCCATAAGAGGTAATGCTACCAAGTTATATAATGTTGTATGCATCATAGATTAAAGAAGAACACATTAAGGGTGATAAAATTAAGCATATTGACCAAGTTCTTTTACATTCATTAGCTTCAGAAAGGTGATCAAAATGTTATTCAATGAGTAAGATCAAGTGATAATATAACAAATCTATTCACAAAGGCATTGTCTACTACAATACTCAAGAAGCTCATTGGAATACATCAACTCAAAGATCTCTATGTTGCACTACTAGAGAGAATATAATCATGTCAACATGAGGGGTAGTTAATTGATAAAAATATCACTACGTTGTACTCTTCTTTTTTTATTACTACTCAAAAAGTGCTATTTGATAGCCTGCAATTAACTCTTTTAAATGCTTTTGAGTAGTAGTTATCACCTTTTAACCCAATTAACATATTAAGGACCCTTGCAATCAATTCTAATCAAATTGTGTTAAGTTTTGGTGTTTTGATGGCTTTTTGATCACCAAAGCAATCAGAGATTGAGGAGAGTTCTTTGGAATCTGGGATTGCATGTATTACTGATGATGCATCATATATAGACATCATTTTTGTTTAAACTTGGCATATTTCTATTTCCTCTACTCACTAACTCTGTTGTTTTTTGAAACGTGTGGTTTCTCCTACATGACTCAGACTTCATGTCACTCAGGAGGTACCACTTCCTCCCTATTTTTAATCACTTTTGTCACATTGAGGACAATGTTCCGCTTGGTTGGGGGGAGAATTGAGGAAGTAAGTATTGTTAATAATGCTAAGTTATTTTGGTAATTTAGTTGCTTTTTGTTTAAATTTTAAATTTTTTAAGTTTTTATTCTACTCTCCATGGTTATTAAGGAAAAATTTTCAAAATGAAATAAGAGAAATTGAATTTTTGTCTTTTCACTTGACTTAGATTTTGTTTTATGCTTATTAAAGTTGATGAATTGTTGAAACTTCTATTGAATTCAAACTTAGTTCTTCCACTTTAAGCTATTCACACACTGTGCACAATAGGTTCCGAGTATAAGATGAAAAACTATTTCCCTCTTGACTTAGGAAAATTTTAGACTTGGTACCTTTGACCTCATTTAATAGTGTTGGGACACCTTGTAAAAGGCCAATGAGTCTTTGGAAAAAATGGTTGCTTGCCTTGAAACCCGAGAAAGGTCTGAGGGGTATATGGTGAAAATCTTTAAAACCTGGTGCCCTAAGCCTTAATTGGTTGGGAGTCACCGACCTCAATGCTCATTACAAGGGTGGATATGTGGAGTTTAACATACTGTAGGTGCTTAGGTATTTTAAATTCATTCTCAAAAGTCCGAGGTAAAATCCGAGGAGCTAGTGGTTGAAAGATCCTTAAAGCTTGATGCCCTAAACCTTAATTGGTTGGGAGTCATCGATGGACCCCCGTTACATGGACAAGTTAGAAAAGAATACCTTTAAGCCTTGTACTCCGTCAAAAAAAAAAAAAAAGGTGCGTTCTTAACCTATTGGAGGTTGATTAGTTTGCTAAGCTTTGAAAAAGAACTAGGTTGGGAGGAGAGATTAGTTCAACATACTATATTCGGAAGCTAATAAATAACACTTAGATTTTTGTGGAAGAGTAAGGCTTGACCCTTTGGGAGTGGAAACTCTTTTAAAAGCTTAAATTTGCATAATGCCTTCTCTTTAAGAATTATGATTAGACAAGTTATTTGATAACTCTTGTTGAAGTTTGAGTTTTATTTCTTTAATGTTCCATGTGAGAGCTAGATCATCACGCCACTTGAAAGTTGTTTTTTTTTTTATTAGCATGATGTTGTAAATTATAGTACTGTTTATTTTTAATTTTTCTCTCCTTCATTGCTAAGGGACTAGCAATATGTTGGTTGGGGGGAGTGATTACTACTCAAAAAGTGCTATTTGATAGCCTGTAATTAACTCTTTTAAATGCTTTTGAGTAGTAGTTATCACCTTTTAACCCAATTAACATATTAAGGACCCTTGCAATCAATTCTAATCAAATTGTGTTAAGTTTTGGTGTTTTGATAGCTTTTTTATCACCAAAGCAATCAGGGATTGAGGAGAGTTCTTTGGAATCCTTGGCAAAGCAATGGAAAGCTCAGAAACATGTAGAACCGAAGCTTTGAAGTCCTTTGCCATAAGCAGATCCGGAATACAAGGAGTAAAAGATGTCCGGACAGGGCGTCCGGACACACCATTAGAGAGCGGCGGAACATGGGTTGTGACAGGCTTTCGGAATGAAGTTGCAAGGCTTGCTCGCTTTAGTCAATGTTTTTTCCATCTGGACAACATATCCAGATAGGATATGCTATCATCCGGGTGTGATGATTCACGAATGTCGTATGCTTCTCCTAGAGGGAGTCCGGATAAGAAAGCGCGCTCCGTGTCATCCAGGAGAGGGGTCCCTACACCTTGCACACGGGGACGGCTGGCATTCCACCTCATCCGGATATCTCACATCCGGATGGGAAAGGAGGACGTTCCGTGCGCCGACATTTTACATCCAGATATCTCACAGCCGGATGGGAGAGAAGGACGCTTCAACTTCTCCGGATAAACATATCCGGACCTTCTGATAACGCTTACCTGCAGAATTTTTCTCTCAGTATACGGTGCAGCGTTGTTCTCCTGAACCTTCCTGATATTTTTGACCGACATTTTGAGATATTTTGGGATATTTTGCTTTAGATATTTGTTGTCTAAATCCCCAAACTCTCCTTGTAATCCACTTATCATAGGATTCCTTAGTCTTTAAGTAAGTAGAAAATGGTGAATAACCTCATATATATAGTTTATAATTTTCTTTACAAAGGAGATCGATCTATTATGTAATCAAGAAAAGAAAGAAATATATTTCCAGAGCACTTGCTCTGTTTTTCCGTCATATATTTGTTTTCTTGTTAGTTTTCTTACTAGTCAAACAAGCTCTGAGGAAGTTTCCTCAGAGAATGAGTGGCTAGACTTTTAGTTCCTTGGAGTTAAGGTTGCAGGGAAAGGTTCCAAGTGCAAGAATTAGTAGCTTTGTGGTTTCAGTCATTAATGAAGAGAAAGTATGATCCTTTAATGATTTCTATGTTTTTAGTTAACTTAAAACACCTTCAAGTCACTTGAGCCAGCACTTGGTAAGACATGTGATCTCAGTCCATGGAGATGCACTTGTTTATCTCTTGCGAGCTTTTGGGAAGTGACTTGGAGGTAGGATTTTCTAGAATTGCCAACACTTGGTAAGCTTTTGGACTCCAAGGAGACTTCCATTAGTTATCTCTTGCGAGCTTGAGAAGGGAAGTCCAAAGTTAGAGATCACCTTGAATGGCAAATGCTAGGTGAGAGGCACGAGCCATTGCAAGTTGCATCAGTGAGAGGGAATTAGAGCTGAAATCCATTTAAAGGTTACATCTGTACAACACCGATTAGAGAATTGACTATATGTTAATTCTCTAATGCGAGGAAACAAACCAAATGACCGAAGCTCTGTTTTTGCATAAGGAACCTCCCCTATGAACCTAAACCTCCAAGGAATGTTTTTCTTCATAAGTAATTTCCATTACTTTCTTTTTGGTTAGTTAAGACTAAACCCTTTTCACTCAAACAAAAAAGCACCAACTCAACTTTGAATTGGTATCAGTTGTGAGTTGAAAACCCTTCCCAGTGAACGATCCTAGAGCCACTATGCTATAGTAGCTTTGTCTTTGCTATCCTAGTTCATGGTGTAATAGGTTATAAATTTTGTTGATTACTACCTCAATCAAGGAGCACCAGCTGGACATGAGTCAGCTAATACACCGACTGGGCAAGAATCATTTTCTTCACCCAAGTTTTATCCCACTAGGTTTTACTGGTAAGGTTTTTAACAAGGCAGTTATAGTAATCTAAAATAATATTGTACACTTTTTCCTTTACTAGGGTTTTTCCTATTAAGGTTTTAATGGGGCATATTCTTGTGATCATCCAAAGAGGAGTGTTATAAAATATGAGATTTTATCGGATTATGGGAACTTGTAGATAATCATCCATATTGATATACATCTCTTTGTGACTTCCTATACAATGGGAGACCTATAATGAAAATTGATTTAGTTTTCTTCCATTTTACTTTTCTTTGAGGATTTGTGTTTATTCTCTCTTCTTTCTTTTTCTCATTCTTTTATTTTACAACAGTAGAATGTTTTTTAAAATCATTAACTATATATTTCTTTATTGGTTAACAGATCACTTCAACAATTAAGGTAAGCAACATTTCATTCACTATAGTGCATGGGACGACAACCACAAAAACTGTGATTAGCTTGAGTTGTAGTAAAATTGCGGCCTGCACCAACATTATATTGAATCATATCAACATAAAATCAACGTACTCGAAAGACAGTTCTTCATATTGGATCAATGCCCATGGAAGATTTAGCAAAGGGTTATGGGTTTGAATCATGGGATTGGAAAAAAATGCTTTTTTTTTTTTATTTAAGAAAACTTTTGAAAAATGAATTTTAATTTTTATATTCAAGTCTAAAAGTATTTAAGGTGAGCCCGGGTGGAATTGGAGGGCTAAACAAGATCTACAAAAAGTACCTGTTCCAATTTTGCTGTTCTGGACTTGAACATGGTTTGAGCCGCCAATGTCTATACCATCCGTGTTCGGGGCATCTTCAGGTGCACTTATAGTGATGTTATTGTCAAAATGATATGGGCCTTTTGGGGATTGATATGTGTCAATCCTTGAAGTACCAGGTACGGGCAAGTATAAAACTTCAGTGCCTGTCCCAAGACATGCGAAATCTTACTATTTGTCGCATTGTTAAGCTATGTATAGGATTTTGATTTCAATATGACATTTTATATCCGAGAAAAAGCGATTGAAAAATAATGAAGACGTTTTCTACTTACAGCTATCCAATGATTGTTGTCAAACAGAAATCAATGAAAAATGAAACGGCCAATCTCCATCAATTACCTTCCAATTCAGGTTCTGAATTCTGTCGAATGCTATATTAATTTGAATAAAACATTGCTTAGTCCTCCATATTTTCAACAAATTAATCACCTGAAATTTGATAGAAGTGGGCACACATGGACCCGAAAATTCGATAGGATTCAATAAGAATGTCCTCGCTGGTACATTAAGGGTAGCACGCTGTTGTTGCACGTTGCAGGCTTCATTCCATGCCTTCAGAAATGCCTGTACATACATGGCACATAAATGATATCTTTTCTATCCGTTCTATCCTTTATGGTGAAGTCTCTCACGTAATACAAATAAAAAGAGCCTAAAGTGCAGTATCCATTAGTATCCAAATTTTCTGTGTAGTACCAATGGGCATATAAAAATATGATGATATTTATAATTAAAGGAATCAATTACCATCCTCTTCTAACTAAATTCTCAATACCATTACAGAGAAAGCAGTAGTTACCTGAGAATCATCGGTTTTTCCATCACCAACAGCTCCATAATTCATCACATCATATAAAGGCGAGCTTGCATTTGTAGTACTGCTGAAGCTGGATAATGTTACCATGCATAAAATGAAGAAGGAGAAACGATCCTGCATGCATAAGCCATTAATAAATTCCCACTCGTAAAAATCCTTGTAGTCCTCGAAACATTTAAAATTTAGTAGCAGTAATGTCATTCTACTATGTACCTTCATATTGATGAGAAGGATGCTCACCATTCTATCGTCACAGCAAGCAACACAATCGGTATGTAGTACTACAAAGTTTTACATTTGGGTTATATCCATTGATATTCCTTCATATGTAATAGGTTTTGAAGCTGTAGGGTTGTGGTATACATTGGATATTTCCATAAATATATATGTTCTAGAAATTTCATATTCATTATTTTTAGAAATTTATTTTAATGTTCATATCTTATTCTCTCATCTTGTGGGGGTAACTGACAATAAATATTTCAATTTTTTTTCGTAAAATGTTTGATATAACTTTTGCTTGGTTTTATTTCTTTTTTCATTTTCAATATTTTTACTTTTCAATCTGAACAAAAAGAAAACAAATTGGAGGATATGTTTAAATACTATGACATTGTTTGGCAACTACTTATGAAATAATTTTTTGTTTTCCACAACAAATACCCTATTTT
>BKBX01006354.1:672392-684070 GCA_008326845.1 Vitis x labruscana x Vitis vinifera | reverse complement strand
AAATGGCAAAAATCGTATTTAAATATTAAACATATTGAAAATGAAAAAAAAAATTGTATTATGTAATTATATATATATATATTTATATATATATTATGCAAAAAAATTTTATATTTATTTTTAAATATATTTATATTATTTTTTAAAATAAGTTATATAGCTTTTCCTTGTTAAATTTCAATGTAAGCATAAAAATAGGGCTCATTGCATAAGAAAAAGAGGTAGCTGTTTTGCCATAGGGCTCATTGCAGAAGTTCTATATGAGAGTTTTTGCATTTTTATGTAGAAGTTTCAATTTTGAAAACAAAAACTAGAAAGTGCATCCAAAGGTTTAGGTTGTATGTTTAAAAATTTAAAATTTGAGAAATTAAAACTTTTTAATATCTCAGTTCTTTCAAATAGTTTGTAAAAATTATTATCTTTTTAAATTAAAAAGGCAAAAAATAGGAAACATATCCACTTTGATGCTAAATTATACATTTATTTTTTGTTTTTTCCCCTCTAATTTCAAACTTGAGATAGCAAAACTGGAGTGAAATGGAAAGCCAATAAACCAAAAGCATAACTGAGACTTAAATTGAGTGCATTTTTTTTTTTGTAATCAACCTGATAATTTTGCAAAGCATAGATTTAATTGATACCAAAGCAAAGGATAATTTTTTATTTTCTCATCGTAATTGGATTCGGAATTTCAAGTAAACTTGTTAAAAAAATAAAAATAAATTTCTAGAGAGAAGTATAAGGCAAAACTAGAGATTACCCTTGTACCAAGATTAAGCATGGCAAACTTGAAACTATAATCTCAATCAATTCCATAAATATTAATCAGCCAAAAAAAAAAAAAGTCTGAAAAAATGGAATTTAAATCCACAACAAACACCAAACATTTGTCATTCCTTCAAATCCTGCAAACGATAGGCATCTAATTATAGAATGAATTAAAGAAAAATACACATTCCAATTATATTTGGTTGATTTTAATTGGAATCTTACCTAAGCCCCTTGTTCTTATATTGCTTTGAAACTGGGAAGGAAAGTAGTTAGAGTAGCTTCATCCTCCCATTCTAACTCATTCCACCACTCTTGCTTTCCTACCATCACAACTCTACCTTGATTGGCACTGTTGGAGTTGAGTGGCAGCTTCTTCAGCTTTGGACACCCAACTACTTCAATTCTGTCAAGGTAAAGAAAGGGCAAGGGATTCCGGTACACATTCTTCAGTTGGGGTAAACCATTTAACTCCAGTCGTATGAGTTTCAAAGGCCACACACACGCACACCGCACTGGAAATCGCACTTTCTCACCTTCCTCATTGTTACCGTTGAATATGAACATTCGCTCCGCGGCACCAAATGAAAAGCGGAAAGAGCGAGATGAGATCCCCATTCACAAAGGCGGTTCTCCTTTTCTAAGTTATTTTTCTCGTTTTCCAAACAGAAAAGTAGAAATAGGTAGTTGTGGTTCTGTCCAGGAATCATTTTATCGGACAAATTCTCTCTATTTCCGTCGCTTTTATTTTTCATGGGCTGAATTGCATGATTCCGAATTGGGTGGGATTCATTCAGCTTTTTCTTTCATATTTATAGGACGGAGGCGTAGAAGGATCCCACGGTACACAAGCTCAGATTTCCTCCATCCTCCGCACCTTTACCTATCACTTCTTCCATTTCATCACATTGTCCTATTGTAAGATATAGGAGGTTTGGGGCAAAAATAAGCCATGTCAAATTCTTCAACATGTGGCATCTATTGATGACCACTTCGCAAAGGCCATGGAAGCATTTGACCTTCGGGTTGAGACTGCTATACCCCACTGTTTCCTTTCCTTTCCTTTCCCTGCCCAATCAAACTTAATCTCTCTCAAACTATCCAAATCTTCCATCGTAAGCCCATAGAGATGCTTCATATTTTCGAGAGATGATAGGTTGAGTGAGCTTGAACCTTTGAACATCTTGAGGCAGATTGCATAAGTGCAACTCGGTAACTTTCTGGAACTTAAAAATCTCTTAAACACAGAGGCACTTGCTATGGTGAAAGTTAAATTTGTCAAGTATTTCAAACTCTTCAATTCCTCTACCAAGGACTCATTACCATATGATTCAACGCCTCCACAATTGTACATGCCAACGGCTTGCAACATTAAAAGACTTGATATTAGTCCTCGTGGAATTGAAGAGACTTTAGATGAACACAATATCAAAATCTTCAACTGTACGAGATTCTTCATCTCAATCGGCAACTTCTTTATCCCAGTACCAAATAAATCAAGATATTGCAATGAAACCAAATTATAAATATCTGATGGTAACTCAACTATTTTGGCGTTTGATAAGCTCAACACTCTTAGATTGGGCATAAATTGGAAAAAAACCATTGCTTATCATCTGCAAATCACTATTCAAATCTAGACGAAGTGTTGAGAGATTGGGACATGTGGGTGATCCTGTTAACTTCTCAATTCGGTTTTCCATCAGTGAAATCCTTTCTGTCGTCGTCCATTTGACAAAGTCAGGTGCTTGGGTCAAACCGGCACGTGTTTGTACCAAAAACTTGCCCTTCATCTCCCCCATTTCACTGGTTATCCACAAGGCCATATCACGTACAACATCATGAAATTTTACAAATCTAGTATTTGAAGATTCCTCAAGTAGACATGCATGAACGAGGGTACTGATAATATTGAATCCCTGATTTCTGGCTCCATCCGTGTCATCAAATTCATCTAAAAATCCCTCACAAATCCATTGATATATCAAAAGTTCCTTAACTATGAAAAAATCTTCTGGGAATAAAGAACAATATAAGAAGCAAGATTGAACTATTTTGGAGGGCAAACTATCATAGCTGTATTTCAAAAGTGAGTACACTCGGTGCTCCATACCTGGAAAATTTGAGGCACATGTTTGTAATACTCTAATTGCATGCTTCCAATCTTGGGGTGTCACTTTAGAAGACATGGCTCGCCCTATGGTAATTATCGCCAGTGGCAAACCGCAACACTCTTTTGCAACCATTCCAGCTAGCTCAGGTATTTCTGGATCAGAATTAAGGGCGTCCGTTCCCACATATTTTTGAAACAGATCCCACGAATCCTTCCATGCCAAAGATTTCACTTGGATCTTCTTGTGAGCTCCCATTTGCCCGCACAAGTCCAGAGATCGAGT
Organism: Vitis x labruscana x Vitis vinifera; assembly: GCA_008326845.1. Taxonomy (NCBI): domain Eukaryota; kingdom Viridiplantae; phylum Streptophyta; class Magnoliopsida; order Vitales; family Vitaceae; genus Vitis; species Vitis x labruscana x Vitis vinifera. The sequence continues at coordinate 680,906 of BKBX01006354.1, read as the reverse complement.
GGTGAATATCAGCTTGGACTTATTTTGTTGGTCAGGAGGTGGAATTCCCACTTCTAACAGATCCATTTGCTCCCACATGTCATCCAACAACATCACAAACCTCTTTTTGCTCAAGGCTCTCCAGATGTCTTTGGCTTTCTCATGGCGGCTTTTGCTTTTCCATTTATCATCACAGAATCCCACCTTCTCCCAAATCTCGTTTTGAACCCGCCCTAGATTTGGAGTTTTTGAAACCACTACCCAAATTACGACATCAAAATTGTGGGATGTTTTAAGGAAATGATTGTTGATTTGTGTCAAGAGGGTGGTCTTCCCAACGCCCCCCAACCATATAAGCCGATCATCCCTACATGTTCTTCTTCGAGACTCCTCCAAACTTTGTCAAATGTTGATTCCAAGCCCACAGTGGGTTGGCCGGGTATTTCCTCCACAGGAGCTGGAGGTACAATATCAGCCACCACCTCAAAATTACGTCCTTCGTTCATTAGAGTAGCCATATCTTGTAGCTTCCTGGCCACTTTTTTTCCCAACGTGTAGCTGGAGATGCAATGCTTGGGATGGCAACAACCACGTAATCGTTTCTCCTCAACGGTCTCCGCTCCATCTCCAATCAGTTGACCGACTTCAGTTTCCATGGCTTCCACCCTGGAAAGCCAGCCTTGTACTTGATCCAGACGCTTCATTTGTTGTCTCTCAGCCACATCCACCTTCCTATTCACATCGTTCTTCGGCTCCCTTAATTTTTGAAGCTCTGTTCTCAAAGTAACCCGATTTTCTGCAAGCTTGCATATGTAATTTGCTCGAGCAGCAGTGCAATCACAACAACCAGCGATGTCGTTGGTAGAGATTGAGACTGAGAACACGTTTCCCATTGATGTATGAAAAACTCCAAGGAGAAGGTAAGAAAGAGGAATGACAAATTCGAAGCAGAAAAGGAATGCCTTTTATTTGCAGATATTGGGAAAGTGATGAGGAGAAACAAAGGAAAAAGGTGATGGGCACCTTTTTCCTAGGTCCCATTTTTAAACATTAGTTTCCAATTATCTAAATGTTATTTATGTTCAATTAATTTTCATAATTTTAAAAAGTATTTATAAAATTAAAAGGAATTCATATTTATATAACTTAAATATTTTTTCTTATATTTGATATAGGATATCACAATTACTCCGTCATACAATTAAATACTCTTTATAAGATAAAATAAATTTATTTATTATTTATTTTCAATTAAATGTATTTTCATGACTTTAGTATAAGGACGACTATTTTAACCATAAATTTGAAATAATGTCTATATCTAATAATTTGGTCATAAAACGCTATTTTGACTTTAAACTTAGGTTTCACACATATGATTGCGATGATAACTCATGAAATGTCACATTTTTCTACAGATCATTTGAGTTTCCATTAAATTTCAACAACGTGTTGGCTTTCATTTAGTAATTTATAGGTATCAGACCATGTATAATAAATACAATTAATGGCATATGGTCTAGGATTAATTTATGCATCCATTAATTTTGAGTGCCACCTTTTCTTTTCCATATCTTAAATATTGAATTTCTTATCATAATTAATTTATACCTTTAAATGCTAACACTAAAACATAATAGAGACATTTCCAATATTCATACAATCTCCTCTAACACCTTTAATTATGATATCTAGCAATGGGTACCAAATGACTTCCCAATCAGATGTGGACATTTTTATTTTTATCATTAGTGGGAAATTTTGTCTTAATTTTGTACAAATCTCATCCTAAATCTTCTTTTACTTTTTGATGATGGACCTCAATATCTAAAATGATTGTCAAAGGGGCAGGTTTAGATTTTTATTTTATACTAATTCATTTTTCATAATAAAAGAAAATTAGGGATAAGGAGGCCCATTCAGGGAAATGAATGATAAATGACTGATCATATAGTCAATTGGGTGGGTTCATCTATTAAAGGCTGTTGGTGCAGGCGGCCAAGTGACATGCCATGAAACCTAGAGACTATTGGATTAAAGGGTCTCTTCAATTATTTTTATATTAACAAATTGTGTGAGGAGGGGAGACATTCATTTATGATACTATTAAAGTAGAGTAGATGTAGAGTAGTAGACACTGACAGATCACTCAGAAAATTAGATTGGTAGGTGTGGCCCTTTTCTTCTTGGAACCATACATCATACAAATTTGACTCCATGACTTCCAACATGTAGTGGCAGCATGGACACAATCAAATATGGATTCAAGGATTCAACCATCTGTGCTGTAGAAAGCAGAAAGTAGAAGACTCCAAATCATGCTTCACATAGCTAACCATTATTGCTTCAATTAGACTTTCAAATTTAGTGGCTCTCCATACCTCACAAGCTCTTTTTTTCTTGTTTTAAGACTTGAAAAGGGTTTTGTTTTTGAAGTGCGATGACCTCACAATTGTGCAATGTTCATGTGTGCAGAGTGGCAGAGGAAGTGAGCATTGCTGCCCATATGGCTCGCTTGAGCAATCCTGTTTTCTTTCAAAAACCAAATTTAAATCATTTTAAGTTTAAAACAAAAAAGTTAATCTTCTTAATACCTTAGCATAACCTAATTTGCCATAAGTCAAACCTCTTTAAACGTACTTGTGACTTCCCGGTTAGGCGAACAACAACCCTTGATCTTCAATGAAGAGCAAATCACACTATCTAAAAAGACTTATATGACCAAACATTGTAAGGAACAAAATTGCCAATATCTATACAAGATTTACTGTCCTAACAAAATTAATAAATATTTATTTGTTAATAAGTTAATAAATTATTCATTTCTTAATAAATCAATAACCTCATTAACATAATGATTTCTCTTGATTTCACAATATTATTTTATAGGGGTTTTATTGTATAAGTGATCAATGAGAACTTGATTAGTTGTATTGTTTATTATTTAAAATATCCTATTAACACATACAATTTGTCATGGTTAAAATCAAACACAAACTCTCTTAATGTGAAAAATTAAATGTGGCAAAATTTTATTAAAAATTTAAAAATTAAATAAAAAATAATTGAAATGTAAGGCATAGAAAAATTAAATAACAAGTACTTGTGACTTCCATAGAAAAATCTCCCCATGCTCAAGTAGTTAACAATAATTTTAGTTGCTTTTCCAATAATAAAATGTAATTAAAACTAGATATATTAGAATAAAATATCAATTGTTGCTACAAATTAATCTCTTCCTGTTTTGTTTACTCGTATATATTTTGTACCAACTCTGAACCTCTTCTATATTTAACTCTATTATTAAAATTTTTAAAAGGTTAAAAACATAAAAATAAAGATATTAAATTGTATTAAGGAAAAGAAGTTTCTACGGACATTGGATGTAAAAGAAACAGGAATGCGAAAACAAGTAGGGTAGGCATGCAAATTCAGGAAACCATAAAAGGCCAGCCCACAGTCTATTCATAACAGCAATGGCAGAGCAAAGCCACGTAGAGGTACACTGGCAAGTGGGAACAGCAATTCCGAACTTCAAATTTCTGAATTAAAGAAAAATTTATAAATTGGGCAGAATCCGAAAGCTAGGGTTCTTTCTATAAGAGACATTGTTTGCATTATCTTCGATATCTTCTAGGATTTAGATTTGTATAGAGATGGCTTCTGCAAGTAATGGGTTTGAAGCAAAGCTAAGAGATGTTGGGAATAGGCTTCTGCACCCTCCATCTTCTGCTGACGAACTCTTACCTCTTCTTGAAGTAACTCTCTTCTTTATATATCCATATATGTGGGTGGTACAATCAACTTTTGTGTACGGGCGGCATGGTGTTTTTAATTTTTCTTTGTTGAAATATAAGTGATCGTTTCATATGCGTTTTCATTTTAAGTGGATCCTGTTTTAATTCTATTGAATTCGTTGATATTTTTTTCTTCTTCTGTTGAATTAATTGCCTATTAGATCGTTTCATATGGGTATTTTATCTGTGGGATTATGATTAAAGCTTTATGGGTTATCCTTTCCCATTGACTTGACTCTTTTCTTCTTCATCTATAAATCATTGCGTTGAATGTAACAATAAGTTTTTGTGGATTGATTCATCCTTGAAAGGTGAATCTCAATGATAGAACACACCTAAACGGGGTGAATAGGTGACTTAGACCAATTTAAAAGTTTCCCAACACAAGTTAAAAAACCTTAATGATCTCTTCAATTTTTTCTTCTCTGAAACACAAATTAAACACTATCAATTATGAATGCAACAACACTCCCTAATAAGAATCAAATGCAATTTACATACACATGTTCCAACACTCAACAAAAACCTTAAAACAGTTTCTAATTAATAACAAGAGCAAGATATCTCAATATCCCTATGATAAAAAATCAGAAACAACATAAAAAGCAACTCATACCTAGTTTATCTCAACATTCCCAAAACTTTGATATCCAAATTATTAAAGATAGCTAAAACTAGAAATGAAATGAAAAGAAGAATTAGAGACAATGAGGCAACACCAAAATTTACGTGGAAAACCTCCAAAGATATCAAAAATCACGAGTCTACATCGAAAACGTCCACTATGAAGAACAAAAATTGAGTACAAGGTTTTACCTAACTCAATCTTACCAATCCTTCCTGGACCACTTGACTAGTACCTTTCACTTTTAACTTCTCACCTTCTTCTTTCATAGCACACTTGGATTCCACACCAAACTTGATCTCAGCCTCTTCTTGAATCCACACGAGAAGAAAATGGGTTTTTACACAAACCCAAAAGAATGAGAGATGAATGTTTAAGGAATCAACCCATTTTTCTTTTCAGAAAATCCATTTAAAAATTTTGTTGGACAACATGGATGAGATTTTGTTTGTATGCAAACAACTTATCAAAAATAGACTCCTATAGGGTAAAAATGTGGATTACCTTAGGAGCGGTTGGAAACACACCTTTAAAATTATACCATAATGCACGTCCCTCTCTACAGTATAAGGCAACTCTAAAAGGAGTTAGGAGTATCGACTTAGACCAACTCATCAACGTTAGAGAGGGGGATCAACAAAATGATGATAGATCCAGGTAAGGCAGAAGGGGAGGCAGATATGAAATCCGTAGGAAAAACCATGCAAGAACGTTGTTCCGAACCTAAGACTTGTCTTTTACATGAGATACCAATCTCGTTATAGTTAGGTATCGATTAAAAATCATATTAGTCCTTATTTGTACGGTTGTAGATTTTATTCAACGAAGGAGTCTATTCTTGATAAGTTCTCGGATTCTTTTCATAGTAAACTGTTGGATGATCTGAATCAATATTCTAAAAGTTCTGATTCGAATGTTTCTCAATATCAATATTCTAGAAATTTGTCCGGAATTGCCAACCTAGCTAAACACTCATAATCCTCTCCTTTCATTCTATCCTTCAGAAGGCTGAGTCTTATTTGTCAAAGGTGGAACAACAACCATATATGTCAACAAAAATTGCACTTTCACCTCTCATGGAAGCATTGGTCGCAGATCAAATCTTGAAGCATGGAAATGGTGGTGTCGAAGTGTCAGCTGTTGCCTGCATAAGTGAGATCACAAGGATAACAGCACCAGATGCTCCTTATGATAATAATCAAATGACGGTACTTAATATGTCAAATCAAGGAGTGTCTTTTGTTTCATAAACACTCAACTACATGCTCATAACTTGTCTTCATTTCCTTGGCACACAGGAAATTTTCCAGCTGACTGTAGCATCATTTGAGAACTTGTCTGATATGACGAGTCCTTGCTATTCCAAGGCCGTTTCAATTCTTAAGCTTGGTGATGCTGGACCTTGAATGCGACCAAATAATTATTGATATGTTTCAACTTTTTCTAAATGTCATTAGGTGAGAGCTTTAATTATATATGTTGTTCTTCCCTTGATTTAGTGAATGCAAAGTCTGTACTTACCTGCCTATATATGTTTATATGAATGCTAGTTTTATAATGAGGAAAAAAAAAAATTATTCATTGTTGTAAAATAGTATTGTACTATTTTCATCACCAACAAACTGGCAACTAGCAAATTTCTATAGCTTTTAAATCAAAGAGTGGAAGGATTCTTACTTGATCACGATGGATTATTCAATTGATGCTTTCTCTTACTTGACTTTAAGGTCTGACCACCCAGAAGAAGTATTTTCAGCCATGGAGACTATTATGACTCTGGTCATAGATGAAAGTGAATATGTTTTGGTTGAGCTTCTTAGTCCCATTCTAGCCCCTGTGAGAAAGGACAATAAGGCAATAATCATCTTTTCCTTGATTTTATTTAGTTCCTCGGTTTTCATTATATTTATTGACATGGTTTGTTGTTTGTTCCAGAATGTTTCACCTATTTGTTGGAGGTTGGGAGAGGAAGTTGTAACCAACTGTGCAGCCAAACTTAGACCCTATCTCATGGAAGTGGTAAAATGCCTGGGAACTCGTTTGAGTGATTATGCTCCAGCTGTTGCTACCATTTGCCAAAATGAATCTGACACCCGACAAAATAAACATTATGACAGTGGTTCAGGAAAACATTTGGTGAGTTTCTTGTAATTTTTTGTTTCACTTCCAGGGCATGAATTTGGACTAGGTTACATACCCTAGCTCTACTTCCCATAAACTTGTACGTCTATATCAATTCTATCTTTTTGTGAAGAAGCCATGTTCAATGAGATGGCTTTTGACTATTGTTAGTTTATTGACTTTCAAAATGGATTTAGTGGGTGCAAATTTAGTCATGTTAGATCTTTTAATTGGCATGCATCCAACTACCTGCGGCTGCACAGTACTACTGCAGAACACAACAGATTTTAACAATGTGTAGTTACTCGTTCTCAATTACATTTTCTGAATAATTTAAATTTAGCATCTTGGATGGTGAATCAATTTTTCATTGAACAGGTGGCTAAACTGTTCTCAGAATATGCTGTCTGTCCTAGAGAAGTTGGCGCAATTGGGGATGAATCTTTGAAGTCAATGATCTGCAATGATGCTTCTCAGACGAAGAATGGCGCTTTTATAGAGGGCAATCCTTTGAATAGATTAGATCAACGTTCTACTAAGAAGAAGCTTCTTGTAGAAACTGCTGACAAATCTGTCAAAATACCCCAGAAACGGAGTTGGAAACCTTATTTTTTGGTAAATCCAGAGGAAGGCTATGATTATTGTTGGATTGGTAAGAGGAAAAGGGGTAATCCAAGGAAAATAATTACAGAAGCATCATCAATTCAAACAAATCCCTAAAACAGTTGTATTACTAAAAGTAATTTTGAGGACAAAGAAACTGAAAAATCTAGTACTATGGTATAGCCTGAGAGTGATTGTGTATTCTATTACAGTTCCTACAACATAAGTGTTTATCATAGTGTGGACCCCGCATTTCGGCTCATACGTTTCTCACTCGAAAGTGAGCTCGATTTTTATTTGAAAAATGATTTATTGATTAAAAATGACTTGGAGTCGCCACTTATTTTTGTTTTATTTTTTAAAAAGGTAAACAAAATAAGAAAGAAAACCCTAAGTGTGACTCCCTGTTTTGGAAAAAGGTGGTCTATGAAAAATCAGATCGGGCTCGGGGATCAGGTTACTTATTGGGAAGGTACGGTATGAACTGTAGCACCCCTCTAAGTCCCTAAAGTCGGGTCTCTACTAATAAAATGAAGCTGACGTGACAATCAACAAGAAAATCAATGGATACTCACGTCAATCATGCATATATGAGAATCAAAATATGTATAAGGAATGATCAGAATTAGCGAATGCGTACCTGGGTCATGAGCCGCAATGTGCTATCATAAATGGGGTTAGTGATGAACACAGAATGGTTATATGCATATTAAGGAACAGAATAAATCAATCATGCATGGTAATCAAATCAATCAATCAGTCAATCAGTCATAAAATCACATATGTGGGGCCCTCCACCAAAGCTTGATTTATTTTTATATTAATCAATCTCATAAATTCCATTATTTTAGAATTATGAAAAAAATTATCATTCTTGCTTATGTGAAGTCGAGAGGAACATAAGGTTACTTGAAAATAAGAGTGGAATAAAAATAGCTTGAGAGAAAACAAAATTTTGACATTTATTAGAAAATTGGAGTCTTGAGAATTATTTGAAAATTTGAGTATTGGGAATTAAATTTGAGAAGTGGAATTTTAGAAAGTAAATTTGATGGATATTGGGATTTTGAAAATTAAATTTAGGAACTAGAATGTTGGAAATTAAATTTTGAAAGAAATCAGAATTTTGAAAATTATTTAAAGGTGGAATAAACAAATAAATAAAATGACGGTAACAATAGTGAAAATAATAATGATTGAGTTAATAAATGTAAAATTTTGAAAATTTTAAAATTAGGAATTAAATTCGATAGTCGGAAATTTTAAAGATTTGTTTCAAATAGAATTTTAAAATGAATAAATAAATAATGATGATTAAATAAATTAATGTGAACATTGGAATTTTTGGAATAAGAAATTAAATTCGGAATTTTTAAAGAATTGTTTAAA
>BKBX01006354.1:660482-671991 GCA_008326845.1 Vitis x labruscana x Vitis vinifera | reverse complement strand
ATGATGATTAAATAAATTGATATGAGAATTAAAATTTCGGAAATTTAAATTTAAATTTAGAAATCGGAATTTTGAAAGATTATTTAAAGGTTGAATTTTAAAAATGAACGAATAAATAAATAATAGATAACGATAATTAAATAAATTGATGTGATAATTAAAATTTCAGAAATTGGAATTTTAAACTTAGAAATTAGAATTTTGAAGAGTTGTTAGAAGGTGGAATTTTAAAATGAATAAATGAATAAGTGAATGGAATAATAATAGAGACGACGAGAATAATAATTAAATAAATGAAATGTGAATATTAGAATTATATATATATATATAATCCGAAATTGTATTTGGGAGTAAGAATTTTGAAGGTTTATCAAAGGATGAGATTTTAAGATAAATGGATAAATAATTGAATAGTGATAATAGCAGAAATAATAATCATTAATTAAATAAATATGGAAATTGGGATTTTGGGAAATTAGGAGATAGAATTGAGGATCTAAAAATTATAAAGCTGAGATATTTAGAGAGTTGAATTATTTAAAAACTAAATTTTAGAAAATCCATTTTTTTTTATTTACTTATGGGCCTTGGAAATGGGTATGGGCCAATCTTAAGGTGGGTGGACAAATCATGGGGCCTCTCATCAGCACATTTGAGAGAAAATAGGTTGGCGAGCATGGAGAGTAAGGAAATGGTGTATATGAGAGGAATGGATTTGGTGGGTATGAAAGGCACGGATTAGGTTGACGAAAGCGAGCAATAGCATGGGTATGGGGACATGAAATAAGTGAGTTAATATGCCTGGGTATGGAACGAAGAGGTGAGTTAGATGATGGGCACGTGAAAGGGAAGTGGATGGTGGGTTTCATGGAAGCGACGTGGAGGATAGGATTATGTATGCATGGGATGGATGATATGGGGTGGTATAGGTGGATGAGCTATAGCCGCGGGTGTAGTGGTGTAAGATGGATGGATATGGGTACGAAGCAATGGGCTTGAGGGCCATGGATGCATGCATGGGATTGGTGGTATGGGTGCATGCATTGGATTAGAGATATGAGGCGATGTGGATCAATGAAAGAACGGCATGCATGGTGGGCATGTGGTGTAGAGAGAGAAAAGGTGGCGGGATGAAGAATGGGTGCGTGCATGGAGGTATGAGGCATGGCTACGAAGAGGATATGATGGAAGAGGCATGGGTGAAGGGAGGTGTAGGGTTTGAAGGGTGATGAGCATATGTGGTGAAGGATGAGAGGAAGTTGATGAGGAATGTGGATGTCCATGCATGCTTGAAGCTCCACATACACGAGAGGATAGGGAGCAAACGGGTGATGAAAGAATGGTACAAAGGGTGGTGAGAGGTGATGAAGGAAAGTAGGTCCAGTGATAGAGCCAACTGCAGTAATGGGCGTGATGAATAAGTGAGAGGAATGATATAGGTGCATGGTGGTGTAGAGAGAGAAGGGTGATAGTTCAAATGGGTATGGGCATGGGGTATGAGAGAGTGTAAAATAAAGAACTGTGAGGAATGATAAAGGGTGTGAAGAGTGCTGGTCCTGTACACGGGTGCGGGTGGTTAGGAAAACGGTGGGATGATGAGATGGAAAAGCATATGCATGATGGGCATAAACTCGGAGGTGTGAGGGGTATTGGGTCTGCTTCACCACACAACCCATGTTCTTGCTGGAGACTTCCATGCAGGCCAGGATGAACCTAGGGTGGTCTACCCACGTCCCATCATGCCATACCCTCACTTCTCTCTGCTCGTCTTTCCTTACCATATTCATAATCAGCCGGATTAGACGGAAAGACACTCATTTCTGCCGGTGTTTTCCCCAACAAACCTTCACCATCAGCTAAGTTTCTTTCCACGTGACTGCAATCACTGGTCTATTAAGCCTGAGATCCTGCCCAAACAACTTCTAAACTAAATTTCAACCCATACATTTAGAACCTCAACTCAAACACCGAGATAGGCTCTCAAACATGACACAATGGAGGCTTTTGCAAGGTGATGGCTACGGCACTTTGCTGGCTAGATGAACTGTAACTCATCGAATGGATGGCAGGACACATGAGTCCCCAGAGTCGTTGCCACTGAACTCCTTCAAGAACCTCCCAATGCAGGCAACCAACTCAAACATGATACTCACTTTAAAAATATCGGAGGCATGCAACACAGTGAAAGAAAACAGAGCATGCGAAGAAGAAAGTAATATGGACAAATTTGACTCTCTTCCGTGAAGATCAATGAGAGTTTAAGACTGGTGGGGGTTTTTAAAAGATATTAACGCTTAAACAAATAGCATAATCCTAATGCAACTCATATAAGGGACAACGAAGACCAAGCAAATAGAAGCTGAGAAGCAATTTTAACACATCAGATAGCTAAAACGAACATTCAAATAGCAGAATGAAACATGGTGTGACTGAAGATAAAATAAAATCAGATAAGAGTGGAGAACCTGAGATATGAAGTGATCAAACCCGAGCCCTCCTTCCCCTCTTCCTTTTTCTTCCTAGCTCGCACCTCTGCCCCCCTTTAGCAACCTCCCGATCTCCTTTCTGATCCTCTCCCCTCTGTTTTGTCTCTCCCCACAAGCCATGGACCTGCTCCACTGTGCGTCCTTGGAGCACGACATCACCATCCACCTACCATCATGGCCCCGGTCAGGTCCTCAGCCACATGGCCCATGCAGCTAGCTTGAAGAAGTCGTCCCCCCCCAGCCACTCCTCAAAGGTGGCGAGAAATGCCCAAAACCAAATAAGATAAGTATATATATAGATGAAACAAGAAAAGAGGGGTCTACACATAGTTTAGCTCTTTTTCTCATTCATGCACACATACGTATACCAGTTCTAATTCAGGCTTTTACATCACTTTAAAATGTCAGATTTTTGTGAGACATTGGTTGATTGCAAGAAAAAGGTTTGGTGACCAATAGACAAGATGTGAACACTTTAGGACTCCTTCCATTATAATTTATTACTTTCTATTTTCTTTTCATTTTCCTTCTATTATTGTTATGTTTTTCTTCCATCACTCTATTTGTTATCTCAAAGGGGTCATATTTAGAACCAGTCTCAAAAAAATTATGGTAAAAGTTGTTTTTATTTATAGCACTTTTGCCAATAGAGCTATAGAGCTTAAATTCGAAGTTTGTTTATTTATTTATTTATGAAAAATCAATTTACGTTTGGATATTGACCAAATAATTGTAATGACCTAGATTTTATTATAGAACATTATAGATTTTAGTATTAATAAACATTATCAAAACTAAATTATAGATTTTATTGTAATGACCCAGATTTTGTTAAAGGATAATTTAAGAGTGCTTAATTTCTTAATGATGTTTAATTTCTTGATTAAGTAAAGTGTTTGGTTGGTTAATTAAAGAAGTTGGTTAGTTTGTCAAGTGTCTTATTTGATTAAAGAGAAAGACGACTAAAGAGTAAGTGTTGTTTCTGTTTTTTTGTTAGTCAGAAATAGGTTGAGTTGAGTTGAGTGGCCGAGATTTCAACAAGAGGTAATTATTTTACTTGGTCATGAGGGGAGCTAGCTGTTGTTTTTCTGGTACAAGTGAAAAGGGATTGGTCCAAGTGTGAGAAACCACAGTTGGACAGGACACTAAGAGAGATTTCAAGAGGAACATCTGGCAACATCTTAAAGTTCAGTCCTTGTTTTTGGTATAAAAGTTGAAATGTGAAGGTGGAAAGGGAAATTTTTGGGAGAGAATTTGAAAGGCAACTTAATAAGGAAGTGAAGAGAAAAAACTGAAGGTTCAGGTTAATCAAGTTGTTGGATGTGTAGGGGAGTTTTATTTTTATTTTTATTTATTTTTTATTTTTGAAAGCTATATTTTTTTATTATTTATTAAAAACTTGTGTCGAAATATTAGGAGTTAGCTAGAGCTAAAAGTTAGGAGTGTCTAGTTTCTTTTTTCATATTTTTAGGAGTTAGTTGTTAATGTAGTTGAGAAATTTGTGGAGATCTCAACTTTTGTTGAGTCTATTTATTTGATGTAAGTAGTTTCAATTTTCAAATTTAAAAAAAAAGGGAGAAAAATCTCTCTTTCAAAATTTTCATGGTATGAGAGCTTTGGTGTATTCAAAGTTTCTAATGGTGACTGCTTTAGCCAGAGCTAGTAGAGGCTCGACAACTATAGGGGATGCAGCAAAGAGCATTCAAAATGACTCTATTACATTATGTAATGAAGCAAAACACTTGTCTATTATTTCATCAAATTCCCTTTAATTGAATGGAAAAAATTACTTGGAATGGGCTCAGATGGTGAAGCTTGTAATGGACGAAAAGGGGAAGCTTGGTCACTTGACTAGTGAGGTGAAAAAACCAGAAAACAATGATCCACACCTGAAGAGTTGGAGATCTGAAAACTCCATGGTAATAGCATGGCTCATCAACTCGATGGAGTCGAGTATTGGAAAGCCATTTCTATTCATTCCAATGACAAAAGAAGTGTGGGATGTTGTTCGTGACACTTATTCAGATCTAAAGAATTCATCTCAAATATTTGAATTGAAGACTAAGTTGTGGTAGTCTTGACAAGAAGATAGAGAAGTTATTGTGTACTATAATGGGATGGTAACTTTGTGGAAGGAGTTGGATCAATGTTATGAAGAGGAATGAAATCATCCCATTGATAGTATGTGATATATGAAGAGGTAGGAAGGTGATAGGGTGTATATGTTCCTAGTAGGTCCTAATAGAGAATTAGATGAACTATGATGAAAACCTCTCCTAACTCTTCAAGAAGTATTCTTATAGATCAAGAGAGAAGAGTCTTGTCCGAGAGTCATGCTACAAAGCAGGAACCAAAGATCAACCCTAAAATTGAGAGTTTAGCTCCCATAACAAGAGGATCAAAGGCAGATGTAGACAAGAGAAACTACAAGTGAGGAGAAAAATCATAGTGTGATCATTATAACAAGCCATGGCATATGTGTGAGACATGCTGGAAGCTACATGGGAAACCTTCGAATTGGAAAAGGAAGGATGAGGGAGATGGTCATGCGTTCCAAGTCTCAAATGAAGATCAAGGGAACCAAGTTTACTAAGACAAGTTTTCATTCACGAATGAGCAAATAAATAGCCTGTGTAAATCGCTCCAGTCCTCAAGTCCTACTATAAATCCCTTTTCTTTATGTTCTTTAGCCTAGAAAGGTAACTACCTTACCACTTCCCTCTATAGTGTCAAACCTAATTCTAATTATCCATGGATTATAGACTTAGGAGCTATTGACCATATGACAAGATCTTCTAAATTATTTTCCTCATATAGTCCTTGTGCAAGGAATCAAAAAACAAAAATAGCAGATGGATCTTTCTCAGCCATAGCTGGGAAAGGCTCAATTGTTATTTCTCCTTTCATTACTCTACATAATGTCTTTCATTTTCCTAACTTGTCATGTAATCTTTTGTCCATTAGGAAAATAGTTCATGATCTAAAATGTCGGACTCATTTTTTCCATTCTTCTTGTGTGTTTCAAGATTTGGACTTGGGAAAGACAATTGACAATGCTAAGCAAAGTGAAGGACTTTATTTCTTTGAAGATGGATCTGACTTGAAGAGACAAGCTTATAGTACTTGTTTTAAATCTCTTTATGTTGCTAGTAAGAATAAGGTTATGTTATGGCATTTTAGGTTTGGAAATCCAAACTTTTAGTATCTAAAGTACTTGTTTTTTATTCTATTCCTACATTAAAATCCATCTTAATTTCAATGTGAAATTTGTGAATTGGCAAAACACCCCTGTTCTCGTTTTCCTTTACAACCATATAAACCCTCTAAACCTTTTTCTATCATTCATAGTGATGTTTGGTGCCCTTCTATAGCTACTACATTTTCAAGAAAAGAATGGTTTATTACATTCATTAATGATCACACAAAGATAACATGGGTGTATTTTGTTGAGAGAAAAATTTGATGCCGAACAAGTTTTCAAAAAAAATTTCAATATGGTACAAGCACAATTCCAAGAAAAAATTCAAGTGTTTAGAAGTGACAATGGAAAGGAATACTTTAATAAAATATTAGGGAATGTTTTTCTTTTTTAAGAAAAATGAATTGTTCATCAAAGTTCTTGTAATAACACTCCACAACAAAATGGAGTAGCTGAAAGAAAAAAATCAACATCTTGAAATTGCTAAAGCCTTGCTTTTTTCAACTATGACACCTACATATTTATGGGGTGAAGCTATTCTTATTGCTACATTTTTTATTAATCGAATGCCAACGAGAGTTTTGCATTTTCAAAAACCTATGGATGTTTTCAAAATTTTTTTTCCCACATCACGTCTTGTCAATAATATTTCACTAAAAAAAAAAAAATTAATGCATTGCATTTGTCCATATTGATAGCCACAAACGTGTTAAAATTGATCCTAAAGCTAGCAAATGTGTCTTTGTTGGCTACTCACCAACACAAAAAGGGTATAAGTGTTTTAACCTTGTTTCAAGAAAATTGTTTGTGTCTATGGATGTGACTTTTTTTGAGACAACCCCATATTTTGATAATAATCATCTTCAAGGGGAGAGTGAGAGTGACGATTCATGTGTTGGGGATGTTTTCCAAATAGAGCTAGAATCACCAGTTTTAATTGAATTTACCCCTAATCACCCTATTCCTTCAGCTCAGAAAATCAAGACACAACAACCACTGATCAACACCTAAATCGAGACACTACGCCACAAATCAACACTTAAACCAAGACACTACAACCATAGATCAACACTTGAACCGAGACATTATAGCCATTGATCAGGACCCAAACACTATAGCCACAGATCAAGACTCAGGTAATTTAGGAGGTGAAATTAATGGAACCATTAATCCTTCAATGTCGTAACATAAGCACAAAAAAGTGAAGATGAGAGAAAAAACAAGTAAAACAGAACATGAGCTTCATGTCTATTCAAAGAAGAGACATCTTTAAAGAAAAAAAGATTCAACTTTGCAGCAACTCCACGAGTCCAACCTAGGTACAAATCAGAATTCTACTAGTTTCTCAGATGAGTTATCAAGTAAACTTCCTTTGATGTTAAGCCATTCTAAGTCAAAGTTTGAGTCAATAAAAAATTTAGATATTCATATTGCTTGTTGTAAAGGTGTTAAAACTTGCACAAAGCATCCTATATCTAACTTCATATCTTATGAAAAATTTTCACCCTTGTTTTATGCCTTTACCACTCAACTATCTTGTGTCTAGAAATTCCAAAAAAAAAAAAAAAAGTGCAAAATGCTCTAAGGGTTCTAGAATGGAAAAAAGCTATTCTTGAAGAAATAAGGGCTCTTGAAAAAAAATGATACTAGGGACATAGTTGACCTGCCCAAAGAAAAGAACTGCAAATGGGTTTTTACAATCAAGTACAATGCATATGACACTTTGGAAAGATACAAAGCTTAACTAGTGGCAAAAGGGTTTACCCAAACCTATGGTGTGGACTACTGTGAGACTTTTGCATCGATTGCCAAGTTGAATATAGTACGAGTACTCCTATCAATTGTAGTAAATTTAGATTGGACACTCCAATAATTAAACGTTAAGAACACATTATTAAAATGAAATTTGGAAGAAGATGTGTATAGAGACTCTCCTCTAAGATTTGATGGAAACTATAATTCAAAGGTGTGAAAACTAAGAAAGTCTTTATACGACCTTAAACAATCACTGAGGGCCTAGTTTGATAAATTTACTCAATTAGTCAAGAAGCAAGGCTACACATAGGGACAAACAAATCACACCTTATGTGTAAAGTTTTCATCAAGAGGTAAAATTACAATTTTAATTGTTTATGTGGATGATATCATTCTCAATGAAGATATTTAACAGAGATAGAAAGGTTGAAAAAAAGTTTAGCTATTGAGTTCAAAATTAAGGATTTGGGTTCCTTAAAGTATTTCTTAGGCATGGAGGTTGCAAAATAAAAAAAAAAGGATTATGATTTCACAAAGAAAAGTATATCCTTGATCTCTTAAAAGAAACTGGTATGAGTGATTACAAACCATCAGAGACACTTATGGAACCAAACCTGAATCTTGGAGATAGTGACAAAAAGGTTCCAGTTGATACAACAAGATACCAGAAGTTAGTTGGTAAGCTAATCTACTTATCTCATACTCGACTAGAAATAGTTTTTATAGTGAGTGTAGTGAGTCAATTCATGCACTCTCCATATGAAAAGCACCTTGAAGTTGTCTATCGAATCTTGAGATACCTTAAGAGCACATTAGGAAAGAAAATATTTTTTAGGAAGAATGAACAACGTGATGTTGAAGCCTATATTAATGCTAATTGGGTTAGTTCAAGTTACTGATAGGAGGTCCACCTCGAGTTATTGGACATTTGTTTAGGGTAATTTGGTTACATGGAGGAGAAAGAAATAGAGCATAATGGCTAGAAGTAGTGTTGAGGCAAAATTTAGAGCTATGTCATGTGGAATTTGTCAAATGTTGTGGATAAAGCATGTCCTAGAAGAGTTAAGGTAGCCAATTGAAGAAGTAATTAAGCTATATTGCAATAATAAAGCTGCAATCAACATTACACATAACCTAGTTCAACATGATAGGAATAAGCACATGGAGATTGATAGACACTTTATCAAGGAGAAATTGGAAATTGGTGTTATATGCATGCCATTTGTTCTAACAACTCAACAAATAGTTGATATCCTTATAAAAGGACTCAAGTTGAACTTTGAATTTCTAGCAAGCAAGTTGGGCATGATGGACATCTATGCACCAACTTGAGGGGAAGTGTCCAAATGTTAGGAGTTAGTTGGAGTTGAAAGTTAGGAGTTTCTAGGTTTTTTTTTTTTTTTTTTTGTTTAATAAAATTCGAATTGTTTAAGATTGGGAAATTTGTTTATTTTCGTATTTTTAGGAATTAGTTGTTCTGTTTTGTTAGCTAATGTAGTTGAGAAATTTGTGGCATATCTCAACTCTTGATGAGTCTATTTATTTGATGTAATTAGTTTCAACTTTCAATTTTCCAAAAAAAAAAAAGGAGAAAAATCTTTCCCTTTCAAAATTTTCAACTTGGATGAAAAGTTTGGCTAAATTTATTTTTAAAAACAATTTTATGGGTGGTATGGTGTGTGTACAAATTTTGATGGTGCATGATATTTGAATACAAGAATTTTTATATGAAATTTGTTGCTCATGTTTGAATTATACTCTATTTTATTGAGATACAATTTGTTCTTGTTGGAACCAACTTGTGGATGTAGCTAAGCTACATAGATGAGTGCTTGGAGCATCGATCTAACTTCTGAAAAGACAAAAAAAAAAAAAAAAACACTAGTGAGGGTGGCTTGAAATGAAAGATAAAAAGCAATAGGGGAATGGTCTATGGGTAAGAGCCCCCAAGGAAGAAGGGTAGAGTAGCCAGGGTGAAAGACCCAAAAAAAAAAAATCCTCAGGAAGATCCTTGCATAGATAAGTGGGGGAAATGGACGCATGTATCTCAGCGAGAGCCCCTGATACTTTTAAGTTTATAATTTTTATAGGTTATTCAAATCAATTAATCAAGGTAAGTATATCATTTGAAAATGATTTGTTTATACAATTATATTTCCTACTGTTGAGTTAAATTGATGTTACAATAAATTGTTGCCTTATGGTGTACAAGATGTTTTAAGAACTTGTTTTATAAGTTTTATTGTTAAACCTGAATCCTTCTCTATTGAGTTATATCTCATTCTTCTCTTTAAAATTATTTTCATACTAAGCTGAAGATATTTAAGAAGGAAATGTACATTTATGTTTTGCGGTGAAGAATAATGTTTTGTTATTTCAAAGCCTTCTAATATTAGTAGAAAACCAAACTTATATAATTGTATGTACAAGTTACTTTTGCTTTTGTTGGGATAGCTTTTACAAAGTTTTAATGAAGTAAATAAAAAGAAAATTTTGAAATGAAAGGTTTTTTTATTGTTTGAATTTAGTTCTAGTTGGATTTTGGGTTGCTTTATGGTGTGTTTACGAAAAAGATTTTAAGGTGTAGAAAGTCCTTTAATAGAGGAAAAAGTTATTTGTAAAATATAAATAAATATTAAAAATACTAAGCTAAAAATTGAGGAGTTTGTGTAGGTGGGCCACAGTGTTGGTGTAGAAATCTAAAACAAAAGGAAAAGAAGATGTACAACTATGGGTATGCAGATGATTTAAAAAGGACATATCCACAATTTCAGTTAAGGTGTGCAAATTGAATTGATAGTGCATAGGAAAGAGGTGCGTTGTGTGGTGTTTATTTACTTTGCTTATTTACTTACTCTATAATACTATCACTTATTTACACTATAAACATATTTTATTTTATCAATAATGTAAATAACAAAATATCCCTCATTTAAATCCAATAAAAATACTTTCAGAACCTAATTCAAAGTAAATCAAATTTTGATTTTCCAATTTTAATTATAAATTGACAACTTTTATTGAATTTCTTTGAAAAAGAAGTTTGCACAGGTAAATTTTTAAAAGATAAAAATCTAGAAAAATTATTTTGAGTGTCATCAACTTAAAAACAACAGAATCCACAACTTTTTATCTTGAAATTTGAAACTATTAAACATGATTTGTTTTCCACACATAGTGAAATTTTTGCATAGCTAAGACAATGTATAGGACTTATTTGAAACCTCTCTTGAATCGTGTTAGACACTTTTAAAAGAAATAGAATTTTCAATTTCGAAATTGTAAAATAAAAGGGTTATGTTATTGTCATTATTTGGAAGTATAGTTATATTTTATAAAAATTCTACTTGTTAGCTATATATTAGAATTAAAATTATTGGGTTTGAAAATAAATAGCTAGCTTAATATTATATTATTATCCTTTAAATTCATATTTCAAATTCTAGAATTATGGGTTAACATTTCAAATTCCAAAGTTTTAGAATTTGGGGTGTTATAGGTGTGGTGCATTAAGTGTTTTTGCACAGTTTTGTCCCCACATTCAGTTAACAATGCACATAATTGAATATCCCCCATTTGAATTCAATAAAAATACTTTCAAAACTTAATTTTAAGTACATACAAAATTTATTTTTCTAATTTTAATTATAAATTGATAATTTTGACCAATTTTTGTTTTGTTTTTTTTTTTTAAAGAAAGGTTTGCCCAAGAAAAATCATCAAATATACAAATCCAAAAAAAAATTATTTTGAGCATCACCAACATGAAAAGAACCAAATCCACTACTTTTCATCTTAAATTTTGAAACTTTAACAAATGGTTTGTTTTCCAACACTAAGTAAAATTTCTATACAACTAAGACAATATATGTGACATATTTGAAAACTTTTTATTGGACCATATTATTAGCACTCTTAAAAGAAATAAAATTTTAACTTGGAAATTGTAAAATGAAAATGTTATAACGTTCTGGTTGTTATCAGTACATCTAAATTAAAATTTCTAGGTTTGAAAATAAATAGTTTGCTTATATTTCAACTATTATAATAAATATTATTTTTTAATTTG
>BKBX01006354.1:610829-645054 GCA_008326845.1 Vitis x labruscana x Vitis vinifera | reverse complement strand
CCATCAATATTTTTAATAAATATTCAAAATTTGATAACTTTTAAATGCATCTTTAATTATTAATAATAGTACCAAATAAATAAATTGAATTATTGTGATTGTTGTTGTTGTTATTATTATTATCATTATTATGATTAAAAAGGAAGAAGTATAGAGAAGAAAGAGAAGTTGAATTTGTCAAAATCCAGATTCATATCAAATTTTAAGAAAATTGAAGCATTATGAAGGCCTCCAATAAGGTCTTTATTGAAAGGTATTGGATACCTTATCCATTTGAGAACCTTATGCAAAAGTTTGTAATTAATAACAAATCTAGAGGCACTTTGTTCAATTTCCGACGGTTTTTTAACATAGAAAATGGCACAACTCCAAGGAGAGTGACTCTTTCTAATAAGAATTTTATCAAGCAAATCTTTTATTTCTTGTTTACAATACTCAAGTAATTGAGTATTCATTTGAATTGGTCTTGCCCTAGTAGGAATTTGATTTTCATTGAATCCATCAACATAGGGCAAGGAGACCTTATGTTGCTTTCTACTCCAAAAAGCATTGGGAATAGAAGAACATAGATCTGTCTCAATTTGATTTTTGATTTTTTTTCAATTCTTGTTTACACGTATTTTTGCAAAATATTTTCCTCAAGAATAAGAGATTAAGTAAAAAAATACTCAAAATTCAAAGAAGAATCCTTTTATAAGAAACCAAAGCATAAGAAATATTCAAATAAAAAAAATATCAAAACAGTTCAAAGAAAGTAGATAAAGAAGATGCTAAATGTTTCAAATGTGGCAAGAAGGGACATACAACACCAAATTGCAAAATCAAAGAAATAATTGCTGACCTAGATATAGGAAAACGCCTCAAACAACAAATGATTAATCTTATCAAAACAAAGTTACTATCAGATTCATCTAGTCAAACCTCGGTAGAATCATCTATTGACGATCAACTTCTTCTAATAGAAGATAGCTCTTCCACCGAGTCAAACAAGTCTTCCTCATAGTCATCTTGTGATTATGTATAAAATTGTCTTTATCATATCAAACAAGTAAATGTAATAACTAGTGAACAAAACTTCTTAATGGAGTTAATTGACAAACTTCCCGATCAAAATCTTCAAAGAGAATACTTTTTAAAAAAATTGGAAATTCAAAAGCAAAATAATGAAAAAATCATAGAAAATACAAATCAATACAACCTAAAAACTGTTTTAGCTCAATTTTCTACACCTAAACCTATAGGAATTCAAGATCTTCAATTGAAATAAGTCAAATAAAACTTCATATTAATAAGAAGCAAAACCAAAATCAAGACATGGAAACAAGACTTCAAATGTTGGAACATGCAAAACTTTAAACTATAGAAAATATAGAAAATGAACAATTAGAAGAAGGGGAATCTTCTCAATTGTTTGTAAATACTATAACAAGAATGATTACTCAAAAATGGCATATCAAAGTAAAACTTTTTATTAAATCTAATTTCTCAAAAGAATGATTACGCCTTCATAAGGCGTGATGTTATCATTGATAATTGATGAATATTTATATACAAATAACATTAAGGGGATGAACTTAAACTATTACTCTAATTCAAACACCATCTCCAACTCTAATTCAAATTAATAATAGCATTTTACTTAAGCTAAACTAATAATAGTTAAACATTCATATTTTAATTAAAGACGAACATTAACTTTCACTACCATAGTCATCCTATCTTTGATTTTTCTTGGTCAAAACTGCTATATATTTTAGGATTTAGTAATATTATAATAGAGATTAACAGTGAAGAAATAAGTGTTGTTGCTAAGGATCAACATTGTTTAGTTGTTTATAATCGAAATAACTAACTATTTGCTATAGGTTAATGTAGGAATAATTTTTTAGATTTGGTTGCATTATTTAAAATTTTGTTGATATATCATGAGTCATCTGATGAACCCTTATGCTAATCTTGTACCTTCATAATTCAATCAACATCAGCCCATTTCCTCAAAGAATTTAATAGAAAATATTTTTCGAAAATATTGTGGCGATCTTGAACAATTTTGGCTAAGATATAAGGGATGGCTAGATGATAATCCACCACATAATATAGAACTTTAGGATATTTTGCATATTTTCATAAGGGTTAGGTTTAACTCCCTCAATCTCATCAATTTCTTTTGGTCAATTTCATGATAAAATACCAGAGGAGTGTTACGAGTTTTGAAAGCTTTTGCAGGAGGAAAGAATAGCGCCTTCTTCGATTGTATATCAATAACAATTCTTAATTGTGATAGTGGAGGTATGCATGTAAATTCAGAAAACCATAGAAGGCCAGCCCACAGTCTATTTATAATAGTAATGGTAGAGCAAAGCCACATAGAAACCCACTGGCAAGTGCAACGTGTCACACCCCAAAACCCACTCCAAGGGCACGACGGTCATTTCACACCTCAAGCCCAAAGGCTCAAAGTGGAAACGGTTCAAACATTCATATTGTAACTGGAAAATTACCAATTACCAAATTCCTGTTCAAAGTAATAGAACAAAAATTCTAAAATCTCCATATAACAATTTTTGAAACTAACACATCAAACCAAGTGTTGTTGTCCAAATAACACCAAACTCAAATAATTCTAATGGAAAATAAATTTTTAACATCTAAATAATGCTTGAAATAAAGAAAGTTTTGACAAAAATCCTAACAAGCCAATTTCTCCTCCCAACCGTCACTCCTCACCCGAACTGAGCAACAAATGAGGGGAATGAGTTCAAAGCCCAATAAGGAATATTAATATAGTTTCATGAATCAAATATTTTCAACTATACTTACAAATAGGAGATATAACATATACTCTATTTATAAAACTTTTGAATTAAAACATGCTAATGCATTTAAACAGTTCAACAAACATTTTCATATATATAAAAATTATTTCATATCCATTCCAAATCAAATACATTTCAATTGTTTTCACTCTAGTTATCAAATAGCAAATAGTGCCCATTTAAGTGGGACTTTACAAATAGATGGCTGGCCTCAAATGTTCCTTTTAAGGTGGACGGAACCAAACATTACTAGTACTAGTAACCTCTAACCAAACCCCCTAGAGGTTGGGGTCCAAATCAATTACATTTCCCACCATGAAAATGTAAATGTCAACTATTATATCCCATTCACAAGGGCCAAAAAGTCAACTATTATATCCCGTTGATAAGGGCTAAACAAACCAGAGTCAAAATCTTTATTTTATTTATTCCAACTTATAAAAGCAGAAAATTCCTAAGTATTTTGATATAAACAACATAAATGTTATAACACATTTTTTTTCCATACAAAAATATATTTGATCCATGCTTAAAAGAAAAATTAACAATTACACATTTCAAACAACATATATATAATTATTTTCCTTTGCAAAATCTATATTAATTTCCCTTACTTCAAAAGAAGTCCTCAAAAACTTTGGAAAAAAATAATCCTGGAAAAATCTACTCTTCACCTAACAAAGTATAAGAGAAATAATCATTACTATTTATCTAAAATTATAGGTTTGACAATCCTAAAATTTTAGGTATTCAAATTAATGTTTTTAATAATGAAAGATAATTTAA
The DNA here is from genome assembly GCA_008326845.1 of Vitis x labruscana x Vitis vinifera. NCBI lineage: Eukaryota > Viridiplantae > Streptophyta > Magnoliopsida > Vitales > Vitaceae > Vitis > Vitis x labruscana x Vitis vinifera. Next base: position 641,452 of record BKBX01006354.1, on the reverse strand, counting down.
TCTATTCCTATTTTAGAAAAATTAATAAATTTCTAATTCATATAAAACTTAAATTTTATTTTCAATTTATTTCTTGGGACACAACATAATTTAATTAAATTGCAATTTATTTCACTAATTAAATTATATGCTATTTATTAACTTACACCCATCATTAGTATAATTATAACACCAAAAACTTTACTTCCTTTTATTTATAAATTATGTTCTCTCACTTTCAAGTGTTTTTTTTTTCAACAACCCTCCATCATTGTTAATATAATAATATAATATATATATATCAACCACCAAACACCATCCGTACACATCTTCCTTTATTATTAATATTATTATTTTCACCATTCTTCATCTTCCACATCCACCCACTCACACACTCCACGTGCATGCCTCTTTATTATTATTAATATTATTATTTTCATCATTCTTCATTTTCCATATACACGCATTCTTCGTCCTTTAAAAAAAAAAAAAAACCTTCACATTTTTTATTTATTATTTATTATTTATTTTATTTTTCCTAATATTTTCTAATCCTTTAAGCCACATATAATAATATATTTATTTACTCATTTATTTTTATTTTTATTTTTGAAATTTCAATGATTAGATCTATTCATCTAAGAAATTCTAAATTTCCTTATTTTCATCAATAGAACAACCTATATTCATAATTTCAATATTTTGACCTAAAAATTTTAAATAGATTAACCTTAGCCTAAATCGAATCTTCTAAAGAACTTTTTTTTTATTAAATAAAAGCTTAAGATTTCCCAATTTGAACTTACCTGGAAAAATTTGAACTTCAAACTCTGAACCTCTAACCCTTGAGTCCTAGGATCTCTAATTCTCTAATTTTGGTTGATAAGGTTTTCTGAATAAATAAGGCAATAAGAAGATCTAATTTATACCTAGGACTATTAATTGTAAAAAGACTCTTTCACCCTTAATGAGTTTAATTAATTAATTAATTAATTTATAATTTACTATTTTGACCCTAGAGTAAATTTTAGGGTGTTACATCCTCCCCTCTATAAAAAAAGTTTAGTCCTCTAAATTTGACATACCTGGGTCTTGAAAAAGATGTGGGTGCTTTTCTCTCATCTCCTCTTCTAATTCCCAAGTGGCTTCTCGAATACTGCGATTGCTCCATTGGATTTTTACTAACTTGACAACAACATGACGTAGTACCTTGTCCATCACATCCACAATCTGAATTGGTACTTCTTCATAAGTCAAGTCTTCAAAAATTTGAATAGGCTCCAACTCCACAATATGAGAGGGGTTAAAAACATATTTCCTCAAAGTTGAAACGTGGAATACATTATGAATCTTAGACAGGCTTGGAGGCAAGACCACTTTAAATGCCAAAGTGCCTACTCTTTCTAATATTTCAAATGGACCCATAAATCGAGGACTGAGCTTTCCCTTTATTCCAAATCTCATCATCGATTTTATAGGCGATACTTTGAAGAAAACATAATCACCTACCTCAAACTCCAAATCCTGCCAGCGATTGTCAACATAACTTTTCTATCTACTTTGAGCTGTTTTTAATCTCTCTTTAATTAAGGAAACTTTTTCAACTATCAACTGCACAAGTTCAGGCCCCAAAAGTTTCCTTTCTCCAACATCATCCCAACAAATAGGAGAACGACATTTCCTACCATATAACCCCTCAAAAGGTGTCATCCCAATGCTAGCTTGAAAACTATTATTATAGGCAAACTCTACTAAAGGTAAGTAATCATCCCAATTACCTTTTAAGTCTTAAGTATAAGCTCTCAACAAATCTTCCAAAACTTCAATTACTCTTTTTGATTAACCATTAGTTTGAAGATGGAAAGTAGTATTGAAACTCAACTTAGTACCCAAAGCTTTCTGTAGACTATGCCAAAATCTAGATGTAAAACGAGGATCTCTATCAGATACTATGAAAACAGGTACACCATGAATTCTCACAATCTCCCTGACATATAAAGAAGCTAGACGGTCCATAGAGAAGTTGAATTTCATTGGCAAGAAATGAGCAGACTTTGTCAATCGATCAACAATCACCCAAATAGTATTATTGCCCCCTAAGGTCCTTGGTAACCTTGTCACAAAATCTATAGTAATATGTTCCCACTTCCACTCAGGAATAAAAAGTGGTTGCAATGACCCTGCTGGTCGTTGATGCTCAACTTTCACTATTGACACACCAAACACTGAGCCACAAATTATGCGATATCTTGCTTCATACCTGACCACCAATAATTCTGTCTCAAATCTTTGTACATCTTTGTCCCTTATGGGTGGATCGCAAGCTTAGAACAATGAGCTTCCTCTAAAAACTCCCTCTTTAAGTCTCCATCATTTGGGACACAAAGTCTAGTCCTAAATCTCAAAATCTCATCATCTGATAAAACAAAGTTAGGCTTACTACATTTTTTAACCTCCTCCATAGGTTGCACTAAATTAAAATCATTCTTTTGCAGGGCTTTAATTATCCTAACTAAGTCTGGTTGCACTCTAAAGTTCGCCACAAGTGCTCATGAGTCCAGAACTCTAATATGGACATGTAAACTCCTCAAATCCTCTATTAATTGCCTCTGACAACCTTTAATAGTTGTTAGGAACCAACTGTTTTCCTACTTAAGGCATTAGCTACAACATTCGCCTTCCTTGGATAATACTGAATAATACAATCATAGTCCTTGAGTAGTTCTATCCATCTTCTCTGTCTCATGTTCAATTCCTTTTGGGAAAACAAATACTTCAAGCTCTTATGATCAGTGAATATTTCACAAGTTTCACCAAAAAGAAAATGCCTTCAAATCTTAAGTGCAAAAATCATTGCAGCTAACTCCAGATCATGAGTGAGGTAATTTCGCTCATAAGACTTCAATTATCTAGAAGCATAAGCCACAACTTTTCCATGTTGCATTAGGACACAACCCAAACCCTGATGAGAGGCATCACTATACACTACAAATCCTCCTGAACTTGAAGGGATAGTCAAAATAGGAGTTGCAACTTATCTATTCTTTAACTCCTGAAAGTTATGTGTACAATCATTAGACCACTCAAACTTAACCCCTTCTTGTGTCAATTTAGTCAAAGGTAGGGCAATCTTAGAGAACCCCTTAATAAACCATCTATGGTAACCAGCAAGTCCCAAGAAACTTCGGATTTCAGTCACAATACTAGGTCTCCTCCAATTTGCTACAACATCTACATTTCTAAGGTCAACTAAGATGCCATCCTTCGTTACCACATGCCCAAGAAAAGAGACTTTATCTAACCAAAACTCACACTTCTTCAATTTAGCATACAACCGCTTATCTCTTAGAGTCTACAATACAATACTCAAATGACGCTCATGCTCTTCTCCACTCCTTGAGTACACCAAAATATCATCTATAAAAACCACCACAAATTTATTTAGATAGGGTTTAAATACCCTATTGATTAAATCCATAAAAGCAGTAGGTACATTAGTCAAACCAAAAGGCATAACCAAAAACTCATAATGCCCATACCTAGTTCGAAAAGCAGTTTTGGGTACATCCTCACCTTTGGCCCTCAACTGGTGATATCCAGACTGAAGATCAATCTTAGAGAATACACAAGCACCCTGAAGCTGATAAAAAAATCGTCAATTCGAGGAAGAGGATACTTATTCATCACATTCACTTTATTCAACTCTCTATAATCAATGCAAAGTCTCATTGATCCATCATTCTTCTTCACAAATAAAATAGGAGTTCCCCAAGATGAAACACTAGGTCTAATAAAACCCTTATCTAACAACTCTTGAAGTTGAGCCTTCAACTATTTAAGCTCCACATGTGCCATTCTGTATGGAGTCTTAGAGATAGGAGTTGTTCCTAGTACCAAATCAATGGTAAATTCCACTTCCATTTCTGGTGGCAAGCTGGACAATTCTTCTGGAAAAACATCAGGAAAATTCCTTACAACGAGTATGTCCTCCAACTTTAAATCACTTTCATTACTCACCACATAAGCCAAAAAGCCTTAACAACCCTTCATAAGCAAAGAACTAGCTCATAAGGCTGAGATCATACACAATGGTTTATCTGTATGCTTCCCCTCAAAATTGAACTTAGGTTGACCAGGGATGCTAAATATCACATTTTTCCTAAAACAATCAACAAAAGCATGATAGGAAGCTAACCAATCCATTCTCGAAATTACATCAAAATCTTGAAGGTTAAGGAGTACTAAGTCAACTGGCATTTCCTTATAACCAATCATCACAAGGCAATCTCCACATTTTACTAGTCATAACAGAAACTCCCATAAGAATAGCAACAATCAAATCAAAGTCCATGCAAGCAACAGGCATACCTAACGAACCAACAAAAGATATTGAAACAAAAGAGTGTGTTAAGCCTAGATCAATTAGGGCGCTAGCAAATAAAGTGTGGATTCGAATAGTACTTGTCACAACGTCATAAGTAGCCTGAGCATCTCGATGAGTCATGGCAAACACCCTTCCTTGGGCCCTAGGCTTCTGTTTATCCTCTTTATTCTCCTCCTTAGGCTTCCTAATGATAAACTTTTTATTCTCTGGACAATCCTGAACCATGTGCCCTTGCTTCCCACAACCAAAGCAAGCTCCAATCTTCCTATAGTATGGCCCACCCTCGTGCTTCTTACCACAACTAGAACAAATCACATCTGAATTTTGTGTCATTTTCCCTTTATTCTAATTTCTAATGGAGGTAGACCTTTTCTGTGCTTGGTTACCATGAGCACCATCTGTAACACCCCAAAATAAACTTTAGGGGCAAAATACTAAATTAAAAATTAATTCATTAATTAAACTCATTAAAGTTAAATGAGTCCTTTTATAATTAAAAATCCTAGGTATAAATTATATTTTCCACTTATCTTTTCTATTCAGAAAACTCTATTAACCAAAAATCAGAGAATTGGAGAACGTAGGGCTAAAGGTTTGGAGGTCTAGAGTTTGAAGTTCATATTTTTCCAAGTAAGATTCTAACCCTAGTTAATATATTATATTTGTTCATTAGTTTAGAACACAATAGATATTCTTTAGAAAATTTTAATTTAGATTAGGGTTAGTTTAGTTAATTTACTTTAAGATCAAAAGATTGAAATTATGAATATAGGTTGTTTCATTGATGAAAATAGGGAAATTAGAATTTTTTTTTTAGATAAATAGATATAAACAATGAAATTTTAAAAATTAAATGAGTAAATAAATCTATGATTATATGTGGCTTAAGGGATTGGAAAATGATTACTACTCAAAAAGTGCTATTTGATAGCTTGTAATTAACTCTTTTAAACACTTTTGAGTAGTAGTTATTACCTTTTAACTCAATTGGCATGTTAAGGACCCTTGCAATCAATTCTAATCAAATTGTGTTAAGTTTTGGTGTTTTGATAGCTTTTTGATCACCAAAGCAATATGAGATTGAGGAGAGTTATTTGGAATCCATGGCAAAGCAATGGAAAGCTCAAAAACATGAAGAACCAAAGCTTTGAAGTCCTTTGCCATAAGCAAATCCGGAATGCAAGGAGGGGAAGTAAAGAGAATATCTGCCATGAAGCATTCTTGATGACAGTCATTTCAGCCACTTTTGGAGCACTTCCTGAAGTCCAATTTATACATGCTATATTTCGTTTCGAAGATCAGGAAGTCAACAATTCAATGCTTCAAACGGTGCACGATTCGGAGTTGAAACGAAGAAGTTAGAGCCATTGGAAGCAGATCACTCCAAGCTGAAGGCCAATTTCGCAGGGCTGCGAAATCAGCCTTTGGCTGCGAAATGATTTCGCAGCCATTTTGCACAGTGCACGGGTGTTCTCCTGAAGCTTCCCGATAGTTGCGACCGACATTGTGAGATATTCTTCTTTAGATTTTTTGATGTCTAAATCCCCATTTTCTCCTTGTAACCCACCAATTATAGGATTCCTTAGTTATCAAGTTTGGAAAAGGGGTGAATAACCTCAGATATTTTGTTTTGTAATTTTCTTTATATATAGCTCTCGGGAGCTTGTTCTCGAGAATCATGTAATCATGTAATCATGTAATCATGTAATCCAACGGAATATATAGATATATAAATATATAGAATATACAGAGCCTTGCTCTGTTTTTTTTTTTCTCTTCTCCTGTTCTTTCCCATTTCTATTTTCTTAGTAGCCAAACAGCCTCTGAGGGCTTTTCCTCAGAGGATGATTGGCTAAAACTTTTAGTTTCTCAAAGTATGGATATTATGTGATGACTTGGATGCAATCCCATGGAAATTTCTCGCACCTGGAAGGTAAGGTAGTCGTTTTTCCTTAATGGTTCATTAATGCAAAGTTTGGTTTTTATTTCCTTTGGACAACTTCCAACGGCCAATACTTGATAAGCTTTTGGATTTTTTATCCATTAGTTATCTCCTACGAGCTATTGGAAGGTGAGGTTTTCAATTCCAAGTTTTGCATTAATCTGTTAGAACCAATTTCAATGACCATTGAAAGGTGAGTTTATCACCTGGAATGACTTTGAGTTGCCAATATTTGGTAAGCTTTTGGCTTTAGACCATTAGTTATCTCTTACGAGCCATTCAAAGGAAGTCTAAGGTGAATAATCATTGATGAAATTCACTACCATCTGTTTTGCCATTTTAAAGGATTAAAACTTGATTTGCTAAATCCATACCGGTTCGGGAAGCAAGCATCACCATAGTTGCAACCCCAACGCGAGGAGCTTATCCTGAGATTTCCAATTTGCATAAGAGCCAGAGCATAGCTATCCTATCTTTGAGAAACTTGTTTTTACACCCTTTCATTTTAATCTTTAATGTTAGCTTAGATTAGTTTAAATCTTTCTAAAACATTTACATCTTTATGTTTTCTTTTAAAGCTAACCTTGAAATGAAAAGGCACCAATTCATCTTTGAATTAATATCATTTGTGAAGTGAAAACCCATCCCAGTGAACGATCCTAGAACCACTATGCTATAGTAGCTTGGCTACTTTAGTAATAGTATTTAAGGTATAAATTTTGTTGATACGCCTTTAAAGCTAAGCTACCATGAGTCGAGAATCAAATGGCGCCGTTGCCGGGGATGGTGCCACTTTACAGTGATAACACATTTCTAGAGTACTTGTGATCTTCATCACAAGTTTGGTGACTTTTCTTTTCCTTTTACTAACTCTTTTTATTTGTTTCTTTTTCTTTGTTCATATTTTAGTATACCTTTTATTTAGTTTTTAGTTTACCTTAATTTTCTTTCTTTGAATTGTTTTTCTTTTGTTTTCTTTTGTGTTATCTGTTTTTAATTCACAAATTGCTAGTTGTGCATGCCATATTGAATACGAGATAGCAGAGGAAGTGATTACTACCCAAAAAGTGCTATTTTACACCTTTAATGCATTATGTTTTAAGCACTTTTGTGTAGTAGTTCTCCATCTTTAGTCCAATTGGCATGTTAAGGACCTAGCAATGTCTTCTAATCATATTTGTGGCTAGTTTTAATGTTTTGACAGCTTTTTGGATCATTAAGACAAGTCAAGCAAAGGAGAGAAGCAAAGAGAAGCAAAGTGAAAAAATCAGAGGACAGCAGCTGCAGTCTTCTTTCACACTTTTGGAGCACTTCCCGAAGTCCATTTTTACATACTATATACCATTTCAAAGCTCTGGAAGTCAAGAATCCAACGCTTCAAACCGTGCACGATTTGGAGCTGAAATGAGGAAGATATGGCCTTCGGAAGCCAACTGCTCCAGGTTATGCGAAAATTTCGCATTCCACAAGGTGTTATGCGAATTTCGCATAACACCTTCAAAATTCGCATAACCCATGCGTGTTGCGAATTTTCCTTTGCCTTTGCCGACTCCACTTTAGATATTTTCCTTTGTATTTTGTGATGTAATTTCCTTTCTTATCCTTGTAACTAACCAATCACAAGCTTTTGCTTTTGTAAAGACTTTATAAGGGGTGGAAATCACCTCTTGGAAAATATAGAATACGTATTACGTTTGACACTGAGAATTTTTACAGAGCTCTCTCATTTCTCTTTTCTCTTTACTATTTTCTTTTTCTTAGAAGCCAAACAACCTCTGAGGATGTTTGCCCGGAGGATGAGAGGCTAAACTTTCGGTTTCTTGGAGTAAAGGAAGCTAGGTGAAAAGTCCAGATGAAAAGGTGGAAAACTTCCATGCATTAAATTCAAGTAGTTGGAATTCATAAATGGCTTCTAAAATCCAAAGTTTTGCTTTAAATCCCTTAGAATCACTTTGAATGACCAATACATGGTAAGCTTCAGGTCTTTATGGATGCTTATTGCTAGATCCATATTAGTCCATTAGTTATCATGTACGAGTCATTGGAAAGTGATTCAAGGTGAAGACCCATAGTGTCTTAAGCCATTAATGGACCTTGACTACCATTTCTATTGACCTTTTATGGATTAAATCTTCATTGTCAAACCTATACCGGTTCGGGAAATAACTATAGGTTAAATCCCCAATGCGAGGAGAAAAATCCGGAATTTTCCACTTTCTATTCTGAACTTGATCCTAGCAACCCTTAGCTCCGGGAGACTTTCTTTCTTCCATTTTTAATTAGTTCATGTTAGTTTAGTTTCAAACACTTTCAAAACAAATTTTATTTTCTTTTAAACTTTAAGTTTTTGATCAAGGAAATCATTAAATACAATTTCTAATCTTGAGTATATCACTGGTAGAATGAAAACCCATCCCAGAGTTCGACCCTAGAGCCACTATACTATAGTAGCTTTGCTACGTTAGTATGAGATCATAGGTTTTATAAATGTTTTTTATTAAATGACCCAATTGGAGTTACACGCGAATCAAAATGGCGTCGTTGCCAGGGATGGTGCCACAATACAGTGATGCAACCTTTTAGAGGCTACTTGTGATTTCCATCACAAGTTTGGTGAATTCTTTTTTCATTAACTTCATTTCCTTTCATTTTATTTTTGTTAGTTTTATTTTCATTTTCTTTCTAACCTTAACTTTTTGCTAGGTTTTTTTTATTTTTGTTGTTTTTGTTTTATTTCAGGTAAGTAGTAACTTGTGCATGCCCTATTGGATTCGGGACCAAGAGGGAAGATTAGTAAGGATTGAGAATCCTCAAGACACAGAGTTGGATATTTGTGTTAACATCATGGACCCTCCACTAGAGGATCAGAATTCTCAACAAGGTCAAGGGGGTAATCCCAATGCATATTTATCCATGAGGGATAGAATGCACCCACCAAGGATGAGTGCACCCTCATGCATCATACCTCCTCTTGAGCAGCTGGTTATAAGGCCCCATATTGTGCCCCTTCTACCAAATTTCCATGGAATGGAGAGTGAGAATCCATATGCCCACATCAAGGAGTTTGAGGAGGTTTGCAATACCTTTAGAGAGGGAGGAGCTTCAATAGACTTGATGAGACTCAAGCTATTCCCTTTTACTTTGAAGGACAAGGCAAAAATATGGCTTAATTCTTTAAGGCCACGGAGCATAAGGAATTGGGTTGATCTTCAGGCCGAATTTTTGAAGAAATTTTTCCCCACCCATAGGACCAATGGGTTGAAGAGACAAATCTCAAACTTTTTTGCTAAAGAAAATGAGAAGTTCCATGAATGTTGGGAAAGGTATATGGAGGCCATCAATGCTTGCCCTCATCATGGCTTTGATAGATGGCTCTTGGTGAGCTATTTTTATGATGGAATGTCTTCCTCCATGAAGCAAATTCTCGAAACCATGTGTGGGGGAGATTTTATGAGCAAGAATCCGGAAGAAGCCATGGACTTTTTAAGTTATGTGTCTGAGGTGTCAAGAGGATGGGATGAGCCCAACTCAAGAGAGAAAGGGAAGTTTCCCTCTCAACCAACCCAAAATCCAAAAGGTGGAATGTACGTATTAATTGAAGACATGGACATGAAAGCTAAAGTGGCAACAATAGCAAGGAGGTTGGAAGAACTTGAGTTGAAAAAGATGCATGAAGTCCAAGCCATTTCCGAGACCCAAGCCCATGTCATGCCATGCACCATTTGCCAATCATGTGATCATGTGGTAGATGAGTGCCCAACCATGCCAGCTGTGAGGGAGATGTTAGGTGATCAAGCCAATGTTGTGGGGCAATTTAGGCCTAACAGTAATGCACCTTATGGAAACACCTATAATTCAAGCTGGAGAAACCATCCAAATTTTTCTTGGAAACCAAGACCACCTCCATACCAACCACAAGGCCAAACCCAAGCACCTCAACAAACCTTTTCAGTGGAGCAAGCCATTGTGAACCTAAGTAAAGTCATGGGTGACTTTGTGGGTGAACAAAAGGCAATCAACTCCCAATTGCATCAAAAGATTGAAAATATTGAGAATTCTCAAATTAAGAGAATGGAGGGGATGCAAAATGATCTATCTCAGAAGATAGATAATATTCAATACTCCATCTCTAGGCTTACCAACCTCAACACTGTGAATGAGAAGGGAAATTTTCCCTCTCAACCAAGCCAAAATCCCAAGGGTGTTCATGAAGTTGAAACCCAAGAGGGGGAGTCTTCAAAGTTGAGGGAGGTTAAAGCTGTGATCACTTTAAGGAGTGGAAAAGAGGTTGATCAACCCCTGCCTAAGGTGAGGTAAGATGAAGAACTCATGTTAAAGAAAACCTTGGTTAAAGAGAAGAATAACCAAGACGAGAAGAGTGGGAAGAAAAGTGCATCCAAATCAAGCATTGAAGAAGAGCCAAGGATAGTGATTAAAGAGGATATGATGAAGAAACATATGCCTCCCCCTTTTCCTCAAGCTTTACATGGAAAGAAGGAAATCAAGAATTCATCAGAAATTCTTGAAGTCTTGAGACAAGTGAAGGTGAATATACCCTTACTTGATATGATCAAGCAAGTCCCCACATATGCAAAGTTTCTAAAGGACTTGTGTACGATCAAGAGAGGGTTACATGTGACAAAGAATGCATTCCTCACTGAGCAAGTAAGTGCTATCATTCAGAGTAAGTCTCCAGTTAAGTATAAAGATCCGGGATGCCCCACCATTTCAGTCAACATTGGAGGGACACATGTGGAGAAAGCTTTACTAGACTTGGGGGCAAGTGTGAATTTGCTCCCATACTCTATGTACAAGCAACTGGGACTTGGAGGATTGAAGCCCACAGCCATCACTCTCTCTTTAGCTGACAGGTCAGTCAAAATCCCAAGGGGGGTGATAGAGGATGTTCTAGTTCAAGTGGACAAATTCTACTATCCTGTGGATTTTGTTGTGCTTGATACTGACCCCACTATGAAGGAAGCAAACTATGTACCAATCATCCTTGGGAGACCTTTCCTAGCTACCTCCAATGCCATCATCAATTGTAGAAATGGGGTGATGCAGCTCACATTTGGGAATATGACCTTGGAATTAAACATATTCCACCTATGCAAGAGGCATCTTCACCCAGAAGAAGAGGAAGGATTGGAGGAGGTGTGCTTGATCAACACCTTGGTTGAAGAGCATTGTGACAAGAATTTACAAGAGAGCTTGAATGAAAGCCTTGAAATGTTTGAAGAAGGGTTACCTGAACCCTCTGATGTTCTAGCCATCATGTCTCCTTGGAGGAGATGGGAAGAGATCTTACCACTGTTCAACCAGGAAGACTCACAAGGAGCAACTGTGGAGGACCCTCCAAAGCTTGTTTTGAAGCTGCTTCCTGTTGATTTGAAATATGCATATTTGGAGGAAAATGAGAAATGTCCAGTGGTGGTTTCTTCAACTCTTACTAGTGATCAAGAGGATAGTCTTTTGGGAGTCCTCAGGAAATGCAAGAAAGCCATTGGATGGCAAATTTCTGATCTGAAAGGGATTAGCCCTTTGGTGTGCACCCACCATATCTATATGGAGGATGATGCAAAACCAGTGAGGCAGCCCCAAAGGAGGTTGAATCCTCACATGCAAGAGGTAGTGAGGGGTGAAGTTCTGAAGCTACTCCAAGCTGGGATCATATATCCCATTTCAGACAGTTTGTGGGTGAGCCCCACCCAAGTAGTCCTAAAGAAATCTGGAATCACTATGGTCCAGAATGAGAAAGGGGAAGAAGTCTCTACACGTCCTACCTCAGGATGGAGGGTGTGTATAGACTACAGGAGGTTGAATTCAGTGACTAGGAAGGACCATTTCCCATTGCCTTTCATGGACCAAGTCCTTGAGAGAGTCTCAGGACATCCTTTCTACTGTTTTCTGGATGGGTACTCGGGGTATTTCCAAATAGAGATTGATTTGGAAGATCAAGAAAAGACAACCTTCACTTGCCCCTTTGGTACTTTTGCGTATAGGAGAATGCCCTTTGGTCTATGTAATGCTCCTGCAACTTTCCAAAGATGTATGCTGAGCATCTTCAGTGATATGGTGGAATGCACCATGGAAGTCTTCATGGATGACATCACTGTATATGGAGGTTCTTATAAGGAGTGTTTGTTGCATTTAAAGTTGTTCTCCAAAAATGTATTGAGAAAGACCTAGTGCTAAATTGGGAGAAGTGTCATTTTATGGTACAACAAGGAATTGTCTTAGGACATATAATCTCTAAGAATGGAATTGAGGTAGATAAGGCAAAGGTGGAGCTAATTGTTAAGTTGCCACCTTCCACAAATGTTAAAGGAATTAGGCAATTCTTAGGACATGCCGGGTTCTATAGGAGGTTTATTAAGGATTTCTCAAAAATCTCAAAGCCTCTTTGTGAACTCTTGGTAAAAGATGCCAAGTTTGTGTGGGATGAAAAGTGTCAGAAGAGTTTTGAGGAACTGAAGCAATTCCTCACAACTGCACCAATAGTGAGAGCCCCAAATTGGAAGTTACCTTTTGAGGTAATGTGTGATGCAAGTGACCTTGCTATGGGGGCTGTCTTGGGGCAAAGAGAAGATGGAAAGCCCTATGTGATTTATTATGCGAGCAAAACTTTGAACGAGGCTCAAAGGAACTACACAACTACTGAGAAGGAGTTGTTAGCAGTAGTTTTTGCCTTGGATAAGTTTCGTGCTTATTTGGTAGGGTCTTCTATAGTGGTGTTCACTGACCATTCCGTTTTGAAATACTTGCTAACCAAGCAACATGCCAAGGCAAGATTGATAAGATGGATCCTTTTACTCCAAGAATTCAATCTCCAAATCCGGGATAAGAAGGGGGTAGAAAATGTGGTAGCTGACCACTTGTCAAGACTTGTGATAGCACATGACTCACATGGTCTGCCTATCAATGATGACTTCCCTGAGGAGTCTCTCATGTCAATAGAGGTAGCTCCATGGTATTCTCACATTACAAATTTCTTGGTTACTGGAGAAGTACCAAGTGAGTGGAGTGCCCAAGACAAGAGGCATTTCTTTGCTAAGATCCATGCCTATTATTGGGAGGAGCCTTTTCTCTTCAAATATTGTGCGGATCAAATCATAAGGAAATGTGTGCCTGAACAAGAGCAATCAGGAATTCTTTCCCATTGCCATGATAATGCATGTGGAGGTCATTTTGCCTCCCAGAAAATAGCAATGAAAGTGATCCAATCAGGTTTTTGGTGGCCCTCTCTTTTCAAGGATGCCCACTCTATGTGCAAGGGATGTGATCGGTGTCAAAGGCTTGGTAAGCTAACACGCCGAAATATGATGCCCTTGAATCCCATCTTGATAGTGGATGTCTTTGATGTTTGGGGGATAGACTTCATGGGACCATTTCCAATGTCGTTTGGACATTCCTACATTTTGGTGGGAGTGGATTATGTCTCTAAGTGGGTAGAAGCAACCCCATGTAGGAGCAATGATCATAAGGTGGTTCTTAAATTCCTCAAGGACAACATCTTTGCAAGATTTGGAGTGCCTAAGGCCATTATCAGTGATGGAGGAACCCACTTTTGCAATAAACCTTTTGAAACTCTTCTAGCCAAGTATGGGGTTAAGCACAAGGTAGCTACACCTTATCACCCTCAAACAAGTGGCCAAGTTGAGTTAGCCAACCGGGAGATCAAGAATATACTGATGAAGGTGGTGAATGTGAATAGGAAGGATTGGTCTATTAAGCTCCTGGATTCCTTATGGGCTTATAGGACCGCTTACAAGACCATTCTTGGAATGTCTCCTTATCGCCTTGTTTATGGCAAAGCGTGTCATCTTCCAGTGGAGGTTGAATATAAAGCATGGTGGGCAATCAAGAAGCTCAACATGGATTTGACAAGAGCCGGGTTGAAGAGATGTTTGGATTTGAATGAATTGGAGGAAATGAGGAATGATGCTTACCTCAATTCAAAAATAGCAAAAGAGAGGTTGAAGAAATGGCATGATCAATTGGTAAATCAAAAGAATTTTGCCAAGGGACAAAGAGTCTTGCTTTATGACTCTAAGCTTCATCTTTTTTCCGGGAAAATTGAAATCAAGGTGGACGGGTCCTTTCATAATTCATGATGTGCAATCAAATGGAGTAGTGGAACTACTCAACTTCAATAGCACTCGAACTTTCAAAGTGAATGGACATCGTCTCAAGCCCTATATAGAATCATTTTCCCGAGACAAGGAGGAATTCATCCTCCTTGATCCACCTCCAACATGAAAATACTTGGTTTATGGTTGAACTTAGTCTTTTCAAAGACTAAAGAGTTCATCCTCTTTTTGTTTTCTTTTAAGTTGATTTTAATTTAATCTAGTTTTTTCTTGTGTTTTTCCATGTTTTGATTTTTATTTTTGACTTTAATGCCGTTCTAATGTGTTTTGAATTGGTTTTTTGTGTTAACATTCAGGTGGGAAATCTTGAAGAATGAAGTCATGGTGAAAGCAAGGCAAAACAGGGGAGAAAAAACCAAGTCTCAGCCATTTTCGCACAACACTTCCTGTTATGCGAAATTTTCGCATAACACACCCCTTATGCGAAAATGCTTTTGTGGCAATTTCAAAAAAAAAAAAAAACATGCTCTCGGTCCCTTCCCAAAATCCCTTATGCGAATTTCACAGGAATGCGAACCTTATGCGAACCTTGTGTGAATTTGTTTTTGGGACAAATTTTCAAAACCATGCTCTCTGTCTGGGTACTCACAGGAATGCGAAATTTTCGCATAACACAAGGTGTAATGCGAAATTTGCATTTCCTCTTTAAAGACCGTGTTCTCCTCTTCCCATGCTCACTTTCTTCTTCATTTCTCTCAACATCTCTTTTCCAATCACCAAATCCCTTCCTTAAGTTTCTTTTCTTCATCATTCCCCACTCTCAACACCACCATGGCAGCCCATCTCCATAACTCCACCTCATAGCCGCGACAGTCACTATTCATCACCGTCCACCCCTTCAATTTTCAGCTCTTTCCACCATAAAAAACCTCCCAATTCCTCACTCAACACTCTAAATCCATCCCTCAACCAATTTCAGCCTTGTATTTACCAATCCAAAACCTCAAGCTAAGCATTCAAGCCACGTTTTCTTCAAAGAGAACCCATTGCCGCCGGGTAGAGGAGCTCCAATTTTCAAAATTTCTTCGTGAAAAAACTCAAATTTCCAAGCCTATTCACCATGAAAAATCCTTTTCCTACCTTAGCCAGCATTTCCCACCCTCAAAAGCCAAAAATTTCTACCATTTGAATGAGCTTCAAAACTTCAAGTGGGCATGTGAATAGTGCATGTGCGAAATTTTCGCATAACACCATGTGTTATGCGAAATTCGCATAACATCCCCCCTTATGCGAAATTTTCGCATAACCCCTACCTTGTGCGAATTTTTCAGTTTTTCCATCTCTGCCCTCCTCAATCCAAACCCTCTGAGCCTCATTTCATTACTTCATTATGGCTAAGACCCGAGGAGGACATACCTCAGCTCCCCAGAGCAGTGAGAGAGCCGCCCCTGTGCGGGCCCCACTAGATGTGCCGCCACATTTAGCTGATTCTGCCTCTCAGAGCAGATACCATACGAGGAGAGCATCTGCCACACCTGTGGCCCCTACTCAGATTCCACCTTGGGGTCCTCCTACAAAGAAAGCCAAGACTTCAGAGCCAGAAGAGTCCTCTAGAACACCTCGGGATTCACAGTCTCAGCCGCCTTCCACCAGACGCCCTAGACCCAGCTCACCCATTGAGGGCAACTCAGATTGCCGATCCAAAGCATTTCATGTCGAGGCATATTTTGATCACACTATTTTGCGCCAGCAGACTGATTTACGGGATTCATACAGCCTACTTGAGAGGTACCATCTTGTACCCTTTATGACTCCGCCCCAGTTCTTTTATCCTCGAGTAGTTTTAGACTTTTACCAGTCTATGACTACTCGTGGCGTCCCGGTACCAGCCTCGATACTTTTTACCATTGATGGACGCCAGGGTATTTTGGGGGCTCGACAGATTGCCGAGGCTTTCCATATCCCTTATGCACCAGCTGATCCCACTGCATTTAGACGTTGGGCCCCACTTTCTGAGTGGGACATGGTTCGTAGCCTATCTCGAGGGACATCTTCCCAAAGGACCATTTTCAGGAGGGAGCTTCCCCCAGGGATGCTCCTAGTTGATGTGGTGCTTCGCACCAACCTTTTTCCTCTTCAGCATACAGTATAGAGGCGAGGGGCCATTTTAAAGGCATTATTTCGTATCTCTGAGGGCTACTACTTTGGTCCTCATCATTTGATTATGGCCGCTCTCCTCCATTTTGAGGAGAAGGTGCATAAGCGGCGTCTTACGAGGGCGTCTTCCATTTAGTTACTTTTCCCTCAGCTGCTATGCCATGTTTTGGCACATATGGGTTTTCCTGCAGACCCTCAGGCTGAGCCCCGCTGCCATTGTCGAGAGAGCTTCTCTCTTGAGCAATGGAATCAGCTATGGCTCCATCAGCATTCACCAGAACTTCCCGAGCCAAGGGAAGTCCCTCCTGCTCCATCCACTTCAGCTCCCTCGGAGCCTGTACCAAAGGCAGCATCATCTGATGCCCCACCTGCTGTTCCTCTTACCGCAGAGCCGCCCATCACTATCCCTGGTTCAGAGTATCGTGCCTTGCTCGCTTCTTTTCAGACTCTGACCACTACTCAGACGGCCATTATGGAGCGCATGAACCACTTCCAGATTCAGCAGGACCAGCAGACTCTCATTCTCCGTGAGATTCAGCAGCACCTCGGTCTTGTGCCACCAGCTTCACCTGTAGCGGTGCCTTCCTCAGTTCCAGCGGTGCCTTCCTCAGTTCCAGTAGAGGACCCCTCCTATCCACCAGAGGAGCCTACTACTTGATCATACAATCACTCCTCTCCCTTTTTTGTATCTATATTCTATGTTTTTTGATGTCTTATGTATTTTGGACCACTTTTATACTGGGATTGGATATATTCCATGTTTGTCTTGTATATTGTACTCTCTCAGTTTATATAGACATCTTCCTTTTTGTGTATTTTAGCTATTCCTTTTTATTTCCTCTAATCATCACTCTTACGATTTTTCTTTTCTTATGCAACATGTGGTTTCTCCTCTCTATTCAGAGTACCTTACTATCAGGAGGTATCACTTCCTCCCTTTTATTACCATTTGCTTTTAGAACATTGGGGACAATGTTCATCCTAGTTGGGGGGAGAGTTGAGGAAGTAATTTGTTGAATTTTTTTTTTTTGGTTAAGTTATTTTGGTAACAAATTTTTTGCAAACTCTCCTTGTTTTCTTAAAGATAAATTCTCAAAAATAAATAGGAGAAATTAAATTCTTATCTTATTGCCATAGTCTTAGAGTTTGTATTATGCTTATTAAAGTTGATAAATTGTTGAAGCTCCTTTTGATTTCAATCTTAAGTCTTCCACTCTAATCTTTTCACACACTAAACACATTAGATTCCAGTTATAAAATGGAAAACTTTTTCACCCCCCTAAACTTAGGAAATTTTTGACTTGGTGCAATTGACCTCATTCTATTAGTGTTGGGACACCTTATAAAAGGCCAATGTGTCTTATGAAAAATTTTGCTTCACTTGCTTTGAAACCCGAGCAAGGTCCGAGGGGTATATGGTGAAAATCTTTAAAACCTGGTGCCCTAAGCCTTCAATAGTTGGGAGCCACCGACCTCACTGCTCGTTACATGGGTGGATGGGTGAAGTATTTACAAAAAAAAAAAAAAAAAAAAAAAGGTGCGTTCTTAGCCTTCTATATATGAGTTAGTGTTGCTAAAGTTAGAGAAAAACCTTAGTTGGGGGGAGAATATAGTTTGACACACTATAACTGGAAACTAAGCATCTTAACACTTAGATTTTTGTGGAAGATTAAGAGTTGGTCCTTTGGGAGTGGAAATTATTTTGATACTCAAATTTGCATAATGCCCGCTCTTTGAATGTTGTGATAGGTAAGTTATTTGATGACTCTTGTTGATGATTGAGTTTTATATCCTTGACTTGCCACGAGAGAGTTTGATCCAATCATGCCACTTGGTTATTTTTTGGAGTGATCAGCATGATTTTGTAAATTATTATATTATCTATTTTTCTTTATTTTTCTTTCCTTCATTGCTCAGGGACTAGCAATGTGTCAGTTGGGGGGAGTGATTACTACCCAAAAAGTGCTATTTTACACCTTTAATGCATTATGTTTTAAGCACTTTTGTGTAGTAGTTCTCCATCTTTAGTCCAATTGGCATGTTAAGGACCTAGCAATGTCTTCTAATCATATTTGTGGCTAGTTTTAATGTTTTGACAGCTTTTAGGATCATTAAGACAAGTCAAGCAAAGGAGAGAAGCAAAGAGAAGCAAAGTGAAGCAAAGTGAAAAAATCAGAGGACAGCAACTGCAGTCTTCTTTCACACTTTTGGAGCACTTCCTGAAGTCCATTTTTACATACTATATACCATTTCAAAGCTCTGGAAGTCAAGAATCCAACGCTTCAAACCGTGCACGATTTGGAGCTGAAATGAGGAAGATATGGCCTTCGGAAGCCAACTGCTACAGGTTATGCGAAAATTTCGCATTCCACAAGGTGTTATGCGAATTTCGCATAACACCTTCAAAATTCCCATAACCCATGCGTGTTGCGAATTTTCCTCTGCCTTTGCCGACTCCACTTTAGATATTTTCCTTTGTATTTTGTGATGTAATTTCCTTTCTTATCCTTGTAACTAACCAATCACAAGCTTTTGCTTTTGTAAAGACTTTATAAGGGGTGGAAATCACCTCTTGGAAAATATAGAATACGTATTACGTTTGACACTGAGAATTTTTACAGAGCTCTCTCGTTTCTCTTTTCTCTTTACTATTTTCTTTTTCTTAGAAGCCAAACAACCTCTGAGGATGTTTGCCCGGAGGATGAGAGGCTAAACTTTCGGTTTCTTGGAGTAAAGGAAGCTAGGTGAAAAGTCCAGATGAAAAGGTGGAAAGCTTCCATGCATTAAATTCAAGTAGTTGGAATTCATAAATGGCTTCTAAAATCCAAAGTTTTGCTTTAAATCCCTTAGAATCACTTTGAATGACCAATACATGGTAAGCTTCAGGTCTTTATGGATGCTTATTGCTAGATCCATATTAGTCCATTAGTTATCATGTACGAGTCATTGGAAAGTGATTCAAGGTGAAGACCCATAGTGTCTTAAGCCATTAATGGACCTTGACTACCATTTCTATTGACCTTTTATGGATTAAATCTTCATTGTCAAACCTATACCGGTTCGGGAAATAACTATAGGTTAAATCCCCAATGCGAGGAGAAAAATCCGGAATTTTCCACTTTCTATTCTGAACTTGATCCTAGCAACCCTTAGCTCCGGGAGACTTTCTTTCTTCCATTTTTAATTAGTTCATGTTAGTTTAGTTTCAAACACTTTCAAAACAAATTTTATTTTCTTTTAAACTTTAAGTTTTTGATCAAGGAAATCATTAAATACAATTTCTAATCTTGAGTATATCACTGGTAGAATGAAAACCCATCCCAGAGTTCGACCCTAGAGCCACTATACTATAGTAGCTTTGCTACGTTAGTATGAGGTCATAGGTTTTATAAATGTTTTTTATTAAATGACCCAATTGGAGTTACACGCGAATCAGGAAGCCATGAACTTCTTGAGTTATGTGGCTGAAGTCTCAAGAGAATGGGGTGAACCAAATGCTAGAGATAAGGGAAGAATGACATCTCAACCTAAAGCTAAGGGTGAGATGTATATTTTGAATGACGGCATAGACATGAAGGTAAAGATTGCAGCTATGGCAAGGAGATTGGAGGAGCTAGAAATGAAGAAGATGCAAGAAGTGCAAGCCATCTCTCAAACACCATTGCAAGCTATGCCTTGTGCCATTTGTCTATCTTATGAGCACTTGGTGGATGAGTGTCCTACCATTCCAACCGTAAGGGAAATGTTTGGTGATTGCAACACCTACAATTCCAATTGGAGGGACCATCCAAATTTCTCTTGGGAACCACAACCACCTCAGTATCAGCAACCTGCTCAAGCACCACAGCAAGCCTCAAACCTTGAACAAGCTATGATGAATCTTAGCAAGGTCGTGGGAGACTTTGTTGGAGCTAAAAAATCCATCAATGCTCATCTCAGTCAAAGAATTGATAGTGTAGAGAGTTCATTGAATAAAAGGATGGATGAAGTGCAAAGTGATCTATCTCCAAAGATAGATAATCTCCAATATTCAATCTCAAGGTTTGCCAACCTCAACAAAGTGCAAGAGAAAGAAAACTCTCCTTCTCAACCTTATCAAAATTCCATGAGTATCCATGAAATGGAGGCTAAGGAGGGAGAATCTTCAATGGTGAAGGAAGTTAAAACGGTTATCACTTTGAGTGGTAAAGAGGTTGATCTGCCCACATGCAAGCTAGAGCATAAAGTAGAAAGTGAAACAGAGAAAGAAAAGAGGGAGGAAATCAAAGGAAAGAAAAAGGGGAAAAGTACAGAGAAAGATGGCTATGATGTTAATGTACAAAGAGAACCACAGGGGATAGTCATCAAGGAAGAAATGATGAAGAAACACATGCCTCCACCTTTTCTCCAAGCTTTGTATGGCAAAATCATACAGAAAAAACCCCAAGTGAGGGATGCAAACTTCATATGGGATCCGGGCAAGCTAAATCAAGATCAAATTTTTTGATGGACTTAGTCTTTTTAAAGACTAGCTAGTCCATATCTTTTTGTTTTATTTATTACTTGTTTTAATTTTGATTTCAATACTTTAATTTTGATTTCAATGCTTTAATTTTAATTTGTTCTGATGTAATATAGGTTTTTGGATGATCAAAATCAAGAGGAATGTCAAAAGAAGTGAAAGAAAGAAGTTGGGAATCAAGAGGAGCTCAAAAGCATAAAAATTTAGTGGTCTGCGAAATTTCGCAGCCAAAAATAGCCCCCTACAAAATCGCCACTTCGCTGCGAAATGATTTCGCAGCCCCATGCCCCCCTCTGCGAAAATTTTCGCAGCTGCGAAACCCCCTCTTGGCACACGAGTGCCATTTCGCAGCCACCCAACCCCATTTCGCAGCTGCGAAATGGGCTACGAAAATGGCACTCGGCTGCGAAAATCCCATTTGGCTGCGAAATGATTTCGCAGCCCCATAGCTACCCCCTACCAAATCCTCCATGTGCTGCGAAAATGGCCTTTTGCTACCAAATGATTTTCAAACTTCCAAATGGCTATGAAATGATCTCCAAGCTTCCAAATGGCTATGAAATGATTTTCAAGCTTCAAAATGGGTTGCTAAAATGTTTCTATTTTTTCCATAGGCTTCAAAATGGTCTGCGAAAATGCCCTTTGGCTGCAAAATGATCTCCAAGCTACGAAATGACCTCCAGGCTATAAAAATGACTTGCAAAATAGAGAGAGGTTTGCGAAGACACTTTGCAAAGCCAAGGAAAGTTGTGAAAATGCGAAGAGAACCTCGCAACCATGCATCTAAAGAGGAGAGCCCTTTCACTAAGATCACACACAGGAAGCCTCTTACTCCATTTCTTACCTCCTTAAACCATCAAATCCCATAGCTACCAACTGAGAGCTCCAGTTGAGGAGACTATGCCATCTAAGGAGACTACTAGAACAGAGGCCAAAATCCTGATCCAACCCACTCAAGAGGCCACCACAGATGCATCAGCTCCACATGACTCTACCATTACTTGATCATCTCTTCATTTTTTGTATTTACATATTAGTATAGATAATTCCATATTTTGATGTCTTATATTCTGGGATTGGATGTATTACTGATGATACATCATATATAGACATCATTTTTGTTTAAAATTAGCATTTTTCTATTTCCTCTACTCACTAACTCTGTTGTTTTCTTTGAAACATGTGGTTTCTCCTATACGACTCAGACTCCATGTCACTTAGGAGGTACCACTTCCTCCTTATTTTTCAATCGCTTTTGTCACATTGAGGACAATGTTAAGCTTGGTTGAGGGGAGAGTTGAGGAAGTAAGTTTTGTTATTAATGCTAAGTTATTTTTGTAATTTAGTTGCTTTTCGCTTAATTTTTTAAATTTTTTTAAGTTTTTTATTCTACTCTCCATGGTTATTAAGGAAAAATTCTCAAAAATGAAAAGGGAGAAATTGAATTTTTGTCTTTTTACTTGACTTAGAGTTTGTATTATGTTTATTAAAGTTGATCAATTGTTGAATCTTCTATTGAATTCAACCTTAGTTCTTCCACTTTAAGCTATTCACACACTGTGCACAATAGGTTCCGAGTATATGATGAAAAACTATTTCCCTCTTGACTTAGGAAAATTTTAGACTTGGTACCTTTGACCTCATTTTTAATAGTGTTGGGACACCTTGTAAAAGGCCAATGAGTCTTTGAAAAAAAAAGAAAGAAAGAAAGAAAGAAAAAATGTTTGCTTGCCTTGAAACCCGAGCAAGGTCTGAGGGGTATATGGTGAAAATCTTTAAAACCTGGTGCCCTAAGCCTTCATTGGTTGGGAGTCACCGACCTCAATGCTCGTTACAAGGGTGAATAGGTGGAGTTTAACATACTGTAGGTGCTTGGGTATTAAAATTCATTCTCAAAAGTCTGGGGTAAAATCCGAGGAGTTAGTGGTTGAAAGATCCTTAAAGCTTGATGCCCTAAACCTTAATTGGTTGGGAGTCATCGATGGACCCTCGTTACATGGACAATTTAAAAAAGAATACCTTTAAGCCTTGTACTCCTACAATGAAAAAGAAATTGTGAGAAAAGAGGTGCGTTCTTAACCTATTGGAGGTTGATTAGTTTGCTAAGCTTTGAAAAAAAAACTAGGTTGGGGGGAAAGATTAGTTCAACATACTATATTCGGAAACTAATACATAACACTTAGATTTTTGTGGAAGAGTAAGGTTTGACCCTTTGGGAGTGGAAACTCTTTTAAAAGCTTAAATTTGCATAATACCTTCTCTTTATGAATTGTGATTAGACAAGTTATTTGATAACTCTTGTTGAAGTTCGAGTTTTATTTTTTTTAATGTTCCATGTGAAGAGTTAGATCATCATGCCACTTGAGAATTGTTTTTTGATCAGCATGATGTTGTAAATTATAGTAATGTTTATTTTTATTTTTCTCTCCTTCATTGCTAAGGGACTAGCAATATGTCGGTTGGGGGGAGTGATTACTACTCAGAAAGTGCTATTTGATAGCTTGTAATTAACTCTTTTAAACACTTTTGAGTAGTAGTTATTATCTTTTAACTCAATTGGCATGTTAAGGACCCTTGCAATCAATTCTAATCAAATTGTGTTAAGTTTTGGTGTTTTGATAGCTTTTTGATCACCAAAGCAATATGAGATTGAGGAGAGTTATTTGGAATCCATGGCAAAGCAATGGAAAGCTCAAAAACATGAAGAACCAAAGCTTTGAAGTCCTTTGCCATAAGCAAATCCGGAATGCAAAGAGGGGAAGTAAAGAGAATATCTGCCATGAAGCATTCTTGATGACAGTCATTTCAGCCACTTTTGGAGCACTTCCTGAAGTCCAATTTATACATGCTATATGTCGTTTCGAAGATCAGGAAGTCAAAAATTCAATGCTTCAAACGGTACACGATTCGGAGTTGAAACGAAGGAGTTAGAGCCATTGGAAGCAGATCACTCCAAGCTAAAGGCCAATTTCGCATGGCTGCGAAATGATTTCGCAGCCATTTTGCACAGTGCACGGGTGTTCTTCTGAAGCTTCCCGATAGTTGTGACCGACATTGTGAGATATTCTTCTTTAGATTTTTTGATGTCTAAATCCCCATTTTCTCCTTGTAACCCACCAATTATAGGATTCCTTAGTTATCAAGTTTGGAAAAGGGGTGAATAACCTCAGATATTTTGTTTTGTAATTTTCTTTATATATAGCTCTCGGGAGCTTGTTCTCGAGAATCATGTAATCATGTAATCATGTAATCATGTAATCCAACGGAATATATAGATATATAAATATATAGAATATACAGAGCCTTGCTCTGTTTTTTTTTTCTCTTCTCCTGTTCTTCCCCATTTCTATTTTCTTAGTAGCCAAACAGCCTCTGAGGGCTTTTCCTCAGAGGATGATTGGCTAAAATTTTTAGTTTCTCAAAGTATGGATATTATGTGATGACTTGGATGCAATCCCATGGAAATTTCTCGCACCTGGAAGGTAAGGTAGTCGTTTTTCCTTAATGGTTCATTAATGCAAAGTTTGGTTTTTATTTCCTTTGGACAACTTCCAACGGCCAATACTTGATAAGCTTTTGGATTTTTTATCCATTAGTTATCTCCTACGAGCTATTGGAAGGTGAGGTTTTCAATTCCAAGTTTTGCATTAATCTGTTAGAACCAATTTCAATGACCATTGAAAGGTGAGTTTATCACCTGGAATGACTTTGAGTTGCCAATATTTGGTAAGCTTTTGGCTTTAGACCATTAGTTATCTCTTACGAGCCATTCAAAGGAAGTCTAAGGTGAATAATCATTGATGAAATTCACTACCATCTGTTTTGCCATTTTAAAGGATTAAAACTTGATTTGCTAAATCCATACCGGTTCGGGAAGCAAGCATCACCATAGTTGCAACCCCAACGCGAGGAGCCTATCCTGAGATTTCCAATTTGCATAAGAGCCAGAGCATAGCTATCCTATCTTTGAGAAACTTGTTTTTACACCCTTTCATTTTAATCTTTAATGTTAGCTTAGATTAGTTTAAATCTTTCTAAAACATTTACATCTTTATGTTTTCTTTTAAAGCTAACCTTGAAATGAAAAGGCACCAATTCATCTTTGAATTAATATCATTTGTGAAGTGAAAACCCATCCCAGTGAATGATCCTAGAACCACTATGCTATAGTAGCTTGGCTACTTTAGTAATAGTATTTAAGGTATAAATTTTGTTGATACGCCTTTAAAGCTAAGCTACCATGAGTCGAATCAGAAAATAATAAGAAAAAGAACTGCTTGTTTCTAGATTTTGGATTTGAGGCACTAAAGAAAGAAAAAAAATTTAATATGTAATCGTGAGAGACAAAGACTGATAGTGGAATAAGTTAAAATAATAATAATGAGTAGAATTGGTGGGGTTTTTGGAGTTGTTAAAAGTACGTGGAGTATTTTGTTAAGTAAGAAGGGACATTGGGATTAATAAGAATAATGATAATAATAATAACAATACTAATACTAATAATAATAATAGTTGGGATTAATAAGAATAATGATAATAATGAGAATAATAATAATAATAATAATAATAATAATAATAATAATAGTAAGAATTGTGTGATTTGGATGCTTGTGAGTGACTTACAATAGGGTTGTTTAGATGTTACAGGGTATCGAAAAAATATAGTAATAATAATAGTAATTTTTTTTAATAAAAGTTTTAATTTAGTTTAAGTATACAAAAGAAATAAATGGTTGAATAAGATTTGGAAGAAATATGAGTTTATAAAAAATTTGGGAATTCATTAAAATATATTATTATTGTTTAAGTAGTTGAAAATAATATTGGGTAGTAATAATATTAGCTTGAAAAATTAATTAGGATCCCTAATACTAAATAAAATATTTTTAGGATTGTCAAATTTTTACCTTTAGATAATTGTGTATGATATTATGTTAGGTGAGGAGTAAATTCGTCAAGCTAAATACTTCAAGTTTTTTAGCGTTTCTTCAAGGCAAGGGAAATTAATGCAAATTTTTATAAAAGAAAATAATTTCATTTTTATATTGTATTTTGAAATATGTAAAAATATTATTTTTATTTTTTCGCATGGATCAAATATAAATATTTGAGAATTTTCTTTGTTTATGAAAAATGAAAATTTTTGAAGATATGATATTTTGTTTTGCAAGTTTGAATTAATAAAATAAAGTTTTTGACTCTGGTTTCTATGGCCCTAGTCAACGGGTTATAATTGTTGACATTTGGTTTTTTTTCACCATAACTAGAACAAATTTGAAACTAGCCACTCATTTGTGAAGTCCCACCTAATTGGACACCATTTGTTATTTGATAACCAGAGTAAAGATATTTTGAATGCATTCGATTTGATTTTGATGAGAAATTGTTTTGAAATGGATATGAGAAAGGTTGTTGAAAAGTTTGAATGTATTAGTATTTTGAACTCAAAAGTTTTTCAAAAATAAGTATATGTTATATCTCCTATTTGAAAACATGATTGAAAATGTTTTATCCATGAAACTGTATTGATGTTCCTTATTGATCTTTAAGCTCATGCCCCTTTGTTGATAATTTTTCAAGTACTCTCAAGTCGGGCGAGGAGTGATTGCTAGGCTGGGGAATTTTTCTTTGTTAGGATTTTGGTTCAAACTTTATTTTGGACATTTTTTAGATGTTAAAATTTAATTCCTCATTTAAATTATTTGAATTTGGAGTTATTTGGACAATAACACTCTAATTGATGTGTTAGTTTTTTTTAAAGTCGATACTTGGAGATTTTAGAATTTTGTCCTACTACTCTGAACATGAATTTGGTAATTGATAAATTTCCAATTACAATATGAATGTTTGCGTCGTTTCCACTTTGAGCCTTTGGGCTTGAGGTGTGAAATGACCGTCATGCCCTTAGAGTGGGTTTTGGGGCATGACACCATCACTCCTATTCCTCTTCCTTTGTTGTTCCCTATATTGATGAAGCTCTTCATTATTTTTTTCTGCAATAATAGCTTTGTCCACAATCTCTAAATAGATACCAAGTTTTAGAATAGATATCTTGTTATTTAGTTAGGGCTTTAATCCATCCTGAAACTTTAATGTTTTTTCCTCCTCCGTAGCAATCAATTGTGGGGCAAAACGTTACAATTTTGTAAATTTGTCCTCATACTGGGCCACTGTCATCTCCCCCTGTTCCAAATGAACAAACTCTCCCACCTTTTATCATCTAACACTGTCAAGAAAGTACTTTTTGTAGAAGGCCTCCCTAAACTGACTCCAAGTTATAGGTCCCTAATCCTCTAAAAGCCTTTTAGTCATACACCACCAAGGATCTGCTTCTTTCTCTAACATAAATGTTGTATAAGAGGCCTTTTGCTCCTCAGAGCAATCTATGACATCAAAGAATTTCTCCATCTTAAGAATCCAAGCCTTTACTTCTGTTAGATTTGAAGAGCTAGAAAAATAAGAAGGACCTAGTTTCTTAAACTCATCAAAGGAGCTACTCCTAGAAGATGAGGATTGTCCCTGACCATTAGTCTTAGCAGCTCTAGCTTGACACTCAACCAAAGCAGCGAAAGTTATGAGATACTTATAAAGCCCTTCTGCATTCATGGAAAGCAAACCCTCAAGTGAATGAGGTACACCATCATTAGCCTGGCTGTTTTGGGAAGATGTTGTTCTTCTTGGTGGCATGATCCCCTATAAAGCATAAGGTAGAGCTAAATTAGTCACTAAGAAATCAAGTAGACAATTTGGATTTATAAGGAAGAAAGAGTTTATAAAAAATGAAGTTAAAACTTAAACTAATGTGTCACTCATCTATCCCCAAATTAAACTAACACAAGTTCCCAACAAGATCATAACCTAGTGCTCGATACCACTTTGTCATGCCCCAAAACCCACTCCAAGGGCATGATGGTCATTTCACACCTAAAGCCTAAAGGCTCAAAGTGGAAACAACTCAAACATTTGTATTGTAACTAGAAAATTACCAATTACCAATTACCAAATTCCTGTTCAAATTAGTAGAACAAAAATTCTAAAATCTCCACATAATAATTTTTGAAACTAACACATCAAACCAAGTGTTGTTGTCCGAATAACTCCCAACTCAAATAATTCTAATGGAAAATAAATTTTTAACATCTAAACAATGCTCAAAATAAAGAAAGTTTTGACAAAAGTCCTAACAAACCAATATCTCCTCCTAATCGTCACTTCTCACTGAGGGTACCTGAAAAGTTATCAACAAAGGGGGGTTGGGGTGTGTGGAATGAGCTCAAAGCCCAATAAGGAATATTAATACAGTTTCATGGATCAAATATTTCAACTATACTTACAAATAGGAGATATAACATATACTCTATTTATAAAACTTTTGAATTAAAACATGCTAATGCATTTAAACAGTTCAACAAACATTTTCATATATATAAAAATTATTTCATATCCATTCCAAATCAAATACATTTCAATTGTTTTCACTCTAGTTATCAAATAGAAAATAGTGCCCATTTAAGTGGGACTTTACAAATAGGTGGATGGCCTCAAATGTTCCTTTTAAGGTGGACGGAACCAAACACTACTAGTACTAGTAACCTCTAACCAAACCCCTAGAGGTTGGGGTCCAAATCAATTACATTTCCTGATTACTACTCAAAAAGTGCTATTTCATAGCTTTTAATTAACTCTTTTAAACACTATTGAGTAGTAATTATTACCTTTTAACTCAATTGACATGTTAAGGACCCTTGCAATCGTTTCTAATCAAATTGTGTTAAGTTTTGGTGTTTTTGATAGCTTTTAGCTACACCAAAGCAATCCAAGAATGAGGGAGAGCTGTATATAGTTCATGGTAAAGCTTTTGTAAGCTCAAATTCATGAAGAACCAAGCTTTGGAGCTCCATAGCCCTTTGCCAAAGTCGTTCAAAGTATGCAAGGAAAGAACAAAGGAGAGAGGAAAAACAGAGTGAAGAAAATAGAGGACAGCAGCTACAGTCTTCTTTCGCACTTTTGGAGTACTTCCCGAAGTCCATTTTCTACATTCTATATACCATTTCAAAGCTCAGGAAGTCAAAAATCCAATTCTTTAAACAGTGCATGATTCGGAGTTGAAACGAAGGAGTTACAGCCATTGCAAGCAGATCACTCCAAGCTGAAGGAAGATTTTTGCACGGTTGCGAAATCAGCCTTTTGCTGTAAGAATTTCGCAGCCATTTTGCACAGTGCACGGGTGTTCTCCTGAAGCTTCCTAATAGTTGTGACCGACACTTTTGGATACTTTTCTTCAGATATTTTTGTATAAATTTCCATTCTTCTCCTTGTAATCCACCAACCATAAGATTTCTTAGTTAGGAAGGTTGGAAAAACATCTCTATATATATTCCCTTGCATCCACTGTAATAGATATAGAATCATGTAATCCAACGGGATATAGATATATAGATATATAAATATATAGAATATACAGAGCCTTGCTCTGTTTTTTCCTTCTCTTTCATTTTCATTTTCTTGCTAACCAAACTCTGAGGATTTTTCCTTAGAGGATGAGAGGCTAGGTTTTTCATCTCTTGGAGTGAGGAAAGCCGGGTAAGTTTCCACATGCATAAATTGGAAGTTTTGTTGTTTTAGTTTTTAATGAAGAGAAAGTGTGACCCGTTAATGGTTTTTATCTTTTTAGTTAACTTAAAACGCCTTTAATTCACCTAAGCCAACACTAGGTTAGGCAAGTGATCTCCGTCCAAGGAGATGCACTAGTTTATCTCTTGCGAGCTTTTAGGAGGTGGTTTGAAGGTAGGATTTTCTAGAATAGCCAATACTTGGTAAGCTTTTCGACTCCAAGGAGACATCCATTAGTTATCTCTTGCGAGCTTTTGATGGGTAATCCAAGGTTAAAGATCATCTTGAATGGCAAGTGCTAGGTGAGAGGCATGAGCCATTGCAAGGTGCATCAGTGAGAGGGATTTAGTGTTTGAACCCATTAATGGGAAACATCTATACAACACCGGTTAGAGAATTAACTATATGTTAATTCTCTAATGCGAGGAAAAGAAACAAGTGACCGGAACTCTCCTTTTTGTATGAGGAACCTGAGCCTAGTGATCTGAACTCCAAGAAACATCTTTCTTTGTAAGTAAAATCAGTTACTATTTTTGGTTAGTTTAAAATCAAACTTTTTTCTTTCAAACATCTTTATGTTTTCTTTTAAAGCTAACCTTGAAATGAAAAGGCACCAATTCAGCTTTGAATTAATATCATTTGCAAAGTGAAAACCCATCCTAGTGAATGATCCTAGAGCCACTATGCTATAGTAGCTTTGTCTTTTCTACCCTAGTATATGGTGTAATAGGTTATAAATTTTGTTGATTACTCCCTCAATCAAGGAGCACCAGCTGGACATGAATCAGCTAAGACACCAAGTGGGCATGAATCAAATGGCGCCGTTGCCGGGGATGGTGCCACTTTACAGTGATAACACCTTTTCAGAGTACTTGTGATCTTCATCACAAGTTTGGTGACTTTTCTTTTCCTTTTACTAACTTTTTTTATTTCTTTATTGTTCATATTTTAGTATAC
>BKBX01006354.1:566278-586912 GCA_008326845.1 Vitis x labruscana x Vitis vinifera | reverse complement strand
CCAAAAAAAAAAAAAAAGGAAAAACAATAAATTAAAACTTATATATATATATGATAGCATTGAAATGGAGAGGGATAGTCAATTCAAGAATATATTTTAATATTTTTAAATCTTGAAAGTATGCAAAATAATGGAAAACACCTAAAGAATTAATTCTTTAAACTTTTTTTTTTTCAAACAATATCTCAACATCTTATGGGAGCATGAAAACAAGAATGCTTATATTTATAGCAGCTTCATTGGCTTCACAAACCATGTTGAAAAGTTCTACAAAATACAAATTTTTTAAGAGTTCCCACTTGATGCAGTCGTATTCGTAAATAAATAAGTAAATTCATTGATACAATTTTTTTAAGAGAGATTGTAATCTCAAAATCTTCTAAAGCTTTATAAGAGTTTCCATTAGATTTTTCATTCATATTGTTAACCTTTTGTTATGAATTTGGACTACACTTTTTGTTTTCTATTTTTAAAATAGAAAATAATACATAAAATACAAAAATTCCTAAAGAATTACATTAAAAAGGTAGTGATTTTTAAAAATTATTTAAAATACCACTAACATTCTATAATAAATTTAAAAATACTAACAAAGGAAGAAAAAAGTGTATAGTATGAGAAAACCCATGCATTCATTCCAATAAATTTTATTGGAAGTGGGTTATAAAAGGGAATGTCTTGCATTGAGTTGAACCCTAAACTATTGATGATTTTGTAAAATATTTATGCAAGAAAAAGAAATAGCAATGAACTACATCAAATCAATGAGAAGTGTCATCATAACAAGGGAGGCAGTTATGTTGGTGGGCTGTAGGACATTTGCTACTAGGAGGTGGTAAAGTAAATGAGGGCTTTAAAGGGGGTGGAGTCAACAATGCACCAAAGGCAACAACACTCAGCAAATGTGAGTGTCTATTCCATGAAATCACTTGGAATATGAAATAATAATACCATTATCAACCTATCTGTAGATTTTAACAAGAACAACAACCCATTAAAACAATAACTTCATCACAACCCAATTATATAAATCCAAAAAATGCCCAATTCCCAAATTTTCTTCAATCTAGTGCTTCAATATACATAGTTCAATGCATAAAAACAAGTAAATAGGTACCTATTTTGGATAAGCATAAACATGATTTGACTGACTTAATTTTTTTAATGGCATTACTAAGTACCAAAAAAGAAATGAAGCATTGGCTAGTCACATTGTTGGGTTCCAAGTATATATTCTTATTTCTACAGTGAATAGGAAAATGTGTTTTATGACAAGTTAAAAGAATCCCTTAAATTGTTATGACAAAAAGGAAAACAATGGACATTTCAAGAGCACATATATGTAAGGAAAAAAATTTAAAGTTTTTTTTTCACCAATTTTTTAATTTTTTTTTTAGAAAGTGAGGTAATCAAGGAGTATCTAACTATAATACCTAAGGTAATTAACATAAGAGACCTTGACTGTTTTATCATTGCTAATAGGCATGGACAAATTAGAATGGTCAGAGACTTGCACACATAGATGAAGTAAGATATGCAATAGAACTAGTATTCTACTTAATCTAGACTTGATATATTTATTGGGTTAATCAGTCCACATTTTGATGCAAGTTCAATCACCTTATTTCTACAAGTCAATAACCTCCAAATTAGTTAAAAATGTAGAAGGATTCCAATATAGCTAATTCCAAATGATTATATTGAGATATCTGATGAAAAAAAACCACACAAACATGAACAACAAAAAATATAGAAGGCATTATAAAATGGTTAGTTACAAAGGTTTTTTTTATCTTTTTTTTTTTTTTTGTCATTTTTCATGGTTTTTTTCTATAAATCTATTTCAAAGACACTAACCCATTCTGCAAAAATGGGTCCTTTGTAAAAGCTTGGAGCAATAAATATGGCAGCTTTCTTTCTTGAAATTTTTAACAATTTTTAAAATAAAAATATTTTCAAATGAAACTAATTATCATGAAGATCACATTTGACTCGTACCACCCACAATGGTACTAGAGTTTACAGTTGATCACCAACATTTTAACCTGATATCATTGGAGACAAGACAACAACCAATGCTTTACCTATTTATTGGCCAAAAACTGAGATGAGAAATTGGAGAAACCATGGAAATCTAAATCAACTGAAACATTCTCACAAGAATTTTAAAAACTATATGTTTACCTGTTGCGTGTTTGACTAAATGAAGTCCTCGAAGATAGAGACTCTCTACTTTTGATTGCTAAATAGATCCACCATCCATATCTAGCATAAAAGCATTTCTAATGAGCTATGAACATTGTGAACCACAAAAAAATCCAGTTCAATCATGGCTTCAAGTGCAATAATATGTTCATTAAACTCAAGAATCTTGTTTCCACCCAGTTTGTATTTTTTGTTTATTTATTTTTTTTGAGGAGAAAATTGCATTACTTTTACTAGATATCATTGACTTGTATTGTTTCCTTTGCTATGTACTTACCTAAGAAATGATATATATCCATTGAAGTGTGGGCTTCAATTTCTGCTCTTCTGTCACTCTGAACCATCGCTTTAACTCATCTATGTAGTTTTCTTAACAAGATAAGATCAAAACATGAACCCTACGGGAGAACAACTTCCTTTCCATATAAGCCAAAAAATCTAGTAAAAAAGTAGAGATTTTTCCTATTACTCGAATCCTGAATAGTGTGAAAAATCCATTATTAAAAACCATAGTTTTCTAACACTTTGTGGACAAGCAAACAAAGCATAACATTCCTAAAAAATCCAAATTTTTGGAGAAAATAGAAATACCTATTTCACAATCACTAACAGTGGTGATCGCCCAAATCTGAAAAATTATTGAAGTTCAGGTAATCAATAATTTGTTGACTCAGAATCTCTTAAACCAAACCAAGAAATAAAAAGTAGCAGTCTCCCAGATCGATCTTAAAAAAATCAAAGACAAAAAAAACCCTAACCCTAGGTTGAAAATGAAAGAAGAAAGGAAAAATAAGGTTACCATTTGAGGAACAAGAGAGATATTGAGAATTTGGATCCAAACCCATCAAACTACCTTCTCTTGGATAGGTTTCAAAAAGTGAGGGTTACAGAGCTTTTTGAGGGTGACCATCTGAAGAAGATAGTAGTGAGAGCTTGATGTAGTTTTCGACCAAGTTCCTAAGAATTCCTAGCAATAGCTTACCGACAGCAACCTTTAGCGATTGGAGTGGTGAGTGGGGAAAATCTGTGTTAATTGAGAAGGGGCATCAAGTAAGGAGTGTTGCGACTGTGGAGTTCAGTGTATCCTTTTATTAAGAAAATAAAGGTAAATTATATATCAAATAAAAGATGTCACTTTTAAAGAGTACCAACGATAAGCTCATCCTACAATGACACTTCCAAGAGTGTCATTATTTACTATTCCTGTTAAGTTGGTCTTACAATGACACTTTCAAAACGCCATTATTTGCACTTCATCTTACAATGATGCTTCCAAAAACACCATTGTTTCAAAATGCCATTGTTTCTCCCTATAAAGCGCCAAGGATATATGAACGTCAATAATAAACATTTTTAGTAATAAATAATGACATTTTTTACAAGCGTCAAGAATTCAAGCGCCATTAATTTAGTTTTTTGTAGTAGTGGGTGCTTAACAAATAGATGTTGACCAAGTGGTTTGGTAAGAATATCAGTAATCTGGTCATATGAAGAAATAAAACAAACCTGAATGTTGCATTGTTGGACTTGTTCTCGAATGAAATGATAGTCAAGTTCGATATGTTTTGTTCAGGCATGAAAGACAGGATTCGAACATAGATAAATAGCTCCCACATTATCTCACCACAATGTAGCTGGATTTGAGGAAGATAAGCCAAGTTTAGAGAGAAGTGATCAAAGCCATATAATTTCAGTAGTAGAGTTAGCAAGATCACGATATTCACTCTCAGTGGAAGACCGGGCAATGGTTGGTTGTTTCTTCAAAGTCCATGAAATAAGATTTTTGCCCAGATAGACTGCATAACCATTTGTTGATCGATGATCATTGGGGCAACCGCCCCAATCACTATCAGTGAAGCATTGCAAATCAAGAGTGGAATGCTTGGAGAAGAACCAACTGAAACCAACAATAGCCTTAAGATAACGCAACAACCTCTTAACCGTTGTTCAATGCTCTTGAGTGGGCTGATGCATAAATTGAGATAATTTATTGACCGAGAATGACATATCAGGTCTGGTCAGAGTAATGTACTGCAAGGATCCAACCACTTGGCAATATTGCTCTACATTTGATAAAGGATCACCAGCGAGTTTGGAAAGTGGAGAGCTGGTCGACATAGGTGTATGACAAGGCTTGCACTCAAACATGTTAGAATTGGCCGACATATTAGTAATGTACTTTCGTTGGGTGATGAGAAGACCATCAACCAAAAATTGTGTCTTAATACCTAAGAAGAAATGAAGGGATCCAAGGTCTCAAACTGGAAAGGTTGATTTGATCTTACTTAAAAACCAATCCAATTTTGTAGAATCAGAGCAAGTAAGGAGGATATCATCCACATAAATTAGAACATAGAATTTAAGAGCACCTTGATGAAGAATAAACAAAGAAGAATCAACCTTTGAAGCTTGAAAACCAATGTCCTGCAGAAAGGAAGTGACTCTGTGAAACCAGGCCCAAGGGGCCTGTTTGAGACCATACAACGACTTAGACAACTTACACACATAGTCTAGACGTGAAGAGTCTTGAAAGCCAATGGGGTGCTCCATATAAATATCTGAATCAATAAAACCATGTAAAAACGCATTTGAGATATCAAGTTGGCGGATTGGCCAATGTGAAGAAGTAGCAATTGATAAAATAGTCTGAATTGTAGTAGCTTTAAGCATAGGACTAAAGGTCTCAATGTAGTCAATACCAGGCTATTGCGAGTAACCCTTCGCAATGAGCCGAGCCTTAAATCGATCTATCTCCCCATTAGCTTTCCTTTTAATTCAATAAACCCATTTACTACCAATGATATTGGTAGCTGGAGGTCGAGGAACAAGAACCCATGTGTGATTCTGAAGCAAGGCATTAATTTCACTTTGCATTGCATCATGCCATTCAGCATATGGTTTGGCTTGAGTGAAGGTTTGTGGTTCTGTGATAAGGTAATTTTTAGCTTTGGTGGAAAGACAAGCATGTGGTTTTTGCATGGTGGAAGAACAAAGTTGCATGGGGTGAATTCGAGGAGGAGAGGTTGAGGCAGAAGACGCAACATTCAGTTGAGCTGGATAATAGGTGAGATCAACAGTAAGAGATAGTGGAGGATTAGTGGTTGAATTTGGTGAAGGTGATTGTTATGGGATAGGAGAGTGAGAGGAGGGTGGTGTGGTCAAAGGTGGGGACTGAGCTGACAATAAGGAATTATTTGAAGATTGATCAGTGGTAGAAAATAAAGGAATATTAGAGGGAGTGGAGGTTTGACCTAAATTTCCAACAGAACCCTTGGATGATGGAGGTACACTTTTAATGTGAAGCCATGGGAAATTTGAAGAGTCCTTTGGAGCTTGAGATGCTGCAATATGAGAACGATACAAAAAGAGGCTAGGATTAAAAACAGCATGCCTAGCAATATACACCTTATCATTTGATAAAATAAGACAACGACTATCCGAGTGAGAGGGACTTGGACTAAGATAGACACAAGGAGTGCTCCAAAATGCAAACTTATGGTTATTATATGGACGTAATAGAGGAAAAATAGTACACCCAAAAGGCTTTTGAGTAGAATAATCAGGATGTTTGTGAAATAAAAAAAAGTATGGGGAAGAACTATTAAGAACTGGAGTGGGCAAATTATTAATAGAAGAATAACTCATTTCAAATGCATAATTCCAATACTGTAGTGGTAAATTAACATGAGCAAGAAGTGCAAGACTAGTATCAATAAGATGGCAAATTTTCCGTTTTGCGACACCGTTTTGTTCATGAGTATGAGGACATGCAAGTCTGTGAACAATGCCGACTTATTTAAAATAGGTGTTTAGTTTTCGGTATTCCCCTCCCAATTCGAATGGAATGCCAAAATTTTCTGATTAAATTGACGATGAATGAATTGGTCAAATTAAAGAAAGACAGAATAAACATCACTTTTTATTTTTAATCAAATAAACCCATGTGTAACGGGAATAATCATCAATGAAAATAAGAGCATAGCAATGGCCAAGACTGGACAACAAAGGAGCAAGGCCCCAAAAATCAGAGTAAATAAGTTGAAAGGGAGCAGTACTTTTATGTTGAACTGATCTTAAAGATAGTCTAGCATGTTTTCCCAAAATGCAAGAAGAACAAAGACAACTAGAATTACTGGAACAAGGTAAATGAAATTGCTTGATTAAACTAGACACAATACGCCGTTGAGGATGTCCCAAAGCAGCATGCCATTCGTCCATGGTTGGTGCTTTAGCTATAAATGCTTGCTTGACATTAAGGCGAAAAGTGTACATTCCATCTTCACTTGGGCCCTACAGGAGGATTTTCTTAGACACCTGATCCTTGACAAGAAAATAAGAGGGCCAAAATTCAAAGAAGCAGGAATTATCAGTGGCAAATTTTTTAACCGAAAGTAAGTTTTTGACAATTTAAGGAACACAGAGAACATTTTTTAAAGAGAGAGAACCAGAAAATGAAGGAAGGGATGTGATACCAGTATGAGTTATTTGCAAACCTTTCCCTTACTAACATGGAGCTGGTCATGTCCGTTATAGTCATGAGCAATGCTGAGATTGGCTAAATCAGGGGTGATGTGATAGTTCGCTGCTGTGTCAGGATACCATGGCATAGTGGAACCTCCATGAGTGCAGTTGGCAATAGGAACTTGAGAACTTGCACAATTATTTTGAGAATGACCAGTCGAAGAGTAATTAGCATGAGGAGTTGCATTTTGGTTGTGAGAGTTGTAATGAGAATATCAACAACAACAACGATTAGCGGTATGGTTTCTATAGCCACAGATTTGGCAAGGACCACAAGGTTGATTTCCATTCCAGTTTGAAGATTTCTTGTGATTATTATTTTGAGATGGAGTAGGAAGCAATGGAGCAGAATTAGACTGACAAGTCACCATGTTTGCTTGAGGAAGATTAGTAGAGCTTTTAAGTAAAATTTCATGAGCAAGAAGTTGACCATGGAGTTCATGAAATGACACTGGTTCATAACGAAGATTTAAGGCAGTGATAATGGCATGATAATCACTGCCAATATTGTGATAAATTGTTGCATTAAATTCTGCTGGGGCAAGAGGACGACCTGTCGCATTTAGCTCATCAACTAGAGCTTTAGCACGTTGCAAATATGCTAAGACAGAGATTCTTCAATTCTTAGAGTTCAATGTGCAATTGTAGCTGTCGGTTTTGAGAAACTGAACCAAAAGCTTGAGAGAGAGCCTGCATACTTCATAAGATGAAGATAACCCAATAACATGAGGAAATATCTCTTCTGAAAGAGAAGAAAAGATCCAGGAATGAAGCATCTGATCCTTTTTATACCATGTTTCATATTCTAGATTTGGAATCTCAATAAGAGGAGTAGAAGAATCTTTAATTGTTTTCGATGGAGCAATAGTTGAACCTTCAACAAACCCAGTCAGATTTTGGTAATTAAGAAGAGGATTAAATTGAGTTTTCCAAGCAAGATAATTTCTTGGAGTAAGCTTGACAGAGAAGGTATGATGAGCAGAAGAAGAGATTGAATTTGAAGGGATCATTTGAGAAGAAGTCATGATTGATCAGAAAATTAGAATGAGGGCTCTGATACCATGTAAAGATAATATGAGAATGAATGTTTGTATTATATCACTGTGTTAATAATGAATACAAGAGCAGCTTTATATAGCTGAATTACAAAGTTTGAAATAGCATAAAATTAGCTAACTACATGATTAAAGGATGATAGTTACAACAATAAGATAGATAGAAATAAAACAAACTATATCTGGTTATTACTCTAACATTAAAAAATGTTTTGTATTTTTATTTAAAAATAAAAATTAGGTTAAAAAATATGTTAGGATAGTTTTTTTCTATTTTTATTTTCTAGAAAATTGAGTTAAAAAAAGAAAAAGAAAAAAAAGAAACATCAAAATTTGTCTCATAACACATATGTGTATTATATAAAATTTTGAATTATATTTCTTTTCATCATTACTTACATTAGCAAAAGTTGTATCCAAACATATTTTACAAATTTCATTTTCTAAAAATTATTTTCATTTTTTTTAAATCATCCGAATTTTTAAGAAAATAAAAATAAATAAATAAATCTATTTTCACAAAATATAAAATATAAAATGAAAACTAAAAAAAACGTTTTTTAAATGAAACACAAAACTGTTATTTCTTCTTTAAAGATAATCTTGCCCTTTTTAATTAAATAACCCAAAATTTAAAAGTGAAAACACACCTTCACTCTCAATGCATCTAAAAAAAAAAGATTTAATATCAATAATAGTCTTCCCATAAGTCAAAAGGATAAGGCCAGAGGATGAATGATACAACTATCATACAAGTGAACGAAGGACTTCAATTTGGTCTCTTGTAGAATTCCATGCATTGGTTGAAAAAAAAAAAGGTTTTATTGTGTGCATACGAGGCATCCAGAAAAATTGCCTTTTATGTTCGAAACTTTTTTGTAAATTTCTTAATGATTTAAAAAAAATAACTGGCTAGAAATTATACTCATAACTTTATTGAAAATTTTTCTTAATGGTAAAAAAGGTACTACTTATACTTCAAATAACTTAAGGATATATTTGGTTTTGTGAAGATTTTAAAGAGCAATTTTTGGAATTTTCTCTTCAAGAATATTTTTAATAAGATAAATTTGAGAACAGTTTTGCAAAATTTTGTATAGTTACATGTATGCTGAAATTAGTATTGAAGAAAATAAAAATTGAAATTTTGTCCATCTTCCAAATTAATCTCAATTTTTTCATTTGTTTATTATATGCGTTTATTTTGTTAAGTTGAAATATCCATAAAATTGGTTGTAATATCAATAAAACTAGGCGTCAATTTGAAATTAATATGTAAAAAAAATCATTAAGTATTTAAATACAAATCAAATAATAACAAAACTAATAGTTAAAATAAAATAAAATTAATCTTCAATTATTTTATCATTGAATTTATTATTAATATCAATTTAAATTAATTGAGACTACAAGCAATTGAATAATCTCCTATTTATTAAATAGAAATTTCAAGATGGTAGCAAAATGATCGCTCTCACTTTTTTCTTTACAATTAATCAATTTACCTCTGAATAAAATACTAAAAAATAGTCAAAATATATTAGGTGTGTTGAAAAAAAGAAGAAGAAATTGAAAGTTAAGAGGAGATTTATAACAATATTTAAGACAATCATCTATACTAGAAATCAAATGATAATGCACAAGTTTTCATATCCTAACAAACTTTTGTAATAAACTTCATTATTCATAACACTTCTTTAATAATCATAAGAATATGTCATATTCAAACTTTATTAGGGAAACCCTAATGAGAACAACCCTTGTAAAGGATAAAGAATGCGATATTCCTTAAATGATTTGATCATTAGAATTGCATTGTTAAAAACATTGTTAGTAAACCCCTATGGGACAAAAGTTGGACGAAGGAAAAAAGAGTATGCTATATCAATATCAATGTTCTCCCTCTCATGTAGACAAGATTATGTTTTTTTCATTACTTCAATTGTAAATCTCTTAATCACCATATTCCAATGTTGTATTTTAATTCCAATGTAGTTGAAACACTTTTGTGAATAGACCTGCAAAATTATCACATGACTAAATCTTCTTTAATTCATATAATGCAAATAGAAATGTCTTCATGTAACTTAGTCAAATTATTTTTTATGAAGGATAGTCCACATGACTTCTCAAATATGTTGGATCACTAATCCTAGCCATATATATACATATATATACATACATACATACATATATATATATATATATATATATATATATATATATATATATATATATATATATATATTTATTTATGACTTACTTCATGAATTGTGAGTATATTTGAATGATTTGAAGAGATGACTATCATTTTTCGCTTAATTAATCTCCATGATATCTTTGTATCACCATAGGTAAAGGCTTATCCCATTTGAGATCAAGTTTGATGGGGATTTGAAAGATAGTCAACATCCACATATCAAATAAACTAATATTCTAATCCTTTCAAAGAAAATAAACTCATGTCAGTTGTTCAATTATAAAGATATCATAATACATGTTTGATCTCATTCCATTATCTTCAAGTTAATGCAAAATTGTATCTTGCTTACAATTTGATAGAGCCTTTTATATTTAATCATGCATGATTTTTAAGATATATCTCCATTAATCACATTGAGATATGATACTTTTGGACCAAGTAATTCTTCATTTTTTTCTTTGAGATGAAACCTATATTTGTTTACTTAAAGTGAATAAATGACCATAGAGAAGTTAGACAGGTCTGATTTATGCATATGAAAACACTTCAAGGCTTTCTCCGTATATGTCAACTAGTAGATTAATAAGCCACTTAAAATACTTGATTTGCAAGTCACGACAAAATTTTGGTTTTCCAAGATCTTTCATTCAAAATTCTTTTGTTAGATAACCATTCTTTTGAACTGTTAAGGAGTTCCAATAAGATTGAAACAATAAAAAAACTTCCCTTTTAATTGTTTTCTTTCCTTAATAATTATAATTATTTTTTTGTTGTAGGACTATATTAGTGCAATTGATGACACCTATATTAGTGCATGAATTCTAGCTTTCCAACTAACAAACAGTAGTTTCAAGGGTGAAAAAACAGTTATAACACAAAATGTTACATGCACATGTGATTTTGACATGATATTCACTTTTTTTTTTATGCTTGTTGGAAAGAAACAACGAATGATGTTCATACCTTTTGGATGCATTAACTAGACCAAAAGTCCATTTTCCTTAGCCTAGTGAGGAAAAATACTATTTAATTTATTCTAGTTATCCTTGTACATTTGGATTTCTACCACCATATTGAGGTGAATGATATCATTTACAAGAATATCGGGGTAGATGTAATCAATCTATGAGGTATAAAAAACTTTTTAATTATAGACATTCATCCTTTCATAATATTTTTGAAGGATGCTTTGGTGTTTTAAAGACAGTTTCCAATCTTAAGGATGATAACTTGTTATAAGCCAATTAAGTAAACAATCATTCATTGTTATTTCATGTTATATCCTTCATAATTGGAATCATCTATCAACACGAAATAATCAATTGTTAAGGGAGTTTGAGGTAGAAGACCTTTTATTTCAAGGGGAAGAAAAGGCAATAAATAACACAAACCATTAAATTAATTTACCATGAGACTGCAATAGCTATATCAACTTGTACAGATCAAATTGCTCAAGTGATGAGGGCAAATTATATCAATGTCAATCCATTATATATATAGTAATGTGATGTATGTTGTAATTGCACTAAGATATGGTATTTTGAGACCAAGCAATTCTTTATTTCTTCTTTTAAATGAAACTTATCTTTGTTTACTTCAAGTAAACAAATAACCATAAGGGAGTTAAATGCATATGATTTATCCATAAGAAAGAACTTCAAGACTTTATCCATATATGTCAATTGATAGACAAACAAGCCACTTAAAAACACTTAATCTATAGGTCAACACAAATTTTGGTTTTTCAAGATCATTCATGCTAAATTATTTTGTTAGATAAATAACTATTCTTATAAACTCTTAAGGAGTTCCAATGAGATTGCAATTATAATCAGAAACCTCCTGTTTAATCTATATAGTGACATAATTTGATTAAATAGATGATCATCATGACTTGATTTGGAATGTGATATCAAAATTTTCAATCATTGCTTCAAACATTTTAATCCTTCAGGGAATTGGTTGCTTCATGCAACTCAAATGATTGTTTGCTTCAAACATTTTAACTCTTCAAGGAATTGGTTGCTTCGACCATTTTTAAATCCTTTAAGGATTTTAACATATTTATGAAAATATATTGTCATGATATCATAAAGTATATATCAAATCCTTTGGGAATTACCAATTATATGATTAAATCATTACTAGAATTGATGTGAGGTATGCTTAGAAAACCTTATGTTATAACTTTTGTTTATCTCAGTTTCACTTTTGTATAATAACTCATTGGCATCAAATGGTTTTTATGACTTCAAGCATCATTGATATCCAATAGACTTTATATCTTTAGATATTAAACTTCAAGTCCATTTGTATCCAATTAAGCTTATATTTTTAAGAATCAGACTTTAGGTAGTAATACTTTTATTGACAAATTTAGTTTTTCCCTTAATTGCTTCTTTCCATATTTTGCCAATTATTTCCATATCAATGTACTTCCACGATTCATGATTTGAAATCTTCACCATTCCTTTCATCTACAAAGAAGATATATTGTCTATGACAACATTATTTTATTGTATTATTCTCTCAATATTTACATGACTGATAGAGATCTCTTTACTTTTTAGGTACATATACCTCTTTAAGAGTTACTTTTCAAGTTGTTCCTCTTCTAAGGCTATTTGTCTAATTTGTGTATTTACAAGGGCAACTAATAATGTTTTATGATTATGATACATTTGTCATTAAAAAAAAAGTGTTTAAAATTATTAAGGAATTTACCATATGTATGAGTAAAAATATTGAAATTAAATATAGTTAAACATGTTTATAAAGTAAAGATTTCTTTAAGAAAATTAAAGT
The DNA here is from genome assembly GCA_008326845.1 of Vitis x labruscana x Vitis vinifera. Taxonomy (NCBI): domain Eukaryota; kingdom Viridiplantae; phylum Streptophyta; class Magnoliopsida; order Vitales; family Vitaceae; genus Vitis; species Vitis x labruscana x Vitis vinifera. Next base: position 574,123 of record BKBX01006354.1, on the reverse strand, counting down.
GATGCAAATAATTTTAAAATTTGATATAGTTTTTTAAATTTCAATGAAATGTAATCTAACATCCGTATATCAAAGCAACTAAGATTCCGATTCTTTCAAATAAAATAAACTCATATAAGTTGTTTAATAAAGATATCATAGTACAAGTTCTCACTCTTTCCATTATTTTTGAGTTAGCGCAAAAGTGTATCTTACTTACAATTTGATAGAGATTTCTACATTTGATCACATACAATTTGCAAGATACATCAATCCATTAATTGCACTAAGATATGGTATTTTTAGACCAAGTAGTTCTTTATTTCTTCTTTTAGATGATCTTTGTTTACTTCAAGTAAACAAACAAACAGAAGGAGTTAAATGTGTAAGATTTATCCATATGAATAAACTTCAAGATTTTCTCCATATATGTCAATTGATAGACTAACAAGCCAATTAAAAACACTCAATCTACAAGTCAACACAAAATTTTGGTTTTTCAAGATCATTCATTCTAAATTATTTTGTCAGATAATTAACCATTCTTATGAACTCTTAAGAAGTTTCAATGAGATTGCAACAATAAAAAACCTCTGATTTAATCTATACAATGACATAATTTGATTAAGTAGACTATCATCATGATTTAATCTAGAATGTGATATCAGATTTTTCAATAATTGCTTCAAACATTTTAATCATTCAAGGAATTGGTTGCTTCATGCATTTTAAATTCAAATAATTATTTGATTCAAACATTTTAACTCTTCAAGGAATTGGTTACTTCATGCATTTTTAAATCATTCAAGGATTTTAACATATTTATGAAAATATATTGTCACAATATCATAAAGTATACATCAAATCCTTTGGGAATTATCAATTATGTGATTGAATCATTACTGGAATTGATGTGAGGTATGCTAAAAAAAGCTTATGCTATAACTTTTGTTTATCTCAGTTTCACTTTTGTATAATATTATTGATGGAAGTAGTTTGAATTATTGATGGAAGTAGGGAAATTCTAAATATTCAAATGAATAAATCTCAACAATGAAATTAAAAATAAATGAAAGAAATAAAAAATAAACCATAGATCTTAAATAAGAGGGAAAATGTACAAGGATGTAAAAATAATAATAAATAAAAGTTGCGTGATTTCTAGAAGTGTGAATATATATGTCTGTGGGTGGGGCGGCAATTTGGAGGGAAATAAAATATAAAAAAAAACCCAAAGGCTATCTTGCAGGAAGAGTAGTTAGAGTGGTGGAGTATTATACAGTACATGGATGGCTTGGAGTAATAGGTTAGGGTGCTATATACAGTACATGGTTGTATCATGTATGGTGTGGGGGCTTTGGATATCATGCAATGTGTGGAAGCCATGGTGCAAGAGAAACCCTAAATATATTCATAGGTGGATTAAAATGACACATGGAAGAAAACGAAATATAAGTTGACATAGGAAATAAAATAATAATAACAATTTAATTATATTTGTGTAATGCTCTTGAATAGTACTTAAAAGTAATAATAATAATAATATTAATAAATAATAATATCATTTTTTTTTATCAAAGATTTAATTTAGTTTTAAATAGATAAAAGAAATAAATTCTTAGGAATAGGTTTTGGAAAGGAGCACAACTTTAATAAAAGACTTGGAAATTCACTAGTTCAATTCTTATTGGTTAAGAAGTTGAAAATAATATTAGTGGTAATAATATCAACATAGGGAATTATTAAGATTGTTTAATTTATAAATTTTAGATAAATAATCAATGGTGATATTCTTTTGTTATGTTAGGTGAGAAGTAAATTCTTCGGGATTAATTTCTAGTACTTTTTTGGGATAAAGGAAATTAATACAATTTTTGTAAAGGAAATATATTTTTTTAATAATAAAAAATACGTTTATCAACATAGGGAATTATTAAGATTGTCTAATTTATAAATTTTAGATAAATAATCAATGGTGATATTCTTTTGTTATGTTAGGTGAGAAGTAGATTCTTCAGGATTAATTTTCAGTGCTTTTTTGGGATAAAGGAAATTAATACAATTTTTGTAAAGGAAATATACTTTTTTAATGAAAAATACGTTTATCTTGTCATTGTCAGTTTGCCATAGGGGTGTTAGTTCCTCCCGATCTATATCTTGCCTCACGACCCCTCCTACACCCATTGATGGTTTTGGGATCCAACTACTGGTGGGTTCTCGTTATCAGCTTCACATCCAGATGGATATGTTGGATTCTTGTCATTGCCAGTTTGAGACTCGTATGGACGCACGCCACCCCAAGCTCACAAAGCATATGGATACCCGCTTTTAGAGTCTTGAGGTGCAACTCTCGTCCCTTGCTACTTGAATGATGTCTCATGGTGGTTCCAACTCTACTCCACCCTTTTCATCTGATCCAGAGCTTTAGATTCCTAGGTTCGTGGATCTATTTCTTATTGTTTTGTTTGTTAAAGCCGACCTAATTTAGTTTATTTATTTTGTTTGGATGTATGCTTATTTCTTTATCTACTGTATCCAAAATCATTGCTTATATTGATTGTTTGTCCTTGACGTTCTTTTAGGGCTTTATCTTATTTGTCTTTATCTTTTTTGCTACAAAAAGAGGGTTCATAATTTATTGAATTTTTTGGATATCAATTGCATACATTCATATCCATTCTCTTTACCATTAGCATGATAGAGAATGTTTTGGTTTAGATTAGAGTTATTATGAGATTTGTAAACTCCATTTGAGAGTATTAGATGTTTATATTTATAATCAGTATTTTGTGAAAAATTAGCAAAAGGGGAGATTGTAATACATTAAGTTATGTATTTTAAGATTAACATTGTTCCATTCATTCAGACTTAGGATCTTTCTAGATTGTGTGATCAAACAGGATGGCACAAGTAAGTATAGAAAGGTTCGAAAAAGGCAAATGGATATAATTAAGGCATCGTATGGACCAATGATTTTATAATTGAGCTAAAAGATTTTTAAAATGGTTTTCAAAATCTCTACAAGTGCTCAAGCACCAAAGAGAGCGCTCAAGCACTCCAAGGGTGCTCAAATGCCTGTGGCAAAATTCTCTAAAATTTTGGAGACTTTGTTTTTTTTAATTTCAAAGAGATTTTTTTTGGGAAAGTCCAGATATGATCTACCAAATTCTTTGGCCTATAAATGCCCTGCCTCAAATGATTTTGAATTTTTTATGTGAATATTGAGAAAACCTAGTTTTCTTTTTCATTCCCAGAACTTTCAAAGACTATTTTCTTAGCTTTTGATGCGTTGAGAAAGAGATCCACATCCCCTTAGGCACACTAAGGTTAGGTTCACCAAGAGTAAAAGTTAGATCCATTAGGAGTACACATGGTACTCACTTACAAACATAAAGTGGAATGTGGGTGTTGGGAAGTAAGAGTACTTAGGGATAACTTCCATCAGGTAAAACTATAATTGTACTTTGAATAGTGGATTAATGATTAGAGGTCTTTAATCCCATGGGTGGCTTTCAATGTAAAAAATCTTGTACTCTTGTATTGAATGCTTTTAATCTCTCCTAAATCATAAGGATTAATAAAAAATATTTAACTTTTTAGACTAAAAGGTTTAAACACCTATTCACTCCTCTCTGGGTGTTACTTAACTATCTTTCAGAAACAATTGAAGCTACCAAAAATACCAAACTATTGACTGTAATGGAGTGAAAAGCATGCTTTATCTTAAGCAAAGATTCACTACAATCATTAAAAAAGGTAATTAATAGTAGTGCAATTGATACATTAGGAAAAAGAATTGAATCTAATGAAAAAAGGAAAAAAAAAAACAAAGAACTTTGAGGATTCAACAATGCTCTTGAACATGGACAAGCTAACAACAATCATTCACTTGTCAGCCACGGAAAAATTGAAAACTATTGCAGAATTAGAAATTAGTTCTCTAGTCATCCGTAGTTGTTACCTTTTTAGGAAGTAACCTCTTGCCACTCCTATCTCAGGTTATCAGGCATCCAGAAATTCAATCCTCATAACCAGAAGAACCTAAACAATAGTACGTAGAAGTAGTAACAATAACAGGAACAAAACTTTGTTGTTTGTTTGCCAAGAAAAACGGAATAGCTATGGGCATTAGCCCCAACCAGTGCGGGTGTATAGGGATTCTCTTCTTGATTCAGTTCAGTTAAATATCAAGAAAATGGCTTTAAGTTTCACTCCATAAGACCTTTAACTCTCACTTGTATTGTATGTTCTCTCCTCCTCTTCCCTCCTTATCATCTCAAACTCATTGAGCTCCTTGAAAAGTTTATCTCTCCATACCAGCATAATTCTACCTAAAAGAAAACGAAAACCTAAGTCAAGAAGAATAGTGTACCAAACTATAGCAAACCAGTGTTCAAAAATTCTAAGGTAATTAGATCACAGTGAACTTAGATTGCAGAAAGCAGCATTCCAACTTACATTTTTTTAAATTTGAACCTGATCGAGTGAAAGTAAGAACTGCTTGTATGTATCCTTGTCAGATAAAAGCTTCCATAGCACATAGCCATTAAAACAATAACTATTAGAAACTGTCAAAGAGCATGGCAAAATCTGTACACCTCAATTCGAGAATACTTCACCCTCCTTCTATAGCCATTTAGGTGAATACTATTCACTATAATGTAGTAATGTACTACTCCCAAGCAAGTACACTAAAATGTAACAATAAGAAAAACAGAGTATAAATAAAAATATTTGTTGGAACCAAGACTACTTTATGACAACTTTATACATCTAAGAATAATTCATCAAGGTTTGAGAATTCTTATGATCTTTGCACATTGAAGCTACTGTAAGACCTACTACTTGGTATTGAGAGGCATGAGGAACTTGGAAAGCAACCCACTAACAAAGAATACTAAGTGGGTGTATGATAAATAATTAATAACTTGATTTAAATCATTAAGTAGATTAGGTATGTTTGGTAAAATAACTTAATGGTACGACTTAAAAAGTTAAAAACAACTTTAAGTAATAAGTAAAAATAATTAACTTATTCTTAAGTCCGCATCTTCATTTTACATTTTTACCCTCATTTACCTTACTTACCTCCACGATCTCCTTTGCTAATCTACAACCTCTACTATTACTTGACCTCCTTTACCATAGTTATAATTTATAAAGATAAATATATCAATCTGATGATTTAGAATAAGTTTTAAGTTAATTTTATCAAACAACCTTAATGCTTAAAGTAAGAATTAAATTATAAGTTTTAAGTCAACAACTTAAATATAATTTAACTTAAAGTCAACTTAAGTCATTAAATAATTAGTATTAAGTTTTACCAAACAACCCCTACGCCTAAACAAAAGAGAAACTATTATTAGAATGTTGTATTGGAGTTATTTGACATTTGCATGAGATTGAGAAATAGTGAATAATTAACCTTAGAACCACAGTACAATTAACATCATCCAAAAAAAGAAAAGTTCATCATAACTGATTACCACTCAAAAAGTGCTATTTTATAGCTTCTTATAAACTCTTTTAAACACTCTTGAGTAGTACTTATTACCTTTTAACTCAATTGGCACATTAAGGACCCTTGCAAGTGTTACTAATAAGTTTTTGGCAAGTTTTGATGTTTTTGATAGCTTTTTTATCATTAAAACAAGCCAAGAATGAGGGAGAACTTGGTATAATCCATGGCAAAGCAAGATTGAAGCGAAATTACATGAAGAATCCAAGTTTTGGAGAACTTCAAAGCCTTTTCCAAATCAATCAAGTGTGCAAGGAAGAGAATAAGAGAAGGAATCTAACACTGAAGAATTTCGCAACTACTTGCGAAATTTTCGCAAGACAGAAGGAAATTTCGCAGCCACTTTTCACCACTTGCGAAATTTTTGCAACTCTTTTTCAGCATTACGAAAATTTCGCAACTCCTTTTCAGCATTGCGAAAATTTCGCAACTCCTTTTCCTCTTGCGAAATTTTCGCAACTCCATATCTGACTTGTGAAATCTTCAAATATTTTTGCACCGACTCCGTTAGATTTTTACTTCAAGATATTTTGTGTAATTATCGATTCTCTCCTTGTAATCAATTGAAGATCTTTTTAGATATTTAGGATATCTAATTGAGGGGTTAAAAATATCTCTCTTTATATATCTTAACATATCTCTTTTTGTAATATCTATCTCAGAATCTCGGAAGACATTCTTGACGATCACTTGTACATTTTTTTAGTAAGAAATATACAGAGCTTTGCTCTAGCTTACCTACTCACTTTGTTTGTATTTTCTTGCTAGCCAAACAACCTATGAGGATGTTGTCTTAGAGGATGAGTGGCTAGACTTTTTGTTTCTTGGATGGAAGGAAGCTAGGTAAGGGACTCGGATACAAAAGTGGGAGTTTTCCTTGTTTCAGTTTTTAATGAAGAGGAAGTTGTGACCCGTTAATGGTTTTTATATTTTTAGTTAACTTAAAATCCCTTATAATCACCTGGGCCAACACTTGGTAAGCTTTTCGGACTCAATCAATAGAGATCCATTAGTTATCTCTTGCGAGCCTTTGGGAGGTGGTTTAAAGGTAGGATTACCTAGAATAGCCAACACTTGATAAGCTTTTGAACTCCCTGGAGACATTCATTAGTTATCTCCTGCGAGCTTTTGAAGGGTAATCCAAGGTTAAGGATCACCTTGAATGGCAAATGCTAGGTGAGAGGTACGAGCCATTGCAAGATGCATCAATGAGAGGGTTTAGTGTTGAAACCATTAATGGGAAGCAACTGTAACACACCAGTTGGGAGGATAACTATAGGTTAAATCCCCAATGCGAGGAAAAGATCTGAAGTCTCCTCTTTTGTATAAGGAACCTGAACCTCCAAGAAACCTGTTCTTTGTAATTAATCTCAATTACTATTTTTGGTTAGCTTAAAACCAACCCTTTTCAACCAACTTTATGTTTTCTTTTAAAGCTAACTCATAAAAGGAAAACCACCATTTCAGTACTTTAAACTAATATCACGTGTGAAATGAAAACCCATCCCTGTGGAATATCTTAGAACCACTATGCTATGCTAGCTATGCTACCCTAGTATATGGTGAATTAGGTTTATAAATTTTGTTGATAACTCCTGTCTGAGGAATGAATCAAAGGTACACCAATTGGGGACAAATCAATAACTTAAAAGAAAAAAAATGTTTCCTAGAAATAACTTTGATTTTTGATTGATCATGAGAAGTAATAAACCTTAGGCCTTTTTTATGGTTAAATTTTACTTAATTGGTTAATAAAACCTCAAGGTCCTCCACAAATTAAAAGAATTCACTTTTTATTGATGTCTTACTTTTGTGAATGAATTCTTGAGTTTTGTGATATGGAACATATGTATATATAAGGGGTTTCAATTATATAACTATATGCATGATGAGTATATTACAAATAATCAATGGAAGTTTGTATCACATATGGAGTCATATATTAACAATATATAATTTATAAATCATGTTTTCAAAATAGCAAAATTGACTAGAGAATTTAAAATACATATATATATACACAAACATACATACAGTCTAATTAACTTGTGAATTGAGCAATGAATTCAAAAAGGTTTTAGTTTAGCAAAATCAATACAAAAATTGTCTTCAACTCATTATATTGAGTATGGATGTATACCTCTACTAAAACATTTGAATGGAAAGTTTTTCATTTGAGATGTTCTTCTCCTCTGGAATTCGATAGTTTGTTCTTAATTTGAGATTCTCCTTCCATTTGATAAAATTAAATAGAATATAACTACAAATTGTTAGAAAATAGAAATTGAAAAAAAGTATAGATGAAATTGGAGAAAATCAACTTTTCTAAATTGAATAACAAACTT
>BKBX01006354.1:561278-563778 GCA_008326845.1 Vitis x labruscana x Vitis vinifera | reverse complement strand
TGTTAACTATTGTCATATGCCTTGAACATCACAAAAATTTGCAAATTCCTAGGATGTGAACTTGCCTCCTCGATCAGTATGCAAACTTCTAAGAAATGAACTTGTTTCCTTCTCAACATGAATCTTAAAACTTTTGAAAACAACAAGGGCTTCTGATTTCTCTACCAAAATATAAACCCATGTTTTTCTACTAAAATAATCAGTAAAAGTGAGCAAGTACCTTTTCTTGCTGTTTGAGATTGGATTAATCGGTCCACAAATGTTTGCATGCACTAACTGTAGAATTTCAGCAGCCCACTAGTTGTTTTTCTTTGGAATTGAAGGCCTATGTTGTTTTCCCACCAAACAATCTTTGCATAGTTTAGAGGGAGGCTGAAATTGTGGTAATCCATTCACCATCTTCCTTTGTTGAAGAGTCTTTAAACCTTGAAAACTCAAGTGGCCATATCGACAATGCCAAAGTTGCAAAATGTCTTTTGTGACTGTGTTAAAACAAATAGATGAAATAGGTTGGGATAGAGCATGCAACAGAAACATCTGATTTGAAGACATTTTGGTATCCATAATCAAACCTTTTTGTGAATGCAACACCTTACACTTGCCATGTTGAAATAGAATGGTAAGCCCTTTTTCTTGTAATTGTCCAATACTCAGCAAATTATTCTTCAACTTAAGGACATAAAAGACTCTTGTGATGATCTATGTCATTTCATTCACTTTCAACCTTATATTCCCCTTTCCTAATACAAACATGCTCGTGTTATTCCCAAGTTTCATCGAATCTCAAAAGGTTCCATCAAAATTTGAAAAATAATCATTTTTTCCACACATATGATTGTTGCATCCAGAGTCAAGAAACCACGTATCTTCTCGACTAGTTTTGTTTAGATCCACATACGCCATCAACAACATCTCCTCTTGATTCTCTGCATAGTTAGCCCCCGTCTCTTGGTGTGGACATTCCCATGCAACATGTCCTAGCTTGTGACAATTATAGCACTCCATGGTAGCCTTATCAAAAGATCTTCTGTTGCGTCCTCTTCCTTTTCCTATATAATTTCCACGACCACGACCTCTGCTTCCAGAGTGATCTCCATGAGTAACTTTCGAAGCCTGTTTTTTTCTACCACATGAGAGGTCATGCGTTGTTCATGGACAAGAAGACTACTCTACAACTCATCTATGGTTAAAGTGTCTAAATCTTTAGACTCTTCAATGGAACAAACCACATAATCAAATTTGGAAGTTATAGATCGTAAAATCTTTTCAACAATAGCAATATTTCTTTTATCCTCACCATTGACTTTTTTTTTGTTGGCAATGGCAAGAGTGCAGGAGAAATTTTCGTTCACAGTTTCTCCCAGATTTATGTGAAGAATTTCGAATTCCTTCCTCAAAGCTTGCAAATCTCCACGCTTCACTCGTGTTGTGCCCTGAAATTTCTGCTTCATAGAATCCCAGATATCCTTCGTAGTCTTTTTGTTTAGAATTGTCTCTAGGATAGAACGATCTAATGCCTGAAATAGATAGTTCTTTGCCTTCAAATCCTTTAACTGTTGATCTTCAATGTGCTTCCTTTATGCATCTGTGAGAACAACACCTTCAGCCACTACAGGAACTCCATTCTCCACAAGCCCCTAATACTCCTTGGAATGCAAGAATCAAATTTCGGAACAACTAGCTGGACAAATGAACTCTCTATCATCATCGTTCAAGTAGAACACACGTAGAAGACTGCTGCTTCTAAATAATCAAGCCTTTGTGATGGGGCTCTGATACCAAATGTTAGAAAATGGAAATTGAAAAAGAGAAATGAAACTCGAGAAAATCAACTTTTCTAAATTGAATAACAAACTTGGCTAATATATAGCCTTATAGAGCAAATAAAAATAACTGAACAAACGCGAAAATAGCCCATATTTAAATAACTCCTACAATGTGATGAGAAGATCAAAATCAGCAAATAATAGAACCCAAAATAAAAGGTACTTACAGATGTAGTGGTAACTAACCACTAAACTAGTAAGATAAACATAAAAAAACTAACACAAATTGATTAAAGTTTAGTCAAAATCGAGGGATGGAAACCAAACATACGTCATCCATGGGCTAGCAATTAGATGTGGGATCATCCACTAATCCAATTTCAGTTCACATATTCAATTACAACCATCTATATATATATGAAACAAAAAGTAAAGAATTTAAGCTATTTTAGTAAATTTCTCATGCGACAAAGATAACTTACCAATGAGTCAAGTCATTATTGATAGAATTTGTGAAAAATTTTCAAAGCACGTAGAGTTCATGTAAAAAAATTATAAATTAAAAAAAAAAAATCAAAGATATTGGAACAAAGGTTTTTTTGTTTTATTTATTTATTATAGTATCTCATTTTGGTTCATCATTAGCATCTTTTCTACCACTTTCAAATTAAAAATAATAAAATTAAAATGGTAATAAATTAAAATTAAATTAAGACATTTATTTTATTTTATTT
>BKBX01006354.1:494066-560788 GCA_008326845.1 Vitis x labruscana x Vitis vinifera | reverse complement strand
TCACATATGAAAAATATGATCAAAGTACAAAAACACGAAAATGAAGACCAAGGTATAAAAAATGTTATTAGCATATAAAAAATATAACTAAAGTAATAAGATACAAAAAAATATTATTAGAGGGCGAGAAATATGACTAAGGTATAAAAAAAAATGTTACTAGAATATGAAGAATATAGCAAAGGTAGAAAATTGTGATTAAAGTATTAAAAATATTGTAACTAAAATAAAAAAAAAGTCTGATTAAGGTAGAAAAAAGTTTGATTAATTCATTCCTAATTAAGCTCAAACTTGAAACAAAGTGAGAGAAAAATTAATATTAATTCATGCTTCCACCAATTTGACTTACACTATAATTAAGAAATTTAATAAACATATGATAATTTTTAAAACCTAAATAGAAAAATTAATTCAAAATTTTTGGTCCACTGAACTCGACAGTCATAAAATTAGGAAGGATTTCAACTATTGTTAATCAACACAATGCACTCCAGTTTTGCCTTCTAAATTTCGGTCAAGACTTTTGATATCTACATATCTCATTTCCTATCAATAAATCATTCCAAGGATAAGCTTTTAAGAATTCCTAACATATTTTTAACAATATTTTTTTTTTTTTTTGGGATCTCAAACTTTCCTAAAATCTTAGGATAATTAAAGAAAGCAAACAAATTAAAAAAAAAAAAACAGAGAACATGAGAAAAGAAAATAAGAGAGAATGTCAATTAGTTTAAATGACCTAGACCAAGTCTATTGCTATATTGAATTACATATTTCTTTGACTAATTTTGATAAATATTTTACAAAAGAGAAGACATACCTTACCAGAGAGTAAAGAAAGTGTGTTGTATCGAAAACTAGAGACATTTTGATCTTTTGGGGTGTGGGTCATCTTTTGGGTCATCCTCTATGTCATCATGATTTGTCTTGACATTAAAACTGGTAGTTTCTGTCAATAATCGAGGCCAATGGTTAGTGCCAACGCTACTCTGAGCATGGGTATTGGAATCTGTATTCAAGATGTTAGCCATATATATAAGATGGAATCACCACTATTCCACTTTCACTTGTTTACTACCCAAGTAACCATGAAATGAAGCCTTTGATTCGTGCCCAATTGGTGTATCAGCTGATTCATATCCAGTTGGTGCTCCTTGATTGAGGGAGTAATCAACAAAATTCATAACCTATTACACCATGAACTAGGGTAGCAAAGACAAAGCTACTATAGCATAGTGGCTCTAGGATCGTTCACTGGGAAGGGTTTTCAATTCATAAATGATACCAATTCAAAGTGAATTAGTGCTTTTTCATTTCAAGGTTAGCTTAAGAAATAAAATACAAACTTTAAGGATCTTTCAACCATTAACTCCAATAGGCTAAGCTCCAATAGGCTAAGAACGCACCTCTTTTTTCACATTTTTTTTTTCATTGTAGGAGTATAAGGCTTAAAGGTATTCTTTTCTAAATTGTCCATGTAACGGGGGTCCATCGATGACTCCTAACCAATTAAGGTTTAGGGCATCAAGCTTTAAGGATTTTTCAACCACTAACTCCTCGTATTTTACCCCGGACTTTTGAGAATGAATTTTAATACCCAAGCACCTACAGTATGTTAAACTCCACCTATTCACCCTTGTAATGAGCATTGAGGTCGGTGACTCCCAACCAATGAAGGCTTAGGGCACCAGGTTTTAAATATTTTCACCATATACCCCTCAGACCTTGCTCGGGTTTCAAGGCAAGCAAACATTTTTCTTTCTTTTTTTTCTTCAAAGACTCATTGGCCTTTTATAAGGTGTCCCAACACTATTAAAAATGAGGTCAAAGGTACCAAGTCTAAAATTTTCCTAAGTCAAGAGGGATATAGTTTTTCATCTTATGGAACCTATTGTGCATAGTGTGTGAATAGCTTAAAGTGGAAGAACTAAGGTTGAATTCACTAGAAGTTTCAACAATTCATCAACTTTAGTAAGCATAATACAAACTCTAAGTCAAGTAAAAAGAAAAAAATTCAATTTCTCCCTTTTCATTTTTGAGAATTTTTCCTTAATAACCATGGAGAGTAGAATAAAAACTTAAAAAATTTTAAAATTAAGCAAAAAAACAACTAAATTACCAAAATAACTTAGCATTAATAACAAAAAACTTCCTTCCTCAACTCTCCCCCCAACCAAGCTGAACATTGTCCTCAATGTGACAAAAACAATTGAAAAATAGGGAGGAAGTGGTACCTTCTGAATGACATGGAGTGATGCTCAACTGCCTCTCCTGTAGGAGGCTCCTGATGAGGCATAGGCTGATCAACAAAAGGAGGGGCCTGTGATGGCTCTGATGAGATGGGAATGGCATGCTTAGGAGTTGATGTAATGCCGAGATGATGCTGGATCTGCCTCAGGATGGCAGTGTGCTGGGCCTAAGCTCCTGATTTTACAATTAACAAAATTTAAGACCAAATTTATAATCAAATAATTTACAAAACTTAAAAATTAACATATTTAACGAAATTATGGACTTTGGTGAAACCAGGTCCATCTAACCCTTCTCTGATCAGGCTTTTTGTGGCTCAAGGAGGTTGATTTCCTCATTTTCTGGCTTGAACGGCTCAATGAATGGCTTGAGGCGATGACCATTGACTCTAAAGGTGTCTATGCCATTGGAATTTAGTAATTCCACCACTCCATTGAGATGTACTTGGTGAATAATGAAATGACCTATCCATCTTGACTTGAGCTTCCCTAGAAAGATATGGAGCCTTGAGTCATAGAGTAGGACTCTTTGTCCGTTCCGCAATTCTTTGTTGGAGATTAGTTGATCATGCCACTTCTTCATCCTTTGTTTTGCAACTTTGGAATTGATGTAAGCATCATTTCTTAATTCCTCCATCGCATTAAGGTCTAAGCACCTCTTTGCTCCAGCTTTGATCAAGTCCATGTTCAACCTCTTGATTGCCCACCACGCCTTATATTCAACTTCCACAGGGAGGTGGCATGCTTTGCCATAGACGAGAGGATAGGGGGACATGCCAAGAATAGTCTTACAAGCTGTTCTATATGCCCATAATGAATCATGTAGCTTAATAGACCAATCTTTTCTGCTTGTAATCACCACTTTCATCAGTATGTTTTTTATTTCCCTGTTTGCTAGCTCCACTTGCCCGGAAGTTTGAGGATGATAAGGTGTAGCTACCTTATGCTTCACTCCATACTTGGCTAATAGGGTTTCAAAAGGTTTGTTGCAAAAATGAGTACCTCCATCACTGATTATGGCATTGGGCACCCCAAATCTTGAGAAGATGTTCTCCTTAAGAAATTTGAGAACCACCCTGTGATCATTATGTTTATAGGGGATTGCCTCCACCCATTTGGAAACATAGTCCACCCCCACCAATATATAAGAGTTACCAAAAGACATTGGGAAAGGTCCCATGAAGTCAATACCCCAAACATCAAAAAGATCAACTATAAGGATGGGGTTCATGAACATTTGGTTTCTTTTTGTAAGCTTCCCAAGTCTTTGGCATCTATCACAACTACTACACATGATGTGGAAATCTTTGAAAAGCGATGGTCAAGTAAACCCTGATTGCAAGACCTTCATGGCTGTCTTCTAAGAGGCAAAGTGGCCTCCACATGCATTTTCATGGCAATGGCTGAGGATCCCTTGTTGCTCTTCTTCAGGGACACACTTTCTTATGATATGATCTGCACAATACTTGAAAAGGAAGGGCTCTTCCCAATAATAAGCATGAATCTTTGCAAATAAGTGTTTCCTGTCTTGTGCTTTCCACTCACTTGAAACTTCACCAGTAACCAAATAGTTAGCAATATGAGCATACCAAGGAGCTTTCTCTAGCAACATAAGTGATTCCTCAGGAAAGTCATCATTAATAGGTAATACATGGGAATTATGTGCTATAGCCAACCTTGAAAGGTGGTTAGCTACCACATTCTCCACCCCTTTCTTGTCTCTGATTTGGAGATCAAATTCTTGTAACAAAAGAATCCATCTAATCAACCTTGCTTTTGCATCTTGCTTCATCAATAAATACTTCAAGGCCGAATGGTCAGTGAAAACAATGATGAAAGACCCTACTAGATAAGCACGAAACTTGTCTAAGGCAAACACCACAACTAACAATTTTTTCTCTGTAGTTGTGTAGTTCCTTTGAGCTTCGTTCAATGTCTTGTTTGCATAGTAGATCACATAGGGCTTCCCATCTTCTTTTTGGCCAAGTACAACTCCTATAGCAAAGTCACTGGCATCACACATCACTTCAAAGGGTAGTTGCCAGTTAGGAGCCCTCACTATTGGAGTTGTTGTTAAGAATTGCTTCAGTTGATCAAAGCTATTTTGACATCTTTCATCCCATATAAACTTAACATTCTTAGCCAAAAGCTCACAAAGAGGTTTTGAAAGATTAGAGAAATCTTTTATAAATCTCCTATAGAACCATGCGTGGCCAAGGAACTGCCTTACTCCTTTTACAGTTGTTGAGGACGGCAATTTGACAATAAGCTTCACCTTTACTTTATCAACTTCAATGCCTTTCTCGCAGATGATATGGCCAAGGACAATTCCTTGATGTACCATAAAATGACATTTCTCCCAGTTTAGCACCAAGTCTTTTTCAATGCATCTTTTAAGAACCGCTTCCAAATTTGCTAAGCATTCTTCAAATGTACCTCCATATATGGTGATATCATCCATGAAGACCTCCATGATTCGTTCCACCATATCATTGAAGATACTAAGCATACATCTTTGGAATGTTGCAGGTGCATTGCATAAACCAAAAGGCATTCTTCTGTAGGCGTATGTTCCAAACGGACATGTGAAAGTGGTCTTCTCCTGATCTTCAACATCAATTTCAATTTGGAAATACCCTGAGTACTTGTCCAAGAAACAATAAAAAGGATGGCCAGAGACTCTCTCCAGCACCTGATCAATAAACGGGAGTGGAAAATGATATTTCCTTGTCACAACATTTAATTTCCTATAGTCAATACACACCCTCCAACGTGAAGTGAGGTGTGTAGCAATTTCTTTTCCTTTTTCATTCTGAACCACAGTAATCCTTGACTTCTTTGGTACCACTTGAGTAGGACTCACCCAAGGGCTGTCAGATATGAGATAAATAATACCTGCTTGGAGTAGCTTCAGTACCTCAGTTCGCACCACTTCTTGTAAATGAGGATTCAATCTTCTTTGAGGTTGACGAATTGGTTTAGCTTCTTCCTCCATATATATGTGATGTGTATAAACCAAAGGACTGATTCCTTTCAAGTCAGATATTTGCCATCCTATTGCTTTCTTACACCTCTTGAGAGCTTCAAGTAAACACTTCTCCTAATGACTAGTAAGAGATGAAGATATAACAACAGGACATTGATTATTTTCTTCAAGGTATGTATATTTCAGCTCCATGGCTAGAGGCTTCAAATTGAGCTTTGGGTTCTCTTCTTCAACAACTTCTCCTTCCTCTTTATTGAACAAAGGTAGAATCTCTTCTCTTCTCTTCCAACCCTGTAGAGTAGCAAGCACATCAGGGGGTTCAAACAACCCTTCTTCAAGATCCCCAAGACTTTCATTCAGCTTGTCTTGCATATTCTGATTACAGTGCTCCTCCACTAGAGTGTCGATAATGCATGATTACTACTCAAAAAGTGCTATTTGATAGCCTATAATTAATCCTTTTAAACACTTTTGAGTAGTAGTTTTGGCCTTTTAACTCAATTGGCATGTTAAGGACCCTTGGAAGCAATTTTGATCACTTTGTGTAAGTTTTGGTGTTTTTGTTAGTATTTTGATCACCAAAGCAAGTCAAGACTAAGGAGAGCTATGAGGAATCTTGGGCAAAGCTTAGAAGTCATTTGCCAAGAGCAAATCCGGATTGCAAGGAGAAAAAGCAAAGAGAATCTGCTATGAAGCCTATTCTTGATGACAGTCATAGCAGCCACTTTTGGAGCACTTTATGAAGTCCAAATGATGTATGCTATATACCATTTCAAATCTCAGGAAGTCAACAATCCAATGCTTTAAACGGTGTGCAATTCGGAGTTGAAACGAAGAAGTTGCAGCCATTACAAGCCAATCACTCCGAGCTGAAGGAAGCATTTTGCAAAGTGTTGCGAAATCACCCTTTTGTTGCGAAGTGATTTCGTAGCCTTTTTGAACAGTGTGATGTTTCTCCTTCTGACGATGCCCGATTTATGCCGCGAGAAGAAAGCTGGGAACCTCAAGGTGGAAGCCAACTTCGCAGCCCTGCGAGTTTAGCTTGGTGTTGCGAAATTATTTCGCAGCCCTCTTGAGTGTCTGCGAAATCTCGCAGACACCATTTTTCTCCTGCGAAATGGTTCCTGAAGCCTCTCGATATTTGCTATCGACATTGGGAGATATTTTCCATTAGATTTTTGTTGTCTAAATCCCAAAATACTCCCTGTAAGCCTCCAATTACAAGATTCCTTAGCTTTTAAGTTAGTAAAAAGACTAAATATCTATGTAATAATTAGTTTTATATTATGTTCATATATATACCTCTCGGGAGTCTGTTCTCGAAGAGGAGATCCTTCTGTAAAAGTTTGGGTAAGCAAGTAAAGTTTATTTCTTTCTACTGCCTTACCTTCTCACTTTGTATTTTCATTTTCTTACTAAGTTATGAACTCTCTGAGGAGTTTTCCCCAGAGAATGAGTAACTAAACCTCTAGTTCCTTGGAGCTAAGGTTGTCGGGGAAGGTTCCAAGTGCAAGAATGCAAAGCTTTGTGGTTTTAGCTATTAATGAAGAGGAAGTGAAATCCTTTAGTGATTTCTATGTTTTTAGTTAACTTAAAACACCTTAGAGTCACCTGGGCCAACACTTGGTAAGGCAAGTGATTTCCAACCATGAAAATGCACTAGTTTACCTCTTGCGAGCCTCTGGGAGGTGACTTCAAGGTAGGATTTTCTAGAATAGCCAACACTTGGTAAGCTTTTGGACTCCTAGGAGACATCCATTAGTTATCTCTTGCGAGCTTTTGACGGGTAATCCAAGGTTAAAGATCACCTTGAATGGTTAAGGCTTAGTGAGAGGCTTAAACCATTGCAAGTTGCATCAGTGAGAGAATTAAAGTGAAATCTAATTGAAGGAGTCTCTGTACAACACCGGTTAGAGAATTGACTATATGTTGAATCTCTAACGCGAGGAAATGAACCATCTGACCAGAGCCGTGTCTTTTGCATGAGGAACCACCCCAGTGAACCTAAATCTCCAAGGAATGCTTTTCTTCCTAAATTATTCCAAACTTCTGTTATGTTAGTTAGTTTAAGTCTAAACCTTTACCAATCAAAGTTTGTGTTTTACTTTTTATGCTAACCATGAAATGAAACAAAACCAATTCACTTGGAATTGGTATCATTGAGAGCTTGTTAATCTTTCCCAGTGGACGATCCTAGAGCCACTATACTATAATAGCTTTTTCTTTGCTACCCTAGTATATGGTGTTATAGGTTATAAATTTTGTTGATTAATCCCTCAATCAAGGAGCACCAGCTGGACACAAATCAGTTGAGACACCAATTGGGCATGAATCAATGCATACCTCTTCTGGACCTTCTTCTTCTTCCGGAGTGATTTGCTTTTTAGACATATAAAAAATGTTGAGCTCAAGCGTCATGTTGCCAAAAGTGAGTTGCATGAGTCTATTCTTACAATTGATGATTGCATTTGAGGTAGCAAGGAATGGCCTTCAAAGGATGATAGGAACTGAATTAGCTTCCTTTACAGTAGGATTCGTATCAAGAACAACAAAATCTACCGGATAGTAGAAATTATCAACTTGAACTAAGACATCCTCAATTACCCCCCTTGGAATTTTTACTGATCTATCTGCTAGAGATAGGGTGATTAATGTTGGCTTCAACTCACCAAGTCCCAATTTCTTGTAGACAAAGTATGGTAGCAAATTCACACTTGCTCCCAAGTCTAACAAAGCTTTCTCCACTACCTTTCCTCCAATCATGACTGAAATGGTAGGACATCCCGGATCTTTGTACTTCAAAGGAGACTTGGATTGTATGATTGCACTTACTTGCTCAATCAAGAAGGCTTTCTTGTTCACATTCAACCTTCTTTTGATAGTACATAAGTCCTTTAGGAACTTTGCATATGTTGGAACTTGCTTAATCATGTCTAGCAATGGAATGTTGACCTTCACTTGCCTTAATACTTCAAGGATTTTTGATGCATTTTTTATCCCCTTTTTCCCATGCAAAGCTTGAGGAAAAGGTGGAGAAGTTGGTTTCTTCAGCATTTCTTCCTTAAGAAGTATCTTCTCCGAATTTGTATTCACTGT
Organism: Vitis x labruscana x Vitis vinifera; assembly: GCA_008326845.1. NCBI lineage: Eukaryota > Viridiplantae > Streptophyta > Magnoliopsida > Vitales > Vitaceae > Vitis > Vitis x labruscana x Vitis vinifera. The sequence continues at coordinate 552,457 of BKBX01006354.1, read as the reverse complement.
TGAATCATGGTCCTCCTTCATTTCACTGACATCTTTCTTCTTTCCTTTCATTTCCTCCTCCTTCTTTGTTTCTTCTTCTTCTTCAACATGTGGCTTGGGTGTTGGCTTCTCAATTTTTTTACCACTCCTTAGAGTGATCAAGGCTTTAACATCTTTCACCTATGACGATTCTCCATCATGGATTTCCACTTCATGGATACCCTTGGGGTTTTGGTGAGGTTGAGAAGGAAATCTATCCTTCTCTTGCACTGTGTTCAAGTTAGTGAGCCTTGAGATTGAGTATTGGAGATTATCTATCTTTTGAGATAGAACATTTTGCGTTCCATCCATCCTGTCAATTCTTTGACTGAGTTGAGCATTGATGGCTTTTTGGTCTCCCACAACCTTGCTGAGATTCACTATTGCTTGTTCAAGACTTGAAGATTGTTGAGATGGTTGAGCCGGCTGTTGGTACTGAGGTGCTCTTGCCTTCCATGAGAAATTTGGATGATTCCTCCAACTTGAGTTGTAAGTATTTCCATACGGTGCATTGTTATTAGGCTTGAATAGTCCAACAACATTTGCTTGATCTCCAAACATTTCCCTTATAGTTGGAATTGTAGGGCACTCCTCAACCAAGTGTTCATAAGATTGACAAATAGGACACAACTTTACTTGCATTGGTGTTTCAACAACAGCTTGCACTTCATGCATCTTTTTCAGTTCTAGCTCCTCCACTCTTCTTGTCATAACTGCAAATTTTGCTTTCATGTCATCATCTTCATTCAAGGTATACATCCTAGCCTTAGCATTGAAAGTACTCGGTTGAGACTTCATCTTTCCCACTTCTCCTTTGTTTGGTTCATCCCATCCCCTTGAAACTTCAGCCACATAACTTAAGAAATCCATAGCTTCCTCCGGATTTTTGCTCATGAAATCTCCTCCACACATTGTCTCAAGGAGTTTCTTCATTGAGGAAGACATCCCATCATAAAAATAGCTCACCAATAGCCAAGTATCAAAACCATGGCGAGGACAAGCATTTATGGCTTCCATATATCTTTCCCAACACTCATAGAATTTCTCATTCTCTTTAGCTGAGAAGTTTGAAATTTGCCTTTTCAAGCCATTTGTTCTATGAGTGGGAAAAAATTTCTTGAGGAATTCAGCTTGTAAATCAGTCCAAGTACGGATACTCCTTGGCCTTAAAGAATTAAGCCAAATCTTGGTCTTATCCTTTAAAGTAAAAGGAAATAGTTTAAGCCTCATCAGGTCGATAGAAGCTCCTCCCTCTTGGAATGTATTACAAACATCTTCAAATTCCCTGATATGTGCATAGGGATTCTCACTTTCCATCCCATGGAAAGTTGGTAGAAGTGGAACAATATACGGTCTGATCACTAGCTGCTCTATAGGGGGCACTATACATGATGGTGCACTCATACGAGGTGGATGCATTCGGTCCCTCATTGATATGAAAGCATTGGGATTGTCTTGGTGACCATGGTGACTATGCTGATCTTCAGGTGTAGCTTCCATGATATTCAAGGTCAATTCCAACTCCTTGGTATGAGGTGTTTCAAGTTTAATAAGCCTTCCTCCACTATCTCGTATCCACTTTGGCATACACAACTAATATCAACTATAACTAAAAAAAACAAAAACAGAGGAAAACAAAAACAAAGCTACCAAAAAGAGTTCGATTAACTAAAACTAAATTAAAAGCTATACTAGAATATAAACGAGTAAAGGAAAAAACTAAAAGAGTTAGTAAAATGACAAAAAAACTCACCAAACTTGTGATGAAAACCACAAGTACACGGAAATAATATCACTATGAAGTTGGTACCTTCCCTGGCAATGGCGCCATTTGATTTGTGCCCAATTGGTGTAATAGCTAATTCATGTCCAGCTGATGCTCCTTGATTGAGGGAGTAATCAACAAAATTTATAACCTATTACACCATGAACTAGGGTAGTAAAGACAAAGCTACTATAGCATAGTAGCTCTAGGATCGTTCATTAGGAAGGGTTTTCAATTCATAAATGATACCAATTCAAAGTGAATTGGTGCCTTTTCATTTCAAGGTTAGCTTAAGAAATAAAACACAAACTTTGATTGAAAAAGGTTTAGGTTTAAACTAACGGCAAAGGAAGTAATGGAAATTACTTATGAAGAAAAACATTCATTTGAGGTTTAGGTTCACAGGGGAGGTTTCTCATGCAAAAACAGAGCTCCGGTCATTTGGTTCATTTCCTCGCATTAGAGAATTAACATATAGTCAATTCTCTAATCGGTGTTGTACAGATGTATCCTTTAAATGGATTTCAACTCTAATTCCCTCTCACTGAATCAACTTGCAATGGCTCGTGCCTCTCACCTAGCATTTGCCATTCAAGGTGATCTTTAACTTTGGACTTCCCTTCTCAAGCTCGCAAGAGATAACTAATGGATGTCTCCTTGGAGTCCAAAAGCTTACCAAGTGTTGGCAATTCTAGAAAATCCTACCTTCAAGTCACTTCCCAAAAGTTCGCAAGAGGTAAACTAGTGCATCTCCATGGACGGAGATCACTTGCCTTACCAAGTGTTGGCTCAAGTGAATTGAAGGTGTTTTAAGTTAACTAAAAACATAGAAATCATTAAAGGATCACACTTTCTCTTCAATAATGGCTGAAACCACAAAGCTACTAATTCTTGCACTTGGAACCTTTCCCGGCAACCTTAACTCCAAGGAACTAAAAGTCTAGCCACTCATTCTCTGAGGAAACATCCTCAGAGCTTGTTTGGCTAGTAAGAAAATACAATTAAAATGAGAAGGTAAAGCAGAGCAAAGCTCTCTATTTTTCTTCCTTTGAAAACTATACAAAAGATGCGTTGTCCCTTGAGAACAGGCTCCCGAGAGATATTTATATGAAAATTACGATAATAATATATACAAGGTTATTCATCCTTTTTCCAAACTTAACAACTAAGGAATCCTATAATTGGTGGGTTACAAGGAGAGTTTGGGGATTTAGACATCAAATATCTAAAGCAAAATATCTCAAAATGTCAGTCGCACATATCGGGAAGCTTCAGGAGAACAACGCGGCACTGTGCAAAAATGGCTGCGAAACTCTCTGGGTAAGTGCTATAAGAGGATCTGGATATGTCTGATCGGGGAAGTTGAAACGCCCTCCTCTCCCATCCGGCGTCAGGCACTGGATGTGAAATATCCGGATGGAATGTCGGTAGAGAAGAATTCCGAATGTGAGACATCCAGGTGGAATGTCGGCGGAGCAGAATTCAGGATGTGAGACATCTGGGTGGAATGTGCGATGCCACACATGGCAAGGGGGTTGTCTGCGTGTACAAGGTGTAGGGACCCCTCCCCCTGATGACACGGAACACGCATCGCTATCCGGAGCAACTACATTCGGATTCTCTTAGGGAGAAGCACATGACACTCGTGATCATCACACCCCGGACGATAGCATATCCTATCCGGATATGTTGTCCAGATCATTGACTAAAGTGCACAAGCCTCACTACGTTATTCCGACAGCCTGCCACAGCCCACGTTCTGCCGCCCTCCAATGGTGTATTCGGACGCCCTGTCCGGACATATTTTGTCATGGATTCCAAAGAACTCTCCTCAATCTCGAATTGATTTGGTGATCAAAAAGCTATCAAAACACCAAAACTTAACACAATTTGATTAGAATTGATTGCAAGAGTCCTTAATATGTTAATTGGGTTAAAGGTGATAACTACTACTCAAAAATGTTTAAAAGAGTTAATTACAAGCTATGAAATAACACTTTTTGAGTAGTAATCAGCCTTCAAATGCCTCCATTCATTTGACCAACACTGATTCTTAATAGCAACCTTAAGATAATATGTCACTGATTACTACTCAAAAAGTACTCTTTTATAGCTTGAAACTAACTATTTAAAATACTTTTGAGTAGTAGTTAATACCTTTTAACTTAATTGACACATTAAGGAACCTAGCAAGGGTTACTAATAAGTTTTTGGCAAGTTTTGGTGTTTTTGGTAGGTATTCGATCATTGCAACAAGCCAAGAATGAGGGAGAATTTGGTGAAATCCATGGCAATGCAAGTTAAAGCTAAAATACATGAAGAATCCAAGCTTTGGAGCACTTCATAGCCCTTTGCCAAGCCAATCAGAGATGCAAGAAAGAGAACTAGAGGAAGAAATCCAACAACCAACATTTTCGCATGGCTATACGAAATTTCGCACACCATGTGAAACCACTTGAGGCAACAAAGGATTTTGCACACCATGCCAAATTTCGCATGGTACGTGAAATCTTCTTATGCACCGACTTCGTTAGATTTTTATCTTCAAATATTTTGTGTAATTTCCTAGTTTCTCCTTGTAACCAACCTAGATATTTTCTTTTATATCTTTTTATATATCTTTTAGGTAGCTTATATAAAAAGGAGAGAGATAGAGGGGGATAGAATGAATTGAACACTTGTAAATTCCCGTAGTAAGAAATACAAAGAGCTTTTTGCTCTGCCTTTCCTTCTCATTTTTGTTTTCACTTTTCTTTCTAGCCAAACAACCCCTGAGGATAATTTCTTAGGGGATGAGTGGCTAGGTTTTACGTTTCTTGGAGTGATGGAAGTTAGGTGAAGGACCTGAATGCAAAGGTGGGAGTTGTCCATGCTTTAAATGAAAGTAGTTGTTAACCATTAATGGTTTGTATTTTAAGGTTTAGCTTTAAATCCCTTAAAAGCACTTTGAATGGCCAATACTTTGTAAGCTTTTCGAATTCTATGGATGCTAATTGCTAGATCCATGGATGTCTATTAGTTATCATTTACGAGCCATTAGAAGGTGGTTCAAGGTGAGAATCTTTAGTGTTGAAAGCCATTAATGGGAAGCAACTATTATTTTTCATGAACCCTTTGGATCAAATCTTAATTCCTAAATATAAAACCAGTTCGAGAGATAACCATATTTTATGTTATTATCCCCAACGCGAGGAAAAGATCCGGAATCTCCCCCTTTGCCTAAGGAACTCGATCCTAGTGACCTAAAGCTCCAAGAGACCTTTTCTTTGTAGTTAACTGCACTTATCATTTTTTTGCTTAACTAAAAATCACTCTTTGCAACCACAATTCCATTTTCTTTAAAAGCTAATTTTTATAAGGAAAAACACTATTTTATTTCCTTCACTAACGTCAACTATACGATGAAAACCCATCTTTGTGGACAATCCTAGAGCTACTATACTATGATAAAGTTTCCAGGTATGGGCAGTTGTGGACTTCAAGAACTCGTAAACTTGGTGGAAGCTTTGGAATTTGTAGAAGCTTGTGGCAGTGGCTTAAGTTAAGGACTCTTTAAATTTTCCAAAGTCTCTAGGATTTCTGGGAAAATCTTTAGTTGTGGATGTTATCTTTTCCAATACAATTTTTATGTTTTCCATTATTCACCCGAAACGAAAACTTGATATAAATCAAGTATAAAAAAAAACATGCCTTCTCGTTTACAAAATAGGAACTAACCTGATTTCATTGTGCTAGTTGAAGAAGTATGGATCTTCTAAGGCGATAAAGGGGAAACCACCTTCTTTAATCTCTCTAGTGATGGGAGGTAGGAGAGCGAGCGTTATTTCTTTTCAAAATTATATTGAACGGACACCAACCTGATGAATTCCTTATATCCTGCATGCCTTAGGGAACATACCCTTTGGAATATTGGGTCTCGCGTGTCTTAGGCCCATCATCTAAGACACATGAAGGCATTGGGCTCTACACATAAGGTGACCCATACTTTATAACAAATTTAAATTAAATATATATATATATATATATATATATATATATATATATATATATACGAATAACTTAATCATAAACTATGGTTAATATGTGTGAGTCCATAGTTATTCTAACAATCTCCCACTTGGACCACACATATTACCAAACAATGTTCATGATAATACTTTATTAAGCTCATCTTTGCTATCTTATCCAAATATCCTTAAACAATCCGGTCTACTAATTATGCTAACACGGGATTAAAGCGGCCTTCGTTAATCATAATTATAACTAGACCCATCAATGATCACAACATTAACAAAATTAGCAACATGGATCAAGTATGGATGTGTAGCATGGAAATTACATAGAATGTGATCTTTAATATGTCTATTTCCAATTGGTCCTATTTTATGACTAAAAATAGTCAAATTCCACTTTCAACAATTGATGCTAAACCGCTTTTAAAAGTCATCATTTCAATTCAGAGTATTCAAACATAATAGTCTTTAAAACCAAGGCATGTACAGAATACACAAACATAACAATACATCAAGAAAATAAACACAAAACCTAAATACAAACTCCCACTATACTAGCACATCATTAACATGTACATCACCCATATGTGTGACATGCTCATGATACACTTTGGGTAGCAAACCCTTAGTGAGCGGATCCGTAATCATGGAGTTTGTGTTTATGTGTTCAATTGATACTTGAAGACTCTGAACTCTTTCTTTCATAACCAAGAACTTGATGTCAAAGTGTTTGGACTTTGATGAACTTCGGTTGTTCTTAGAATACAATTTTGCAGCCTTATTATCACAATTGATTCTCAATGGTTTCTCAATCCTATTAACAATTCGCAATTCTATGATAAAATTCTGCAGCCATATCCCATGGTTTGATGCCTCGTAACAGGCTATGAATCCTGTCTCCATAGTGGAAGAAGCAATAAGTGTTTGTTTAACACTTTTCCATGATACTGCTCCTCCAGCCAACATGAAGATGTAGCCTGAAGTGGATCTCCTGTTGTCAAGACATCCCACGAAATCGAAGTTCGAATATCCCACTATCTCTAAATCACTGGATCTTCGATATTTGAGCATATAATCTTTAGTTCTTTGTAAATACCGCATAATCCATTTTACCTTTTTCCAGTGATCCATACATAGGTTACTTAAATATTTGCCCAACATTTCAACAATGTACGCAATATCCAAACGTGTACAAACATGTGCATACATGAGATTTCCTAGTGCCGAGGCATAGGAAAACCTTTCCATATCCTTCATCTCAAGTTCATTTTTCGGACATTGATGCAAACTAAATTTATTGCCTTTTGCCACAGGCGTGTCTCCCGGTGCACAATTGCTCATGCCAAATCTACTTAACACCTTATCGATGTAGGACTTTTGTGATAGCCCATATATACCTCTTGAACGATCCCTATAGATCTGTATACCCAACACAAAAGATGCATTACCAAGATCCTTCATGTCAAATTTACTGGATAGAAATTGCTTGGTTTCATGCAAAAGTTCCACATCACTACTTGCAAGTAGAATATCATCCACATATAGCACCAAGATAATGAATTTGCTCCCATTGAACTTGAGATATATGCATTGATCAACAGTGTTCTCCTTGAAACCAAATGAAGTAATCACTTGATCAAACTTTCGGTACCAATGTCGGGATGCCTGCTTTAAACCATATATGAACCTTTTTAATTTGCATACAAGTTGCTTTGAATCATTAGACTCAAAGTTCTCTGGTTGCACCATGTATATTGTCTCATCAATGTTACCATTAAGAATGTAGTTTTAACGTCCATTTCACGCAGCTTTAAATCATAATGAGCCATAAGTGCCATGATGATTCTAAAGGAGTTCTTTGATGAAACTGGTGAAAAGGTCTCCTTATAATCAATGCCTTCTTTTTGAGTGAAACCTTTTGCGACTAGCCGTGCCTCATACCTAACAATGTTGCCTTTTGAATCCCGTTTGGTCTTAAAAATCCATTTACAGCCAATTGGTTTTACACCTTCAGGCAACTCTACTAGGTCCCAAACATCATTATCTTTCATTGATTTCATCTCATCCTACATGGCTTCTTTCCACTTTTCAGAGTCAGAACTTTGTTTGACTTGACTAATTGAAATTGGATCATCTTCCAAACCTATGTCAAACTCATGTTCTTGGAGATATACAACATAATCATCTGAAATTGTACTCCTTATTTCTCTAGTGGATCTTCTTAGTGGCACTTGTACTTGAGGTGCTTGAGGTTGTTGAGTTACCTCTTCATGAACTTGAAATGGTTTCAGAACTTTGAGTAGGAGGAATTTCAGGCATGTCTACAATCTTTGTCATTAGTTATACATTCTGGATAGTGTCATAAAATGTAATATGACCATGTCTAGTTGCAATAATAGGAATACTAACAGATTCCTCTTCAAAGACCATCTTTTTTAATGGCTCTCTTCCACTTAACTCAACACCCTTAATGAACTTAGCATTGCCCATTTCAAAGAAAGATCTAGTTGAAGGGTCATAAAACTTGAAACCTCTCGATCTTTCAGAATACCCTACAAAGTAGCATCTCACTATTCTAGAGTTCAATTTCTTTTCATTTGGCTTGTAAGACCTAGCCTCAACTGGACAACCCTAGACATGCAAATGCCTAATACTAGGTTTCTTGCTAGTCCATAACTTATATGGGGTTTTGGCTACTGCTTTGATTGAGACTCTGTTCAAAATATAAACTGCAATTTTGACAACTTCACCCTAAAGTGATTTTGGTAAGGTGGAATGACTGATCATACTTCTTACCGTATTCTTAAGAGTACGGTTTCACCTCTTTACTACACCATTTTAGCTTAGAGTCCCCGACATGGTGTACTGAGGAACGATACCACACTCCATCAAATATTTGGCAAATGGACCTGAACGTTGTTCACCTGATCCATCATATCTACCATAATATTCATATCCATGGTCAGATTTAATGGTCTTTATTTTCTTGCTTAATTGGTTCTCAACTTCAGCTTCAAAATTCTTGAACACATCCAATGACTGAGACTTCTCATGAATCAAATAAAGATATCCATAGCGTGAGTAATCGTTAATGAAAGTGATAAAATATTGTTGTCCATTCCAAGAAGGGGTAGGAAATGGACTACAAATGTTCGTATGTATCAATTCCAAGATGTCACTGCACCTATTGGCATCATTTTTCCTCATATTTTTTTGTTTACCCTTAATACACTCTATATAGACTCTTGCTTAATTGGTTCTCATCTTCAGCTTTTAAATTCTTGAACACATCCAATGACTAAGACTTCTCCTGAATAAAATAAAGATAGACATAGCGTGAGTAATCGTCAATGAAAGTGATAAAATATTGTTGTCCATTTCAAGAAGGGATAGGAAATGGACCACAAATGTTCGTATGTATCAATTCCAATACGTCACTGCACTTATTGACATCATTTTTCCTTATATTTGTTTGTTTACCCTTAATACACTCTATACAGACTTGAAAGTCTGAGAAATCAAGCGGATCAAGAATTTCTTCTAACACAAGCCTTTGAATACGTTGATTTGAAATATGACCTAAACGTCTGTGCCATAACATTGATGAATTCTCATTTGTTAATTTTTGCTTAATGCCATAATTACTTGAATGCAAGGTTTCATTACCATTCGAGGCCTTTATGTTCAATTTGTACAATTTATCTGTTAGATTATCGGTACCAATAACACTTAAATTTAGATAAAAATTAACCATTACATTTCTAAATGAACAAAAATATTCACATTTATCCAAACATGAAACATATATTAAATTTCATCTAAACGACGGTACCACAAAAGTCTCCTCTAAATCCAAAGTACATCCAGAATCTAACTGTAATCTAAAAAGACCAATAGCCTTCATTGCAGCCTTGTTGCCATTTTCCACATAGATGTATCTTTCACCATCAGTTGGCAGTCGACTCCTTAGGCAACCCTGTATTATGACACTTATATGAGTAGTTGCACTTGTATCTATCCACTAAGTGTCAATAGGCACTATAGCTAAATTAATTTTTGAACAAGCAAGGTTGAAAAGTGTACCTTTCTTTTCATGCCAAACAACGTATTTGGTACATGTCTTCTTCATATGACTAGCCTTCTTACAAAAGAAACAAATGATCTTCTTATCTTGTTTCTTTTGCACCTTTTGCTTAGATGTCCCAGAAAATGCAGTTTGTTTTCCTTTATTGTCCCTCTTTTTTTTCTTACTGGTACCATATCCCTGAGATGTGGAAGCCAAGTGAGCAATTTCCATCATCTCTTGTTTCAATTTCTCCTCCTCTTGTACACACTAAGCAATAAGCTCATTCAGAGTCCATTTTTCTTTTTGTGTGTTGTAACTGATCTTGAATGGACTAAATTGTGTAGACAGAGAGATCAAGACCAAGTGCACGAGTATACTTCTAATAACTCTAACTTTAGTACCTTGAGTCTAGTTACAAGATTGGACATTTCCATTATATCCTCCCTTATATTCTCTTTCCCTTTGTATCGCATGGAGACAAGCTTACTAAGAATAGTGTTTGTCTCAACCTTTTTGTTTGCAGTGAATCGGTTTGCTATCTGGTCCAAGAATGTCTTGGATTGAGTCTCCTCAAGTATTGCACTCCTTATAGCTTCTGGAATTGAGTGTTTCATTATCATTAGACTCATGCGATTGGATCACTCCCATTTTTCCATAGCAGCCCTTTGCTCAGCAATGATGGCACTAGTAAGGTCTGTAGGGCGATCCTCTCTCAATGCATAGTCCAAATCCATGCACCCAAGCACAATTATAACATGCTCCTTCCATTTCTTGAAGTTTGTGCCATTAAGCACATAAATGTTATTAACATTAGTAGATATAGAAGATGCTGAATCCATAACATTAAAGCTCACAATCAGTCACAAAAAATAATCATACCTATACGAATAAATAAAAATTTAACATATATATATATATATATATATATATATATATATATATATATATATATGTATGTGGGCTTATTACAAGATACCTAGCACAACCATTAATATTCAGTCTTTGGACAAAAATATCAACTTGTAATTGGTATTGTTTTACAAAATTAGTTCATAAATATTGACAATAAAACCGAAGAAATATGTCTGTCTTTGGACTGACATACAACATGCAAGGTAAACTTTATATGTCATATATTTATGACTATTTTATTTATTATTATATTAAAATAATCTTCCTTTGCGCTGATTATTTTACACAATAGTAATGTGTTTACATATTTCAAAATAAATAAAATTACATAATATAAGTTACTTTGGCTACAAATGTACATAACTTATTTATTTAGAAATGTTAAATACAAATGTGGCAAGAAATATTTATTTATTTATTTATTTATTTAAATGAATGGTCCATCAAGTCTTGGGCCTTGAAAATCCCCTATCCCAAGTATGCAGAAATGAAAGTCAATAAATTGGACCTTCACTTAAAAGTACAACCAAAGTGGTTTATGGGCTTATGGTTTAGCCCTTGATTATGTCAAAGGACAGCTTTGCTGTCCACACTTCTTTCCTTATTTTAGCCCACAATTGTTTCCTTATTTCTCCATTTATTATTCTGTACAGTTAGCATATATTATTTGACAGATTATAGTTTACATGTATAGGGCTAGAATCATGCTGGAATTTATTTGCTTTTATTTGCTTTTCATGTATAGCATCCTTGTAAAGTCTATATATAATATGCAAAACTCAAGGCCAAGGTATTCGGCCATTCACACAATATTTTGACATGGTATCAGAGGAAGGTTGCTAATTTTTCTTCCCTCAAATTCTTTTCTGTCTTCTCGGTTTCAGAGGTGCCTCTCGTGTCTTTCAGTCAAGTCTGTGTTGATCCGTGCTGCACCCAACCACAACCATTTTTCTCGGTATTTCTGTGGCTGTCGTGGGTCAGTTTTCTTCTGGGATTTTTTTGGTCCATCCTTTTGTCTCGGGTTCTATTTATTTTCTATGGATTCCGCACCTCTGTGTGTTAAGTTTACAGGCACAAATTATTCTACCTGGGCATTTCAGTTTGAACTTTTTCTCAAGGAAAAAGACTTTTGGGGTGATATTGATGGCACAGATATTGAAAAACCATCCACTTTTGAAAAATCTCAGGATGTTGGGTCTTTTCCTTCATGGGTTGTGCTTGATGCACACATCATGTCTTGGCTTCTTGGTTCAGTGGAACCTCATATTGTCACCCACTTGCGGCCCCATCGCTCCACTCAATCTATGTGAGCTTATTTGAAGAAAGTTTATCATCAGGATAACGATGCTCGTCATTTTTAGTTAGAACATGTGATTTCCATGTTTCAACATGGTAGTCTTTTGATTACTACCCAAAAAGTGCTATTTTGCACTTTTAATGCATTATGTTTTAAGCACTTTTGTGTAGTAGTTCTCCATCTTTAGTCCAATTGGCATGTTAAGGACCTAGCAGTGTCTTCTAATCATATTTGTGGCTAGTTTTAGTGTTTTGACATCTTTTTGGATCATTAAGACAAGCCAATCAAAGGAGAAAAGCAAAGAGAAGCAAGGAGGAAAATAGAGGACAGCAGCTGCAGTCTTCGTTGGCACTTTTGGAGCACTTCCCGAAGTCCATTTTCTACATGCTATATACCATTTCAAAGCTCAGGAAGTCAAGAATCCAACGCTTCAAACCGTGTATGATTTGGAGCTGAAACGAGGAAGATATGGATTTCGGAAGACAACTGCTCCAAGTGTGCGAAAATTTCGCACACCCCCTTAGCTGTGCGAATGGTGTGCGAAATTCGCACACCTTCTTCAGGTGTGCGAAAATTTCGCACACCCCTTGCGTAGTGCAAATTTTGCTCTGTTTTTGCCGACTCCACTTTAGATATTTTCCTATGTATTTTTTGATGTAATTTCCTTTATTATCCTTGTAACTAACCAATCACAAGCTTTTGCTTTTGTAAAGACTATATAAGGGGTGGAAATTACCTCTTGGAATATATGGAATACGTATTACGTTTTTACACTTAGAATTTTACAGAGCTCTCTCGTTCTCTTTTCTCTTTACTATTTTCTTTTTCTTGGAAGCCAAACAACCTCTAAGGATGTTTGCCCGGAGGATGAGAGGCTAAACTTTCAGTTTCTTGGAGTGATGGAAGCTAGGTGAAAAGTCCAGATGCAAGGTGGAAAACGCTCGTGCATTAAATTCAGGTAGTTGGAATTCATAAATGGCTTTTAAATCCAAAGTTTTGCTTTAAATCCTTTAGAATCACTTTGAATGACCAATACATGGTAAGCTTCAGGTCTTTATGGATGCTTATTGCTAGATCCATATTAGTCCATTAGTTATCATGTACGAGTCATTGGAAAGCGGTTCAAGGTAAAGACCTATAGTGTCTAAAGCCATTAATGGACTTTGACTACCATTTATATTGATTATTATGGATTAAATCTTCATTGTTAAACCTATACCGGTTCGGGAAATAACTATAGGTTAAATCCCCAATGCGAGGAGAAAAATCCGGAATTTTCCACTTTGCATTCTAAACTTGATCCTAGCAATCCTGAGCTCCGGGAGACTTTCTTTCTTCCATTTTTAATTAGTTTATGTTAGTTTAGTTTCAAACACTTTCAAAACAAATTTTATTTTCTTTTAAACTTTAAGTTTTTTATTAAGGAAATCATTAAATACAATTTATAATTTTGAGTATATCACTGGTAGAATGAAAACCCATCCCAGAGTTCGACCCTAGAGCCACTATACTATAGTAGCTTTGCTACACTAGTATGAGGTCATAGGTTTTATAAATGTTTTTGATTAAATGACCCATTTGGAGTTACATGCGAATCATCTTTCCATCCAGGACTACTACTGGCATTTTTGACTCTTTGGCATGAATATGTTGATTTGGTTATAGCGGATGTTCCTATTGCCGCTCTCTCAACTATTCAGACTATTCATGCGACTACCTGACATGATTAGTTTCTTATGAAACTACGTCCGGAATATGAATCTGTCCGCTCCTCTTTACTGAATAGATCTCCTGTTCCCTCTCTTGATATTTGTTTTGGTGAGTTACTTCGCAAAGAGCAACGCCCTAGTACTCAAGCTATTCTGGAGCAATCTCATGGTAGTTCCGGGACGACAACTATAGCTTATGCTGCCCAAGGACGTGGACCACCTATGCATTCTAAAAACTTGCAGTGTTTCTACTGCAAGGAATATGGGCATATTGCTGCCATTTGCCTTAAGAAGTTTTGTTCTTATTACAAGAATAAGGGTCACATTATCAATGAATGTTGTATTCGCCCCCAGAATCGTTAGGCCCAAGCATTTCAGACTTCGGTTATTATCCCTCCTGTAGCAACTTCTGCAGCACACGACTCTCCTTCAGTTGCGTGCACTGTTCCTGCACCTCCTGCACCAGATTATTGCACCCCAGAAATGGTGCAACGGATGCTAATTTCAACATTATCAGCAATGGGGTTTCAAGGTAACAATTTTACTAAACTCTAGTACGTGGACTCGGGGGCCTCTAATCACATGACTAATAATCCCACCACTTTGTGTCATGTTCGGCCCTACGCTGGTCAATCTTCCATTCAGACTGCCAATGGCAGCTCTTTGCCCATAGCTGCTATCGGCGATGCCTCTTCTAAGTTCACTGATGTGTTTCTTGCTCCTCAGCTTTCCACGAATCTTATTTCTGTTGGCCAATTAGTTGATAACAATTGTGCTGTTAATTTTTCTGGTAATGGTTGTGTTGTGCAGGACCAGGTAACGGGGGAGTCAATCTCAAAGGGACCTAAAGTGGGGCGCTTGTTTCCACTATTTTTACCTGTTCCAGATTTTTCTCTACTTTCTTCTATTAAGTCTTTTGCTTGTAATAATGTTTCAGATCTTAGTATGGTGTGACATCGTCGTTTAGGCCATCCCAATACTCAGATCTTATCTCATGTATTGAACTCTGATTTACCTGGTAATAAGGATCGTTCATCTTTATCTCTAGAGCGTGATTCTTGCAAACTTGGTAAAAGTAAAACTCTTCCCTTCCATTTGCATGCAAGTAGAGCATCTCAGTGCTTTGATCTTATCCATAGTAATGTTTGGGGACCTTCCCCGGTTAGTTCACATGAGAAATTTAAATACTATGTGACTTTCATTGATGATCATAGCAGATTTACTTGAGTCTACTTTCTTCGCTCTAAATATGAGGTCTTTCTTACTTTCACTGAGTTTTTAACGTATGTTGACAATCAATTTTCTACTTCTATTAAGACATTATGCACAGATTCCGGTGGTGAGTATTTGTCTACTGAGTTTCAAGCATTCTTAGCTTCTAAGGGTATTATTCATCAACGTTCATGTCCCTTTACTCCTCAACAAAATGGAGTTGCCGAACGCAAAAATCGTCATCTTCTAGATGTGGTACGTACTCTCTTGTTAGAATCTTCTGTTCCATCCATGTTTTGGGTAAAGGCTCTAAAAACTGCTACTCACTTGATTAATCGTTTACCTTATCAAGTCCTACATATGGAGTCTCCCTATTTCCGCTTATTTGCTAAGCAACCTAGTTATGATCACCTTCGTATTTTTTGTTGTGTATGATTTGTTTATTTACCTCCTCATGAGCGACATAAATTATCTGCTCAATCTGTTCGATGTGCTTTCTTAGGATATAATATGTGTCAAAAGGGATTTGTTTGCTATGATCCTACATTACATTGTACACGTATTTCTAGGAATGTTAATTTCTTTGAAAATCAACATTTTTTCATGTATCCTCTTCTACTGTGGTCCTCTCCTCCTTTCAGCAGCAGTTCTCAGATCTTCATCCATTCAGTTCTCACTTTCAACCAGGTATTGTGTATACGAGACACTCCCGCCCACAGTCTCTTTCGGTGGCTCACCCGATATCTGATCCTACCACGCTCCAGATTCAATCAGTTGCAGCACCTCCAACACCTTTAGTACGTCGCTCTTCTTGAGTGTCTGTACCTCCGAATAGGTATGGATTTCCCTCTTCCAGTTATGGCAATTCTATTTCAGCTCTTACTGCTGCATTGTCCAATTTTGATATTCCCACATGCTACTCACATGCTGCCAAGCATGATTGTTGGCGACAAGCTATGCAGGAAGAAATTGCCGCTCTAGAGGCTAATCACACTTGGGACATTGAGCCCTGTCCTCCCACTATTGTTCCTCTGGGTTGCAAATGGGTTTACTCAGTCAAGGTCCGATCTGATGGAAGTTTGGATCGTTACAAAGCTCGACTTGTTGCACTTGGGAATAATCAAGAATATGGTGTCAATTATGAAGAGACCTTTGCTCCTGTGGCTAAAATGACTATTGTTCATACGATTCTAGCTCTTGCTGCTTCTAGTGATTGACCATTACGTCAGATGGATGTAAAAAATACTTTTCTTCATGGGGATCTTAAAGAGTGTATTTATATGAAGCCACCCCCGGGATTGTTTCCCTCTCCGAATTCACATGTGTGTAAGCTTCGTCGCTCTCTTTATGGTCTCAAACAGGCTCCGAGGGCGTGGTTTGATAAATTCCGCACCACTTTATTAAAATTTTCATTCAGGCAAAGCAAGTATGACACTTCCTTGTTTCTTCGGAAATCAGACATGGGTATTGTTGTTCTTTTGGTTTATGTTAATGATATTATGATCATTGGTTCTGAATTTGCTTTACTTGGTCAGCTCAAAACTCATCTCTTCGAGTCCTTTCATATGAAAGATCTTGGGTCTCTCACATGTTTTCTTGGTCTTGAGGTGCATCATAGTCCCTCTAGTATTTCCCTCAATCAACATAAGTATGCGAGTGACTTGGTGGCTACAGATGGTCTACAAGGGTCTACTTCTGTTGATACTCTCATGGAATTAAATGTCAAGCTTCGCAACGAGGAGGGCGACTTACTTGTTGATCCCAGTTTATATAGGAAGTTGGTGGGTAGCCTTGTTTATCTCACCATTACTAGACCGGACATTTCTTTTGCTATACAGCAAGTCAGCCAGTTCCTGCAGATTGCTCGTCATCTTCATTTGGCTGCTGTTCGTAGGATCATACGCTATGTTCATTCAAGGCACTTCTACTCGTGGCTTGTTCTTCCCTATAGGCACTTCTACTCACCTTGCTGCTTATAGTGATGCTGATTGGGCTGGTTATGCGGATACTCATCGCTCCATCACTGGTTAGTGTGTGTTCTTAGGTGATGTATTGATATCTTGGAAAAGTAAGAAGCAAGACAGAGTCTCTAAGTCATCTACGAAATCTGAGTACCGGGCAATGTCTCTTGCTTGTTTTGAAATCATTTGGCTTCGAGGTTTGTTTACGGAGTTAGATTTTTCTGAGACCGATCCTACACCTCTACATGCCAATAATACAAGTGCTATTCAGATCACGGCCAATCCTGTCTATCTTGAGCGCACAAAGCATATTGAAGTGCAATGTCACTCTATCCGTGAAGCCTTTGAAGCTCATGTCATCACTCTTCCACATATTTCCACTGACTTACAAATTGCTGATATCTTCACCAAGGCTCTCCCTCGTCATTGACATTGCTTGCTAAGTAGCAAATTGATGCTTGTTGATTAACCTGCATCAATTTGAGGGGGCTATCAAAGGACAGCTTTGCTGTCCACACTTCTTTCCTTATTTTAGCCCACAATTGTTTCCTTATTTCTCCATTTATTATTCTATATAGTTAGCATATATTATTTGACAGATTATAGTTTACATGTATAGGGCTAGAATCATGTTGGAATTTATTTGCTTTTATTTTCTTTCCATGTATAGCATCCTTGTAAAGTCTATATATAATATGCAAAACTCAAGGCCAAGGTATTCGACCATTCACACAATATTTTGATAGATTAAGGGCCCATTATGAAAAAAAATTTGAACTACTTCTTAAGGCCCAAAAAGTTTCATCATTAAATGGTAAATTGGGCTAAAGATGGCCCAAAAAGCTTACAAATTGAAGCTTATACTTATCTTTTAACATTAAAAACAAAATTATGTCACTTAAATGAAGTGATTAAAATTTAATTTGGTGGCCACTCACTTTCCTGCACCGACAGTGTCGCCCAAAATGCAAAGGACGCCAACCGACTAAGGTGCCCTAATGATGCCGGAGACACTGGTAGTGGCTTTAAACAACGTCCCAAAGTCTTTTCGATCGCCTAAAATGGCGCCAACAACCCTCCTCCAGGTGGTGTCATGAGGAATGCCTGTAGTGATGCAACAGTGGTGCCAAAACAACGCTTTTCCGATTCCAAAACTGGCGTTGTAGTGGTGAAGGGCGACCGATGCTTGCAATAGTGCCTCTCCGACCACCGAATCAGTGCTAGAACGATGCTTCTCATATCCCAAATGTGGCGTTGTAGCGACGCAAGGTGGACGACACTTGCAACAGCGCCTCTCCGACCACCAAATTGGCGCCAAAACGATGTTTCTCACAAGCATCACAGCGGAATAATGTGTTACCCGTCACCGGCGTCGCGCCGTTTGGTTGCCATGAGCCGACTTCAAAGAATATCAGATCGTGCTTGCTTGCTTGAACCAAGTTGGGATATAAGGAATTTGAGTAGCCCCCTGAGTCCATTTTTGGAACATTTACTGGATCCTTAAGGTTACTAGAAAACTAGGATTTTATATGATTTCTTTTGTTTGTGTTTTCTAAGAAAGATCTTATATCATTACGGGTAGATTTGAGCCCTCCCTGGACCTGTGATGTCCATCTTTATTTATTTATTGGTTGGATATATTTAGGGTCCTTCTAAAAGTCTTGGATCTGTTTGATTCCCAATGAGAAATGGAAGAACTTGAATGTGGTTTTGGGTAAAATGAGAAACTTCATTAACGAGAGGATACGATAACCAGGCTTTGATACCAATTGTTATCTTCTCCAATACAATTGTTGTGTTTTCCCTTATTCACCCAAAACAGAAACTTGATATAAATCAAGTATAAAAAAACATGCCTTCTTGTTTACAGAATGGGAACTAACCTGGGTCCATTGTACTTATTGAAGAAGTATGGATCTTCTAAGACGATAAAGGGGAAACCACTTTCTTTAATCTCTTTGGTGATGGGAAGCAAGAGAGTGAGCATTCTTTCTTTTCAAAATTCTATTGAACGGACACTAACTTGATGAATTCCTTATATCCTCTATGCCTTAGGGACCATACCCTTTGGAATATTAGGTCCCGCGTGTCTTAGGCCTATCATTTAAGACACATGAAGGCATTGGGCTCTACACATAAGGTGGCCCATACTTTATAACTATGTATACAAATATCTTAATCATAAACTATGGTTAATATGTGTGAGTCCATAGTTATTCTAATAGTGGACAACCAAAGCAAGAGAGAGTTGTAAGGGACTTTAACTCACATATGATACTTGGCACTCTTAATGTTTTTGCACCTCTGCAAACATAAGCTATCAAGTTCAAAGGGACACTGGATAATAGGTAGTTCATTTATAGCATGACCCTTTAAACAAAGCTTTCGTTGGTTTTGCTCATTTCCTTCATATTCGAAGTAGTTACTATATATAAGATGGATCCCACACTCTTATGCTTTAAGGGTTATGCTGCAATTAAAAGAAGCCATAAAGTGTGTCCATTGATTGGAGCGATATTGCTTCTTAATGGAAACCAAGGGATAATATATAACCCACACTAGATTTGATACACTATCATCACCATCATCATCATCATAGCAATCACACCAAGATTGAAAGGAGAGGTTCTTCTGGTTGATAATTTCTCCAGATTGTCAACTCACAATAGAAGTCCAATGATCCATTGTCAAACTCAATATCAAGTACCGAAACATAAACACAACATAAACCAAATCCCAACAAGTCATTATTTTCGTACCAATTTTGGGGGAGCTCTATTGTTACTTCATCACTGTTTATACTCTCATTCCTTATTCCCGCTAGAATTCCACTACTTCTAGGAATAACAATACTCATTCCTTTGCCTTGAAAGTCAAAAGCTCCAATAGAAATCTCAGTTTCCTACATAAAAGAACTATGTAAATCCAGTGCGTAAAAAGGAAAAAGGGTCTATGCCATGAAAATGAATTAATTCTGATTTGAAGCAATTGACTAAAGGATGAATGGATAGCAATGAGGGGCTAAATAAAATACCACCTGAACAGTGCACATCTAAAAATCGTAGACTTGATGGAAGCTCTGGAATTTCTTCAAGCTTCTTGCAGTGGTTCAAGTTAAGGCATGTTAGACTTGTTGGAAGATCTGGGGATCGTAAAAGGTTCTTGCAGTGACTAAAATTAAGGACTCTAAGATTGGAAAGTCAATTGATGCCAACAGGTATGCTACTAAAATGGTTCCCATCCAGAGAATTTTTCCATTGATAATAGGTGGCAAATATGATTGAGGATCTCTCCTTCTGTTAGATTGCAATTACATAGAGATAATTCTACTAGTGAATATATGTTCTAAATATCACTAGGGATTTCTTTTTCCATTAGATTGCAATTATAAAGAGATAAAACTTCTAATGAAGATTGGTGGAAAATATCACTAAGGATTCCTCTTTCCATTAGATTGAAGTTACCTATAGATAATACTTACATTGATGATAAGTGGAAACCATCATTGAGGATTCATTTTTCCATACATTTGGAGTTTCTTATACATAATTCTATCAGTGTTGATAGGGGGCAAATATGATGCTTAAGGATCTCCCATTCCATTTGATTGTATTGTAGATTTAATGTTTTTAATGAGGAAAAGTAGTTATTACTCCAGATTACCCCTTGCTTTAAAATGCAACAAGTTAGATCTAAAGATCCTAAAGAGCATAAACCACCCCTTAGGTTTACTTTCGATCTCTCGAGTTTTGGACAATCTAAGACCTCAAGTGTTTCAAGAGAGCTCAAATTGCAAATGCTTTCTGGAATATTCAAAAGGTTTTTGCAACAGACAAATCTAGGTGTTTAAGAGCCTTTAGATGTCCAATTGAGGATGGAAGCTCTTCTATAGTTGTTAATTTCAAATCAAGCCTTTTTAGATTTTCCATTTCATCAAACCTTTAGTTATGAACGCCCAGCAAGATAAAGACTTTGAAGAGAACTCAATTTACAAATACTCCCCGAAAGACTCACAAGCTCTTCGCAAGATCCCAAATTCAAGTGTTGAAGAGTCTTTAGATTTCTAATTGATGATGGAAGCTCTTCTATAGCTATTTCACTCGAATCAAGCATTTCCAAATATTCTATGTCATCCTTCACTTCTAGAAAACCCTTTAGTTTTAAACACCTGGCTAGATAGAGAGTTTGAAGAGAACTTAAATTACAAATACTCCCTGGAAGATTGATAAGCTCTTCACAAAACCCCAAACTCAAGTCTTTAAGAGCCTTCTGATGTCTGATTGATGATGGAAAGCCCTTTAGTTTTGAACACTAATCTAGATTGAGAGTTCTAAGAGAACTCAAACTATAAATACTCTCTAGAAGAATCACAAGGTTGTTGCAATCACTTATATAGAAGTCTTCAAGCCCATTTAGATGCTCAATTGATGATGGTACTTCTACTATAGCAGTTCCACTTAATTAATCTCTTTTAGCTTGCTCATATTTCTCTTGATTTTTGGAAAACTTTATAGCTTTGAACAAGACTCACAAGAGAGACTTCAAAGATGCTCCAACTTATGAAAGTTCCTTGGAAGATTCTTAAGGCTTATGCACCCTATAATATTCAAGAAACAATAGTTAGTTGATAACTCTAATAATAATAGTGATGAATGAACCCTTGAAGTAACTTTATACAACCTTTTAGAATTAGGATCTCCAAATTTGGCACACTTGAAAAGTTTGGGATTTCAACAAGATCCTTTGAATAACTAAGGTTGATGACTATCAAGTTGTCAAGAATCTAGAACAAAATAAAATGTCTTAATAGATAATTTTGCATGAACTTTAAAATTCATATCAAAATTGTTAACTTAACAACATCAATAATAATACCTCATTCCCTTTCCAAAGTTGCTTTATGCTGCTTCATATTAAATCAAGTTCAACAAGATTATTTCCATTAAAATGGAGATATCTTAATTGAGAAGATGGAAATTCAATGTCCATGGAACGGTCTTCTTATATTGATTCCAAAATTGTTGATTATGGACTTCGAACAATCTAAGTCTATTCATCTTTGTGAAAGAACATTTAGAAAATTGCAGCTGGTTAGATGTAGAAATTTCTATAAATAGTCCTTCAATTGCTTTAGTCCCCTAAAAAAAGTAAAGTCCAAGAATAAGCCAAGCACAAGATGTATAAAAATTAATTAAATTATAAAGACAAATAATTTCTTCAACAAAATACATTTGGCTCTTATTGAATTTCTTGTTAACACACTATCAACATCATTGGGATCCTAAAGTCTGCTTTTTTTTCCAAGCTCTTTAAGATGTTCTTGACGAACAATTTCTTAACCCATTTGTTGTAATAAATCATGCATATCTAACTTATTTTCAACAATAGTAACAAGGCATCTTTCATGAAGAACTTTTATTCTAATCTCTACATACCTTCCTAAAATTCTTGAAACAAAATCCTTCTCTTCTCCTTTGAAAAAGCATGCAATATCCAAGAATATCTCATTTTCTATATCATTCAATCTGTTGTAACTTACTTTAAGAACACTTTAGACTTTCATGTGAGGTATTTTTTCTAGTTTATGCAATGCACTTTTTCATTCATCCATTTTCTTACCAAAAAGAAAGCCATCTAAAAATTTAAGTGCATGATTGGAAGACCCTTAGCATATTGTACTAGATGATGTGAAAGGCTTTTAAAATCTTCTTTAGGTTTGGGAATATTATGTTTAAAGGCCCACCAATTGAAAATCTCATTGGCTTCTTCATGATTCAATTCCTTTACCTCATAAAATTGATTCACTCCATGTTGGTTCAACAAACTTATATCTTTAGTTGTTATAATGATTCTACTTTTTGCCCCATACCAACCATTTTTTCCAACTAAGTTTTCTAATTGCTCATATTCGTACACATCATCGAGAATAATAAGGACTCTTTTCAAGCAAAGTCTTTCCTTTATCACATTGATTCCTTCACTAGTATTGTTGAATTTTGGACTTTGGCCCTTAAGATATCTTCAAGATGTTTCTTTTGTAGACCACCTTTGGATTTCTCTCCAACACCTCTAAGAAAACTACTACCGTCAAATTGAGATGAGATATCATAGCCATAGCGATGGTAGTTTTACCAATTCCACCAATTCCATATATACCAACCATGTGAACATTTTATCCGTGATTGTAATTGCTTCAAATGAAAGTCTATACCACTATGTTGTCACCCACATAAAAAGGCTTACTATTCAATCTTGTAATGATGACTTCACGAATCTTTTGAATAACCTCTACTTCATGTCTATAAATCATTAAGTGTATGACATTAGAATCACTTACAAATATAATCAATATGAAGGAAATTGGTGATGTTAGTGTCATTTACAATAGCCAAAATTTAAACAATCAAATGTCATAGAAAAAATGATGAAGCCAATTTATTAAATTACTTATTTAAATATATTTTAATTATTCCTAGCTATAAATTCATGTGGGGAAAAAGTGAAAACATATGAATTTTAGTCGTGGCTTAGTTGAAATGTTCAAATTAAAGTTGACTAGTATAGAATGTTAACAGACTTCATGATAAGGGATGTTATTATCATAGCACAAGTTGAGATAACTCATTATATGCCAAGCTTCAGATAGCTTCAAATTTCCCATCCAAGTTCCCCAATCTAGTGAAACCTTTACTGATTGAAGAATTGTTAAGAACTCTCCTCTATGCTCTCATATGACTTCCTTTCAACCTTTAATTATTTTGCAAAAAATATCATTATTATTAATATTTCTAATTCACTTGTTTCTATATTGTATCAACTTATTAATGTTTTAAGGATTTACTTATTGATTAAAAACCTTGAATTTAATTGAAGAATAGTTGAAATAGTTCTAAGAGACAATTAAAACAATTAAGCTTCAGTTTTGTTTTGTTTTTTGGTTAGTTGGTGGGTGGGGGAGCAACATAAAGGATTAAGGCTCATTTTTGTCAATGTTTTCATATTTAGAGTGTTTTCATTAAGAGACTAGAGCTAGTAGATTAATCACAAGTAAACATAGTAGGAGTTTTTAAGGATTGAGCCTAGGGTTAGCTAACCCCAAAGTAAGTGAAACAAACTTTCTATATAAAAAAATTTTAAAAAAAAATTGTGTCACCAACATTACAAAACAAGACCCCAAAAAAGAATATCACACCCAAAACATGATCATTAAGATGTAGAACATTTGGATAATCAATCTTTAAATAATTTATATACAAAAATAAGAAAAATGAGACTAAATAATAGGGGAAGGTGCATAGAAATCTTTGCATTAAGCATGCAATTCATTAGCATTATATAATCACAAATATCTAAGGAACATATAAAGTGGTTAAGCATATGAATAATAAAAACTGTACTGGCCTTATGTCTATAAATAAATAAAAAATTTGAAAAATATGTGACTATCAAAATGTGTCATGGAATAAATGTGATAAAGATGTGTAGACCCCTATATTTTTAGGGACTGTTATCATCTCCTTTTTTTTTTTGCCAAGTGGAGGAGTTTTTGAAGAGCACATGCCCTTTTTGGAGAGGCTGTTAAAAAATGTAGCAGCTTGTCTGTTAGTGGAAGTGATGGTTTTTTGAAGAAGCAACTAGTAGGTGACACATGGAAAAGGCTCCTATAGGTCACTTGAGAAAAGAGCTTTAGAGAGAGAGGGGGAAGATAGGCGGTTAAAGAGGGATTCTTCTCATTTCTTGGAGGAGGGAACCTGGAGATTGAAGGAGGATGGATAAGCTGAGTAGGTTGTCCATAGGTGCTTCATTTTGGAAAGATTTAGAGAGAGTGAGTTGGATGTCTTAGAAGAAAATTAGAGCATAGAGTGAGAGAATATGGAAACCATAGGTGAACGGGTGAAAGACTGAGCGAGGGAGACATTGAGAGGGAGAGAGCCATTTTTTTATGGAGATGGAAACCATAGGTGAGCTGAGCTTAATCTAAAGGAGGCATAAAAAGAGTTGAAATAAAGCTAGAGGGATAATGTGCGAAAACAAGAAGAAATAGTAGTGAGCTAAAACCCAAAATACCTTGTTAGAGGGGAGATTTTCAGGTATGGCCGTTATGGGTTTTCCTTTTATTTTTCATATTTCTCCTACTTCATTCCCTATGATTTCCACATTGCTTGTTGGGTTCTTATTATTGGTTTAATCTTTCATTTTCTTTTTGGGTCAATTCAAGAGATGCTTGAATGTGCTTTAGTTTGTTGTTTCATATTTAAAGAGTTTGCTGCATTTTATGCTTTATTCTGACAACCTTTTCCACAATTCAATCCACTAATTGCTAAGACCATGGATAAATAATGAAATGGTTTTAGCATATTGGTTAAGTGTTTTATGCTCCATTCCCGCTTCTATTCTCTTGCTTCTATGTTTTCCCCTGAATGTAGGCCCCAAGCCCTAAGACTTGAAATCTGAGCTGATGTATTGGTGGAGAATGAATTGATATGCAGAATATTTTATGGATAATAAGGCAACCCCAACTACAGATGTATGTGAATCTGGGTGGATGAGTGGGCAATGGGGGCATTAAATTGATGTAGCCGATATTAATTTCCTATGAATGATCAGTGGTTGTGGTCAGAAGGTCAAAAATATCACTTAAGGCAAAGGGTTGGTGCATTCGTTTCTTCAAATCAGAAGTCCTTCCTTTTAGGGATGGGTGACTTGTGTATTTAGATGGGAGCTATATTTGTATGTCTTATGGGAAGGTGAGTGATATGCTAAGAGGCTAAAAAAGAATAGAGAACTCTTGAAAGATTGAAAGAGAAAAAGGAAAGTTTCATGAGGGGTTAGGCTTCTGTATCATGGAACATTATGATAAATGGTTATTTTGGAAATGAATGCTTCAATGAGGCATTAACAATTTTGATTAGATGATGGGTAAAGGATTTTTAGGCTAGATTGCATGATTATGGTTTCAAAGGTTGCCAACTTACAGTTGTTCGAAGGAGTTGAAGTAAGAAGAGGAGTTCATGCATTAGTAGGAGTGATGGACATTCCATCATGAAAAAAAAAAATGTCACATAGCCATAGGAAAATAGCGTTTGCTATGAATGTTAGGATGGGACCCTGACACTACAAATTTTCCATACCCTCTTCCTGATCATTCCACCACCAAACCTGCTTAGCTATCATCACCTTGCCACATTTTTTCCCACATGCATGTAAATGCCTATGCATGATTGATTACTACTCAAAAAGTACTCTTTTATAGCTTGAAACTAACTATTTTAAACACTTTTGAGTAGTAGTTAATACCTTTTAACTCAATTGGCACATTAAGGAACCTAGCAAGGGTTACTAATCAGTTTTTGGCAAGTTTTGGTGTTTTTGGTAGCTTTTTTATCATTGAAACAAGCTAAGAATGAGGGAGAATTTTGTGAAATCCATGGCAATGCAAGTTAAAGCTCAAATACATGAAGAAGCCAAGCTTTGGAGCACTTCATGACCCTTTGCCAAGCCAATCAGAGATGCAAGGAAGAAAATCAAAGGAAGAGATCCAACAACCAGCAGTTTCGCTTGGCTGTGCGAAATTTTGCACACCATGCGAAACCACTTGAGGCAGCTAAAGGATTTCGTACACCATGCCAAATTTCGCATGGTATGCGAAATCTTCCTGTACACCGACTCCATTAGATTTTTATCTTCAGATATTTTGTGTAATTTCCTAGTTTCTCCTTATAACCAACCTAGATATTTTATTTTATATCTTTTTATATATCTTTTAGGTAGCTTATATATAAGGAGAGAGACGGAGGAATGATGATTATGTATGTTTTTCATAAAACACTTGTAAATTCCCGTAGTAAGGAATATATAGAGCTTTTGCTTTGTCTTTCCTTCTCATTTTGTTTTCACTTTTCTTGCTAGCCAAACAACCTCCGAATATGATTTCTCAGGGGATGAGTGGCTAGGTTTTACATTTCTTGGAGTGATGAAAGTTAGGTGAAGGATCTGAATGCAAAGGTGGGAGTTGTCCTTGCTTTAAATGACAGTAGTTGTTAACCATCAATGATTTTTATTTCAAGGTTTAGCTTTAAATCCCTTAAAATCACCTTGAATGGCCAATACTTGGTAAGATTTTCAGATTCTATGGATGCTTATTTCTAGATCCATGGATGTCTATTAGTTATCATTTACGAGCCATTGGAAGGTAGTTCAAGGTGAGAATCACCTTGAATGGCCAATACTTGGTAAGCTTTTCGGATTCTATGGATGCTTATTGCTAGATCCATGGATGTCTATTAGTTATCATTTACAAGCCATTTGACAACCCGACTCTTGGTAGCTTGGCATGTAAGGGTATCAACAAAATTTATACCTAAGGTCCTTACACTAAAGTAGCAAAGCTACTATAGCATAGTGGCTCTAGGATCGAACACTGGGAAGGGTTTTTACTTTAACTGGTGAAGTTCGGAGGATGGAGTGAACTTTTCTTAATAAAAATTAGGTTAAGATGAAAACATAAAAAGATGAAGGTGTCGTAAACTAAACTAACATGAAAATAGGTTAAAAGATGGAAAAAGAAGTTTCTCAAAGCTTTGGATAGCCATGCTTAACTCACTGTGTAAAAATGGAGATTTTGGGACTTTTCACCTCGAGTTGGGGAAGCAACTAAGGTGATGCTTACTTCCCGAACCGGTATGAGTTTAACAACTGAGTTTTAGTCCTTGAAAACTTACAAAAAGGGTAGTTGAACCTCATAAATGCTCTTTTAATGATATAGGTCATCTCCTCGACTTGCAATACAATGGCTCGTAGGAGATAACTAATGAACATCAGTGGATCTAACAATAAGAATCCACTGAGACCAAAAGGTTATCAAGTATTGGCCATTCAAAGCAAGTCAGAGGGATTAAAAGCTTTACTTTGAATGAAAACATTTATGACACTCAGTACTTACATTCATGGCTTGGAAATCTCCATCCTGACACGGGAGCTTCACATGGCATCCATTACTTCAAGAAACTAAAAGGTTTTACCCTCTCATCCTTGGGGATTTCATCCTCCAAGGATGTTTGGCTACTAAGAAAATGAGAAAGAAAAGAGAAAAGAAAAGTATGAACAAAAGTGCTCTTATAACTTATAAAGTTACAGGTTACAAGATTAGATGATCTGAGGCTCTTCACCTCTATTTAAAGACAATAACAAGCTAAATTACAAGAGCTATTACAAAAGCAACCTATTCATTGGTTGATTATAAGGGTAAAATAGGTATTTACAAAGCTAAAAGCCAAGCAAAATATCTTGGAGAACCGGCAGTGGAATAACATCAACAACGTCTCAAAACAGGGGATTCAAAGGAATTTTGCAATGGGCCTAAATCCACCTTGAGAAATTTCGCAAGGGGGTTCTTCATGGTGCGAAGTGGCCAAATTTCGCACCATGAAGAAAATCTCCTTGCGAAATTGGTCATTTGACATGATGCAGTTTTCTTCCAAAGGCTATATCTTCCTCATTTCAGCTCCAAATCATACACGGTTTGAAGCGTTGGATTTTTGACTTCCTAAGCTTTCAAATGGTATATAGCATGCAAAAAATGAACTTCAGGAAGTTCTTGAAAAGTGCGAAAGAAGACTGTAGATGTTTTCTTCACTCTGTTTTCCTCTTCTCCATTGCTTGTGCTCGTGTTTCCACTTGAAATTCAATCCTGTAATCGTCCAAAATCCTTGCTTAACTCGCCCAAATAGCTCCTCCATCAATTGGCATGCTTGAATCGATTCATAAGCTGATAAAAACATGTAAACTTGCCACAAAATGGTTAAAACCAATTACTAAGGACCTTAATGAATTAATTGGGTTAAATGAATATGATTACTACTCAAAGGTGCTTAAAACCATTATAATTAGGTCTACAAAATAGCACTTTTTGGTAGTAATCACCATTGGAAGGTGGTTCAAGGTGAGGGTCTTTAGTGTTTGAAACCATTAATGGGAAGCAATTACCATTTCTCATGAAACCTTTGGATCAAATCTTAATTGCTAAATATAAAACCGGTTTGGGAGATAAACATCCTTTATGTTATTATCCCCAATGCGAGGAGAAGATCTGGAATCTCCCCTTTTGCCTAAGGAACCCTATCCTAGTGACCTAAAGCTCCAAGAGACCTTTTCTTTGTAAGTTAATTTCACTTATTGTTTTTGCTTAACTTAAAATCAATCTTTGCAACCACAATTCCATTTTCTTTAAAAGATAATTTTCATAAGAAAAATCACCATTTTATTTCCTTCATTAAAGTCAACTGTATAATGACAACCCATCATTGTGGGCAATCCTAGAGCCACTACACTATGTTAGCTATGCTACCCTAGTGTGAGGTGATTTAGGTTTTATAAATTTTGTTGATAACACCCGTCTGAGCCAGAATCAACTGGCATGACTGCAATGGGCACGAATCAATGATCAACTCAACTCCATCTTTTCCACAACTTCCACCACTCATAACCCACATTCTTCATACCATCATTAACAGCTTGTCCCATACCAGCTTGCCACCTTCTCATCCTTCATACTCACCAAAACCCATCGCCTTGACCACTCCTCAAATGCCACCCAGCTTCAGTCCCTCAACACTACTAGTATCTCACCCCATACTTTCAGCCCCTGGACCTTACAACCCTAGGAACACAAAATTGGCTAAGAATATGGCTTCTTCAACTGGTGAATACAAATGTATCAACTTCTTGTGAGTTGGAATCTCAACTAACTCTCTTTGGGTTTGGGAGTTTCAGTTGTAGCTATGTCATGATACTACAAGACACCAGAATTCGAATTTAAGCATCCACAAAAGGCTTCTTCCAAGATGACATCACCACCTAGCATGGGTTCTGGTACCCTAACTAGTGGATATAGTTTTCTTTTAGGAATGTTCCATACACTTAAAACACACAAATGTCTTCTAAGTCACTAGTTATGGATCAATACTGAAAAATGATCTTAGTATTGTAATGTTTAGCTTTTACTATTGATTTTAGAGACAAAAACTGCTTGGCTTCTCTCACCAAGTTCCTTGAAGGAGCATGGATTCCTAAGCCACTCCCGAATATGCATGTAGGAATGGATAGCAAGGTAAATTTTCAAGTTTCTAGTCAAAGTGAAATAATGGGACAACCAAATGAAAGGCCTAATGAAGATGAACTCCCCCATGAACTACCAGAAATAAACTTAAGGATAAGAAGAGGGGTGTAGGAGAAATAGTGGCTAAAGAGGTAGTTTAGACCTGTAATGGTCTAGAAAGTGGGATGTTTCTAATTAGGTTTATCTTAGAGGTGCCAAATCAAGTTCTGCAACATTTCATTCTGTCACAATGCGTAAGAGACAGTTGGAATTCATGAAACTGTCCCTAGTAGCTCAGTTTCCAGTAGTCCTCCCATTGATGTTTTAACTTGCCCAGTAAATCTCAGTAGTAAGGACGATTGGATGGCTACCATGGCTATAGAGAAAGCATTAGTTACTGAATTCGAGCAGCACATCACATCAAGCAATTCAAGTAAAGGTCCTGAGAGCTTGGTTTCTACAAATCTGCCTTCTTCAGAAGATCAAAGTTCTTATGAAGTTGTATCAGATTTTCTAGATAGAGGAATTTAGTTGGCAGTTCCTAACACTTGTCTTGGTGAAGTGGAGGTTGGTGAGTCCCATAGAGAGAACTATGAAGTTGAGTTGATTGATATTGAAATAACACCAGTTGTATCTGAGAGAAGGCCTTGCAGAAAGAAAACTTGGGTGTACAATATGGAACCACTTTTCCTTATGAAAGGTAAAGGCAGATCATTTGTAACACTGAGATTCAATCAAAATTGAAGGGCAACATTTGTCCAAGTTTTGATGAAATATGGGAATGGTAGTAATGGAGAATTTTCATCTTAAAGACTCATTAGAGAATGTTGATTTGCTGAGCAAACATACTATCATAATGGCCAGTAAGAAACCCGAGCACCGATGCACACTTTATGAGACAATCCGAGTAAAGAGTGGAGCTTGAAATACCATTGGCAAGCACTCTTTTGAATTTTCTTGATGAGCTTGAAACTCAAAATTGCAACAGGGAAGATTTGAATTAGAATCTAATTGATCTTAAGGGTCCTTAAAGCATTCCAATGTGGTCAGATTTAAGGAGAGCCTGTTAACACCAAATCATCTAGCTATAGACATGGAATATGCTACTGAAGAAGAGCAAAGTAAGGATATAGATGAAAGCTTTGCTTCTATTGATGCAACCAAAACCTTTTAATTGGAGTTACTAGTAATATGGATTAAGAGAGACACACAGAAAGCTGTTTCTTTAGGGACCCAACAAGTTGTTATCTAAAACTCCACCAAAAATGGGGTCACCTTATGGCTAAAGAGCACATGGTTTGGTAAAATCATTTTAGCAAATATGTTATTAAAATGACAGTAGTTGTGGCACAAGCAGAGAAGATAGAATGAAATATCAGACTAAAAAAAACAAGCCCTCATTCCTGTTAGCATCTCTCTACCTTTAAGACCCACTTCTATACCCATGCATGGTCACCTTTGGCATGCAATCCCAATGGCCACATGTCATCATCTTATTTCTTCATTTTTTGATGTTAAAAATATTTTTCCAAACTCCAATTTTCAAATTTTTTTTTTTTTAAAAAAAAAAACTTCAGTTTTCAAATAATTTTCAAAACTCCAGTTTTCAAATAATTTTCAAAATTCTAGTTTTCAAATAATTTCAACTCTTCAACTTTTCATTCTTCATTAGTGTTTTAGGTCACCAAAAATGCAATTTCAATAAAATTCACTATCATTTTCTCTTCAGTAGGCATATTTCACAATTTTCCTTGATTTTTAAATGTATTTTTTTAATAAGCATGAATACAATTTTATAATTCCAAAAATCATGGAATTTGTAGAATTAATTCATGCAAAGATAAATTGGGTTTTGGTAGGGGCCTAACATCCATGATTTTTTTTCTTTGAAAATAATTTGAATGGAGTGTATAATTGGCATTGATGGTTTCTTGCTCTATTTTGTGACACATGCGATATATTTTATATTCATTATTGTGCACTAACCTCGTTTCATGATAGTGCCTTATTGCTTGCTGCTAAGATATGCTCTCACTCTCACCGTGTCTATCTATTCTTCATGCATGACTTGCTTCCATTATGTGACTATTCCTTGGTATCCATTGATTTCCTTACCAATTGTCACAATTGCTTCACCTTATTTATTATAGACTTGTTTTTAAGGACTTAAAGGAATGCTATGATTTTTCACCGTATCTTCCCAATAGGTAACCTAATTCTTAGACCTGACTTTCATTTTCCACAAACTGTGTTTTCCAAATAAGGAGTCGCACTTAGGGTTTTCTTTCTTATTTTGTTTTCTCTTTAAAAATAAAATAAAAATAAGTAGCAACTCCACGTCTTTTCTTAAAATAAAATTTTCAGAAATAAAAAATGAGTCACGCCATCAAGTGGGAATGCATCATGCAAAATGCAGGGTCCACAAAATGGCAATTCCACTGGGGATCGATGAAGGTCAAGCTTGAATTTAAGTTGAGGCAAATGTGGTCTTTGATTAGTCAGTTGATGGATACCTTCTCTTTATGCTTTTTTATGCTTGAGTGATCATAGCATATTGAGAGCTTTGATGGGACGATTTTCTATGCTTGATTACTATATCCATTTGGGACATTGACATGTTGATGATATTGATTGATTCTCTTGCTTGTCTTAGCATATTGATTTTTCTCTATCCATAATTGTCTTGCTCACTTTGACATGTATGTTCACACTGTTGTATATCTTGTTTATCTTAATGTTGATTCACTCATTTGTATATTATATTGATCATCTTTGAGCATGCTATCGTTGTTGCTATTCATCTTGATTGTCGTATTCTCGTTTAGCTTGTGTGTGGACATGGATGATATACTTGCGCTCTACTTGTTGCATGACTACTCTTCTCCTATATGATTGCATGTTGCTTGTCTGTGTGGGTCGTACATCTATCCCCTTACCTTCAACCTTTTAGTTTCGGCCATTCCTTTTTTTTTTGTTCTTACATTTACAAGTGTGAGGCCTCGTGTGTACTTATTTCTCTAGCTGAGCTAGTGGTTAGGAGTAGGGTCTAGCGACGAGCAATATCGATGTTTGGGAGCATTCTGGAGGAAGTGGATATATTGATGTTGATTGGAGTCTGATATTTGAAGACCTATATAGCCCAGAGCTAGGTTTCATAAATATTTGTGTGACCAGTATGTTTCATTTTCTGCTTTAGCTTCATAGGATTTTTGGACGCACCCATACCGCTCACTATACACTTTAGTTGACTACTGAGTATGAAGAGTCAAGAGAGTTTTCACCATAGGAAAACCCTTGGGACGTCGAGGTAGTGCATGTGTGGAGATGATAACCACCTTGTATGGAAGCATCCCATTTCTTTGGAGGCGTGTAGGAGGTTGCGTACCACCAGAGGGCATGGTCGCTTTTGCTAGGGATATTTTAAAGTCCATCATTCCCCTTTTAGAGACACCTTGACCTTGTAGGTTGAGCCTTAGATCCCTCAACTATGATTTCTTCCCTACACATGGGTGCATCTGAGGGCCTTCAGAGCCTCTTTAGTTATTGTTTGGTCTTTGTCCTCTATTTTTCAGTCTCTAATTGAGAGTGCTCAGAGATTAGTACTAGTTTAAGTTACAATTGGACAATCATTATTCACCCCACTAGTACAGCCCACGAGCACCTCCTCAGCCATATGATCATGCTTATTTGCCTCTTACTCTAGCACTGCCTTGTTATGCTGCACAGGGTACAAAGAGACCTCTGGCTTCATATCCTACCCCAGTACAACCATGCTATGCAGCACAAATTGTAGTGAGACCTCCAGCTTCACAGGCTTTCGCTCATTTTTCTTTAAGGGCACCAAGACATTTTTTGTAGTTGGGTATGTCGTTGAGTCATGCTCTTTGGAAGCTTATAGATGTTGGGTTGCTGACAACTCTTGCTCCTAAGTCATTGCCTCAACCTATCCCGCTATAGTTCAGGATGGATTTACATTGTGTCTATCATTAAGGGCCAGAGCATGAGACTGACCATTGTACTGCTTTGAGACACACCATCCAGAACTTGATTGATCCGGGTTTGGTTCACTTGGGTTAGCCGAGTGTAACCACCAACCCATTACCAGCCCATACTACACACGTACACTATAAGAAAAAAGGGCAATCATGACACTTTTTAGTCGATGTATAAGATGATGCTTCTCGAAAGCGTCTAGAAAGCATCATCTATAAAAGCACTTACATTGATGCTAATTCAAGTTTCATCTTTTCAAAAGCATGACATTCTTTAAGTGCCATTATTTCCACCAAATTTTCAATGTTGACACTTTTAAAGCGTCATCTTTAATGTTCATTATCTTTGAAAAGTGTCATTGTTGATTGATCTATATTAACACTTTGAAAAACGTCATTATTGATCTACCTATGTTAACACTTACACTAGGCCCAAGGAATGTCCAAAATATCATTAGTCTATTTTGACACTAAAAAAAGTGTCATTTTATGTTGATAATAATATTAAAAATCCCCTTATTGAAATGATATATTTTGTATGTCCTATTATATATAATTTTGGCTGCATGATTTTTTATAATGTACAAAACAATAACTTTAATATTAATAAATATATCTTCCAAAAGAAATTGAATAAATTTGGGAATAATATCATGAAAAGGAACTAATGTCTACATAGTTAATTAATACGCAAATTTGTTAATGTATCAAAATATTTACAACAAGCATATTTTCCAACTTCAACATAAATCAAGTACAAAAGTACCAAAAAACAAGGTCTCTAAATTTCTTATCAAAAATAATATTACATGAAGAATAAGAAGAAGCTAAAAGTATTTATAGCCAAAAGTATTCCTGTTGTTTGCATATCCACTCTTGAACTTGATATTTTTTACCTGTATACATTTTTTTAAAAAAAATTGATAATAAAAGAAACAAATTATGCTTAGCTAATATACATACAATTAAAATTAAATTTAAATCTATAAATGGTAAGATGTTTTAAAACACAAAGTGAAACTAAATGCAAATCAGAAAGGACATGGAAGTCATTCTCTTATTTTCTTTTGTAGGTATCTTCTGATGTGAGTGTGATTAACCTTGATTTTGGAGAAACATAAGGTTTTATTTCATAATATATGAGTATTTTTTTTCAAAGAATAAAAAAGGCCTTCAAACTTTTTTATTTTTCCTTAGTAAGAAGGTCATCAAACTTAGGTTTGATCCATTAATCCTACTTTGTGTATAAACTGATAAGAGGTATAAAGTCTCCTTCAGTCATTGAATCAAGTTACCAAGTCTATGTACCTTGATTGACAACTATGAAAAGTGTCCAAGATCTGCAAACTTAGCTTTTTAAACCTGAAATGCCAAAAATAAAAATAAAAATTAATGACAAATAGAATAAAGAAAGAGAAATATTTTTCCTAGAAAATGCCATGTCAAATCAAAATGAGACTAAGGAAGATCATCTCCCTCCACATCCACTTTGCCCCTATTTCTTTTACATTTTTAGTTTCTTTTTATTGAGAAATTTTGGACTCCTTAATTTCTCCAACATTGTTTGGTTTGTATTTATGATGGAAGGACCTCTATCCTTTCATGTAAATAACTTTCTTGTCTAGCGTACTCCTTTTGTTTCTCATAAAAGAAAAACTTGTTTCTCACCAAGGAAAAAGAAACACATGTGGTTCAACTATCTGCTAAAATAAAATATTAATGGTTTTCTTAATGAATAGTTTATTGAATTTTTTCATACTTAACTTAGTAATTAATAAGTGGGTATAGGAAAAGGAACCGCATTCCCTTCTTTTAGAAGTTGTGAAATCGTATGGCAACCTTAGTGGTGACAATGGTGGTGGTAGAAAGGTGGTTGGAGATTGATTGTGTGGGAATAAGGGTATGATGTCATTCTTGAAGAAATATGTACAACAAAAAATTCAATGAAATTTAAATTATTACATATGGTAGCCTCCATAACAAAGAGCTAAACTATCATAAGAAAATGACCATAAATTTTAATGAACTAAGGCCTATACACATTGGGTGGAACCAATGATCCATAAATATGTGTTGATAGTGGATATGTTTCCCTTGAACTATAAGGAAACAAAGAGCTAAACTATCACAAGAAAACTATTATGCTAAGAGAACAAAAAAGAATGTGAAATATAAATTATCCTATAGTAACTCGATTCCAAATATATATATCATCATCATCATCATCATCATCTGATAGGTTGAAAAATTGAGGCCTTGTGTTGAATTTAGAATATAACTACCTTGCCCAGATGAGTAATGAATTCACAATCATCAACTAGTTGCTTCTTCAGTATTGGCGGAATTTGGATGTTCACGAGCTTCTCCACTAGTATGGATCCCTTCTCCAAATAATAAAGAAAACACAAACTTAGTTTAGGAAACCTCAAACTGCTTATGGAAAACCTGGCCAAATAAATTCTAATAAAGAAAAACTTATAAACTAAAAAGCACTTTCAAGTCTTATACATGATAGGTTAGTAGAAATGTACTTGGTTCCATGTTGAGGGATTGAACAGAAAGTTAGGCTAGAATGAGAAATAAGGTCAATGGAAACAACAAAGAGATTTATTGTAAGATCATTTTTCTCTAAATGAATTGAAAAAGAAAATTGTCTCAAGCCTGCTAAAGATACTATACTAGGTGGAAAAAAATATCATGAATTAAGAGAATGGAACCTAATAGAATTAAAAATCCCAGATGATAAAACATCCACCAAAACTATCATCCATGTAGGAAATATGTTACTTTGCATCTTAAGAAGATTACATCTTTTTGCATTTTCTTTAAAATATGATCTCTCTCATCTTGGAAGATCTTCTAGTTACAAGCTAACAAATGCTATTATGTCTTAGGACTTTAGCCAATTGCATATCTTTTAAATCTAGGGCTAGGCATAAAGTTCCCATAGATGGACCAAATTAAATCCATTAATAGAAAACCCCCTACACATGCTAAGATAAGCAATCACCTATCAATAAGAAGGAGAAAATAAAGGCATAGATTTCAAGACATCAAAATATTGTATAATGGAATTTTA
This sequence comes from Vitis x labruscana x Vitis vinifera, assembly GCA_008326845.1. Taxonomy (NCBI): domain Eukaryota; kingdom Viridiplantae; phylum Streptophyta; class Magnoliopsida; order Vitales; family Vitaceae; genus Vitis; species Vitis x labruscana x Vitis vinifera. The sequence goes on along the minus strand of BKBX01006354.1, from coordinate 515,337 downwards.
CATGCTACAACATACTAGAAAATCCTGCAAACTTTTTGCCACTAGAACTAGGATAATGATCACCAACAATACACACCCATATATCCAAATACAAAAACTCAATCATTCTATATTTGCTCCAAGCAATGACAATCCAAGAATTTACCTTAGCAACAATCATTCTTCCACTTCTTATCTCTTGCAGCTGCACACATTTTCAAGAATTAATACATAAGAAGACCAATATAGAGCAAAACACCCAGATGATTGCAATCAACAACATAAATTATTTTCAGATATAAATAAGATCAGACACAATGGAAGTGGTTCACCATGTCAATATGAAAGAAGGATGACAATGACTCTTTAATAGATAAAGTTGAGCATATTTCTTTTAAAATTATGGAGAAGACATGATTTAATAAATAGGAAGATCATCTCTACTTGAATATTGACTGAAGGCATAATTGTAAATCTACCAAATGTTAATTGATCAATTAACACCCCCAAAACAACACTAAAACTGGTAGCAAATGACATGTCAAATTCAAATCTATTAAGGCAATTTTTAAAGCATGAGCTAACAGCTTATTTGAATTTTGGTCTCTACATTTTATTTAGGGGGTCCCAACAAGATGAACAAAGAATGATAAAAAAAAAAAAACGTAAACATTCATAGATAAAAATAATCCATATAGTCAATTCTATTTTGCAATATCAATCTCTAATTCTCCTTTCTACTAGTAACACCTTAAAAAACAAGGCCATTAAGCTTTCTAGAAGATATGATTCTTTTCCCATATCATGAATTTTTTTCTATAAGAACCCAAATTTGTCGAATGATGAAAAAAAAGTACAACCTCCAAACTAAAAAGGAAAATGATAAAAAAAATAAATAAATACACTAAAATATAAAAGTCTGAGGGGTCAGAAAAGAGGTCAAGTAACATTTCAAGGTGAAATGAACCATTTTGGTTAGAATATTTGCTTCTAATTCAAACCCCAAGCTTTGATTTCCTAAGCACTAATAGAGGAGTGAAAACATCTTTCTTAGAAGCTTTAACCATAACAGTCAGTCAGGATAGAATAGCAAAGACTATGTGACCATATTGATTTCTGGTTATACTTACGCTACCAAATTGTCGTGTGTTCCCAATGGTTCAACAATCAGAGAAAGCATCAAATGCCCGATATGGGAAAACATCAAAATCTTAGGGACAATGGGATTAAGAGTTTAAGCTAGTGAATGGTTTGTTTGTTTTTTTTTTTTAACCACTATAACTTCAGAGACAGTATGGCTCTATACAGGAGAAGGTGGTGGACTAGTGGTGTTAGTATATCTAGGTTAATCTTTTTTATGTTTGGATTTCAGATCATTTGTAGCTTGTGATGGTTCTAATTTTATCTTCTTCATTTTGTATAAGAGATAAGAAATCCCAACTACTTGTGTGTACTTAACTCTTATGCCATTTATTTATCTTCATGATGTATACTTAGTTCTTATGCCATTTATTTATTTATATTTTGATTGGCATATCCCTTTTCCATTTATAGGAATCTTTAATATAACCTCTTACTTAGGAGAAACTTTTTGTATTTGATTGATTTATACATTGATTTCTTCTTACAACTTGTTAAACTGCCTTGAGTTCCAATTGTTGACAAAATATTGAAGAAGTATCTTGATTATAGAATAAAGAGGGATGGCATGTAAGTATATTTGCCATGGCACCTACCATTTTGAACTCTCTTCCAACTTCTAAAGGTGATAAAGCCGAGGTTTGATGGCAGTTATTTTTTGTTTGGTTTGGTGTGGTATTGATGTAGTTATATTAGGATAATTTGTGTTGGAATGTTTACTATAGTAAGAGGTAGTTCTTGTAATTTTCACACTAATATGGTTTGAATAGACAAGCATGCATACATGTTCAATGATCAGTCTCAACTATGTACTTATTGCGTAAAGGATTGTTATGGCAATACAAGCAGTCTCTCTATATAGATGAATAGTTCACATGTCAAATTTTTGAAAGCCGGTATCTTAAGATATGTATTTATCAAAGACAAGTTCAAGAATATTGTAACTTCTTAATCCAAAAAAAAAAAAACCCCCACACACAATCTTGACAAGAACAAAAATAGTCAATGAGATGGAAAACCATACATCTACATGGAAAATGATAAGAAATTAATTGAAAACTAGTAATAGACTTACATTCTCAAGTCACAATGAGCCACATATATAAGCAACACCCCATACAATAAAACAATTGTTTCCTCCTCAACCAAAAGTGCACTATGTGCTTGACAGAACTAACAACAACAAAGTCAAATAAGTTGCAATGTGGAATACATAAAATAAAATACCACAATTAAAATTGCAAAAAAAATGAAGTTAACTAAAATCAACATATAAATAATAAAATAAAAAATAAATAAAGGATGTTAATTTACTTAATCCTTTAAAACTATGATAATGAGACGAGTAACAGAGCAGAGACAATGTTTGTGACAAAAAAAAAACTGTTAAATCACATCCCTATATGCTGTTATGATGAGTTTGAATTTTGGGTCCTCATCATCTTATTCCCTTCTCAATCATGCAAGTGAGTTTTGGTTAATTTTTTGTCATAATTAAACTCATTTATGTTTTTTTAGATTTTTTTTTCTTTTGTTTGTATGAAACACTTGGAAATGTAAAAAAAAAAAAAATCTAAAGTTTGTGGGCCTACTTTTCAAGAGTAATTAAATAGATATGACATATCAAAATATCTAGAAGAAATTACAAAACTCATCATTTTATTTGACAAAATATAAGTAACAAAGAAAATTAGAATGAAAAATGATTCAAACCATGAATGAATTTTTGAAGAAAAAACCGTTCAATAAACACAATAATATATTTTAGGTATTTATGTTTTTTTATATATTAATCAAAATTGATTGAGAAACTTTTGTGGTCTTGATTAACACTTTTGAAAAACCAAAAAAGAAAAAAAAATGCATCTCTGTAAAGAAGGGATTTACTCACAAAAAGACCATTTTTCCATGGACCTAAACCAAATCGCAACAAAATTAGTTTAATGTTTTGATGCATATAATAATAACAACAAGATCACTTTCATTTCACACATGCTAGTAACTTGAAAATTAATCAATTCAATTAAGACGCATGTGTAGGAAATCAAAATAATATAAATTATACCTAGATAGAGCACTAGAAAAATCGAATTTTTTTACTATTTGTGTTTTATTTTCATTGGTTTCTCATTTGTGCTTGCTTTTATAATTTTATTTTTTACATTCTATGGTGGATGTAGGGAAATACGCAAAAGTGACAAATAACCTAGATAATGATGGATGTATAAATATTGTTTAATTTGCTTGTGTAAGAGGATTATCCAAAACAACAAGAATATGGATGGTGGGTAGTGGGATGTGGGAGGACAACTAATCTCTTTGTGTTTATGTGAAAACAATATGTTAAAAGCACATGCAACTTTAGTTTGTTCTAGTCCAAAGCACCCTCGTTCATTCGTTTTTCCTATTTTCTTTTTATTTTTGTTTGGTTCTTCCCTATGTAGTTGTTTAATCTACAAAAAACATTGAGTTTTAGCACACATAGTCAATAAGAAACACAATCATCCCAAAAATCATAAGAACACAAAAAAGCCCTAAAATAAAATATGAAAACAAAACACATTGAGAGAAGAGGACTTACCACTTATAGATATGGGAATGCAACGGTATACATCAATGGCACTGGTTCATAATGGAAATTTTTCAACGGTGACCACTTGTGAAATTATTGAAGTCAGGTAAGGCTACTCCAAAGGGCTAAAGCATTTTAGTGGTGGGATTTGTAAATGAGGAATGGGTTATGGCTTCTTAGTGATGGATTTTACCCTTGCAAAAAGGGTTTCATAGTACAGAAAGAGTTTTTCCCAACTTGCGGCATCGAAAATTGACACGTAGGGACTAGATTCTCTAGAAGGATATGCTATAAGTCTTTGGAAGCTTGTCGTTCAATCGTTATTGTTCCTTTAGGTATGAGATTCAAGCTTCATTTTTTCGATTTTTCAAGATATGAAATAGAGGGAATGTTTGGCGATAACATATTGCAGAGAGGAAAAATTCCAGAGATAGCCATATATTTATAGGTAAAATTCAATGGCACTTATAGAAGTGTCAAGGAAAAATAATACTAGTTAACAAAATAATTATACTTCTAATAAGTGTCATTGTGTACCATGCTAAAGGGATAATAGTATGTCAAACAATGACACTTTTAATAAGCGCCATAAAATAAAGCATATTATATCAAATAATGACGTTTTTTAAAAAGTGTTAAGGAGTGAAACGTCATTATTTTAAAATTTTGTAGTATTGGTAGTTCCTTCTTCGGCCAATGGCATACATTTCATTGACCTTTCTGAGTTTGATGATCATATTCACATGCTGAGTTGTGACGAGTCAGAGCCAGAGCCCATAGTAGTGGATGGGATTTATGAGGTAGATGGAATGACTTTGGGCCAACGGATGCCTATAACATTTAGATTGGTCCCCAATGTGACATCAGTACATTCGAACATTGTTGAGCCATTAATTTTCCCATGTTACAATGTTCAAACTCCATTTGTTTTTATCTTAGATAGTGATGAGGTTCATACTCCAAATGTTGACAAGGGTCATACTCCAAATGTATAGTATGTTATTCGCAGGGGTAGGGTAGTATGACAACAACCCCTAATAATTACTAGACATTTGGAGGGTACAATCTCTCATGAGGAGGTTAGGAGAGAGGACGATGAGATTCTGAGACAATTGTAGAGCACTCAGGCTCGTATATCTATTTAGAGCCTATTGGCATCTTCTAGCACTCATAAAGATGCTTTGATTTGAGTTTTGAGTCAGATCAAGGTTGAGACTACCACTACTCCTCAGGGGTTGATTCACATGATGACAGCTGGTAGAGCCACTTGCATTGTGTTTTCAAATGATGACTTGCCACCCGAGGGTTCAAACCATACACGTTCTCTATACATCTCAATTAGTTATTCAGGTTATCGAGTCCCATTTGTTCTTTTAGACATTGGCTTGGCCTTAAACATCTGCCCCTTAGCTACTGCTATTGACATTGGTTATGCACCTTCAAACTTTGGTCCCTCTACTAAGACAGTCAGAGAGTATGATAGCACTAAGAGAAACATTATGAGCACTTTGGAGATTGAGTTATTGATAGGTCCGACCACATTACCTGGAGCCATTTCTTTTTCTGTTCATCAGAAGGTGAAGTTCATTCATGATGGGTAGGTCATCATGGTACAGTTCATTGGAGATATGTTTGCTTCTTCCTAGCCAGTACTTTAGATCAATTATAGTGAAGAGGACCTATTTTTTATTGGGTTCACGTTTGATAAGGTGCCAATTCTTAAGATTGAGGATTTTTGTAGAGACTTTGTGGCTATGTCATTTGATCAACACAACAATACAGTGATACTTGACATGATGAGGGATATGTCTTTTCTACCTAGCATGAGGTTAGGGTGACATTAGTATGGGCCTAGTGATTTTATAGTTGTCGTTGATCATGATGTACCATTTGGACTTGGGTTCATTCCCACTGAGACTGATTACCGATAATGGTGTAACTGCACAAGGAAAGGGTGAGGGCCCGATTGTCTCACACACCATTTGACTATCTTGTTTGCCTATACAGAATGAGCTTGGCGGAGTACTTTATGAGGCCACTAGAGTTAAAGATGCATTCAAAAGGGATTGTTAGTGGACTCAATGCTGTTCAGGAGGCTAAGCTTCAACATCATGTCCATCAGCTTTAGTTGAGTGATGGAGCTCTTGGCATTTCCACCTTTGCTTTGGTCGTCTTGACATCTCCAGATCATATGAGCCTCTTAACACTCTATTTCCCGGAGGAGGTCGTTGAGTATGGGACATTCGTTGAGATTGGGGACAAAGTAAATGGAGTTGTTCCACATGACGAGTACATTGATGAGATGCTCGTAATAGGTATGAGTCAGATTGATGGGATAGTTTACCTGAGCTTGCTTCACCATTTGATCTCTTTGGGGTGTCTGCTATCGAGGTTGTTGAGGAGATCTAGACTGCTCCTGCTCCAGAGCTTTTAGAGGATGCTATGGTTGTTTATGATTTATTTGAGGGTACTCGATTCATGCCCAATTGGTGTATCAGCTGATTCATGTCCAACCGCTGCTCCTTGATTGAGGGAGTAATCAACAAAATTTATAACCTATTACACCATGAACTAGGGTAGCAAAGACAAAGCTACTATAGCATAGTGGCTCTAGGGTCGTTCACTGGGAAGGGCTTTCAATTCATAAATGATACCAATTCAAAGATAAATTGGTGCCTTTTCATTTCAAGGTTAGCTTAAGAAATAAAACACAAACTTTGATTGAAAAAGGTTTAGGTTTAAGTTAACGGCAAAGGAAGTAATGGAAATTACTTATGAAGAAAAACATTCCTTGGAGGTTTAAGTTCACAAGGGAGGTTCCTCATGCAAAAACAGAGCTCCAGTCACTTGGTACATTTCCTCGCATTAGAGAATTAACATATAGTCAATTTTCTAACCGGTGCTGTACAGAAGTATCCTTTAAATGGATTTCAGCTCTAATTCCCTCTCACTGATGCAACTTGCAATGGCTCGTACCTCTCACCTAGCATTTTCCATTCAAGGTGATCTTTAACTTTGGACTTCCCTTCTCAAGCTCGCAAGAGATAACTAATGGATGTCTCCTTGGAGTCCAAAAGCTTACCAAGTGTTGGCAATTCTAGAAAATCCTACCTTCAAGTCACTTCCCAAAAGCTCGCAAGAGGTAAACTAGTGCATCTCCATGGACGGAGATCACTTACCTTACCAAGTGTTGGCTCAAGTGAATTGAAGGTGTTTTAAGTTAACTAAAAACATATAAATCATTAAAGGATCACATTTTCTCTTCATTATTGGCCGAAACCACAAAGCTACTAATTCTTGCACTTGGAACCTTTCCCGGCAACCTTAACTCCAAGGAACTAAAAGTCTAGCTACTCATTCTTTGAGGAAACATCCTCAGAGCTTGTTTGGCTAGTAAGAAAATACAATCAAAAGGATAAGGTAAAGTAGAGCAAAGCTCTGTATTTTCCTTCCTTTGAAAACTATACAAAAGATGCGTCGTCCCCTGAGAACAGGCTCCCAAGAGATATTTATATGAAAATTACAATAATAATATAAACAAGGTTATTCATCCTTTTTTCCAAACTTAATAACTAAGGAATCCTATAATTAGTGGGTTACAAGGAGAGTTTGGGGATTTAGACATCAAATATCTAAAGCAAAATATCCCAAAATATCGGTCGCCGACATCAAATATCTAAAGAAAAATATCTAAAAATGTCGGTCGCACATATCGGGAAGCTTCAGGAGAACACCGCGGCACTGTGCAAAATGGTTGCGAAACTTTCCGGGTAAGTGCTATCAGAGGATCCGGATATGGTTGACCGGGGAAGTTGAAACGCCCTCCTCTCCCATCCGGTGTCGGGAGTCGGATGCAAAATATCCGGATGGATGTCGGCGGTGAAATATCCGGGTGGAATGGCGGTGGTGAAGATTTCGGATGTGAGACATCCGGGTGGAATCGCGGCGCAGCAGAGTTCTGGATGTGATACATCCAGGTGGAATGGCGCGCGCTCCCCTAAAAGGACTCCCTCAGGGAGAAGCACACGGCACTCGCGCTTATCACACTCCGGACGATAGCCAATCCTATCCGGATATGTTGTCCGGATGAAAAAAGATAGCCTGCCACAGCTCACTCGGCACTTCGATGGTGTGTCCGGATGCCCTGTGCCTTGCCATGGATTCCAAAGAACTCTCCTCAATCTTGGATTGCTTTGGTTATCAAAAAGCTATCAAAACACCAAAACTTAACACAATTTGATTAGAATTGATTGCAAGGGTCCTTAATATGTTAATTGGGTTAAAAGGTAATAACTACTACTCAAAAGTGTTTAAAAGAGTTAATTACAAGCTATGAAATAGCACTTTTTGAGTAGTAATCACTCCCCCCAACTGACATATTGCTAGTTCCTTAGCAATGAAGGAGATAAAAATAAAAATAAACAGTACTATAATTTACAACATCATGCTAATCAAAAACAATTTTCAAGTGGCATGATGATCTAACTCTCACATGGAACATTAAAGAAATAAAACTCAAACTTCAACAAGAGTTATCAAAAAAACTTATCTAATCACAATTCTTAAAGAGAAGGCATTATGCAAATTTAAGATTTAAAATCATTTCCACTTCCAAATTACCAAACCTTGCTCTTCCACAAAAATCTAAGTGTTATTTATTAGTTTCCGAATATAGTATGTTGAACTAATCTCTCCCCCCAACCTAGTTCTTTTTCAAGGCTTAGGAAACTGGTCAACCTCCAATAGGCTAATAACGCACCTCTTTTTTCACATTTTTTTTTTCATTGTAGGAGTATAAGGCTTAAAGGTATTCTTTTCTAAATTGTCCATGTAACGGGGGTCTATCAATGACTCCCAACCAATTAAGGTTTAGGGCATCAAGCTTTAAGGATCTTTCAACCACTAACTTCTCGAATTTTACCTCAGACTTTTGAGAATGAATTTTTAATACCTAAGCACCTATAGTATGTTTAACTCCACCTATTCACCCTTGTAACGAGCATTAAGGTCAGTGACTCCCAACTAATGAAGGCTTAGGGCACCAAGTTTTAAAGATTTTCACCATATACCCCTCAAACCTTGCTCGGGTTTCAAGGCAAGCAAACATTTTTCTTTCTTTTTTTTTTCCTTCTTTTTTTTCAAAGGCTCATTGGCCTTTTACAAGGTGTCCCAACAATATTAAATGAGGTCAACGACACCAAGTCTAAAATTTTCCTAAGTCAAGAGGGAAATAGTTTTTCATCTTATAATCGGAACCTATTGTGCATAGTGTGTGAATAGCTTAAAGTGGAAGAACTAAGGTTGAATTCAATAGAAGTTTCAACAATTCATCAACTTTAGTAAGCATAATACAAACTCTAAGTCAAGTAAAAAGACAAAAATTCAATTTCTCCCATTTCAATTTGATAATTTTTCCTTAATAAGCATGGAGAGTAGAATAAAGAAATTTTAAAAATTAAACAAAAACAACTAAATTACCAAAATAACTTAGCATTATTAGCAAAACTTACTTCCTCAACTCTCCCCCCAACCAAGCTGAACAATGTCCTCAATGTGACAACAACGATTGAATAATAGGGAGGAAGTGGTGCCTCCTGAGTGGTATGAGGTTCAAGTAGAATAGGAGAACCCACATGTTTCAAAAAACAATAAAAGATATGAGTAGAGGAATTAAAATAATATAATGCTAGGTGTGCTCACAAATGATAGAGATTTGTATTACTTGATGGCAGTACAATTTTATATAAAAAACAAGCAATACAATCAATCTCACTTGATTACTACTCAAAAAGTGCTATTTCATAGCTTGTAATTAACTCTTTTAAACACTTTTGAGTAGTAGTTATTGCCTTTTAACCCAATTAACATGTTAAGGACCCTTGCAATCAATTCTAATCAAATTGTGTTAAGTTTTGGTGTTTTCATAACTTTTTGATCACCAAAGCAATATGAGATTGAGGAGAGTTATTTGGAATCCATGGAAAAGCAATGGAAAGCTAAAATTCATGAAGAACCAAGCTTTGGAGATCCATAGCCCTTTGCCAAATTCGTTCAAATTATGTAAGGAAAGAACAACGGAGAGAGGAAAAACAGAGTGAAGAAAACAGAGGACAGCAGCTGCAGTCTTCTTTTGCACTTTTGGAGCACTTACCGAAGTACATTTTCTACATGCTATATACCATTTCAAAGCTCAGGAAGTCAAGAATCCAATGCTTCAAACGGTGCACAATTCGGAGTTGAAACGAAGAAGTTACAGCCATTACAAGTCAATCACTCTAAGCTAAAAGAAGCATTTTTCAAAGTGTTGCGAAATCACCCTTTTGTTGCGAAATGATTTCGCAGCCTTTTTGAACAGTGTTGTGGATTTCCTCCTGAAGTTGCCTGATATATGCCGCACGTTGGAAGCTGAGAGCCTCAAGGTGAAAGCCAACTTCGCAGAGCTGCGAGATTAGCCTTTTGCTGCGAAGTGATTTCGCAGCCCTTTGTGTGCATCTGCGAAATCTCGCAGACCTTGGTTGCACCTGCGAAATGGTCCCTAGTGCTTCCCGATATTTACGACCGACACTTGGAGATATTTTTCATCAGATTTTTGTTGTCTAAATCCCAAAATTCTCCTTGTAACCCACCAATTATAGGATTCCTTAGCTATTAAGTTGGGAAAAGGGGTGAATAACCTCAGATATTTTGTTTTGTAATTTTCTTTATATATAGCTCTCGGGGGCTTGTTCTCAGGGAGAGAAAAAATAGGATCATGTAATCCAATAGATGTAATATAGATATATCATATATAGAATCAACGAACAGAGCACTTGCTCTGTTCTTCATATATATTCTTGTTTTCTCGTTAGTTTTCTTTCTAGCCAATCAAACTCTGAGGATTTTTCCTCAGAGGATCAGAGGCTAGGCTTTTCGTCTCTTGGAGTGAGGAAATCCGGGTAAGTTTCCACATGCATAATTTGGAAGTTTTGTTGTTTTAGTTTTTAATGAAGAGAAAGTGTGACCCGTTAATGGTTTTTATCTTTTTAGTTAACTTAAAACGCCTTTAAATCACGTGGGCCAACACTTGGTAAGGCAAATGATCTCCAACCATAGAGATGCACTAGTTTACCCCTTGCGAGCCTCTGGGAGGTGACTTGTAGGTAGGATTTTCTGGAATTGCCAACATTTGGTAAGCTTTTGGACTCCAAGGAGACATCCATTAGTTATCTCTTGCGAGCTTGAGAAGGGAAGTCCAAGGTTAAAGATCATCTTGAATGGAAAGTGCTAGGTGAGAGGCATGAGTCATTGCAAAGTGCATCAGTGAAAGGGATTTAGTGTTTGAACCCATTAATGGGCAGCATCTGTATAACACCGGTTGGAGAAGGAACTATATGTTAATTCTCTAATGCGAGGAAAAGAAACAAGTGACCGGAACTCCCTTTTTGTATGAGGAACCTGAGCCTAGTGATCTGAACTCCAAGAAACACTTTTCTTTGTAAGTAAAATCAGTTACTATTTTTGGTTAGTTTAAAACCAAACCTTTTTCATTCAAACATCTTTATGTTTTCTTTTAAATCTAACCTTGAAATGAAAAGGCACCAATTCAACTTTGAATTAATATCATTTGTGAAGTGAAAACCCATCCCAGTGAACGATCCTAGAGCCACTATGCTATAGTAGCTTTGTCTTTGCTACCCTAGTATATGGTGTAATAGGTTATATATTTTGTTAATTACTCCCTCAATCAAGGAGCACCAGCTGGACATGAATCAGTTGAGACACCAATTGGGCACGAATCACCACTATATAATACCAAAAAGATGGGATTTCATAAAGGAAATACATAAAGTAAAGTATGTAAATGATCAGAAATGGGAAGGATGATGCTGGTAAGCTGATGGCTCAGGTAGATGTCTCTGCATCTTCAGTAGCCACCTCAGGAGGGGCATGGGGCTCTGTGGTCTCTGAGTGGGGCACTGTAGTGGTAGGTGTGAGATGCTCAGTAGCTGATGGAAGACCCAGATGCTGCTGAAGCTGCCTCAGGATGGCAGTGTGCTGAGTCTGGGTGGTCAAAATCTGCTCCTGTTGAGAACGAATAGCTGACATCTCCTGAGCAAGGCTACTCTGAGTCGCGGTCAGTGTCTGCAATGTGTGGCATAGATCTCTATACTTTGAAAGGGGTATGACCATCCTAGGCTCGGCTGAAGTAGAAGGCTCTGATGCAGTTGGAATAACTGGAGGGGTGCTCTGGGTGGCAGGAAAAACAGAGGGTATACCCTCATGTACGGGCTCTAGAGATGCTCTCCTGGCAGCTGGTATCTCAGCTGGCTGTGGATCCTCTGACTACTGTGGCTGTGGAAGCTCTGGATGCTGTGCTCTATATGTTGTCATATTGGTCCACTTGTCGAGAGTGAATACCTCTCGGCATATACGTCTACGCTCCAGCCGAGGGTCTGATGGATACCCCAGATGCTCCAAAATTTGGCATAGCAATCTCGGGAAAAGAAGTGGAATAACATCCGCTTGCAGCAGCTTCTTCCTATGCTCCTTCTCTTCAAAGTAGAGAAGGGCAGCCATAGTCAGATGGTGAGGGCCAAAGAAATATCCCTCTGATATCCTGAACAGGGCCTTTAGCAGAACTCCTCTTCTCTGCACCCAATGCTGAAGTGGGTAAATGTTGTGGCGCAGGAGTGCATCAATGAAGAACATGCTCGGAGAAAGTTCCTTCCTCAACAAATATGGATTTGTGGATGTTCCTCTGGAAAAAATATGAACCATTTCAAGCTGGGGAGGATTAGTCCATACTCGGTAATCCTATAGACGGGTTGGCTCATATGGAATATGCAGGGCCTCTGCTATGTGGTGAGCTCCTAAAATGCCATGATGTTCGTCAATGGTGAAGTGGGTATGAGTAGGATCTCTGACTTGATTAGTAGTCATGGACTGATAGAAGTCCATTGCTACTCGGGAATAGAAAAAATCCCTGGGGGTCAGCAAATGCTCCATGCGATATCTGTGCAGTAGATGGAATGAGTCTGCGAGCTCCGGCTGAAGCCTGAAGGTGGCTGTGTCAAAACACAGCTCAGAGTGAAATGGTCGAGCCTGGTAATCCAAATTCCCCTCAATGGGCGGCTGAGCGACCATCTGACGCCTGATCAACACCTCATGAGCTATCCCTGAGGGAATTTGAGACTCTGCAAGTGGCGGCTGCGACGGCTAAGGCTCCGTCGAAGGTTCTGAAAACGGCTCTGGAGAGGGCTCTATTAAGTCAATTGGCTCTGAATCTACTACCCTAGCTTTCTTTTGCGGGGGACAGAAATGATGACTTTGCTCCTCTGGTTCGTGCCATGGTGAACTGAAGAAAATAGCCGGAGGTGATGGCCGGTGGCTCGCGCGGCTTCGGGTTCAGGTGAGAGAGTGAACAGATGGTTGCTCTGGTGTTCTTCCTTTCTGAAACCTTTTGGCAGCTCAAATGATCAGTTTTTATAAAAAATAAAGGAATATCAAGGGTCGTTTTGATTTTCGTAGAGGAAGGCCGATTTCGCAATAAACGGTCATTTTTGCAACAAAAGGCCATTTTCGCAGCCCATTTCGCAGCTACGAAATGGAGGGGTGGGGGGAGGGAAACTGTGCTGCGAAATGACACTTGTGTGCCAAGAGGGTGCTTCGTAACTGTGAAAATTTTCGCAAACAGGGGCTTGAGGCTGCGAAATGATTTTGTAGCAAAGTGGCGATTTCGTAGAGGCTTCTTTTAGGCTGCGAAATCTCGCAGACCCCTGTTTTTCCCTTGTTTTACACTCTTTCTTGCTCCAAATGACTTTCCTTTAATTTCTTTGCAATTCCTCCTACATGAGATCATTCAAAAAGACTAAGTTACATATAAATACACAACTTAAGACCAAAAATTAAAATCAAAAGAATTGATAAGGCTTTGAAATTAACAAAATTAACAAAAACTTATGGACTTTGGTGAAACCAAGTCCATCTAACCATTATTTGATTAGGCTTTCTATGGCTCAAGGAGGTTGATTTCCTCCTTTTTTGGTTTGAATGGCTCAATGAATAGCTTGAGACGATGACCATTGACCTTGAAAATGTCAGTGCTTTTGGAATTCAGTAATTCCACCACTCCATTGGGATGCACTTGGTGAATAATGAAAGGCTCTATCCACCTTGACTTGAGCTTCCTTGGAAAGACATGGAGTCTTGAATCATAAAGCAAGACTCTTTGTCTTTTATGGAATTCTTTGCTGGAGATTAATTGATCATGCCACCTCTTCATCCTCTGTTTTGCAACTTTGGAATTGATGTAAGCATCATTTATTAATTCCTCCTTCTCATTAGGTCTAAGCACCTCTTTTCCCCAGCTCTGATCAAGTCCATGTTCAACCTCTTGTTTGCCCACCAAGCTTTATATTCAACTTCCACAGGGAGATGGCATGCTTTGCCATAGACTAGGCGATAAGGAGACATACCAAGAATAGTCTTGTAAGTTGTTCTGTATGCCCATAGTGAATCATGAAGCTTAATAGACCAATCTTTTCTGCTCGTGATCACCACTTTCATCAGTATGTTTTTTATTTCCCTGTTTGCTAGCTCCACTTGCCCGGAAGTTTGAGGATGATAAGGTGTAGCTACCTTATGCTTCACTCCATACTTGGCTAATAGGGTTTCAAAAGGTTTGTTGCAAAAATGAGTACCTCCATCACTGATTATGGCCTTGGGCACCCCAAATCTTGAGAAGATGTTCTCCTTAAGAAATTTGAAAACCACCCTGTGATCATTATGTTTACAGGGAATTGCCTCAACCCATTTAGAAACATAGTCTACCCCCACCAAGATATAAGAGTTACCAAAAGACATTGGGAAAGGTCCCATGAAGTCAATACCCCAAACATCAAAAAGATCAACTATAAGGATGGGGTTCATGGGCATTTGGTTTCTTTTTGTAAGCTTCCCGAGTCTTTGGCATCTATCACAACTCTTACACATGATGTGGGAATCTTTGAAAAGCGATGGCCAAGTAAACCCTAATTGCAACACCTTCATGGCTGTTTTCTGAGAGGCAAAATGGCCTCCACAGGCATTCTCATGGCAATGGCTGAGGATCCCTTGTTGCTTTTCTTCAGGGACACACTTTCTTATGATTTGATCTGCATAATACTTGAAAAGGAAGGGCTCTTCCCAATAATAAGCATGAATCTTTGCAAAGAAGTGCTTCCTATCTTACGCTTTCCACTCACTTGGAACTTCACCAGTAACCAAATGTTAGCGATATGAGCATACCAAGGAGCTTTCTCTAGCAACATAAGTGATTCCTTAGGAAAGTCATCATTAATAGGTAAGACATGGGAATTATGTGCTATAGCCAACCTTGAAAGGTGGTCAGCTACCACATTCTCCACCCTTTTCTTGTCTCTGATTTGGAGATCAAATTCTTGTAACAAAAGAATCCATCTAATCAACCTTGCTTTTGCATCTTGCTTTGTCAATAAATACTTCAAGGCTGAATGGTCAATGAAGACAATGATGAAAGACCCTACTAGATAAGCACGAAACTTGTCTAAGGCAAACACCACAGCTAACAATTCTTTCTCTATAGTTGTGTAGTTCCTTTGAGCTTCGTTCAATGTCTTGCTTGCATAGTAGATCACGTAGGGCTTCCCATCTTCTCTTTGGCCAAGTACAACTCCTATAGCAAAGTCATTGGCATCACACATCACTTCAAAGGGTAATTGCCAGTTAGGAGCCCTTACTATTGGAGCTGTTGTTAAGAATTGCTTCAGTTGATCAAAGCTATTTTGACATCTTTCATCCCATATAAACTTATCATCCTTAGCCAAAAGCTCACAAAGAGGTTTTGAAATATTAGAGAAATCTTTTATAAATTTCCTATAGAACCTTGTGTGGCCAAGGAACTGCCTCACTCATTTCACAGTTGTTGGGGATGGCAATTTGACAATAAGCTCCACCTTTGCTTTGTCAACTTCAATGCCTTTCTCGGAGATGATATGGCCAAGGACAATTCCTTGACATACCATAAAATGGCATTTCTCCCAGTTTAGCACCAAGTCCTTCTCAAGGCATCCGTTAAGAACCGTTTCCAAATTAACTAAGCATTCCTCAAATGTACCTCCATATACGGTGATGTCATCCATGAAAACCTCCATAATTCGCTTCACCATATCACTAAAGATACTCAACATACATCTTTGGAATGTTGTAGGTGCATTGCATAAACCAAAAGGCATTCTTCTGTAAGCATATTGATTCGCTTGAATTCCCAGCCGGGTCTTTTAATCAAAAACATTTATAAAACCTATGACCTTATACTGGCGTAGCAAAGCTACTATAGTATAGCAATTCTAGGGTCGAACTCAGGGATGGGTTTTCACTCTATCAGTGATAGACTCTAAATTAGAAATTGATTCTGATGATTTCCTTTAGCACAAACTTGAAATTTAAAAGAAAATAAAATTGTTTTGAAAATGGTGATTTAAACTAAACTCACATAGAACTAAGTAAAAAGTGTAAGAAAGAAAGTCTCCCGGAGCTGAAGGTTGCTAGGTTCAAGTGCCAGATGCAAAGTGGAAAATTCCGGATTTTTCTCCTCGCATTGGGGATTTAACCTATAGTTATTTCCCGAACCAGTATAGGTTTGACAATGAAGTTTTAATCCATAAAAAGTCACTAGAGATGGTAGTCAAGGTCCATTAATGGCTTAAGACACTATGGGCTATCACCTTGAATCACTTTCCAATGGCTCGTACATGATAACTAATGGACTGATATGGATCTAGCAATAAGCATCCACAGAGACCTTAAGCTTACCATGTATTGGCCAGTCAAAGTGATTCAAAGGAATTTAAGGCAAAACCTTGGCTTTATAAACCATTTATGGACTCCAACTACCTGAATTTAATGCACAGAAACTTTCCATGTTTTAATCTGGACTTTTCACCTAGCTTCCTTTACTCCAAGAAACTAAATGTTTAGCCTCTCATCCTCTGGGAAAACATCCTCAGAGGGTGTTTGGCTTGCAAGGAAATAGAAAATAGAAGAGGGAAAAAGAAAACAAAAGAGATCGCTGTATAACAAAGTTACATAAGTTGGTCTCCTGGAGAAAGCTCCCCGAAAGATATATTTTCAGTGATTACAAGAGAATTTATATAGGAAGGTAATTTTACCCTTCCTTGGATACTTCCTAGCTAAGGAATTACATGAGTGGTTGAATACAAGGAGAAAATGGAAATTTAGACACAAAAATATCAGAAGAAAAAGAGTCGGCAAAAATATCCAATTTTCGTACGCTGAGTTCCAATTTCGCACTTTGGTTTTGAGGTGTGCGAAATTTTCGCACAGTGGACTGAGGATTTCGCACCTTGATTTCCATCGTGCGAAATTTTCGCTCAGCCTGATGCAGTTGTCTTCCGAAGGCCATATCTTTCTCATTTCAGCTCCATATCATACATGGTTTGAACCGTTGGATTCTTGACTTTCTGAGCTTTGAAATGATATATAGAATGTAAAAAATGGACTTCGGGAAGTGCTCCAAAAGTGCAATGAAAGACTGCAGCTGTGTCCCCTGTTTTCATCCCCTGTTTTCCTCTTCTCCATTGTTTCTTCCTTGTATACTTTGAACCACTAAGGCAAAGGATTATGAGGCTCCATAGCTTGATTTCTTCATAATTTTAAGTTTTCAAAAGCTTTTCCCTGAACTATAAATAGCTCTCCCTCATTCTTAAATTGCTTTGGTGAGCATAAAGCTATCAAAAAGCACCAAAACTTAACACAATTGTTAGAAACGATTGCAAGGGCTCCTAACATGCTAATTGGGTTAAAAGGTAATAATTACTACTCAATGGTGTTTAAAAGAGCTAATTACAAGCTACAAAATAGCATGTTTTGAGTAGTAATCACTCCCCCCAACCGACATATTGCTAGTCCCTTAGCAATTAAGGAGAGAAAAACTAAGCAAACGTAATAATATACATAAAAGAAGTCATGCAATTCATTCCAAAAAATAATTGAGTGGCATGACTGATATCCAAACACATCTCTCCTGGTGAACTAAAGATATGAAGATTCAAAATGCAATAGGAGTTGTCAAAGCTTAAACTTAAACAAAAAGTACAAAGAGTGGAGATTATGCAATTAAGTATCAAAAGAATCTCTACTCTCAAGGTTTCAAATCAAACTCTTCCATAATAAGCTAAGTGTTAAATGAAATTAGCTTCCGGATATAGTATATACAACTATCCTCACCCTCCAACCTAAGCTTTTCTCGAATATTGACAAAATTAATCAACTCTTAATAGGTTAAGAACGCACCTTCTTATTCACAATTCTTTTTACTCACTAAACTTAACCAATTCACCTATGTAGCAAGCAGAGGATCGATGACTCCCAACCAATCAAGGTTTAGGGCATCGGGTTTTAAAGGCTTTCGCCACCCCTTCGGATCATACTTAGGTTTCAAGGAAAGAATAGAGGCTTATTCTCTTTTTTTTTTTTTTTTTTTCAAAGACTCATTGGTCTTTATGAGGTGTCCCAACACTATTAAAGAGAGGTTAAGTAATCAACCAAGTCAAAATTTTCCTAAGCTTAGAAAGTGAGAAAGTTTTACATCTTATATCCGGGATCTAATGTGCACAGTGTGTGTAAAGCTCGAAATGGAAGAAAAAAGTTCAAAATCAAAGAGGCTTCAATAGATTATTAACTTTGAAAGCATAAAACAAACTCTAAGACTTAAATAATTAAGTTAAAACTCGACTTATCCTATTTTATTTTTGAGAAATTATCTTTAACAACCAAAGAGAATGATTCAAAAAACTTTTAGCAATTTTAAATTTTAAGGAAAAATCAACTAAAATACCAAAATGACTTAATATTAACAACAAAACTTCCTTTCTCAACTCTCCCCCCAACCAAGATGAACATTGTCCTCAATGTTTCAAAAGCGATTAAAAATAAAGGGAGGAAGTGGTACCTCCTGAGTGAGACAAAGTCTGAGTGTAAAGGAGGTATGGAATACCTTAAACCACATGTTCCAAAGACAAAAGAGTAATGAGAAAAGGAAATATAATCAAAAAGGATATATATATATATATTACTTGGAAAAGAAATATACAATGTATGATTTCAAGTAATATTTCCAATCCCAGTTTATAACACATGCAAAAGATGGGATTTACAAGTCTAATATATAAAGTAAAACATAAAAAGATCAGATATGAGTGGGGTCATGTGATGGCTCTGCTCTGATCTCCTCCTCTGGTATAGGCTGCTCAGCTGGCAAGCTCTCCTCATCTGGCACTAGAGGCTCGGATGGTGCAGACCTATCATGCCTAAGAGGAGTCTGCCTACTCAGATGCTGCTGAATCTGATGAAGGATCATCGTATGTTGGGTCTGAGTAGCAATGATCTGATCCTGGTGTGCACGAATAGTGGCCATCTGGTGGATAATAGAATCCTGAGCAGTGCTCAGTGTCTGCAATGAACGCACTAAGCCTCTGAATTCCGCAAGAGAAACGGTGACAGTGGGCTCAGATGAAGGAGGAGGTGCTGGGGTAGCTGGTACGACTGGTGGAGCACCCTGAGTGATAGAGGAGGTAGAATGTATAGCCTCGGGCATGTGCACTGAGGTGGGTGCTGCAGGGGTCGGAGGTGTGGTCTCTGTGAGAATCTCATCCTGTTGGGCCTGAGGTAGCTGGTCATCTCGGGGTAGCTCTGGAGGTGCAGGCACAGCTGGTGCTCCCTCGAGTGCAAAGTAGGCTACCAAGTGATGCCATTTGTCGAGAGAGAAATCTTCTCTGCAATGGCGGCGCCTCTCAAGACGGGGCTCTTCAGGATAGCCCAAGTGTTCTAAAATCTGGCAGAGGAGCCTCGGAAATAGTAATGGAATGCCATCTGCCCTCTGCAGCTTCTTCTGATGGACTTTCTCTTCAAAATGAAGAAGAGAAGTCATAATCAAATGATGAGGGCCAAAGAAATAGCCCTCAGAAATCCTAAATAATGCCTCAAGTATAGCTCCTCTCCTCTGAACTTTATGCTGAAGGGGGAATAGGTTGGCACGCAGGAGCACATCAATGAGGAGCATCCCAGATGGAAGCTCTCTCCTGGTCAATACCGAGGCTGTAGAAGTCCCCCTGGACAAAATGCGGACCATGTCACTCTGAGAGAATGAGGACCACTCCCTGAAGTCTGCCTGAATAACAGGCTCATAAGGTATATGGAGGGCCTCAGCAATGTGACGAGCTCCAATGGCACCCTGACGTCCGTCTACCGTAAATTGGATGAGGGTAGGATTGCGGAGACCCCGAGTAGTCATAGATTGATAAAAATCTAAAACTACTCTAGGATAATAAAATTGCCTAGGAGTGAGAAGACCCTCCATGTGATACCTCTGCAGCAGTCGGAATGAATCTCGGAGCTCTGGCTGCTGTCTGAGGGCCTCTATATCAAAGTAGGTCTCAGAGTGGAAGGATCGATCTCTGCAATCCAAGTTGCCCTCTATTGGTGGTCCGGATATCATGGGACGCCTGATAACGGTCTCGAGAGGCATATCCGCAGGAATCCGGGAGTCCTCTATAGGTGGCTCTGGCTGAGGTGCGTGGGATGGCTCTCCAGGACCCGAGAACTTGGTTCTCTTCGCTGGTGGCCGAGAAACAGGGCTCGCGGCCTGATCAACTGGTGGCACAGGGTCCGTGGGTGGCCTCCTAGTGGGGTATCGACGCTGAGAAGGAGCTTCCCCCTCAGATGGGGGAATGGCCGAGGCCTGAACAGGTGGCGAAGCTGCGGCTCCCATGGCGGCTCGATGTGGTCGAGGTGTCGGTGAGGATGTGTGGACCCGCATTTTTCACGTGCGCCCCCACCCGATCGGCGAGACTCGCTTTTTTATTATTGAAAAATTAATTTTTGGAAAAAAGTTGGAGTCGCCACTTATTTTATTTTTATTTTTGAAGGGAAAATAAAACAAGAAATAAAACCCTAAAAAAAATGACTCCATAATTTTTGGAAAAGCGTGTCTTTGAAAACCCAAGTCTTGGTCCGGGGATCAGGTTACTTATTGGGAAGGTACCTCTAGGAGGTAGCACCCCTCTAAGCCCTATAGAGGTCTATACTGACAAAGTTAAGGGAAGTGTGGCCATTAATCAGTTAATTATGGATACCTAAGTAGACTAGATGATTTCGAATATTGCATGCCTAACAAGATCAAATAACAATGAAGGAAAGTTAAGGATGCGTACCTGGATGGCTTCCCAAGCGCTATCATAAAACATGAGAGATAGTATAGAAGTATAGCACACAACATGTATTTAATCATAGCGAATCTAGCATACATCTAAGCACCTAAGGATTATCAAACATATGCATATTTCACAGTGACATAATTGTTTACAAAATTTAGAAAGTAGGTGATACGTACCTGGATAACATAGATGACTTACAATGCGCTTCCATAAGACATGAGGGGTTAGATAATAAATAATGAAATATAGGAATCCTAGCATGCTCGTTATCTAATTAGCATAGCAGAAATTATCAAAGTATATGAAAACACTAATTATCACACTCATCTTGTATACAATTCCTAAAAAA
>BKBX01006354.1:468522-490543 GCA_008326845.1 Vitis x labruscana x Vitis vinifera | reverse complement strand
TTTTTAGAGTTTTAATTAATTCGATTGGTTTCATATTGATCAGTTTATGTTAAGATTTTCTAATTCCATTTTTCTATTAATTCTATGCTTTCAAATTGTAGGCTATTAGTTTAATCTATCCCCATGTTGTCATTTTGTGTTTAAAAATAGTTCATTTTAATTTTATTTATCTTATGTGTTTATTATTATTATTATTATTTTATTATTCATTTGTTTAGTTAGTCGATTAAATTTATGACTTCAAATCGTCAATATTAGTTGATACGTATCGTTCGTACTATTTTAAAGGTCACATAATATTCAGTGTTTGATTAAGTTTATTTTAAGATTAAATGTTTTTAAAGTTTCAGTGCTTGTAAGATCTAAGGTTTTGGTTTATCACTTTGGTCATCCTTTGTCAAAATCAATTTTTGGGGGCTATCGGAAAATAGTGAAGATTGACCTCCATTCCCACCACTTCAATTTTATCGGTTGTCAAAAATTCTACTTTGTGATTTTGTTCTTTTTTTCTTTTGCTTGGTATTTTGATTCATACATTTTATTGTTTTCAAGTTAACTTCTTTTATCTTTAAAACATAACAATATCCTCAAAATCTCATTTCCTTATTTCAAAAATTCATTTAGAGTTCTCAGAATCAAAATCCCATTCCTTTTAAAAATTCATTTCAAAGATTCCTTTAGGATTCTTAAAATCAAAACCCCATTTTCTTAAAATAATATGCAACCATTTTTTGATCGGTTTGCATCTTTCTCGGTTTTTAACGAAAATTTTGGTTTGAAATCAGACACGAATCAAAGCTTGTGGTCCCAAACAAATGGGATAATTCTAAGCTAAATTTGTGTATATCAATTGGGGAATTGGTGAAACCCCAACATAAAGTCTCTTTGTTTTTTTGAAACTCATCCTTGTTGCCACCTTTGCTATTCGGTGAAATCAGGTTTATTTATTTTTTAGGAATTATAGAGAAGATATAAGTGATAGTTGATGGTTTCGTATACTATGATGCTAATTAAATAGCAAGCATGCTAGGACTTGTTATTTTATTGTTTGTTATCTAACCCCTCATGTCTTTTGGAAGCACGTTACGAGATATCTATGCTATCCAGGTACGTCCCCTGTCACCTATTTTCTAAATTCTATAAATATGATTGTCATTGTAAATTACACCTATGTTTGAGAATACTTGATTGTTTTGATGTTTATTTGATTGTTTGATCATATTTGATGAAGATGCATGTTGTGTGATATATCATCTAAACTAAGCATTGATGTTTTATAATAGCGCTCGGGAAGCAGTTCAGGTACGCACCCTAACTCTCCTTTGTTGTGATCTTATCTTGTCAGACATGCCATTTTTTTATGATCACCTTAGTCAACCTAGGTACCCTTAGTTAATTAATTAATTGCCACATCTCCCTCAACTTCGTCAGTAGAGACCTTTATAGGGCTTAGAGGGGTGCTACCTTTTAAAGGTACCTTCCCAATAGGTAACCTGATCCCCGGACTTAGACTCGGGTTTTTCAAAGACATGCTTTTTCCAAAAACTATGGAGTCACATTTTAGGGTTTTTATTTCTTGTTTTATTTTCCCTTCAAAAATAAAAATAAAATAAGTGGCGACTCCGACTTTTCCAAAAATTATTTTTCAAAAAAAAAAAAAAAAGCGAGTCTCGCCGATCGAGTGGGGACGCACGTGAAAAATGCGGGTCCACAGGATGGGGAGGCGGAATGGCCTCCTCTGGTCTTCGCCATGGCCAAAATGGAGGTAGATGACTGTTCGGGATTCCAGAGATTTCTCAGCTGGTGCGCGGGGTGTCCTTTGGGCTTCTGGACCTCAAGGGTTTATATAGGAATGAGGTTTAAGGGGTTTCTGATGTTTTAAAATTTTCCAAGGCAACCAAAAAGTCGTTTTTGGACATTAGGCACAATTTCGGGGGTAAAATTTTAATTTAAAAGTCCGTTTTAAATTTTTAGAACTTAAAATTTTACCGTGCGAAATTTTTCGCACCTTGGTCTTCAAATTTCGCACCTTGGAATTGGGTGTGCGAAAATGGCACCCCTTCAATTGAAGATTTCGCACCTTGGAATTGGGTGTGCGAAATTTTCGCACCTTGAACAGTGGTGTGCGAAATTTTCGCACACTGTTTCGCACAGTGCGAAAATTAGCTTGAGGTGTGCGAAATTGGCACACGTGTGCCAGGAGAGGATTTCGCACAGTGCGAAAATTTTCGCACCTTACATAGTGGTGTGCGAAATTGGATTTTAGGAAATTCGCACCTTGAAAACGGATTTCGCACCTTGAGATAGATTTCGCACCTTGGTTTTGGGGTGTGCGAAATTTTCGCACCTTGAAATCAGGTGTGCGAAATTTTGGCACCTTGAAATCAGGTGCTCTGCTTCCTTGGTTTTACTCCCCTGTTTTGCTTTTGAAGAGCTCTCCTCACCTTTCATGATTTTTTTTTCTGAAATTTATCATCAAAATTGACTTGAATTAAGACAAAATAAACTAAGATTGAGGAAAAATTATAATAAAAAGAAATAAAATTAATGATATAACTATAAAACTATAACAAAAAATTCATGGACTTATTTAGCCCATGATACCCTGCTTTCCCTCAGAGTTGTGGTGGTTCAAGGAGGTTGATCTCCTCCTTGTCTGTACTGTAAGGCTCTATAAATGGCTTGAGACGATGGCCATTGACTTTGAAGGTTTGATTGCCTGTGGGATTGAATATTTCCACCACTCCGTTGGGATGCACTTCATGAATTATGAAAGGACCCGTCCACCTGGATTTCAATTTTCCTGGAAAGAGATGAAGTTTAGAGTCATAAAGCAAAACTTTTTGTCCTTTGGTAAAATTTTTCTGATTTACCAACTGATCATGCCATTTTTTCAATCTTGCTTTGGCAATTTTTGAATTGAGGTATGCATCATTCCTCATTTCCTCCAATTCATTCAAATCCAAACATCTCTTTAACCCGACTCTTGTCAAATCCATGTTGAGCTTTTTAATTGCCTACCATGCTTTATACTCAATCTCTACTGGAAGATGACACGCTTTGCCATAGACAAGGCGATAGGGAGACATTCCTAGAATGGTCTTGTAAGCGGTCCTATAAGCCCATAAGGAATCCAGGAGCTTGATAGACCAATCCTTCCTATTCACATTGACTACCTTCATCAATATATTCTTGATCTCACGGTTGGCCAACTCAACTTGGCCACTTGTTTGAGGGTGATAAGGTGTAGCTACCTTATGCTTAACCCCATACTTGGCTAGAAGAGTCTCAAAAGGTTTATTGCAAAAGTGGGTTCCCCCGTCACTTATAATGGCCTTTGGCACTCCAAATCTTGCAAAGATGTTGTCCTTGAGGAATTTAAGTACCACCTTATGATCATTGCTCCTACATGGGATTGCCTCTACCCACTTAGAGACATAATCCACTCCTACCAAAATGTAGGAATGTCCAAATGACATTGGAAATGGTCCCATAAAGTCTATACCCCAGACATCAAAGATACCCACTATTAAGATGGGGTTCAAGGGCATCATATTTCGGCGTGTTAGCTTACCAAGCCTTTGACACCGATCACATGCCTTACACATAGAATGGGCATCCTTGAAAAGAGAGGGCCACCAGAAGCCTGATTGGATCACTTTCATAGCTGTTTTCTGGGAGGCAAAATGACCTCCACATGCATTATCATGGCAATGGGAAAGAATTCCCGATTGCTCTTGCTCAGGAACACATTTCCTTATAATTTGATCTGCACAATATTTGAAAAGAAAAGGTTCCTCCCAATAATAGGCATGGATCTTAGCCAAGAAATGCCTCTTGTCTTGAGCACTCCACTCACTTGGTACTTCTCCAGTAACCAAAAAGTTTGCAATGTGAGAATACCATGGAGCTACCTCTACTGACATGAGAGACTCCTCAGGGAAGTCATCATTGATAGGTAGACCATGTGAGTCATGTGCTATCACTAGTCTGGACAAGTGGTCAGCTACCACATTTTCTACCCCCTTTTTATCCCTGATTTGGAGATTGAATTCTTGGAGCAAAAGAATCCATCTTATCAATCTTGCCTTGGCATCCTGCTTGGTTAGCAAGTACTTCAAAGCAGTATGGTCAGTGAACACTACTATAGAGGACCCTACCAAATAAGCACGAAACTTATCCAAGGCAAAAACTACTGCCAACAACTCCTTCTCAGTAGTTGTGTAGTTCTTTTGAGCCTCATTCAAAGTTCTGCTTGCATAATAGATCACATAGGGCTTTCCATCTTCTCTTTGCCCTAAAACAGCCCCCATAGCAAGATCACTTGAATCACACATTACCTCAAAAGGTAATTTCCAATTTGGGGCTCTCACTATTGGTGCAGTTGTGAGGAATTGCTTCAATTCCTTAAAACTTCTCTGACACTTCTCATCCCACACAAACTTGGCATCCTTTACCAAAAGCTCACACAGAGGTTTTGAGATTTTTGAGAAATCCTTAATGAACCTCCTATAGAATCCTGCATGTCCAAGGAATTGCCTAATTCCTTTAACATTTGTGGGAGGTGGCAACTTAACAATAAGTTCCACCTTTGCCTTATCTACCTTAATGCCATTTTTGGAGATGATATGTCCTAATACAATTCCTTTTTGTACCATAAAATGGCACTTCTCCCAATTTAGCACTAGGTCTTTCTCAATACATCTATGGAGAACAGCTTCTAAATGCATCAAACACTCCTCATAAGAACTTCCATATACAGTGATGTCATCCATGAAAACTTCCATGATGCGTTCCACCATATCACTGAAGATGCTTAACATGCATCTTTGGAAAGTTGCAGGAGCATTACATAGACCAAAGGGCATTCTCCTATATGCAAAAGTACCAAAGGGACAAGTGAAGGTCGTCTTTTCTTGATCTTCCAAATCAATTTCTATTTGGAAGTACCCTGAATAACCATCTAGAAAACAATAGAAAGGATGTCCTGAGACTCTCTCAAGGACTTGGTCCATGAAAGGCAATGGAAAATGGTCCTTCCTAGTCACTGAATTCAACCTCCTATAGTCTATACACACCCTCCATCTTGAGGTAGGACGTGTAGAGACTTCCTCCCCTTTCTCATTCTGGATCACAGTGATTCCAGATTTCTTTGGGACTACTTGGGTGGGACTCACCCACAAGCTGTCTGAGATGGGATATATGATCCCAGCTTGAAGTAGCTTCAAAACTTCATTCCTCACCACTTCTTGCATGTGAGGATTCAGTCTCCTTTGGGGTTGCCTCACTGGTTTTGCATCTTCCTCCATATAAATATGGTGGGTGCACACCAAAGGGCTAATCCCTTTCAGATCAGAAATTTGCCATCCAATGGCTTTCTTACATTTTCTGAGGACTCCTAAAAGACTATCCTCTTGATCACTAGTGAGGGTTGAGGAAACTACCACTGGACATTTCTCATCATCCTCCAAGTATGCATACTTCAAACCCACAGGAAGTGGTTTTAAAATAAGCTTTGGAGGGTCCTCCACAGCAACTCCTTGTGAGTCTTCCTGGTTGAATAGTGGTAAGATCTCTTCCCGTCTCCTCCAAGGAGACATAATGGCTAGCACATCAAAGGGTTCAGGGAACCTATCTTCAAGGACTTCCAGGTTTTCATTCAAGCTCTCCTCTAAACTCTTGTCACAGTGCTCTTCAACCAAAGTGTTGATCAAGCACACCTCCTCAAATCCTTCCTCCTCTTCAGGGTAAAGATGCCTCTTACATAAGTGGAATATGTTTAATTCCAATGTCATGTTTCCAAATGTGAGCTGCATCACCCCATTCCTACAATTAACAATAGCATTGGAGGTAGCAAGGAAAGGTCTCCCTAGGATGATTGGTACATAATTTTCTTCCTTGACAGAGGAATCAGTATCAAGCACCACAAAATCCACAGGATAGTAGAATTTGTCCACTTGAACTAGAACATCCTCTATCACTCCGCTTGGGATTTTGACAGACCTATCAGCTAAAGAGAGGGTCATGGTTGTGGGCTTTAATCCTCCTAGTCCCAGTTGCTTATACACAGAGTATGGGAGCAAATTCACACTTGCTCCCAAGTCTAGTAAAGCTTTTTCCACATGTGTCCCTCCAATGTTGACTGATATGGTGGGACATCCCGGATCTTTATACTTAACTGGGGACTTACTCTGAATGATAGCACTCACTTGCTCAGTGAGGAATGCATTCTTTGTCACCTGTAAACCTCTCTTGACTGTGCACAAGTCCTTTAGAAACTTTGCATATGTGGGGACTTGCTTGATCATATCAAGTAAAGGTATATTCACCTTCACTTGCCTCAGCACTTCAAGAATTTCTGATGAATTCTTGATTTCTTTCTTTCCATGTAAAGCTTGAGGAAAAGGGGGAGGCATATGTTTCTTCATCATATCCTCCTTAATCACTATCCTTGGTTCTTCTTCAATGCTTGATTTGGATGCACTTTTCTTCCCACTCTGCTCTTCTTGGTTTTTACCCTCTTTAATCAAGGGTCCCTTTGATCTGAGTTCTTCATCAGGCCCCAAGTTAGGCAAGGGTTGATCAACCTCCTTCCCACTTCTCAAAGTGATCACAGCTTTGACCTCTTTCAAATTTGAAGACTCACCATCTTGGGTTTCAACTTCATGAACACCCTTTGGATTTTGGCTTGGTTGAGAGGGGAACTTTCCCTTCTCATTCACTGTGTTTAGATTGGTAAGCCTAGAGATGGAATACTGAATATTATCTATCTTCTGAGATAGATCATTTTGCATCCCCTCCATTCTTTTAATTTGAGAACTCTCAACATTTTCAATCTTTTGATGCAATTGGGAGTTGATTGCCTTTTGTTCACCCACAAAGTCATCCATGACTTTACTCAGGTTCACAATGGCTTGCTCCACTGAAGATGGTTATTGAGGTGCTTGGATTTGGCCTTGTGGTTGGTATGGAGGTGGTCTTGGTTTCCAAGAGAAATTTGGGTGGTTTCTCCAGCTTGAATTATAGGTGTTACCATAGGATGCACTGTTGTTGGGCCCAAATTGCCCCACAACATTCACTTGATCACCTAACATCTCTCTCACAGCTGGCATGGTTGGACACTCATCTACCACATGATCACATGATTGGAAAATGGTGCATGGCATGACATGGACTTGGGTATCGGAAATGGCTTTGACTTCATGTATCTTTTTCAACTCAAGTTCTTCCAACCTCCTAGCTAATGTTGCCACTTTAGCTTTCATGTCTACGTCTTCACTCAACATGTACATTCCAGCCTTTGGATTTTGGGTTTGTTGAGAGGGAAACTTTCCTTTCTCTCTTGAGTTGGGCTCATCCCATCCTCTTGACACCTCAGCCACGTAACTTAAAAAGTCCATGGCTTCTTCAGGATTCTTACTCATAAAATCTCCCCCACACATGGTTTCAAGAATTTGCTTCATGGAAGAAGACATTCCATCATAAAAATATCTCACTAAGAGCCATGTATCAAAACCATGATGAGGACAAGCATTGATGGCCTCCATATACCTTTCCCAACACTCATGGAACTTCTCATTTTCTTTAGCAGAAAAATTTGAGATTTGTCTCTTCAATCCATTGGTCCTATGGGTGGGGAAAATTTTTTTCAAAAACTCAGCCTGAAGATCAACCCAATTCCTTATGCTTCTTGGCCTTAAAGAATTAAGCCATATTTTTGCCTTGTCCTTCAAAGTGAAAGGGAATAGCTTGAGTCTCATCAAGTCTATTGAAGCTCCTCCCTCTCTAAAGGTATTACACACCTCCTCAAACTCCTTGATGTGAGAATATGGATTCTCACTCTCCATTCCATGGAAAGTTGGTAGGAGGGGTACAATATGGGGTCTTAAAACCAACTGCTCAAGAGGGGGCAGGATGCATGAGGGTGCACTCATCCTTGGGGGATGCATTCTATCCCTCATGGATAGGTATGCATTGGGATTACCCCCTTGACCTTGTTGAGAATTCTGATCCTCTGGTGGAGGGTCCATGATATTTACACAGATATCCAACTCTGTGTCTTGAGGATTCTCAATCCTTACTAATCTTCCCTCTTGGTCCCTAATCCAATAGGGCATGCACAAGTTACAATTCCTGTATAGTAAAAACAAAAGGAAACTAAAGAAAAGGTTAAAGTTAGGAAGAAAATGAATATAAAATTAACAAAAGGGAAAAGAAAGAAAATGAAATTAGTGAAAAAGGAATTCACCCTGGTTGTGATGAAAATCACAAGTAGCCTCTAAAAGGTTGTATCACTGTATTGTGGCACCATCCCCGGCAACGGCGCCATTTGATTCGCTTGAATTCCCAGCCGGGTCTTTTAATCAAAAACATTTATAAAACCTATGACCTTATACTGGCGTAGCAAAGCTACTATAGTATAGCAGTTCTAGGGTCGAACTCAGGGATGGGTTTTCACTCTATCAGTGATAGACTCTAAATTAGAAATTGATTCTGATGATTTCCTTTAGCACAAACTTGAAATTTAAAAGAAAATAAAATTGTTTTGAAAGTGGTGATTTAAACTAAACTCACATAGAACTAAGTAAAAAGTGTAAGAAAGAAAGTCTCCCGGAGTTGAAGGTTGCTAGGTTCAAGTGCCAGATGCAAAGTGGAAAATTCCGGATTTTTCTCCTCGCATTGGGGATTTAACCTATAGTTATTTCCCAAACCGGTATAGGTTTGACAATGAAGTTTTAATCCATAAAAAGTCACTAGAGATGGTAGTCAAGGTCCATTAATGGCTTAAGACACTATGGGCTATCACCTTGAATCACTTTCCAATGGCTCGTACATGATAACTAATGGACTGATATGGATCTAGCAATAAGCATCCACAGAGACCTTAAGCTTACCATGTATTGGCCAGTCAAAGTGATTCAAAGGAATTTAAGGCAAAACCTTGGCTTTATAAACCATTTATGGACTCCAACTACCTGAATTTAATGCACGGAAACTTTCCATGTTTTAATCTGGACTTTTCACCTAGCTTCCTTTACTCCAAGAAACTAAATGTTTAGCCTCTCATCCTCTGGGAAAACATCCTCAGAGGGTGTTTGGCTTGCAAGGAAATAGAAAATAGAAGAGAGAAAAAGAAAACAAAAGAGATCTCTGTATAACAAAGTTACATAAGTTGGTCTCCTGGAGAAAGCTCCCCGAAAGATATATTTTCAGTGATTACAAGAGAATTTATATAGGAAGGTAATTTTACCCTTCCTTGGATACTTCCTAGCTAAGGAATTACATGAGTGGTTGAATACAAGGAGAAAATGGAAATTTAGACACAAAAATATCAGAAGAAAAAGAGTCGGCAAAAATATCCAATTTTCGCACGCTGAGTTCCAATTTCGCACTTTGGTTTTGAGGTGTGCGAAATTTTCGCACAGTGGACTGAGGATTTCGGACCTTGATTTCCATCGTGCGAAATTTTCGCTCAGCCTGATGCAGTTGTCTTCCGAAGGCCATATCTTTCTCATTTCAGCTCAAATCATACATGGTTTGAACCGTTGGATTCTTGACTTTCTAAGCTTTGAAATGGTATATAGAATGTAAAAAATGGACTTCGGGAAGTGCTCCAAAAGTGAAATGAAAGACTGCAGCTGTGTCCCCTATTTTCATCCCCTGTTTTCCTCTTCTCCATTGTTTCTTCCTTGTATACTTTGAACCACTAAGGCAAAGGATTATGAGGCTCCATAGCTTGATTTCTTCATAATTTTAAGCTTTCAAAAGCTTTGCCCTGAACTATAAATAGCTCTCCCTCATTCTTTAATTGCTTTGGTGAGCATAAAGCTATCAAAAGCACCAAAACTTAACACAATTGTTAGAAACGATTGCAAGGGCTCCTAACATGCTAATTGGGTTAAAAGGTAATAACTACTACTCAATGGTGTTTAAAAGAGCTAATTACAAGCTACAAAATAGCATGTTTTGAGTAGTAATCACATATGTTCCAAACGGACATGTGAAAGTGGTCTTCTCCTAATCTTCCACATCAATTTCAATTTGAAAATACCCTGAGTACCCGTCCAAGAAACAATAAAAAGGATGGCCAGAGACTCTCTCCTGCACCTGATCAATAAACAGGAATGGAAAATGATATTTCTTTGTCACAAGATTCAACTTTCTATAATCAATACACAACTTCCAACCTGAAGTGAGGCGTGTAGCAATTTCTTCTCCTTTTTCATTCTGAACCACAGTAATCCCTGACTTCTTTGGTACCACTTGAGTAGGGCTCACCCAAGGGCTGTCAGATATGGGATAAATAATACCTGCTTGGAGTAGCTTCAATACCTCAGTTCGCACCACTTCTTGTAAATGAGGATTCAATCTTCTTTGAGGTTGACAAATTGGTTTAGCTTCTTCCTCCATATATATGTGATGTGTACAAACCAAAGGACTAATGCCTTTCAAGTCAGATATTCGCCATCCTATTGCTTTCTTACACCTCTTGAGAACTTCAAGTAAACACTTCTCCTGATGACTAGTAAGAGATGAAGATATAACAACAGAACATTGATTATTTTCTTCAAGGTATGTATATTTGAGCTCCACGGGCAGAGGCTTCAAATTGAGCTTGAGGGTCCCTTCTTCAGCAGCTTCTCCTTCCTCTTTATTAAACAAAGGTAGAATCTCTTCTCTCCTCGTCCAACCTTGTAGAGTAGCAAGCACATCAGGGGGTTTAGACAACCCTTCTTCAAGATCCCCAAGACTTTCATTCAGCTTGTCTTGCATATTCTAATTACAGTGCTCCTCCACTAGAGTGTCGATAATGCATACCTCTTCTGGACCTTCTTCTTCTTCCGGAGTGATTTGCTTTTTAGACATATAAAAAATGTTGAGCTCAAGTATCATGTTGCCAAAAGTGAGTTGCATGAGTCCATTCCTACAGTTGATGATTGCATTTGAGGTAGCAAGGAATGGCTTTCCAAGGATGATAGGAACTGAATTAGCTTCCTTTACAATAGGATCCATATCAAGAACAACAAAATCTACCGGATAGTAGAAATTATCAACTTGAACTAAGACATCCTCAATTACCCCTCTTGGAATTTTTACTGATCTATCTACTAGAGATAAGGTGATTGATGTTGGCTTCAACTCACCAAGTCCCAATTGCTTATAGATAGAGTATGGTAGCAAATTCACACTTGCTCCCAAGTCTAACAAAGCTTTCTCCACTACCTTTCCTCCAATCATGACTGAAATGGTAGGACATCCCGGATCTTTGTACTTCAAAGGAGACTTGCATTGTATGATTGCACTTACTTGCTCAATTAAGAAGACTTTCTTATTCACATTCAACCCTCTTTTGATAGTACACAGGTCCTTTAGGAACTTTACATATGTTGGAACTTGCTTAATCATATCCAGCAGTGGGATATTAACTTTCACTTGTCTCAATACTTCAAGAATTTCAGATGCATTTTTTATCCCCTTTTTCCCATGCAACGCTTGAGGAAAAGGTGGAGAAGTTGGTTTCTTCAGCATTTTTTCCTTAAGAAGTATCTTCTCTGGATTTGCATTCATTGTTGAATCATGGTCCTCCTTCGTTTCACTGACATCTTTCTTCTTTCCTTTCATTTCCTCCCCCTTCTTTGTTTCTTCTTCTTTCTTCTCTTCAACATGTGGCTTGGGTGTTGGCTTCTCAATTTTTTTACCACTCCTTAGAGTGATCAAGGCTTTAACATCTCTTACCTGTGAAGATTCTCCCTCATGAGTTTCCACTTCATGGATACCCTTGGGGTTTTGGTGAGGTTGAGAAGGAAATCTACCTTTCTCTTGCACTGTGTTCAAGTTAGTGAGCCTTGAGATTGAGTATTGGAGATTATCTATCTTTTGAGATAGATCATTTTGCATTCCATCCATTCTTCTCTCTACACTGTCAATTCTTTGACTGAGTTGAGCATTGATGGCTTTTTGGTCTCCAACAAAATCTTCCACAACCTTGCTGAGATTCACTATTGCTTGTTCAAGACTTGAAGATTGTTGAGATGGTTGAGCCGACTGTTGGTACTGAGGTGCTCTTACCTTCCATGAGAAATTTAGATGATTCCTCCAACTTGAGTTGTAAGTATTTCCATACGGTGCATTGTTATTGGGCTTGAATTGTCCAACAGCATTTGCTTAATCTCCAAACATTTCCCTTACAGCTGGAATTGTAGGGCACTCCTCCATCAAGTGTTCATAAGATTGACAAATAGGACACAACTTTACTTGCACTGGTGTTTCAGCAACAGCTTGCACTTCATGCATCTTTTTCAATTCTAGCTCCTCCAATCTTCTTGTCATAGCTGCAAATTTTGCTTTCATATCATCATCTTCATTCAAGGCATACATCCCAGCCTTAGCATTGAAAGCACTCGGTTGAGACTTCATCTTTCCCACTTCTCCTTTGTTTGGTTCACCCATCCCCTTGAAACTTCAGCCATATAACTTAAGAAATCCATAGCTTCCTCCAGATTTTTGCTCATGAAATCTCCTCTACACATTGTCTCGAGGAGTTGCTTCATTGAGGAATACATCCCATCATAAAAATAGCTCACCAATAGCCAAGTATCAAAGCCATGGTGAGGACAAGCATTAATGGCTTCCATGTATCTTTCCCAACACTCATAGAATTTCTCATTCTCTTTAGCTGAGAAGTTTGAAATTTGCCTTTTCAAGCCATTTGTTCTATGAGTGGGAAAAAATTTCTTGAGGAAATCAGCTTGTAAGTCAGTCTAAGTACGGATACTCCTTGGCCTTAAAGAATTTGGCCAAATCTTGGCCTTATCCTTTAAAGTAAAAGGAAATAGCTTAAGCCTCATCAAGTCTATTGAAGATCCTCCCTCTTGGAATGTATTACAAACATCTTCAAATTCCTTGATATGTGCGTAAGGATTCTCACTTTTCATCCCATGGAAAGTTGGTAGAAGTGGAACAATATACGGTCTGATCACTAGCTGCTCTATAGGGGGCACTATACATGATGGTGCACTCATACGAGGTGGATGCATGCAGTCCCTCATTGATCTGAATTCATTGGGATTGTCCTGATGACCATGGTGACTATGCTAATCTTTAGGTGTAGTTTCCATGATATTCAAGCTCAATTCCAATTCCTTGTTATGAGGTGTATCACGTTTGACAAGCCTTCCTCCACTGTCTCGTATCCAATTTGGCATACACAACTAGTATCAACTGTAACTAAAATGAAAATAAAAGAGAACAAAAGAAAACAAGGCTACCAAAAAAACTAAAATGAACTAAACTGAATTTAAAAGATATGTTAGATTATGAACAAGTAAAGATACAATAAAAATAATAATAATTAGTAAAATGAAAGAAAAGTTACCAAACTTGTGATGAAAATCACAAGTACTTTGAAATAGTATCACTATGAAGTTGGCACCTTCTCGGCAACGGCGTCATTTTATTCGTGCCCAATTAGTGTATCAGCTAATTCATGTCTAGCTGGTGCTCCTTGATTGAGGGGTAATCAACAAAATTTATAACCTATTACACCATGAAATAGGGTAGCAAAGACAAAGCTACTATAGCATAGTGGCTCTAGGATCATTCACTGGGAAGGGTTTTCAATTCGTGAATGATACCAATTCAAAGATAAATTGGTGCCTTTTCATTTCAAGGTTAGCTTAAGAAATAAAACACAAACTTTGATTGAAAAAGGTTTAGGTTTAAGCTAACGGCAAAGGAAGTAATGGAAATTACTTATGAAGAAAAACATTCCTTGGAGGTTTAGGTTCACAGGGGAGGTTTAGGTTCACAGGGGAGGTTCCTCATGCAAAAATAGAGCTCTGGTCACTTGGTTCATTTCCTCGCATTAGAGAATTAACATATAGTCAATTCTCTAACCGGCGCTGCAGAATTCCGGATGTGATACATCCAGGTGGAATGGCGCGCGCTCCCCTATCCGGACTCCCTCAGGGAGAAGCACACGACACTCGTGCCTATCACACTCCGGACGATAGCATATCCTATCCGGATATGTTGTCCGGATGAAAAAGGACAGCCTGCCACAGCTCACTCGACACTTCGATGGTGTGTCCGAACGCCCTATGCCTTGCCATGGATTCCAAAGAACTCTTCTCAATCTTGGATTGCTTTGGTGATCAAAAAGCTATCAAAACACCAAAACTTAACACAATTTGATTATAATTGATTGCAATGGTCCTTAATATGTTAATTGGGTTAAAAGGTAATAACTACTACTCAAAAGTGTTTAAAAGAGTTAATTACAAGCTATGAAATAGCACTTTTTGAGTAGTAATCAGTACTATTGGCCCAGTTGAGGGAGTGTTCGGCTTTGTGGACCCACCTCTTTTATTTGATGTTTTATCGGGATTTATTTCATGTTCTAACGATGTTCATGATCTTCATTTATGGATTTGAGCATTTTCGAGTATTTGCCTATCTCTTGTGCATCACTTTATTTGCACTCTATTTACCCACATCATAGGTATTTGATACAAATGATGAGATTGCACAACATAATTTAGATGAGGAATCATCTTCTACTTCTGATTCGAGCCCCACTGATTAGAGAGTTTCACCCGCTATAGGAAACATTGAGATCGTTGATTTTGGTACAACAGACCAACATAGAGAGTTGAGGTTTAGACTGGATTTATCCATAAATGAGAGAGATAACCTAATCTAGTTATTCGTATCATATTTGGATGTTTTTGCATGGTCTTATGAGGACATGTCGGTCCTTGATCCATCTATAATCTAGCATGGCTTACTACTTCTACCCCATGCCAGAGTGGTTAAGCAGAAATTGAGACGATTGCTCCCCTCGTTGGACTTTACAGGTGAAAGAGGAGATTCAAAAGCTGCTCAGCATGGGATTTTTATCAGTGGTCGAGTATCCCAAGTGATTGGTCAATTTTGTCCCTGTTCCCAAAAATGATAGTAATGTGAGAGTTTGTGTTGATTTTCAATATCTCAATAAGACCAGTCCTAAGGATGATTTTCCTCTCCCACACATTGACATGCTAGTTGATAGTATGACAAGTCATTCGATGTTATCCTTTATGGACATATTTTTCAGGTATAGTCACATCTTGAAGGCACCAGAGGACATGGAGAAGACGTCTTTCATTCCTGAGTGGGGTACTTACTGCTATAGAGTGATGTCATTTGGGTTGAAGAATGCAGGAGCTACTTAACAATGAGTAGTGACCACCCTTTTACATGACATGATGCATCAGGATGTCGAGGTTTATGTAAATGACATGATAGTGAAATCTCGAGATAGAGCAGATCACCTAACAGCTTTGGAGAGATTCTTTGAGATAATCAAACAGTTCAGATCGAGACTAAATCCCAAGACGTGCACTTTTGGAGTGACTTCTGGGAAGCTATTGGGATACATGGTCAATAAGAGAGGCATAGAGATGGATCTAAATAAGATTAGAGTCATCCTTAGCATGCTTGTGCCAATGATTAAGAGAGAGATTAAGGTTTTCTTGGGTAGACTGCAGTACATCAGTATATTCATTACTAGATTGACAAACATCTGTGAGCCTATTTTTCGACTTTTAAGGAATAGTCAGGCTATTGTTTGGGATGATCAATGTCAGCGCGCATTTGAGAGAATCAGAGAGTATTTTTTTTTTACCTCCAGTTTTGGTGCCTCCTACACCAAGCTAACCCTTACTCCTATACTTGTCTGTCTCAAACATAGCCTGAGAATGCATGTTAGCTCGGCTCGATGACTTGGAAAAAGAGCGAGCTATTTATTATTTGAGTAAGTGGATGCTAGATTATGAGACGAGATACGTCATGATTGAGTGTTTTTATTTGGCATTGGTTTGGGCTACTCAGAGACTGAGACATTACATGACAAAGTATTCAGTGCACTTGATATCCTGTCTAGATCCCCTGAAATATTTGTTTAACAGGCCTGCTTTGATTGGTTGACTTGAGATGGTTGGTACTCTTAATTAGGTTTGATATTTATTATGTTACTTAGAAGACTATCAGAGAGAGCATTGTTATGGATCACTTAGCCTCATTACCAATTTCCAATGGTAGAACTATTGATGATGACTTCCCAGATGAGGATATCACTGTTGTGACTAGTTTTTCAAGTTGGCGCATGTACTTTGATGGCCTAACCAACCATTCTAAATATGAGATAAGTGTTTTGTTGATATCCCCTCATGGAAACCATATTCCTAAATCTATTCATTTAGCATTCTCTTATCGACTCCCTACCACGAACAATATCGTTGAGTATGAGGCTTGTATCTTAGCATTGGAGACAACCCTTGAGCTTAGGATTAAACAGATGGAGGTGTTTGGTGACTCCAATTTGGTATTTAGACAAATTTAGGGTGAGTGGAAGACTAGAGATGTGAAGCTTAGGCCTTACCATGCATACTTGGAGCTACTGGTTGGGAAATTTGATGATTTGAGATATACACATCTACCTAGATCGTAGAACCAATTTGTTGATGCCTTACCTGCTCAAGCTTCCATGATTGATATTCCTACTGATACCATTGTTCTTCCTTTACTGATTGAGTCGAGATATATTCTTGTCTACTATTGCTTGATTGATAAGGCAAAGTTAGATGATGGTTTGCCTTGGTATCATGACATATACCAGTTTCTGATATTTGATACATATCCTGAGGTTACCACAACTAAAGATAAGAGAGCATTGAGACAGCTAACCACCCAGTTTGTGATTAGTGGGAAGACATTGTACAAACGATCAGCTAATGGGATGTTACTATTGTGCTTGGATTACACCTTTACCGATCGAGTGATGAGAACGGTTCATGCAGGAGTCTGTGGACCACATATAGAAAGGCATATGTTTGCTCGTAAGATCATGAGGAGTTCCTATTTTTGGTTGACCATGGACACAAACTATTGCCAGTTTGTTTAGAGATGTCCAGAGTGCCAGATGCATGGGGATCTCGTTCATGTGCCATATTCAGAGTTACATGCATTAACTTCACCATGACCATTCTCAGTATAAGGTATAGACATCATTGGGAAGATTTTGCCAAAGTCTTCCAGTGGTCATGAGTTCATCTTGGCTGCCATTGATTACTTCACCAAGTGGGTGGAGGCTGCCTCATATGCGAGATTGACATCATTTGGGATCACTAGTTTCATTAGATCACACGTTATCTGTCATTATAGAGTCCCTCATGAGCTGATTTTGGATAAAGTAGTGCATTTCAAGGCAGATGTTGACACCTTATTATAAAGATATGGTATCCAACATCATAAGTCGTCCGCATATAGGTCATAAACTAATGGAGTAGTAGAGGCTACAAATAAGAATATTAAGAGAATCTTATGGAGTATGGTTGAGACTTCTCAGGATTGGTCAGAGAAGCTCCCTTTTGCATTATGGGCTTATCGGACTTCTTTTCGCACCTCTACAGGAGCCACACCCTATTCCTTTGTGTATGGTATGGAAGCAATGCTACTAGTTGAGATAAAGATGGGTTCATTAAGGGTAGCATTGGAGTAGTAAATTTCAGAGGCAGATTGGGCTCATGCTCGATTAGATAAGCTCAATCTATTAGATGAGAGGAGATTGAGGGTAGCAAACCATGTTCATGCCTATCAGAGGAAGATGGCTCAAGTTTTCAAGAAGTGGGTCAAGCCTAGACCATTACAAAGAAGAGACTTAGTCTTGAGGGTCATCAGAGGATTGATTAGAGATCCTAGAGGAAAGTTCAAACCCAGTTGGAGTGAACCTTATTTCATTAGGGATTTGACCCTAGTGGGCATTGCATGGTTGATGGATCTAGATGGAAACCAATTCTCAAAGTCAACCGACGTAGATTATCTTAAGAAGTACTATGTTTGAGACTATGGTTGTAGAATGGGTAGCCGTCATTTCTGTTAGCCACATACCTTATTATCCCCATTTTGACATACAAATCATTGCTAGCCCATTGAGTCTCACATGTGCATCATAGCCTTTTTTTCTTATTTCCTTGCTTACACTTCTACACCAGGATAGGGGCCCTTTAGTGTAAGCATGCTTTGTTTAGGAGTTTCATGAGCCTTGAGCCTATGGGTGCATTCTTCTCATTATTTTTCTATCATCGCGTTACCACATTTCATCATATCTCATTGGTTGTGTTCTTCGCCTTTTTTTTTTTTCTTTATTATATTTGCTACTTGTTCTACTTCATCTTTTCTCCACCCTGAGTGGTGATCCTCTTTATTTCATTACATGGAGGATAGTCACTTCATTTCCATTATTTATCCCATGAGCCTTGATCCAAAGATCCTTAGTTTGAGAAGGTCATCTCATTAAAGAGATTTTATGATACTTTAGCATTTAAGAGCATGTCCATCCATTATTGATCTTATCTCTTTGGGGCTCATTTGTTTATGTACAGGGTATATGCATTTGTATATATGTAAATAAATAAATAAATAAAATAAGCACATGTGTGTATGTGCATAGTATTTTCCATCATTGAGCATGTATATTGATATTCGAGGGACGCTTTATTAAGTATGTTTGTTTGTGAGAGTTTGTATGTGAGCTTTCTAATACCCTCCATTCTTTATATTCACTTTATTTGTTTTTAGAATGAGAGACGGGCAATCTTCTCCTAGGTCATTGTCCCTTCAATCATTACATTCATTGATGATGTGACTTCACTCCATATTTTAATTTGAGTTGATTATCATTCTTCTTTATATGTTCATTGTTTCGCCATCATACTCACTATTGCTTTCAATTCATT
The DNA here is from genome assembly GCA_008326845.1 of Vitis x labruscana x Vitis vinifera. Lineage (NCBI taxonomy): Eukaryota > Viridiplantae > Streptophyta > Magnoliopsida > Vitales > Vitaceae > Vitis > Vitis x labruscana x Vitis vinifera. The sequence continues at coordinate 471,767 of BKBX01006354.1, read as the reverse complement.
CCCTTCGTTTCACCCCTTTTTCTTTTCTTACAACAACCTATTCCTAGTTTGTTATTTTCTTTGCATCATTCTTACACATCTCATTATCAGTTTGATTTTCTTCATTGCCTCATTATTACTATTATATTCACATAGGGCACTCTTAGGTCAATGACTCACATGATTTTCTATACATGTTGCATTTTGTACATGAGAGCATGGGTTTTGATCATTGGGTATTTGGGCCTAGTTTCCTTTCATTTCTATTATCCTATCACCCTAGCTTACATTTCATCCCATGTCTTAAGACAACCCTAAGGCCATGGGATCTAATGTCATCTTTGACAACTCCTACTCAAACAGGTATTTGAGATTTGGTTGATATTTAAATATCATCATGCTTCTTCTTCTAGGGGACATCTCTTTGATTTTTGGATCCGATTTAGTTATGGATATGGATTACTAGGATTACACATTGATGATGGATGATTTGATGTCATCTAATATTTTGACCTACAGCACATCCGATGCCATACTAAGGCATATTCCGTTTTGGTTGAGATTTGTTGATCTCCATTAATTCGCATGATCATTCCCATTTATGAGATACATGTGGAGCTGATGATTTGTTTTTATTTTATGATGATTTCCCAATGGAGCTTTTCTTGAGTCATTCGGTCAGGTTCATAATTTATGATATTGTCGTGATTCTCTAATGGAGTTATCTTAGGCACATAGACTCCCATATCATCATTTTAGTGGAGTACATGTCAGATCTCCTATACATCCCCATTGAGGTATTTTGAGTCAGGGATAGACAGGCTCATGGTCACCATTTCTGGTGGGACATTTTTTAGTTGATGATAGACTCACTCACGTTCATCACCTCTAGTGGAGTGTCTTTGAGTTGATGACAGACTCCTCATTTATTCTGTAGTAGATCATTCTTGAGTTGATGACAGACTCACATACATTCATCACCCCCAATGGAGCATTTGGGTTGTTGACAAATTCTCTCATTAGTTACCTTAGTGGATCATTGTTGAGTCACCAAGGCAAACCCATATGCCTATGCTTTCTGAGTTGTAGATAGTTTGACTTTTCAATACAGAGGTGATCGGCTTAAGCCATTTGGTTACTTGCATGGAGGAATGCATCAGTTACTATATTGGAACATATTCTCACTTTTATTTTATTTTTTGTGTAGATGATTGATTTCTCACTTAGCTTTTACAATCTTCTTTATTTGATTGAGTGATATTTATTCGCATGGAGCACTTTTAAGCCAATGATGGATAGGCTCCCACACGTTGATCCTCAATGAGATAGTACAGTTTGATCACCTCGGTCATCATTAGGTTCCTCTTTCGTCACCAAGGCAAACTAGTATCTCTATGCTTTCTGAGTTGTTGATAGTTTGAATTTTCAATACAGAGGTGATCAACTTGAGCCATTTGGTTACCTGCATGGTGGGATGCATCAGTTGCTATATTGGGGCATATTTCCCATTTTCTATCGTCGAGCTAATTAATTTCTCACATAGCTTCTACGGCCTTTCTTGTAAATACTATAACAAGAATGATTACTTAAAAATGGCATATCAAAGTAAAACGTTTTATTAAAACTAATTTCTCAAAAGAATGATTGCGCCTTCATAAGGCATGATGTTATTATTGATAATTGATGAATATTTATATACAAATAACATTAAGGGGATGAACTTAAACTTTTACTCTAATTCAAACACCATCTCTAACTCTAATTCAAATTAATAATAGTATTTTACTTAAGCTAAACTAATAATAGTTAAATATTAATGTTTTAATTAAAGACAAACATTAACTTTCACTACCATAGTCATCCTATCTTAGACTTTTCTTGGCCAAAATTGCTGTGTATTTTAGGCTTTAGTAACATTATAATAAAGATTAACAGTCAAGAAATAAGTGTTGTAGCTAAGGATCAACATTGTTTAGTTGTTTCTAATCAAAATAATTAACTATTTGCTATAGGTTAATTTAGGTATAATTTTTAGATTTGGTTGCATTATTTAAATTTTTGTTGATATGTCATGAGTCATCTGATGAACCCTTATGCTAATCTTGTACCTTCATAATTCAATCAACATCAGTCAATTTTCTCAAAGAATTTAATAGAAAATATTTGTCAAAAATATTGTGACAATCTTGAACAATGTTGGTTAAGATATAAGGGATGGCTAGATGATAATCCACCACATAATATAGAACTTTGGGATATTTTGCATATTTTCATAAGGGTTGGGTTTAACTCCCTCAATCTCATCAATTTCTTTTGGTCAATTTCATGATAAAATACCAAAGGAGTGTTATGAGTTTTAAAAGGTTTTGCAGGAGGAAATAATAACGCCTTCTTCGATTGTATATCAATAACAATTCTTAATTGTGACAATGGAGGTATGCATGTAAATTCAAAAAACCATAGAAGGCCAGCCCGTAGTCTATTAATAATAGTAATGGCAGAGCAAAGACACGTAGAAACCCACTGGCAAGGGCAACAACTATTCCCAAATTCAAAAATCTCAATTAAAGAGAAATTTATTATTTGGACAGAATCCAAAAGCTACGGTTCTTTCTATAAGAGACTTTGTTTGCATTATCTTCGATAGCTTCTAGGCTTTAGATTTGTATAGTGATGGCTTTTTTGAGTAATAGGTTTTGTGACTATTTTATGATTTAACATTTGTCCATTATGTCTTTCAGAAGGCTGAGTTTTATTTGTCAAAAGTGGAATAACAACCATGCATCTCAACAATGATGGCACTTTTACCTCTCATCAAAGCATTTGATCACATATCAAATATTAAAACATGGAAATGGGGGTGTGAAAGTTTTAGTTGTCACCTCGTTAAGTGAGATCATAAGGATTATAGCACCAAATGCTCCTTACAATGACAATCAAATGAAGATACTTATTATTGAACTACTAAATATGCCAAATCAAACAATTTTCTTTTGTTTCCGATGTTAAAAGTTATTAATATATTTAGTTATTATTTATTTATTTATTTAGTTACTATATTAAAAATATTTTCTTTCTTATTAGAAATAAGGGTGTAGACCCCAAAATTTGTTCCAATTTTATTTTTACATTAATTTTGAGCCCAATTTTAAATCCCGATTACATGTGTTATTTTAGGCTCACTCACCCTTTAATTTTTAGTTTTCATTATTTTGTAATTTATTTATTTATTTATTATTATTTTTTTAAAAATATATATATTTATT
>BKBX01006354.1:444775-463819 GCA_008326845.1 Vitis x labruscana x Vitis vinifera | reverse complement strand
TTGATCTTATTTTAATTTATGTGCTTTAGAATTTTAGTTATAATTTTGATTGATCCTATGTAACTATGTTTGTATTTTAAAGTCATTAATATTAATCCTTGATTGCATTTATCTCAGTTACTTGTCCTAGAATTTTTAGTTATTATTTCACTTGATCCTATGTAACTATGTTTGTATTTTAAAGTCATTAATATTAATCCTTGATTGCATTTATCTCAGTTACTTGTCCTAGAATTTTTAGTTATTATTTCAATTGATCCTACGTAACTATGTTTGTGTTTTAAAATTATCAATATTAGTCCCTAGTTGGATCTTAGTTTACTTGTTTTAAATTTTGGCTTTTAATTGGACAAAACCCATGTTATTTAGAGTATGTTTTAAAACCACTAATATTACTCCTTCGTTGATTTTATATAAGTTTGCTCGTTTTCAATTTTTAGTTATTATTTTATTTGACCCCATGTTATTTGTTTCAAAAGTGTTAATTTTTATTTCTAGATTCATCCTATCTAATTTATGAGTCTTCATAATTTAAGTTGATTAGTTCAGTTGATTCCATGTTATTATATTCTTGTTTTAAGGTTGTTAACTTTAGTTTTTGAATTGATCCTATTTAGTCTATGAGTCTTTAGAATTTAAGTTGTTTAATTGATTCCATGTCATTATATTCATATTTTCAAGATTGTCAACTTTATTTTTTGATGGATTCTATTGAGTTTATGTGTTTTTATGAATTTTGGTTTATTAGTTTGATTGATCCCATGTTATTATATTCATATTTAAAATTGTGAACTTTAGTTCTTGATTGATTTTGTCTTTGTTTATGTGCTTTTAGAATTCTAGTTGATAGTTCTTGATTGATATCTTGTTAGTTTGCTTGATCTAGAAACCTTTAGTTTGTTGCTTTGGTGTTCTTTTGTTAAATTTATTTTTCAAGAGGCCATTGGAAAATAATGAAGATTGGCCTCTACTTCACTATTCTAGTTTGATTGGTTGCTAGACATTTCACTTTGTAGGTTTTGCTTTCCTTTGGTTTGATTGGCTTTTGATTCTTATGTTTCATTATTTGCAAATTTAATTTCTCTTCTAAGAAAAAAAATCTTTTTCTCAAAATATTCATATCAAAATTCATTTCAAAAATTCATTTTCTATTCTTAGGGTCAAAAATCTTTTTTTAAAGGTATGCAACCAAATTTCAATCGGTGTGCTTTCTTCTTTTTGTTTTCAATAAACTTTTGATTTTGAATAACACATAAACTCGAGCTTATGGTCCCAAACAAATAGGATGATTCTTGGTCTTGATGAGTTTATAAGTACTCATGTGAGGTTGGGGATGCATAGGCTAGATTCATGCATATCAAATGGGGACTTAGTGAGACCCCTACATAAACTCAACTTTTAAACCTTTTGTTGCTAGCCTGTTCGGTTTACTACGTTTTTGTAATAAAAATTTGATTCATCTTACTTAGGATGCTATTAAATTTTTTCTTGTGATTGTATGATATTTTTGACTCCTTGAGCATCTTTTTAAAATTTTTATTGAAGTTAAAAAGTAATTTTCAAATGGGAGATATGAATTAATTTTTTGCTAGGTTTGGTTTTCACCCAATTTTAAACACTTAAAATGTTTGTGTTTTTGAATTATTTGGTGACTTCATAAAATTTTTGTAAATATCTTTCCTTGTTTGTGTTTAGCTAGGTTGGTAATTCCAGACAAAATTCTTATGTGTCCCCTAACTCAGTTTTCCAATTCCTCTTCAGACCACTTGACTTTGAAGATTAAGACTTTGCTAAGAGGTCGAGGTATGTAGCCGAGTGTGTGGTGATTGAATGTGAATCAACCCTGTTTTTTATCTTTAAATGTGTTAGAAATATGGTAGAAATGGTTTTTGGTGCAAGGTTTTTATTATTTTGTTTCTGGATCGATCTAGATTGCAGGGGCAAATCAATCCAAACAAATCAAATCTCAGCCATCAGATTAAGGGCTTCTTTTTACACTTTAAAAAGCAATCTTCTCTCATTTTTGGACAGAGACTGCAAAAAATGTGGAGAGAGTTGCAACCACTCCATGTGTTCTTCATTTTCTCACCTCTTTTCCTAATTTGAGGGTTTTTGATTGCTAAGAAAATCCACTTCTCTTAATGTTTTCCAAAATAGTTTTTAATGGATTTTCTTGAGCAATAAATGGCTTGATTCATCCTTCATTCATATCTCAATCTCTCATTCTATTTGAGTTTGTGCAAAAACCTATTTTCTTCTTGTATGGATTCAAGAAGAGGCCGAGATTGAGCTTGGTGCGGACTCCAAGTGTGCTCCGAAAGATGAAAGTGAGAAGTTGAAAGTGAAGGTACTAGTGAAGTGGTCTGGGAAGAATTGATTGACTTGAGCTAGGTAAAACCTTGTACTCAATTTTTATTCTTCATAGTGGAGTTTTTCAATCGGTGGTAGGCCTGTGGTTTTTTATCTCTTCGGAGGTTTTCCACGTTAAAACTCGGTGTTAATTGTCTCTTTCTCTCACTCTAAACTTTGATTTAATTTATGTTTTGGATATTATTTATTACTTGGGCAAACATGTTGAATGGAAGAAATATGAGGTGATATAAGTGTGATGATCCATGGAATATCTTTAATAATTTTTCTGCTCATTTTGGTTAATGATATTATAAAGTAAATTGATATGAGTTGAGGAGATATTTGTTCTTTTGATTTATTTTTGAGGATTTTTGAAGCATTTGCATGTGTATTGCATTTATAAATTGTTGGGAGAGTGTTGGTGCATACATTCTTGTTTATGGATGTTATGCTTTGTTGAATAGTTGTTGGAAGAGAAGTTTATTGACATTGAGAAAGTCTAAAGTTAAGTAATCTTTGTTGGGAGAAATTTTAAATTATTCTACAACACCTATTCACCCTCTCTCTAGGTGTAGTCCATTATTGAGATTTACCTTTTCAATTGGTATCAGAGCAGGTTTTTAAAGAAAAAAAATCATTTTCAGTCCTTGAATCTCAATCATTGAACCTCATCAAGAGGGAGCTTCCCTTGGGAGACCACCATTTTTAACCGGAGAAAATTATTCTCATTGGAAAGTGAGAATGTAATATTTTCTCAAAATGCAAAGTGAAAAAGTTTGGAACGCCTATGAATTTGGTTGGTCTCCACTTATGGTGTTGGATAGAGAAGGGAGACCAACTAATGTTATCAAGCCTAAATTGGAATGGGATAGAAGTGAGAATAATGCTAGAGCCATGTACTCCATCTTAAATGCCATTAGTACGGATGAATTCCGTAGGATTGCTACATGTACTTCAACTAAGGAGGCTTGGGATATCCTCCAAGAGACTCATGAAGGAACTAATGCTATGAAAGTGTCCAAGCTTCAAATGTTGACATTTAGGTTTGAGACCATTAGGATGGATGATCATGAAACTTTTAGAGAATTTCATGTAAAATTGATGGACATTGTGAATTCTAGCTTCAATATAGGTGAACCCATCTCTAACTCTAAGGTGGTTAGAAAAATTTTAAAATATCTTTCGGAAAGATTTAGAGCTAAGGTCACCACCATTGAAGAGTCTAAAGATGTGGATTCCTTGAAAATAGATGAACTTGTAGGTTCCCTCCAAACCTTTGAGATGACTCTTGTATCACCTAGGAAAGCTAAGGGAATTGCTTTAAAAGCTATTAAAGAAGAGTCCCTAAGTTTGAAAAGTGAGGATGATGAGAAAATGTCAGAGGGTGAGCTTACTAAGTTTGCTAAAAAAATTCAAGAAGTACATGAAATTCAGAAAAGCCAAGAAAAAAAAATCAAATGATGGTAAAAAAAGGAGGAACTCAATTGGAAAAGAGAAAAAAATGGAGAAAGGTGTGAAAAAAGAGTTGAAAATTGAGCTTTAAATATGGGGGAAAGGGTCACTATGCATTTGAATGTCCCTCAAAGAAAAAAGATAAAAAGGCCATGCAAGTTACTTGGAGTGACTTCGAGTCTAATCAATCAAGTGAAAAAGAATCCAATGGAATTGAGGAATGCACTAACTTCATAGCCTTTATTGCAATTGTCAATGTGGAACCTCTTTTAAAAGAAACTTCAAGTGAGTTAAGTGAGTCAAGTGACTCTAATGATGATGACATGAGTTTTGACACAACAATGAGACTTTGTATAAGGAGTGTTTGAGCCTTAAACAAGAACAAGTCAAGTGGAAGGCTTCTAAGAAGATTTTAACCAATGAGGTTGATGTTTTAAAAGGAGAAAAAAAAAACCTTGCTTGATAAAATTGCATTTCTTGAAAATGAACATTTGGAAGTGAAGGAAAAATGTGATGTGTTGAAAAGTGAAAATCAAATGTTCAAGAATGAGTTAAGTCTTAGGAAGGAAGAGTTACATCCTAGCTTTAAAAGAATTAATGAGGTGATTAATTCAGGGCGTAAATCTTTTGATAAAAGAGGCTTAGGATTTCTTGGTGGAAATGCTACTCCAAGTAGTAGTAAAACAGTTTTTGTTAAGCCTTGTGAAAAAAAAAAATCCTAAGAAAACTCAATCTCAAATCAAGTTTCATTGCAATCATTGTGGAAAAATGGGACACAATTTTGATAGATGTTATGCAAGATTGTTTGATAATTTTCAAAGGAAGTTGACCAACCTAATGAATGAATGTCATGCTTTGAAGAATATGTTGTTGAATGAGAATAAGAGTGTCCAAGAAGAGTTCAAATATCTCTCATAATGGTGAGTTGAAAGGAAGCACTTTGAATGAAAAGACAAAAGTCTCAAATGTTAAACAAATTTGGGTGAAAAAATAATGAGTTGAAGTGTTTTGTTGTCCATACCGCACTTAGAGCTAGTGAGTCACACTCATGGTATATTGATAGTGGATGTTCATATCATATGACTGGAAATAAATCTTTGTTCACTTCATTCACTGAATTTGATGGAGGAAATTTGACATTTGGAGATGGTAATGTGGCTAAAGTGAAAGACAAAGGTACCATTTGTGCCCCCAACATTCATAATCTTGAAGAGGTCTTATATGTTTAAGGTTTAAAGGCTAACTTAATTAGCATAAGCCAAATGTGTGAGAATAAGTTCAATGTCCAATTTTCACAAAATCATTGCAAGGTGTTTGACTTGAATGATGCATGTGTGATGATTGGCTTGAGAACTTGTGATAATTGTTATGTTGTTAGTCAAAAATATCCTTCATCATCTTCTCTTGTGTGTGGAAGTTCTAAAATTGCATGTGTTAATCACTTGTTGCAACATAGATTATTGCAAAATGAAAAAGAACATCCCATTGTAAAAGTTAGAATTGATAGGGGGAGAAAATTTGATGATGCCAATGTTGTTGATAGGTTAAAGAACCATGTTCTTCATTCTATATCAAAACATGTGGACATTAAGCATCACTTCATTCAAGACTTGGTAGAAGACAAGGTTTTCACTAGAGTGTTTCCCTATATAGGGTCAAATTGCTAATAATATTACTAAACCTTTAGACCTTTCTAGGTTTGAATCACTTAGGAGCCCCATAAGTTTATATACTCTTTGTTAAATGCCTCTAGAACTTATCTAGGACTTTCTTCTTGCATATCTTTGAGTCCTAGGTGTCTTCTCAAGTTTCAAAGTGTCATTGTGGTGGTGTTCTTTTTTTTTTGGTTCAATATTTTCTTCATTTTTCATAAATTTTCAACATTTGCTGAGTTCATGAGAGTGACATGCTTACACTTTTGTTTAAAAGTTAAATTGACTCATAATGACCTTAAAAGCTTCAAGATGTTTTTATCTCCATAACTTGATTGATAAACATGATATTGAATCCTTGCTATTTTAATTTGATTAGATAAACCACAAAAGGTTAGCTTCATTTCTTTTAAGTGAGTAACAACTCATGGTTGAACCTTGTGATTACATAAATGGTGAGTAATGCTTTTTATAGACTAAATGCAAACTTATGTTTATCTAATGAGCATTAAAAAGTGAGTAAAGTCACCTAGAATATCCTTGAGTGTTTAATATTATTCTTCCTTGATTGTTTACCCTCTCTTTGAAATTTAAAAAAAATATGAAAAGGGAAAAGAAAAGAAAAAGAGAAATATTAAGCTTCTCGGAATGGTTATGGCTTCTTGGCAATGTTTCAAGATTTAAAAAGCCTTCATTGCAAGAGTGGGTCATCCCTTATGTTGTTACGTTGTAAAGGCCACCTTAGTGATCCTTAAGTAAAAAATATAAATAAATAAATAAAAATTGATCCTAAGGGTGAAGCTCATGTTTATGTAATCATTTCAATGCTTAATGTGAAAAAAAAAAATGATGTATAAATTTTTTTGGGATGTGAATAGGTCATGTTAAACAGAAATCCGGCCAAGAGAGGTGCAAATTGACTTCTTGGAACATTATCTTGAATTTCTCTAGGAAGGAAGTGTGTCTTGAAAATGATTTTTTGCTTTATGGGTGGATATAGGTTTATAAGTGGAAAGAAATTAACATTCTCACTATTTTATGGTGTCATGAGTAAGTCTTCTTTGAGCTTAAGCTTCCTTGTTAGAGTGTTGATAATCATTTGTTTTTTACCTATTCATTTGATAAATGTGGAAGGTTTTTCAATCTTTATGTTTATTAATTTTGTCTAAAGTTAAGTTCTTGGTAGCATTTTTGTCCAATATGAATCAGTTCTAACTCCTTGATTGAAATATAAGTATGTCATTCTATTGTATCTTAGCTTTGGTGAATTAAATTTTCAATTTTTGGAAAGCTTGTTGGTGTGTTTCTTGTGTTTTATCTTCAGTTTTTGCTTAAGTCATTTTTTAGTAGGGTGTCGATCGATCTGCTGAATTTGTGGATCGATCCATTGTGTGCACAATCTTGTGATCGAGAGCCCTTGAACGAAATGTGGATCTATCCACCAAGATCGATACCACTTGGCTCCAACACTTAGAATTTTTTTTTAAAGTTTCCTGTAGTTATGTTACACAGTTTTTTTCACTGAGAACCCTTGAATGAAATGTGGATATATCCACCAAGATCGATACCACTTATGCATTTGTGAAAAATTCCATTCTTGCCCTCATCTGGTTCAACTTGTATGGTTTAATGAATTAGGGGCATTTTCATAATTTTTTTATTTAAAAAAAAACTCAAAATTGCTAAACATGCTTTTTTTTTTAAAAAAATTCCAATTTTTGCCCCCAGTTGATTATACTCGTATGGTTTAATGGATGAAGGGTATGTTCATAATTTTGTAAATTAAAAAAAATAATAATTTTGAAAAATTCAAAATTCCCAAATAATTTGTTTTGTCTCATTTATTCCAAAAGCCCTAAGGCATTCGTTGCATAGAAGAAAACTCTTCCTCTCTGCGCATTCTCCATCGTCAATTCATCATTCTGATGACTGCCATCGGAAACCTCTACCATTGAATGTCCCTCAGGTTCACGTTTCAAGTCAAACCAATACCGCTAAACAGTCTTGAACTACCGTGCTGTTCAGTTCATGCCACAGGCCTACGTGTCTTCCCTTGCAAACGACATCTTTTCCGACAAGTTCTTCAGCACATTTTGGTGTGAGTTTGGATTCAATCTTTCCAGCGTCGAAGTATGAATCTCCTTCAGCGTTCATCGCCAGCCAGTGTGTCACATCTTGGTGCGTCAATGTTGCCGGAAACTGCTTTTTGCACAGCCTGTGCATTGCCCAGAAAGGCTGAAAACACGTTTGAGCCACTGGAAATCACGAAGGTCTGATCGTGATTCACTGCACATCACTTCTAGCCTCTTTGGTGTCTATTTTTGGCCCTATTTTTCAGAGTTTTCTTCATCTTTTATAAGGATTTTGGTTTAAAATCCTATCGCACAGTTTCTGGAGTGTGTTCGGACTTTAGTTCATCCATTAATTCTCTCTGGAAATCTGTTCCAATAAGATTTACCTGGTCTGTGCTCCATATTTAAGGTTCCATTTTATATATAAAAAAAATCCGACAAAAGTTCAAGTGTGCATTGGTTTTTCCTGTTCTGCTTTCCTCAGTGTACGTGCCTTCAGGTTTGCCTTCTTTTGTTAATTTTTTTTTCAGTAGTATTAATAGTCTGAGATTTCATTTTGACCTTGGAGTGTTCTTGGTTTCTAGGAATGCTAATCCTAGGGTTTAGTTATTCATTTTGAGTGATCTCCATACATTTTCATGCTTGGAATCTATTTTCATGGTGATAAAGCATTTTTTGAAAGTTTTTAATTGAAACCTGTGATGGGAGTCAGGGGAAGATTCTTGTATCCTCTATTTTTTTGGGATGTTGATATGGATACTTGGTGATATGTGAATCCTTGGTTTTTGGGTATTTGACATTTTGTTGAAATGTGGATGTTTGTTGATTTGGATGTGAGATATTCGGCTATTGAATTGTCATCCATTTGTTTTTTTCTTGGATAAAAAGGAGGAGATTGTGGCCCTTTGTCTCTTTCTGGGACAAAAAGAGGGAGAGACATTGTAGTTATTATTTTGGTGATTGGATATTCACATGTTGATGATTATTTTGGATATTGGATATTTTGAGATACATGTTGATATGTGATCTTGTCTCATTTGGATTTTAATATACATTAGACTTTTTGGATATACTTGTTGATATATTATGTATATTCAATTGCTTTACACGGGTGCTACTCATTGTTTTGTTTGTGAGCTTCAATTGTAGGTTTTGTAGTACATAGGTTGTGGTTTTGAGTGAGTGAGTTGACTTAATTGTATGAGAGTTGGGCGAGGCTTACTTACTTGTACTTATTTGTGTTGTAAAGGGTTTTGTCCCAGAATTGCCAAAAGGGAAGATTGTGAGTGTTTAGCTAGGTTGGCAATTCCTAACAAAATTCTTAAGTATCCCCTAACTCGACTTTCCAATTCCTCTCCGGACTACTTGACTTTGAAGATTAAGACTTTGCTAAGAGGCCGAGGTATGTAGCCGAGTGTGTGGTGATTGAAGGTGAATCAACCCGGTTTTTTTTCTTTAAATGTGTTAGAAATATGGGAGAAATGGTTTTTGGTGCAAGGTTTTTATTTCCCTATTTCTGGATCGATCTAGGTGTAGGGGTAAATCAATCCAACCAAATCAAATCTCAACCATTAGATTAAGGGCTTCTTTTTACACTTTAAAAAGCAATCTTCTCTCATTTTTGGATAGAGACTGCAAAAAACGTGGAGAGAGTTGCAACCACTCCATGTGTTCTTCATTTTCTCACCTCTTTTCCTCATTTGGGGGTTTTTGACTGCTAAGAAAATCCACTTCTCTTAATGTTTTCCAAACTAGTTTTTAATGGATTTTCTTGAGTAATAAATGGGTTGATTCATTCCTTCATTCATATCTCAATCTCTCATTCTATTTTGGTTTGTGCAAAAACTCATTTTCTTCTTGTGTGGATTCAAGAAGAGGCCAACATTGAGCTTGGTGTAGACTCCAAGTGTGCTCCAGAAGATGAAGCTGAGAAGCTGAAAATGAAGGTACTAGTCAAGTGGTCCGGGAAGGATTGATTGACTTGAGCTAGGTAAAACCTTATACTCAAGTTTTATTCTTCGTAGTGAAGTTTTTCAATCGGTGGTAGGCCCGTGGTTTTTTTATCTCTTCGGAGGTTTTCCATGTTAAAATCCGATGTTAATTGTCTCTTTCTCTCACTCTACACTTTGATTTATATCACTGATTACTTAGGAAAACATGTTGAATGGAAAAAAATATGAGGTGATATTAGTGTGATGATCCATGGAATATCCTTAATAATTTTTTTGCTCATTTTCCTTAATGATATCGTGAAGTAAATTGATATGAGTTGAGGAGATATTTGTTCTTTTGATTTATTTTTTAGGATTGTTGAAGCATTTGCATGTGTATTGCATTTATAAATTGTTGGGAGAGTGTTGGTGCATACATTCTTGCTTGTGGATATTATGCTTTGTTGAATAATTGTTGGAAGAGAAGTTTCTTGACATTGAGAAAGTCTAAGGTTAGGTAATCTTTGTTGGGAGAATTTTTAAATTGTTCTACAACACCTACTCACCCCCTCTCTAAGTGTAGTCCATTACTGAGATTCACCCTTTCATAGACTTTTGAAGTTGATTTTAACACATAAACTACTAAAAACTGACTAAACAATTAAGAGAAATATTTTCCCTTTGTTGTACCTACTACACTGATCTGGTTTTGAACAAAGGGCTTGTTTGTTTTATTTTAAAAATGATTTGTGTGCATACTTGCCTTACCATTATTTTTCATGTAAAATAGAACTTTGACCATGTTGTATGATTTTTTGTAGGATTTTATCATACCTCTAGGTTGGTTAAAAAAATTAGTTTGTGCATGCCTTATAATTCAATCATGTTTTAATCCATTTGGAGAGTTTTGTAAACTGGGATTGAATAGGGCTTTAATAAATTATTCAGAATGTAAGAGAGGTTCCCTAATTTTCTATTTTTTATTTTTGTAATAAAATTCCCTTTCTAGATATTTTTTTTAGGATTTATTTTATGAGGCTTCTTGTTCTAACTGAATGTTGGTAATCTTGTGTAGTGTTTAATTTGTTGTTTAATCTAGAGATAGTTGGAATCTTATCACTTGATTTTGGATTTTATGTTGTGATATTGACATAATGAGGATGTTACCTAATTTTTATTATGATGAAATAATGCTTCTAGGTATTTATTTAGAATTTTTCTAATGAATCTAACTATTTTGATCCTTTGTTGCATACTTGGACTAAGTCACTAATTTTGTTCTCTCTATTTCTCTTGTGTACTAAGCTAGCCTTAACAATGAGTTTTATGTGTCATATGTGATATTCAATGTTTCTTTAAACCTCAAACTAACTTGTGATGGTTCGTGAGAACTTTTTATGTGACTGCATGCATCTTTGAATTTAGACATTCTTGTTATTCAATCTTATTAAGTTATTGTCATTTCATTTAAGTTGGACATATGTCATCTATATTAAGGATCAATATTATAGTTGTTATCATAATTATTTTAACCCTCTCTAGCTTTATACAAGCGTATTGTAAGCTGTAAATTCTATCAAGGTACGTCCCTTGCACTTTTTATCTCTTTAACTCTATTAACATGCAAGCTTTGTGTGTGAACACCCTCATGTATGATATCACTTTGTTATGCTTTGATTCTTGCGTGATTTCTTGAATGGGATGAAATGTATGCTATACGTTATATTATCTAAACTAACATTAGTGTTTTCATGAATACGTTATATTATCTGAACTAACAATAGTGTTTTCATGAAAGCGCTTTGGGTTGCAGCTAAGGTACACCTATATTTTTTTCCTATGAGCTTGATTTCCTTAGTATGTTTATTTTAGTGTGAATAGCACCTTGTTAGGCTTTGAACATAATCACCTTTACTGCTTTGGTGTCTATGATTTATTGATTAATTGTCATATTAATTTCAACCTAATTAATAGAGACTTGGTTTTAGGGCTTAGAGGGGTGCTACTTTTATAGTACCTTCCCAATTGGTAACCTGACCCCTAGACTAGACTCGGATTTTCAAGAACATGCTTTTCCAAAAATAAGGAGTCACTCTTAGGGTTTTTGTTTCTTATTTTATTTTTTCTTTAAAAAATAAAAACAAAAATAAGTGGCAACTCCAATTTTATGAAAATCGGTTTTTTTCATTAAGAAAATGAGTCTTGCCATTGAGTGGGGATGCACGTGAAAAATGAGGATCTACAATCCTGAGCATCCCTTCCTTTGAAAATCACTTCCAACTAGAATCCCTATGGAGACGATAACTAGTAATCCTAGGTTACTACAATTAAAGACCATGCACTTTGCGGACTTGACACCATCTTTTATTGCAAAATTTATTTATACCCTAGGATCATAAGCGTTTAGTCAAGGCAAAAGATATTGCCACATCTTTTTCCTGACTTTCTTCTAAGAAAACACTTAGTTGGTAGCCACTTTAATTATGTCTTTGGATTTTTAGTCTCAATTTCAGATTTTTCCTTTTCCTTCACCTCCTCAAAAGTATCAAACTAGGCTAGTAAGATGGTCCTTACAAAGCAACAAAGTTTGTAGTTACTTTAGACTTAACATTTTCTCCCTCATCCTTTAGAATTTCAATTCTAGTTTTAGCCATGTTGTCCACACACTCTACTTCTTCATTAGATAGTTCACCTTACTTAGATTTTTCAAAAATTGAAAATGATTAGCTCTAATGTCATATTCTTAAAGGAGAATTGCATATGGTCATTCCTCTCATTATTCATGCATTAGAAGTTGCTAGGAAAGGCCTACCAAGGATGATAGGGATAAGATTAGCTTCATCCTTTCATTCTTTATCCAATAGTATAATATCCACATAGATTAGGACATCTTCAACCACTCCCTTGGGCACTTCGATAGATTTATCAACTAAACACAAGGTAGTTGAAGTAGGGTTTAACTCACCTAGTCCTAATATTTGATAAAATGAAAAGGGAATCAAATTTACACTTATCCTAAGTTAAGTCTTCCTAGTGCTATCATTTCTTATAGAAACTAAAATAACTGGGCTGCTAGGATCTTTATACTTAATGGGGGGCTTTTATTTTATTATTACACTCACTTGTTAAGCCTTAAATCCTTCTTGTGTGCATTCTTCCTTCTCTTAATTGTAGAAACTTAATCTTTATTACTTAATAACTTAAGTTGTCAAATGTGAGCGAATTTGTTTTCTGATGTCAAATGTGTGTTTAGTAAAACTTAATGTTTATTACTTAATAACTTAAATTGTCTTTAAGTTAAACAGTTCTTAAGTTGTTAACAAAACCTATTACTTATCTTTTAATTTGAGTATTAAGGTTGTTCGATAAAATTAACTTAAAATGTATTCTAATAGTCAAATTGATACATTTGTCCTCATTAATTTTAACTAAAATTTATCCTTAATTATTTTAACTCATTTTTATTTTCATTAATTTAAAATTATTTATAAAAAAATCCATGTTTAAAATATTGTAGATATAAATATGAAAGAATCTCAATGATGGACTATACCTAGGGTGGGTGAATATGTATTTTTAACAATTTGAAAAGAATCTGTAATAATGATTTTCTCTCCTTAAAATTTTCTTTAGTTTGATTGGAGCTTGCATAAGGCAATCACATTTTTTGGCTCATCACGACATGTTGATATTGATTAAGTTTGAGGAACTTCACTAATTGAACTGATATTATGTTACTCACTACTAGACTATAGGTAGGCATGGAGCTTGTAGACTCATGATGTTGAATGATCCCTAAACCATGTGTGAGTTTCTTTTGTTTTGATTTGCTCCCTCATTGTAATAATGGATAAGAGAGACGTGGGATTCACAGGAGGAGGTAGGGATTACTATAGTTCTAAGAGTGAACTCCATGCGAATATGAAGCATGTTTTTATATATTTTTTTTCCTTCAATTATTGATGAACAAACAAGCCAACTCACATGCAAGAATTGATGCATGTCTCCAATGAGTAAACTAATACAATTCACATGCAAATGTAACAACACTCTCCAATCAAAATTTTCATCAACTTTCAACTAATTTAAACACAAATAAATAAATAAGTAAATAGACACCTTTGCTTTGAACAAAAAACAAGTTGGAAGAAATTAAACAATTTCAAGGATTGTGCAATCAAATTTTAGCTCAAATTATCTACTAATTTGCTCATCGAAACAAGGCAATTTCTTTAGCTAAGATAATCATTAAAAAAAATTAACTAATGAAGAGATAGAGAGAGTAAGGAAATTACACCATGATTTGATATGGAAAATCTCTGAAGAGAAAAAAAAAACATAGGCTTACAAGTGACCAAGAGCATCCACAATGAATAAAAACCATCTAAGTACAAGGTTTTACTAGCTCAAGTATACCAATCCTTCTCAGATTACTTGACTAGCACCTTCCAACTTCAATTGCACACCTTCTTTTGAAGCACACTTGGAGTCCACACCAAGCTCAATCAAGATCACCTATTCTTGAATCTACATAAGAAGAAAACGAGTTTTCAACTAAATTCAAACCAATGAGAAAACCAAAGATGAATGAAAGAAATAAGTAAGGCCCATTTCATAGAAAAATTAATCAGAAAACTAATTTGGAAATCAAAGTGAGAAGGATTTTCTTGGCAACCAAACACACCGACTATGGATTGAAGAAAGAGCTCAAAGGGAGTGAGAGGGTTGGTTGCCAGTGTTCTCCATAGCCCTAGAATGAAAATTTTAGGTTTAAATATGAAGGAAAACCCTTAATGCAATGGTTGAAAATTGATCAAACCAACAAAAATTTGGATAGATCTTGAAACAAGGCACAAAAATACTTAGCAAAAATGCTACTGCCCAAGCCTTCCTAAGCTTCTCAAAAAATTTCCAAGATAAATAGTAACTTGATCCAGTTTCATCAATCTACAACCTCAACTATATACCCTACCCTCTAAATACTTTTCAACATCTTAATCTTCATCAGGAAAGTAGTTTGAGGAAGGATTTGGAAGACTCAAGTTAGGAGATATTAGGGAATTTTTGTCTGGAATAGCCAACCTATCTAAAATACTCACACATAAGATAACCAAAAAACTATTTATTATAAAAAATAAGTTATGAATGTAAAATCATAATTCTAAAATATACTCTCACTAGTATGGATAAACAAGGAAAAGTGATTTGAGATTGAGAATAAGTTGACTATTTTGAATTACCTAAAATTTAAAATAAGTCATAATATATTAAATTATTTTATCAAATATGCTTAATCTACTTAAGGACTTAAATTAAGTTATTAAATTATATAAAGTCATTAAGTTGGTTTACTAAACACCCCCTAAGTAAAAGAGTGTTTACTTTGGCTTGCTTGAAAACATCAATGGTTACACCGTTCAGCTCTTTCTTTTTGGGTTGCAAGGATAATAGAAATAGTGGGGGAAATTGAGCTAGCTACCATGTACATGAGTTGTATTCCCCTTTCCTTCCTCATTTTCAAAAATATATAAAGCACACACACAATGAAGTACATTTGATATAGATTTCAAAAATGCATGAAAACATGCAAACTTTTGGGAATATATATAGAAGAATTTGACGTGAAATACCAAAAAAAAAATTAAAAAAAATGAATAATAATAAATAAATAATAAAATAAAATAAAATCACATCAATCTACTAAAATGCTCTAATTCCAATGTAGAATGAACTACACATATTATAGATTAAATACTGAATTTTTTTGGCTATATAAAAAATTTGAATGCCAAGCATGAGACATGAAAGATATATATATAATAAAAGGTGCAATGAGGGATACAATATATATTTGAGAGAAAAGGCGATGTCTCAAGTATGAATCCACTACCGATTGTTCATGGGTAATAGAAACAAGTATGACTACTTATGTAAATAAGCTAATATCTTGTTGAAGGCATCAAAGGGAAAATAGTAGCATAAATATATACAGTCCTCGATAAAATTAAACCACCTCCAACGCCAATGGGGGTTAACATAAAGAGCAGTAGCAAATGCCAGCAAGATCGTAATATATGCTGCAGCAAAACTTGCAGAGAAGACAACCCGATCAATATCATACCATTTTACTTCTTTCATATCTGAAAGTGCCACAGGTGAATATGGTAACTCAGGATTAATGCTGCATTTTTTCTTCAACAGTGGCCCACAAAGAAAAGGATTGCCATCATAGCTAGTCTCATCGAATGTTCCAAATTGTTGTTTCAGATCTGGGACTCTACCAGAGAAGTTATTGTGAACTACAGTGAACACTGCTAAAAAATTTAGTTGGGTCAATTCTGAAGGAATTTCTCCACTCAATCTATTGTAAGAAAGATCTAAGATCTCTATTTGAGAGAGGTTTGAAAACCCTTTCGGGATGGTGCCCTGCAACTCATTGTGAGACAAGTTTAGTGCATGAAGCGAACTTAGGTTTCCCAGTTCATGAGGGATTTCACCGGTTAAGTTGTTGCATGACAAATCCAATCCAGACATGAAGTTAAGAATGTCACCTTTATAGGAGCCAGACCTGTATTTTGTTACAAACTCAACTTCATCTTGTTCATCATATATATCACCATTGATGTAGAAATATCTCTCCAGGTAACCTGCATATATATGAATTCCATTCCCGAAACCAAACTGAGTTGATGGCGCAAACACATTGTCACTGGTGGTTGTCTCCCCAAATTGGAAATGCCCCAAACACCTAGGGATTGACCCAGAAAAAGAGTTGTTCGATAGATCCATCAAACTTATTTTGGTCAATTGGCATAGGTGATTTGGAATCAGGCCACTTAAATGGTTTCCTCCAAGCAGAAGAATTCTTAGGTTGGAAAGTGCCACAATTGACTTGGGAATGCTTCCATTCAAGCTGTTATCTCTAATGTCCAAGGTCAATAGAGATAAGGAGTTGAGAAAATCTTCCGGTATTGCTCCTGTAAACCTGTTTCCTTGCAAATGTAAATGCTCTAAAAACTGTGGGTTCTCACAAGAAGGAAGAGAACCTGAAAGAGCATTATGAGATATGTCAAAAAACTTGAGTGCAACTACTTCACATGGTAACTGACCTTTAAAGCTGTTGTTCCCCATGGCCAGCGTCCTCAAAGTCGTGTTACCTATCCAGTTCGGCATCTCACCAGACATGTAGTTGTTGCGGATGTCCAGCAAACTTAAAGGGCTTCTGGTGATTACATCTGATAGAGTCCCTGAAAACTCATTATTGTCCAAATGCAAAAACTCTAATCCTGTCAAGTTAAAGTATTCTGAAAATATTTGGCCACGAAATCCATTATTCGACAATTTCAAAACCTTCAGATTATGACAACCACCAACAAATTGCTTTGGTACTTCTCCTGAGAAATCATTACCAGACACATCCAATTCCTTTAAGTTACTCATTTGAACTATCAATGACAGGATATTACCTTCAAAGCCATTCTTAGATAGATTTAGATGGCTTAACTGAGGAATCGTCAGCACTATATTTTCTTGAAGCTGCCCATTGAACAGATTATCTGAGATATCCATCCAATCCAAATAGATATTGGGGCAACATGTCAGGTGAATTTGACCCATGAAAGAGTTATGCCTTAGGTTTAGAAACTTTAAGTCTCTATTGTTCTCAAACAACCAATTGGGGAAGCTTCCAGACAAGTTATTGAGAGAGAGATGACTACTGTCAGACTGTATTGGTACTGAAGGAACTTAGGAATACCACCAGTGAGCTTATTAAGGTTACAGTTTGATATTATCAGAACCTTCAATTGAAACATAGGAACCCAAGTTGAATGTTCAGTTTCAATCTCAAATTTGTTGTTGTCATTTGTAAATTCAA
The DNA here is from genome assembly GCA_008326845.1 of Vitis x labruscana x Vitis vinifera. Classification (NCBI taxonomy): domain Eukaryota; kingdom Viridiplantae; phylum Streptophyta; class Magnoliopsida; order Vitales; family Vitaceae; genus Vitis; species Vitis x labruscana x Vitis vinifera. The sequence goes on along the minus strand of BKBX01006354.1, from coordinate 446,484 downwards.
TCACCTCTAGCGTAGAGTGATTAGCAAATGAGCTGAATGAGAATGAACCTTCAAAATGATTATGACTCAGATCGATATATACACGGGATGAGAGGCTGGCGATCAAAGAAGAAGAGATGCTTCCTGTGAGTAGGTTTTGAGAGAGATCCAATAATCTCAGAGATGTCAAATTGTTCAAACATGGTGGAAGTATTCCTTCAAAGGAGTTTAGACTGAGATCTAACTCCTCAAGCTTCTTCAGTTCACATAAGCCTACAAAAAAAGTATAGCACATGTAATCATGTCCTTGAATTTAGTCTATCCTTTCAGATAAAATCGACATACACAATAACATCTACCTTGAATGGATAAGGAGCTGTTGAGCCGATTATTAGATAATGATAAAACCTTGAGAGAAGATAAGGCCCGTATAGATGAAGGAACACTCCCAGTCAAACAATTCAGCCTCAAATTTAACATCTCCAAATTGCTGAAAGCTTCCAAATCTAGCTTCCGAAAGAAAACACAGCAGTTTAATGCTTTTATCCTTTCTTTCAAGGTCATTGTTGCATCTCCGCAATGATGAGGGGAAGGATAAAACAATGGAAAAGGAAAGAAGGATGCAAATTAGAGGGAAAAAAAAAAAAAAACAAGTGAGTAGTATAGCCTTTCCTACATTGTTTCCTAGCTTTGTTCTCATTTTACTTATTGAATGGATGTTTCAAGTTAAAAAGTATAACCTTATGCAATTATCCAAACAAAGCCTAATTGATTCAAATGAATTTGTACGACCCCAAACAAAGCCTAATAGAAATACATTGTTTTCTATTTTCACATACCTTGGTCGGAAAGTGGTTGTTCCATGTAGTTGTCGGCCAGGGATAGAGATTTGAGGGCTGGCAGGGTAGCCAAAAACTCTAAGATATGCGTGTCGGTTAAATTGTTGGAGCTTAGATCTAGATGCTCCAGCTTGTTCAACTTCACCAGTCCTTTACCACCTGAAGTATATTTGAAGCCAAAATGCATGAAAATAGCATAAGAACAATGCCTCCTGCTTTTTTTGTTGGTGTTAATGTACATATATTTGAAGCATACTCACAAAGTGCCACATAACATAGGCAAATCACTCTGTTATTTATCTTATATTACAACTTCAATAAGCTATCTAAAAGTTACCCAAAATAGTTTAATGGGCTTAGGCTGAGGCCTGTGCGCAGGAGCTTTGCTTAGAGGCTTTTAGGTCTGGATTAAGATGGATGTGGTCTTTAAAAGAATATTTAAGTGTCAAGATATACACATTGAAATTGGTTTTCATTGTGTGTCAAAACTTCTCTGGTACTTAAGATGCTCAAAACCAAGTTTATGTCTTTGACAAGCCTTGCTAACATATTTGAGTAACTTTTTGTTATTTACTATATTAATTTATTTTCTCGGATAGGTAGACCATGCTTAATTGGTTGGATATAGTATGAAATTAAAAAAAAAATGTGTGATATTATATTTTATTTCGTATTTAGTTAATTTATGATCTCTCATATTAAATTGAGAATGGAAAAAATAATTGATGTAATAATTTAACTTTTTCATATAATGATACTAAATTGAAATATGGAATACAAATATCATAAAAATCTTAAATTTATTTTTATTATTCATTTTCTTCATTTTTTTTTTTCAGTTTTTCTCAATTACTCATTTTGCAAAATAGAAAAAAAAATGGTTAGAAAATA
>BKBX01006354.1:421904-444480 GCA_008326845.1 Vitis x labruscana x Vitis vinifera | reverse complement strand
ATAAATTGTAACATGATTTCCAAATAATACGAGACATAAAGATGGGTTTCATAATATATTTTTTTTAGTAGTAAATATCGAAATGCAATATATTTTTCATCTTATTTGTCACTCTTCCTACAAACTAAACATGTACATCATCTATTATATATATATATATATCCTAAAATATGTATATCTCATGTTATTCTATCCTATCTAATCAATTAAACCTAATCTTAGGTTATCAGTATTTAGTTGACAATAGAATATAAGAATACAAATTATCTCGTTTCTTATCTCATATTTAATTGATAATAGAATAAAATAAAGGGGAATAATATATTTATCATTTTTCTCATTTCCATTATATATGAGATTTAATAATTTTACAGGGAAAGATGGAATGTATATATGTCAAGAATTATAAATTTTTTTTCTCCCATTTATCCTATCAAGCCAAACTAAACATAACCGTAGCATTAGTCTTGTTGATGGGGGACTACATGGAGAATTCCCTTGGAAGACTAATGAATTAAAAACAAGAGCAAAAATTCAACATAAAGGCTTCAATTTGTAATTTTAATATTTCATTTTATAGATGGAATATGTTTTTTATTTCATTGGAAATGACTTTAATAGTTTATTTTTAGTGAACTTTAATATTTGTCTAAGTTTATATTTAATTAAAAGAAATGAGTAATATTCCTAGGAAATGATTAGAATCCCAGTCTTACTAGAAAAAATGAATTCGACAAGCCCATGTAAATCTACTTAATCCTTTAAATATATTAATAAAATTTATTAAGAATTTTGTAACTGCCTAATTTCTTAAAGTGTGATTGTTTTCCCTAAATAATTTTATTAATCATGAGATAACCCTTGACATATATAATGTATTTTTTCTTTCCTTTTTCATCTTTTCTCTTTTTTGATATGTATCTCATCATTATATTACAAAAGAAAAAACATTAAGTAATGAAAACCTAAAGGTAGTCCATCACATACATGTGAACCAATATCAATGATACTTATCCCCTTTTGGGACTAGTAGGCTTAGAATTCGTTTGACAATGATTCTAGGAATCATTTCTAAGCTTTCTAACACTTGAAAAATTTTATCATTCAAGTATTAGAAAGATTAGAAATGTTTTTTTAAATCACCGTCAAATGCACTTTTAGTCAGATAATTTGAGACGTCATGGCCATTGTGCTCATAGAATAGATCATTTTCCCATAGATCTTCCTATTATATATTATATATGTTCAAGGAAAGCATTCCTAGCAAGTAGTTTAATGATTTTTTATTTAGTCAATATTCAGAGATGACTAACAACGGGGAAAAAGTCTGAAAACCTAAAAGTTAATCGTAATCATTATTTGGATGAACTTAAGGTTCAGTATTTTATGTTGAATGTCCAAGCAGCATTTATCCAGCCATGTCTTCAGAAGGGAAAAGAAAACAAAAAGTGATCAGTTGCAGTATTAGGGGATTGAGAAAATTAATCCAAGTAAATTTCCATACCCTATGTAAGAAAAAATTCGATTGGTACACCTACCTTCAATTTTCAAGGTATTAAGTTTATCCCAACTCAAATCTAGCGTCACCAAGTTTTTCAAAGTGGATAATTCTGCAAAATAATTAACAAAGAAAAAAGAGAAAAGAAAGGAATCAAATGACCAATATTTTAGGATTAAAAAAATAAGGTAAAAAAGAAAAGAAAAGAAAAGAAAAGAAGACATACCTTGAGCTGGAAAAGATCCTTCAAAATTGATATTATTATCTAGAATAAGATTTTTAAGAGATGTCAATGTGCTCAGTTGTTGTATGATTGTCTGGTTGAAACTGTTATAGCCAAGGTTCAAGGTTTCTAGCTTTCCCAATGTCGACAAACTTTCATAACCTGAAAGAAACAAATAGTTAAGCCCTTGCCACCCACAATCATATGACCTAAAGGCCCGGTAGGCAAATATAATTAATGTATTCAGGATTCCGATTGTTATCTAAATTATTTTTAAAAAGTTGTCAAAGTTATTTGAGCAATAAACTAAATTTTGGACCCCCTTAATATAAAAAACACTAACCAACAAGTGGGTTACCAAGTTATAGAAATTTAGAATATTATCAATTACGTATTCACCTAATTCTAGTTACAATGATTTTTTAAGTTTACTTGATCTACAGATGTAAATCGTTTAAAGTCTTTATCTTCCTCAAGTGCCTAATAGTTTTATTTAGGTATCTCCTTTTTTATTTTTTATTTGGTGTTTCTAAGCTTAAATATGGGCAACATCTGGATTTGTTTTGGGGATGGTGAAATAATTGGAAGTAACGGATCATGGAAGAGAGAAAAAGAGAAAAAATTAATAGTTGTTTTTTTCTTACTTTTTTTATTTTTATTTTTATTTATATATTTTTTTTAACACTATTCTAGGGCTCAAGGATGAATATGAAGGTTCTTTCCTATAACCTTTTTAAAAAAATGGCCTCTTCCTATTTTTTATATTTTTAAGATGATGAACTTCCTAGGTACTGATATATATTTTCATTGTTTTCAAAGAGAAGAAACTCATGAGGAGTTGTATTCATATTTTTATTGAAATGAAAGAAATCTTCTATGGATTTTGATCTCCTTTAGGAGGGTTTCTCCACGTTATAACCGATATCATCTTACTTATATATATTATTATTATTATGGTTATACTTTCTCGCTAGGTTATAATTTTGGAAGAATTTTGAATCTATGCATGTGAAATATTCATCATTCTCATTTGTTAGCTATTCCCACTTGACCAAGTTGTTCTTCAATTATCATCTACCTCTCATAAGTGGTATTAGAGCTTGGTTATGGGAGTAATTGGTTTTGAAAAGGATGGAAAATTAGGTTGGATATATGGAAGTCCACAATGGAAGATTTTGTCATCATCAAAGATTTATTAGATACTCTTAAGGGTAAAGAAGCTAAGCCAATGAATATTTTAACTTGAAGGGGAAGAAGATGAACAAAAAGGCAATAACATATATTAGGAAATGGATTGATAAACCCTCATGTAATCATGTAGCAAATAAAATAAATTCATATGATCTCATGAAATACGAGTTAATATTTTTTTTTTTTTTTTAAAGTGCTATGATTAAAATATTTTTGTTGAAGTTAATAAACATGAAGTTAAAGGAAAGAACTCCAATGATAAATCATTTGAATGCTTTTCAAAGTATGGTAAACTAGTTGATTGCTAAAATGGTGATAGACAGGGATTGTAGTTTCATGGGTTAAACGGGTTATCCGACTCGACCCGCCCCTATTAAGGCAAGTATGGAACTATACTAATTGGGGATGAGACGGGTATGGGGCTCTCATTGAGTGCCACAAGCACTAGGTTGAAATGTGCGCTTTCTAAGAGATGAGAGGCTAACCAATTTATTTTCAAATCTATGTTATGTCAATTTTTCTCCAAAGAGTCATCATCTCAAACAATAGGCAATACTAAAAAAAAATTAGGATATCTACCATCAATATGCATGGCATAAAAATGTCATTTACTGCCTAAATATCCACGAGGAAAAAAAAGCAACGAATATATCAGACAAGACACTACTTTTAACATTTTCAAAAAAGCAGTCTTATGGTCTAGAGAGTGAAAAAAAAAATGATTAGATAGATACTCTTCACATCAGCTTCTGGGATTAAGGAGCTCACTCTAACAAAATTTCAAATCTCAAATCTCAAATCTTTAGATGAGAACTCATACTCATCCAAAAACATTGTTGCATTAACAAAGTTTTTGATAGTAATGATCAAACAAAATAGGTATCACCATGCACCAATGGCATGTTTGAAGACCCTAAAACCTAATCAAGGATCATGAGGGTTAAGGCTTAAGAAAAATCGGTTTTGGAGTCCATGTAAGCTTTAAAATGCCTCCACTTCTTCCATTAAAGGCAGAATACTAACTTAAAATCTCACATCAGTGTTGAAGATCAGTTCTGATATTTTTATAATAGTTCATTCCTTTCTTTGATATTTTCCATTTTGGACCTAATGCGTCCTCATGACTAACCTCGCCATGTGATTAATTTTTGGGGCCAGGGGATATGTGCACCCTTGAGAGGCTCTTAACTACATTCACCACTCTTGAAGCCCACATGTGAAAATGGGAGATTTGGAAGTTGAGTCTATGATCCAATCCAATGATGGGCTCACTGTTGGGCTTAAACTAGTAGGTAGTTGATGATATAAGAATTAAGATGCAAGTAGTTGAAGCTTTGGCCAATAAAGTAATTAGTTGGCATTCAAATATATGTGTCTGACCTTACCATCTCTATTATCATTATGATAATAGATGCTCCTCAATTAGAAGTTCAATAATAGACATAACAACATCTATTATTATTATTTTAATAATCGTCATCCACTTAGAAGTTCAATAATAATAATAATAATAATAATTGAGCTTTTAAGTGAATTATGACGATTATTATTATTATTGTCATAGAAGTTCAATAATCATCTTGTGAGATAAAAATTTGAAAAAAGAAAAAAAAATCTGATTTTTCTCCATTAATTATAGGATCGTAAGGGAAAAAAAAAGGATATTTGTTGTTGCTCTTACAAAAATCACCAATTAATTGGACTCTATGTCCTAGGATTGGACCACGGTTTGTAACCCTCTCTGACATCTGGCCCCTCTAATTGTAGATAAGAAAACTTGAAGGTTCAGCACACATATAGTACCTTGTGTTGATGATCGGAAGCCCTCCAAGACATTGTGGCGCAAATCCAATATTTCTAAGTCTCTCAAACTTGCTAATTCTACATTAAAAATGAACAAAAGAAAAACAAATTAACCAAGAAACCTTCAAGTTATAAAAATACATTGTACATAACTTTGGAGATCAAAATAAAGTAGAGGACTAACATTACCTCTAATGGGAAAAGATCCATATAAGCCTATTTTCCGCATAACCAAACTTTTAAGGGATGTTATCGCCTTCAACGATCCTATTATATTATTGTCAAACTCATTACTACTGATGTTCAAGACCTCCAATGTTTTTATGCTTGACAATTTTTCAAAGCCTACAAAGAGGAGAAATTAATTTTGATTAGAAGAAATATTATGAAAGTTCAATCAGTTTTATAGAATAAAAAAAAAAAGAAATTTAAACTGAATAATAAATTCAAAAAATTAACTATTAATGTACAATACATTTATATAATAAATTTTCGGTTTTTTTTTTACATCGCCCTTTGCAAATATTTAAAAATATGATATTAGGAAGAAAAAGAGTCTTCCCACTTTAAGAAAATATCCTTCATTTCCAATTTTTTGAAACTTTAAATATTATTTGAGGTGGAGTTTATTTATTTATTTATTATTTAATTTTAAATAGAACTTAAAACCAAATAGTGTTTAATAATATTAAATATTAAATTATTTATTTTTGTAATATTTTATTATCATTATACACAACTTTTCAGAAGATCAAATTAGAGCTACCAGTCTTATTGAGAAGACCGAGGGTGTAATAAGTGCTAGTCTTGACTCTTTGCTGATCCTATTACTGCCTATTTAAAATACTACTAATATATATCTCATGCTAAAACTCACTTCATTCACTCAGACAATGATGTAGTGAAAACTTCTAAGACTATTTTCTTATTCTAACAAAGGAATAATCCCTCTTATTCTATCCTATAAGTCCTACCATACTATTTGCTTTTGAAGAGTTCTTTTATGCTTTCCTTGTTACCTAAAAAGATCATCTTCATATAAGCTAATATGTGGTTGTCGTTCATCAGGTTTGGAATAGTGATGTCAGATTCTATCGTGTCAAAGATTCTTTTGGTAATCCAATTTCATACTTCTATTTTGATTCATATTCTCGTCCATATGAAAAACTTGGTGGTGCATGGATGATTGAAGATGCACATGATGGTGCCTCTGCCAAGTTGCCTATGGCGCACATTGTATGCGATCTGACACCGCCCGTAGGGAACAAGCCAAGCCTTACGACATTCTTTGAGGTAAACTTGATGCATACGCTTTTAGCTCAAATTGTTGTATTACCTATGCAATTGATCATAAGCTAAAATGGTATCAAGAGAACAGTCCATCGCCTTCCCTACTCTATCCACATTTAAATTAAGGATAGGCAAATTGATTATATTTCCAATTGATACTACAACTTGGTTTAAAAATTTAAATATTATGTGTGCTATTATACTAAATGATATGACATAGTATTTTATTGGTTGACAAATTTGTATCATAATATGTTGGTGAAGAAATACTTAATTATATAGATGCATTTTCTATTAAAGAACACAACTGTAGTGGGAGGATGTATGAGAATTGGTAAAAAGCTATAGTTTAATAGGTAAAATAGAGGATGTATGAAAGACCGTAGAATCTTTTAATTTTGATGGGTAAGAGAAATATTGTAGATAATTTTCAAATATTCTCTATTAATAACATAATAGAACTAAGAATATTATTTTTTTTATTGTAACAATCCATGACTATTTTTTAGTCACCTTCAATATCTAGGTTTGAGAACTCATTGCTCTTAATAGCTAATATGTCATCTATTATAACAATTCATAACTATTTTTCCTCGTTTTTAACCCAACTCATACTGAAGAGTAGTCATAAAAGCACGATCACATAAAATAGGTAGAATAAAACTGTCTAAAGAAACAGGGACGCCAGTGACCCTCTGCCCCATCCTACTCCTGCATATCTGATACCCATGACTCCTTTATCTGACAATGGCAAACAAAGCAGGGAAAGAGTCTTTCAACGAAGCGTCCCCTCACCAGTCATCCAACCAAAATTTAACTCATTCCTTACAATGAAGCAAACTTTGCTTTTAAAAGCCTCCCATCTTTCCTTAATAGCCTTCCAAAAATTGACCTCATACCCTTCCTTTAGCACCCCAAAACACCAACCTCCTAAAGAAAAATTAATTAATATGTTATTTTTTAATTAAAAATTTAAAATAAAAACTATTTCATAAAATGAAAATAGAAATAAAAATCAGACATGTTTTTGCCAAACAAAGGCTAGCGTGATTCTATCTCTAAATCTACTTTAGAGATATTAATCTTGCTCTTTTTTATCAGACAATCTAAAATTCAAGTGAACACAGATGACATACCTTCAAATTCAATGCATCCATCAAATGAATTTGCTGATAAATCCAAATTACGAAGTTCTCCAAAAGGAAGAAATAAAGAGGCATTTAGTAACCAATATTTGTCATTGGCGTGATATTCTAACCATTTGGGCGCTGACGAATCCTTTAAACTTGAAATTTGCCTTGTATTGTTTAGAAAAAGGCCTGTAACTTGACCTGTAATAGGATCACAACCAACTCGCTCCCATTCACAACAATTGCTAGATTCATCATCAACCCATGAAGGAAGAAGAAGATCTGGATCTTCGTTATTCAACGTTAGAAATGCCTTGAATTCAAGCAAGCCTCTTCTCTCTCTCTCAATACAACCTCCTAATGCATGAATAGGATGTTTGTGCACCAAGAGCAATAACCAAACCCAAGCCAAGCACTTACACAACAACCTCACCATTTTGAGGATTTAGACATATCACACCCAAGAGCTAGGCTGAGGATAATAATATATCATGTTACGGATGCAAGCGGCGGTGAGAAAATTTTGTTAGGTTCACACGTGAAATTAATGCGTTGGTTGGGTCATCTTTTCCATAGTCCTTTAGGTATAATTGGTTCTCAAAAAATTTAAGGAAAAAAAAAAGGAAAATTATTTTCTTTTGATATTATTTTAATATTTTTTGAAACCAAATATAGTCTTAAATTCTCACCTACTTTTATAATTGTTCGCACCCATTTGTATAAAAGTCAAAGTCCAAACATAGCTGTGAAAATAAGCTAATAAAAATTAATATAGTCTTCGTGTAAGTCAAAAGAAAAGGATAGATGGTGAGTGATAAATGTGAACAAAGGACACTTCAATTTGGTCTCTACTTGTGTAGAATTCCATGCTTGGGTTGAAAAAAAAAAGTGTTCATATTAGGCGTCTAGCTAGAAAATTGCCTTTTAATAATTAAAAAATATTTTGTATTTTCATTTAAAAAATAATATTAGGTTAAAAAATATGTTAGGATAGTTTTTTTTCTATTTTCATTTAAACTCAAATGAAACATCAAAATTTGTCTCATAACATTGTGCATTATATAAAATTTTGAATTATATTTCTTTTCATCATTGCTTACATTAGCAAAAGTTAAATCCAAACATATTTTACGAATTTCATTTTCTAAAAATTATTTTCATTTTTTTAAATCATCCGAAATTTGTAAGAAAATAAAAAATAAATATGTTTTCAAAAAATTTGAAAATATAAAATGAAAACTAAAAAACGTTTAAAAAACGAAACACAATCTTGTTATTTCTTCTTTAAAGATAATCTGGCTCTTTTATACAAAAATCCAAGTGGGAAAATGAGCTAAAAAAAAAATATTCTGCCCATAAGTCAAAAATGGTATCTTGTGGAATTCCATGCATTGGTTGGAAAAAAAAAAAGTTTAATTGTGTACGTAGGAGGCGTCCAGAAAATTGCATTTTATGTCTATCTTCTACTATGTTATTCTAGAAGATATCAATCATGTCGGTTGTTCAATAAATGTTTGATCTTATTCCATTATCTTTATATTGGTGAAAAACTATATCTTGCTTGCAATTTGATACAACGTTTTATATTTAATTATGTATGATTTTTAAGATATATTTCCATTACTCACACTCATATATAATATTTTTGGACCAAATAATTCCTTATTTCTTCTTTGAGATGAAACCTATCTTTGTTCACTCTAAGGGAATGAACAATCATAGAGGAGTTAGACAGGTGTGATTCATCCATATGAAAGCACTTCAAGGCTTTCACCATATACATCAACTAGTAGGCTAACAAGCCACTTAAAAACACTCGATTTGAAAGTCAAGACCAAATTTTGATTTTTCAAAGATCTTTCATTCAAAATTCTTTTGTTAACTAATTAACCATTCTTTTGAAATCTTAAGGAGTTCCCATAAGATTGAAACAATAAATAAAAACTTCCCTTTTAATTCTTTTGTTTCCCTAATAATAATAAATATCCTTTTGTTGTAAGACTACATTAGTGCAATTTATGACACCCATATTAGTGCATGGGTTCCAACTTTCCTATTAATAAACAAAATAGTTTTAAGGGTCAAAAAACAGTTATAACACAAAATGCTATGTGCACATGTGATTTTGAAATAATATTCACATTTTTTTATGCTAGTTGGAAAGGAAATATGAATGATGTGCCTACTTTTTTGGATGAACTAACTAGACCAAAAGTCCATTTTTCCTGGCCAAGTGAAGAAAAATATTATTTGGTCGATTCTAGTTATCTTTGTACATTTGCATTTCTATCACCATATTGAAGTGAATGATATCATTTACAAGAATATCAGGGTAGACACAATCAATCTAAAAGGTATAAAGAACTTTTAAATTATAGACATTCATCCTTTCAAAATATTTTTGAAGTGTGCTTTGATGTTTTAAAAACACAGTTTCCAATCTTAAGGATGATAATTTGCTATAAGCCAAGTAGATAATTATTAATTGTTATGACATGTTGTATCCTTCATAATTGGATTCGACTAAAACATGAAATAATCAATTGTTAAGGGATTTTGAGGTAGAAGACCTTTCATTCTAAGGTGAAGAAGAGACAATAGATAACACAAGTCACTCAATCGATTATCATGAGATTGCAACTGGTATAGCACCTTTACAAATCAAATTGTTCAAGTGATGTGGGCAAATTATATCAATGTCAATCCATGACTTGTATTCTATTATATCAATGCCAATTCTAAATATTTGTTAATCCTTTAGTTATACACACACACACACACACAAATGTAGTAATATGATGCATGTTGTAATTGCAATAAGATATGGTATTTTTAGATCAAGTGGTTCTTTATTTCTTCTTTTAGATTAAATTTATCTTTGCTTACTTCAAGTAAACAAAAAACCATAAGGGAGTTAAATGTGTATGATTTATCAATATGAAAGAACTTCAAGATTTTCATCATATATGTCAATTGATAGACTAACAATCCACTTAAAAACACTCAATCCATAGGTCAACACAAAATTTTGGTTTTTTAAGATCATTCATTCTAAATTATTTCGTTTGATAATGAATTATTCTTATAAACTCTTAAGGAGTTCCAATGAGATTGCAACAATCAAAAACCTCCCATTTAATCTATACAATAACATAATTCGATTAAGTAGATGATCATCATGACTTGATCTAGAATGTGATATCTGATTTTTCAATCAATATTGCTTCAATCATTTTAATCCTTCAAGGAATTGGTTGCATCATGTATTTTAAATTCAAATAATTATTTGTTGTAAACATTTTAACTCTTCAAGGAATTGGTTGCTTCAAGCATTTTTAAATACTTTGAGGATTTTAACATATTTATGAAAATATGTTGTCACAATATCATAAAGCATATATATCAAATCCTTTGGGAATTATCAATTATATGATTGAATCATTATTAGAATTGATGTGAGGTATGCTCAAAAAACCTTATGCTAGAACTTTTGTTTGTCTCAATTTCACTTTTGTATGATAACTCATTGGTATCAAATGGTTTTTATGACTTCAAGTATCATTTATATCCAAAAGACTTTATATCTTTAGATATTAAACTTCAAGTGCATTTGTATCCAATTAAGCTTAGATTTTTAAGAATCAAACTTTAGGTAGTGATACTTTTATTGACAAATTTAGTTTTTGCCTTAATTGCTTCTTTCTATATTTTGTTAACAATTTCTATATTAGTGTACTTGCACAATTCATGATTTGAAATCTTCACCATTCCTTTCATCTACAAAGAAGATATATTGTCTATGACTACATTATTTGATAATATCTTTATGTCAATATTTACATGATTGATAGAGATCTCTTTACTTTTTAGGTACATATACCTCTTTAAGAGTTACTTTTCAAGTTGTTTCTCTACTAAGGTTATTTGTTTAATTTGTGTATGTACAAGGGCAACTAATAATATTTTATGATTATGATACATTATCATTAAAAAAATGTTCAAAATGATTGAGGAATTTACCATATGTATGAGTAAAAATATTGAAATTAAATATAGTTAAACATGTTTATAAAGTAAAGATTTGTTTAAGAAAATTAAAGTGATGCAAATAATTTTACAAATCGATGCAAGGTATGCTTTGAAAACCTTATGCCATAACTTTTGTTTATCTCGGTTTCACTTTTGTATACTAACTCATTGGTTTCTAATGATTTTTATGACTTTAAGCATCTTTTACATCCAGTAGACTATATATCTTCAAATATTAAACTTCAAGTCCATTTGAATTTTGTTGAAGGCTATATTAATTTGAATAAAAGATTGCTTAGTCCTCCATAGTTTCAACAAATTAATCACCTGAACATTGATACTTATGGGCACACATGGACCCGAAAATTGGATAGGATTCAATAAGAATGTCTTTGTTGGTATATTAAGGATAGCACGTTGTTGTTGAACTTTGCAGGTTTCATTCCACGCCTTCAGAAATGCCTGTACATGCATGGCACATAAAAGATATCTTTTCTATTCATTTTATAATACAATTTATGTGCATGTAGTACCAATGGGCATAAAAATATGATGATATTTCTAATTAAAGGAATCAATTACCATCGTCTTCTAGTTGAATTCTCAATACCTGCACGAAGAGAAAGGGATAGTTACCTGTGAATCATCGGTTTTTCCATTACCAACAACTCCATAATTCATCACATCAAAATAAGGCGAGTGTGCATTTGTAGTACTGCTGAAGCTAGATAATGTTACCATGCATAAAAAAAAAAATATTGATCCTACATGCCTAAGCCATTAATATATTCCCACTTGTAAGGATTCTAGTATTCCTCCAAACATTTAAAATTTAGTTGCACTAATGTCATTAGAGGAATACTCACCATTCTATCGTCACAGTAAATTACACAATCAGTATATAGTACTACTAAGTTTAACGTTTGGGTTATAAGCATTGATATTCCTTTATATATAACTGATAGACAACACCTCGCTGACCAACAAGAAGAAGACCCAAGCCACAAGAAGCTAACTGCCTAGTATCAGCTTCAACAAACCAAGATTAGCTGCAACAAACCAAAGTCAGTTAAAAACGTCTTCAAGTAGGAGGTTAGTTAGTTAGTTTGTTGTACAAATGAATATAAAAGCACTAGTATACAAAGTACTAGAGATATCTCTTAATAGAATGAAAAATATCCACTTTTTGCAACTCAATTTCAGAAACTGACAATAATGGGTTGTGAAGCTAGTTATAGGCTTGTCGTATACATTAATATTTCCATAAAGAAATATATATAACTGATTTTGTACATTTTCCTATTGCCAGTGATTGCTACGGACTAACTAATTAATAGTTGCCATTTCAATTTAGGAGTGACGCTCTTTTGAGTGCTTTTGCTCCTAAGTCATTGTCTCAGCCTATCCCGCCACAATTCATGATGGATTTACATTGTGTATATCATCAAGGGCCAAAGCATGGGACTGACCATTGTACTGCTTTGAGACATGTCATCTAGGCCTTGATTGATCAGGGTTTGGTTCACTTGGGTTAGCTGAGTGTAACCACCAACCCATACTACACACGTAGTTGCTCTTCCGGTCGATGGCATACATTTCATTGACCTTGTTGAGTTTGATGATCATATTCACATGCTGAGTTGTGACAAGTTAGAGTTGGAGCCCATAGTAGTGGATGGGATTAATGAGATAGATGGAGTGACTTTGGGCCAACGGATGCCCATAGTATTTAGATTGGTCCCCTATGTTACATCAGTATAGTCGAACACTATTGAGCCATTAATTTTCCCATGTTACAATGTTCAAACTCCATTTATTTTGATCTCAGCTATTGTTGAGGTTCATACTCCAAATGTAAAGTATGTTATTCGCGAGAGTAGGGTAGTATGATAACAACCCCTCATAGCTACTAGATTTTTGGAGAGTACAACCTCTCATGAGGAGGTTAGGAGTGAGGACGATGAAATTATGAGATAATTGTAGAGCACTCAAGCTTGTATATCTATTTGGAGCCTATTGGCATCTTCTAGCACCCATAGAGATGCTTTGATTCAATCTTGGAGTCAAATCAGGGTCAAGACTACCACTACTCCTGAGGGGTTGATTCACATGATGATAGCTGGCAGAGCCACTTGCATTGTGTTTTCAGATGATGACTTGCCACTCAAGAGTTCAAACCATACATGTCCGTTGTACATCTCGATTGGTTGTTCAGACTATTGAGTCCCATTTGTTCTTTTAGACAATGGCTCAGCCCTGAACATCTACCCCTTAGCTACTTCTATTACCATTGGTTATGCACCTTCAAACTTTGTTCCCTCTACTCAGATGGTCAGAGAGTATGATAGCACTAAGAGAAAGGTTATAGGCACTTTGGAGATCGAGTTAATAGGTCCGACCACATTACCTACTCTGTTCTAGGTTTTGAGGATTCTCACATCCTTTAACCAACTACTAGGTCAACCTTGGATTCATAAGGCTGGAGCCATTTCTTCTTTCCTTCATCAAAATGTGAAGTTCATTCATGATGGAAAGGTTATCACGGTACACTCCATTGGAGATATGTTTGCCTCTTTAAGCCAGTGCTTCAGATCAGCCATAGTAAGGATGGCCTATTTTTTACTGGGTTCACATTTGATGAGGTGCGACTCTTAAGATTGAGGATTTTTGTATAGACTTTGTGGCTATGTCATTTGATCAGCACAACAGTACAATGGTACTTGACATGATGGGGTTAGGGTGATGTTAGTATGGGCCCAGTGAGTTTATAGATGTCGTTGATCATGATGTACCATTTGGACTTGGGTTCATTCCCATTGAGGTTGATTATCGATACATGGTGTGACTACACAAGAAAAGGGTGAGGTCCCGATTGTCTTACACACCATTTGACTATCATGTTTGCCATATAGCATGAGTTTGGCGGACTATGTGAGGCCACTAGAGCTATAGACGCATTCAGAGGGGGTTGTTAGTGGACTCAGTGTTGTTCAAGAAGTTGAGGTTCAACATATTGTCCATCAGCTTCAGTTGAGTGATGGAGCTCCTAGCATTTTCGCATTTGCATTGGTCGTCTTGACATCTCTAGATCATATGAGCCTCTTGACACTCTATTTCATGGAAGAGGTCGTTGAGTATGGGACATTCGTTGAGATTGGGGACAAAGTAGATGGAGTTGTTCCACACGACAAGTACATTGATGAGATGCTCGCGATGGGTATGAGTCAGATTGATGGAATAATTTGGCCTAAGCTTGTTTCACTAGTTGATCTCTTCGGGGTGTCTTCTATCAAGGTTGCTGAGAAGATCTAGACTACTCCTACTCCGAAGCTTTCAAAGGATGATATGGTTGTTGATGATTTATTTGAGGGTACTATTGGCCTAGTTGGGAGAGTGTTTGACTTGTGGACCCACCTCTTTCATTTGATGTTTTATCGGGATTTGTTTCTCGTTTTGACAATGTTCATGATTCTTCATTTATGGATTTGAGCATTTTCGAGTATTTACTTGTCTTTTGTGATATCACTTTATTTGCACCCCATTTACCCACATCACAAGTATTTGATATAAATAATAAGATTGCACAACATGATTCAGATGAGGACTCATCTTCTACTTTTGATTCGATCCTCATTGATCAAAGAGTTTCACCCACTATATGAGACATTAAGATCGTTGATTTCGGTACAACAAACTAGCATAGAGAGTTGAGGATGGGATTAGATTTATCCATAGATGAGAGAGATAGCCTCATCCAGTTATTCGTATCATATTTGGACATTTTTGCATGGTCTTATGAGGACATGTCGGGCCTTGATCCATATATAGTCCAACATCGCTTACCACTTCTACCCCATCCCAAACCAGTTAAACAGAAGTTGAGACAATTGCACCCCTCATTGGAGTTTGCAGGTGAAAGAGGAGATTCAAAAGCTACTCAACGTGAGATTTTTATCAGTGATCGAGTATCCCAAGTGGTTGGCCAATGTCATCCTTATTCCTAAAAAGGACAGAAGGTGAGAGTTTGTGTTAATTTCTGAGATCTCAATAAGGCCAGTCCTAAGGATGATTTTTCTCTCCCACACATTGACATGCTAGTTGATAGTACGATAGGTCATTCAATGTTGTCCTTTATGTACAGGTTTTTTGGGTATAATCACATCTTGATGGCTCTAGAAGACATGAGAAGACATCCTTCATTACTAAGTGGGGTATTTACTGCTATAGAGTGATACCATTTGGGCTGAAGAATGCAGGAGCTACATAATAGAGAACAACGACCACCCTTTTACATGACATGATGCATCAGGATGTCGAGGTTTATGTAAATGACATGATAGTGAAATCCCGAGATAGAGCAGATCAACTAGCACCTTTTGAGAGATTCTTTGAGATGATCAAACAGTTCAATGAGACTGAATCCCAAGACGAGCACTTTTGGAGTAACTTATGGGAAGCTATTAGGATACATGGTCAACGAGAGAGGCATAGAAGTGGATCCAAATAAGATCAAACTCATCCTTAACATGCTTATGCCAAGGATTGAGAAAGATATCAGGGGTTTCTTGGGTATATTACAGTGCATCAGTAGATTCATTGCCAGATTGACAGACATTTGTGAGCCCATTTTTAGACTCTTGAGGAAGAGTCAACCTATTGTTTGGGATGATCAATGTCAGCACGCATTTGAGAGGATCAGGGAGTATTTATTGTCGCCTCTAGTTTTGGTGTCTCCTACACCAGGCTGTCCCTTACTCCTATACTTGTCAGTCTCAGACATAGCCTTAAGATGCATGTTAGCTCTGCTCAATGATTTGAAAAAGAAGCAAGCTATTTATTATTTAAGTAAGAGGATGCTAGATTATGAGATGAGATACGTCATGATTGAGCGCTTTTGTTTTGCACTAGTTTGGGCTACTTGGAGACTGAGACATTACATGACAGAGTATTCAGTGCACTTGATATCATGTCTAGATTCCCTGAGATATTTGTTTGATAGGCCTGCTTTGATTGGTTGACTCAAGATGGTTGGTACTCTTGACTAATTTCGATATTCATTATGTTACTTAGAAGTCTATTAGATGAAGCATTATTGCAAATCACTTAGCCTCATTACCAATTTCTTATGGTATAACTATTGATGATGACTTCCCAAATGAGGATATCACTACTGTGACTAGTTTGTTAGGTTGGCGTAATTACTTTGATGGCACAGCCAACCATTCTGGATATGAGATAAGTGTTTTGTTGATATCCCCTCATGGCGACCACATTCCTAAATCTATTCGTTTGGCATTCTTCGATCACCACCCTACCAAGAACAATATTGTCAAGTATGAGGCTTGTATCTTGGGATTAGAGACAACCCTTGAGCTCAGAATTAGATAGATGAAGGTGTTTGGTGACTCCGATTTGATATTGAGGTAGATTCAGGGCGACTAGAAGACTAGAGATGTGAAGCTTAGGCTTTACCATGCATACTTGGAGCTATTGGTTGGGAAATTTGATGATTTGAGATATACACATTTACCTAGAGAGAATAACCAGTTTGTTGATGCCTTAACTACTCAAGCTTCCATGATTGATATTCCTGTTGATACCATTGTTCTTCCTTTACTAATTGAGTCGAGATCTGTTCCTGCCTATTGTTGCTTGATTGACGAGGCAAAGTTAGATTATGCTTTGCCTTTGTATCATGACATATATCAGTTTCTAAGATTTGGTACATATCCTGAGGTCACCACGGCTAGAGATAAGAGAGAATTGAGATAGTTAGCCACCTAGTTTGTGATTTGTGAGGAGACATTGTACAGATGATCAACTAATGGGATGTTACTATTGTTCTTGGATTGCACCTCTGTCGATTGAGTGATGAAAGAGGTTCATGCGGGAGTCTGTGAACCATATATGGAATGACATATGTTAGCCCGTAAGATCATGAGGACTTGCTATTTTTTGGTTGACCATGGAGAAAGACTATTTCCAGATTGTTCAGAGATGTCCAGAGTGCCAGATGCATGGGAACCTCATTCATGTGCCACCTTCAGAGTTACATGCACTAACTTCACCATGGCCATTCTTAGTATAGGGTATAGACATCATTGGGAAGATTTAGCCAAAGTCTTCCAGTGGTCATGAGTTTATCTTGGTTGCCATTGATTACTTCCCTAAATGGGTGGAGCCTACCTCATATGTGAGATTGACATCATCTAAGGTCGCTAGTTTCATTAGATCACACGTTATCTGTCATTATGGAGTCCCTCATGAGCTGATTTTGGATAGAGTAGTGCATTTCAAGGCAAAGGTTGACACCTTATCATAAAGATATGGTATCCAACATCTTAAGTCGTCCGCATATAGGCCATAGACTAATGGAGCGGTAGAGGTTGCAAATAAGAATATTAAGAGAATCTTATGGAGGATGGTTGAGACTTCTTAGGATTGGTCAGAGAAGCTCTATTTTGCATTGTAGGCTTATTACACTTCTTTTTGCACTTCTACAGGAGCCACACCCTATTCCTTTGTGTATGGTATGAAAGTAGTGCTACTAGTTGAGATAGAGATGGGTTCATTGAGGGTAGCATTGGAGCAGCAAATTTCAAAGGCAGATTGGGCTCAGGCTTGATTAGACTAACTCAATCTCTTATATGAGAGAAGATTGAGGGTAGCAAACCATGTTCATGCCTATCAGTGGAAGATGGTTCACGCTTTCAAGAAACGGGTTAAGTCTAGACCATTACAGATGGGTGACTTAATCTTGAGGGTCAGCAGAAGATTGATCAGAGATCCTAGAAGAAAGTTCAGAGCCAATTGGAGTGGACCTTATTTCATTAGGAGTTGACCCTAGTAGGTGTTGCATGGTTGATGGATCTGAAATAAGGTCCAATTCTCATAGTCATCCAATTCTCACAGGATGGGTGGTCGTCATTTTTGTTAGCCACATGCCTTATTATCCCCCTTTTGACATATAGACCGTTGCTAGCCCATTGAGCCTCACATGTGCATCATAACCTTTCTTTTTTATTACCTTGCTTACACTTTTACAACATGATAGGGGCTCTTTAGTGTATGCAAGCTTTGTTTAGGAGTTTCATGAGCCTTGAGCCTATGGGTGCATTCTTCTCATTATTTTTCTATCATCACATTACCATATTGCATCATATCTCATTGGTTGTGTTCTTCATTTTTTTCTGTGTTATATTTGCTACTTGTTCTATTTCATCTTTTCTCCACCTTGAATGGTGATCCTCCTTAGTTCATTACATGGAGGATAGTCACATCATTTCCATTATTAATCCCACGGGCGTTGATCCAAAGATCCTTAGTTTGAGAAGGTCATCTCATTAGAGAGAGTTTATGATACTTTAGCGCTTGAGAGCATGTCCATCCATTATTGATCTTATTTATTTGGGGCTCATTTGTTTATGTTCAGGGTATATGCATTTGTATATATGTAAATAAAAAAATAAAAAATAAAAAAATAAACTCATGTGAGTATGTGCATTGTATTTTCCATCATTAAGCATGTATATTAATATTCGAGGGTCACTTTATCGAGTATGTTTGTTGGTGAGAGTTCGCATGTGAGTTTTTCGATGCCCTCCATTCTTTATATTCACTTCATTTGTTTTTAGAATGAAACACGAGCAATCTTCTCCTAAGGGCTCTGGATCATTGTCCCTTCCATCATTACATTCATTGATGATGTGACTTCACTCCATATTTTGATTTGAGTTGATCATCATTCTTCTTTATATGCTCATTGTTTCACCATCATCCTCACTATTGCTTTCGATTCATCCCCTTCATTTCACCCCTTGTTCTTTTCTTACAGCGACCTATTCCCAATTTGTTATTTTCTTTGTATCGTTCTTACACATCTCATTATCAGTTTGATTTTCTTCATTGCCTCATTATTACTATTATACTCACATAGCATACTCTTAGGTCAACGACTTAAATTATTTTCTATACATGTTACATTTTGTACATGAGGGCATGGGTTTTGATCATTGGGTATTTAGGCTTAGTTTCCCTTCATTTCTATTATCCTATCACCCTAGCCTACGTTTCATCCCGTGTCTTAAGACCACCTTGAGGCCATGGGATCCGATGTCATATTTGACAGCCCCTACTCGGACAACTATTTGAGATTTGGTTGATATTTAGATATCATTATGCTTCTTCTTCTGGGAGACGTCTCTTTGATTTTTGGATTTGATTCAGTTGTGGATATGGATGACTGGGATTACACATTGATGATGGATTATTTGATGTCATATGATTTTCTAACCTACTGTACATCCGATGCCATATTGGGGCAAATTCCCTTTTGGTTGAGATTTGTATATCTCCATTAATTCGCATGATCCTTCCTATTTATGAGATACATATCGAGTTGATGATTTGTTTTTATTTTATGATGATTCCCCAGTGGATCCTTTCTTGAGTCATTCAATCATGCTCATACTTTATGATATTGCCATGATTCTTTGATGGAGTTATCTTAGGCACATAGACTCCCATATCATCATTTTAGTAGAGTACATGCCAGATCTCCTATACATCCCCATTGAGGTATTCTTGAGTCAGTGATAGACAGGCTCATGGTCACCATTTCTGGTGAGATATTTTTAAACTGATGATAGACTCATACACTTTCATCACCCCTAGTGGAGTGTCTTTGAGTTGATGATAGACTCCTTATTCATTCCCTAGTAGATCATTCTTGAATTGATGACATACTCACATACTTTCGTCACCCCCAGCGAACCATTTGGGTTGATGACAAATTCTCCCATTGGTTACCTTAGTGGATCATTGTTGATTCACTAGGGCAGACCAGTATGCCTATGTTTTATGAGTTGTAGATAGTTTGACTTTTCGATATAGAGGTGATCGGCTTAAGCCATTTGGTTACCTGCATGACGGGATGTATCAGTTGTTATATTGGAACATATTTTCCCTTTTTCTGTTGTGTAGATGATTGATTTCTCACTTAGTATTTACGATCTTCTTTATTTGATTGAGTGATATTTACTTGCATGGAGCACTTTTAAGCCAATGACGGATAGGCTCCCACACGTTGATCCTCAATGAGATAGTATAGTTTGATCATCTTGGTCATCATTGGGTTCCTCTTTAGTCACCAAGGTAAACTAGTATGCCTATGCTTTTTGAGTTGTTGATAGTTTGACTTTTTGATACAGAGGTGATTGGCTTGAGCCATTTGGTTACTTACATGGTGGGATGCACTAGTTGCTATACTTGGGCATATTCCCTATTTTCTGTTGTCGAGCTGATTAGTTTCTCACATAGCTTCTGCGACCTTCCTTGTAAATATTATTACAAGAATGATTACTTAAAAATGACATATCAAAGTAAAACTTTTTATTAAACCTGATTTCTCAAAACAATGATTACGCTTTCATAAGGTGTGATTTTATCATTGATAATTGATGAATATTTATATACAAATAACATTAAGGGGGTGAACTTAAACTTTTACTCTAATTCAAACACCATCTCCAACTCTAATTCAAATTAATAATAGTATTTTACTTAAGCTAAACTAATAATAGTTAAATATTAATGTTTTAATTAAAGACAAACATTAACTTTTACTACCATAGTCATCCTATCTTTGATTTTTCTTGGCCAAAATTGCTATGTATTTTAGGCTTTAGTAATATTATAATAGAGATTAACAGTCAAGAAATAAGGGTTGTTGCTAAGGTTAATGTAGGTATAATTTTTAGATTTGGTTGCATTAATTAAATTTTTGTTGATATATCATGAGTCATCTGGTGAACCCTTATGCTAATCTTGTACCTTCATAATTCAATCAACATCAGTCAATTTCCTCAAAGAATTTAATAGAAAATATTTGTTGAAAATATTGTGACGATCTTGAACAATGTTGGCTAAGATATAAGGGGTGGCTAGATGATAATCCACCACATAATATAGAACTTTAGGATATTTTTCATATTTTCATAAGGGTTGGGTTTAACTCCCTCAATCTCATCAATTTCTTTTGGTTAATTTCATGATAAAATACCAGAGGAGTTTTACGAGTTTTGAAGGCTTTTGTAGGAGGAAATAATAACACCTTCTTCGATTGTATATCAATAACAATTCTTAATTGTGACCATGGGGGTATGCATGTAAATTCAAAAAACCATAGAAGGCCAGCCAACAATCTATTAATAATAGCAATGGCAAAGCAAAGCCACATAGAAACCCACTGGTAAGTGCAACGACTATTCCAAAATTCAGAATTTTAAATTAAAGAGAAATTTATTGTTTGGGCAGAATCGAAAAGCTACGGTTCTTTCTATATAAGACTTTGTTTGCATTATCTTTGATAGCTTCTAGGCTTTAGATTTGTATAGTGATGGCTTTTTTCAAGTAATAGGTTTTGTGACTGTTTTCTGATTTAATACGTGTCATGGTCCATTAACATTTGTCCATTATATCTTTTAGAGGGCTGAGTTTTATTTTCCAAAAGTGGAACAACAGCCATGTATCTCAACAATGATGGCACTTTTACCTCTCATCGAAGCATTTGATCACATATCAAATTTTAAAGCATGGAAATGTGATTGTGAAAGTTTCAGTTGTTGCCTCCTTATGAGAGATCATAAGGATTATAGCACTAGATGCTCATTACAATGATAATCAAATGAAGGTACTCATAATTGAACTACTTAATATGCTAAATCATGCAATTTTCTTTTGTTTCAGATGTTAAAAGTTATTAATTCACTACTGCAAAAATAAGTTATGGTTTCACTTTTAAAATAATGACACCATATGACTTAAAATCCACAAAGATGACACATCATATAAAAATTTTCAATTAGGATCGATGATTTTAATTTTAGGTTTATAGTGTTAGTTTTCGAAAAGTGACACCATATAAAATATTTTTTTTAAATATTATAACTTAATGGGCCAACTTTGAGAATAATGATAGTATATAAAAAGGTCATTGTTTCCACATACCCACAATTCAAAAAAATCTCATTCCATAACCCTAACCAAAATGTTCTTCTACCTCTTCTCACATCCATAATTAACACACAATTGCACTTCTCTACTTCGTGGACTTCCAGGTAACCCAAAATCTCTTAGATATATCATTTTCATTTTTTTTTGTATTAATGTCAAAATCTTTATTAGCACAATTGATTTATATTCATTGATTTAGTATATCTGTAATGTGGATCGTGTAAATAGTGGTTATTTTATTGAGTTGTAGGAAAGTAAAAAATAGGTTTAACATTCCATCATATCTTCTGTTTCATTTTTAAACCCATAAACCCCAAAATGAATGAAAATAAAAAAAAAAATGAATGATTTTTTTTTTTTTTTTTAATATCTTTCATACTTAGAATGAGAGATAAACAT
>BKBX01006354.1:397352-416358 GCA_008326845.1 Vitis x labruscana x Vitis vinifera | reverse complement strand
TTTTTTTTTTGTAGGTGATTTCTTTAGTTGGAATGTTTTGATCAATAGAAATCATCAAAGCATATTTGATATTTGTTGAGATGATTTCAATTATATTTTCTTTAACATGCCTTCAAGTATGTTGTTTACTTGGCAATTTTTAATCTTTCTAAACAAACAAGTGGTTAAGTTATATATGTTATTAATTGTCTGATGTCTTGCTTCCATCACTAATTGAATTTTGTCACTATTTTTATTGTTGTGTTGGAACTTAATTTTACTTGTTTCTACATGTGCTCCTAGATGGACAAAATTTTAATTATCGTTTCCTTTTGATCATTCTATGTTTAATAATAAGAGAACTTGCTTGTAAAGGTGAGACCAATTTGGGAAATTGCTTAAAAACTGATAGAGATGCTCTTACTCACTTCAAAAATGGTCTCAAAAGTTCTAACAATTGGCTTTCATCATGGAGAGGGCTTGATTGTTGTCAATGGGAAGGAATTGATTATGAAAATAAAACAAGAACTATTGTTTCAGTTGATCTTCTTAAGCCATATTCTCCCAAAGAAGCATATGAGAATGGGACCTCTATGAACTTGTGTGGAGAGATTGGACGTTCATTAATAGAACTCATATCCTTGAGATATTTAGATTTGAGTGATAACTCATTTTAATGTATTCCAATTCTTGAGTTCTTTGTATTTTTTAGAATTTACAATATCTAAACCTATCAAATTATGGGTTCAATGGTGCAATTCCTCCTGGTCTGGGAAACCTCTCTAATTTGAAATTTCTCGATCTTTCTAGCCATCAATCTTTTAATTTAATTGTTAATTTTGAATCCTATGATTTATATGTTACTGATCTTGAATGGATCACTAGTCTTGTTTTACTTTACCAATAATGCCAAGTTATCTCTAGTGTTTTCCTCTACCTAATGCTTCTAAGCTTCTCTTGTGGGTGATTTCTATTGTTTTGATAAGCAACAATCATCATACCATATTTGATATGAATTTTCAAGTATGC
This sequence comes from Vitis x labruscana x Vitis vinifera, assembly GCA_008326845.1. Taxonomy (NCBI): domain Eukaryota; kingdom Viridiplantae; phylum Streptophyta; class Magnoliopsida; order Vitales; family Vitaceae; genus Vitis; species Vitis x labruscana x Vitis vinifera. The sequence goes on along the minus strand of BKBX01006354.1, from coordinate 415,350 downwards.
CATCCACTTGACATGTTTTAATCTTATTAAACTTTTGATTGATTAAAATAAATGTGTTATTTAATATCTAATAACTTGATGTTCTGATTACTTATCAAATTTCATCATTATTTTGATTCTTCTATTAAAACTTAATAGTAATTACTTGTTTTTATAGGTGTTCTTAGATGGAGAAAATTTCAGTTCTTGGTTTCCTTTTGGTAATTTTATGTTTAATAACAAGAGATCTTGCTTGTAAGGGTGAAACCCTTGAGGGAAATTGCTTAAGAGTTCATCGAGAAGCTCTTCCTGACTTCAAAAATGGTCTCAAAGATTCTTCTAGCAGAAAACTTTCATCATGGATAGGAGGCAATTGTTGTCAATGGGAGGGAATTGGTTGTGAAAATAACACAGGAGTTCTTATTTCAATCAGTCTTCATAACTCATATTCTCCTAAAGAAGCATATGAAAATTGGAGCTCAATGAACTTAAGCGGGGAGATCCAACCTTCTTTGATAGAACTCAAATCTTTGAGATCTTCAGCTTTGAGTGGCAACTCATTTGAGCACATCCCAATTCCTAAATTCTTTGGATCTTTGAAAAATTTACAATATCTAAACTTATCAAATTGTGGATTCAAAGGTGCAATTCCTCCAACCTTGGAAAACCTTTCTAATTTGCAATATCTTGATCTTTCTTTCGATGAATCTCAGTTATTTGTTAAGGACCTTGAATGAATGACTAATCTTGTTTCTTTAAGGCATCTCAAGTTGAACTATGTCAACCTGTCAATGGGAGGATCTCACTGGATGGAGGTATTCAACAAGGTTTCATTTTTAACAGAGTTGCACCTACAAGATTGTGGGCTCTCCAATTCAATTTCATCTCTAAACTCTATCAATTTTACTTCACTATTTGTCATAAGCATTAGTGGCAACTCTTTTCGGTCAAAGTTCCCAATATGGCTTCTAAACCTTAGCAGCCTTGTATACATTGATGCAAGCTCTAATAAGTTATACGGGCAGATTTCACCTGGCCTTAGGGAACTACCTAACTTGCAACACTTGTATCCATCTGAGAACTAAAATCTCACAGGTAGTTGCTCTCAACTGTTAAGTGGAAGTTGGAAGAAGATAGAATTTCTGAATTTGGCATACAATAAATTTCTTGGTACATATTTTGCTTAGAAAAATTATTATTGTTTATTGATTTTGATACATCAAAATAATGTAGTGGTTCTAATAATTATTCTGACTTTCCAATAATTATTTTGATACATCAAAATATGTTTTTAAAAAATATTTCGCATTAAATTATTCTGACTTTCCAATAATCTCTTACTTTTATCATTAAACCATCAAAGCAACTTCAATCATCTTCTCACCACTCATTAAATTATTTTCTCATAAACTCTCTCTTTCTTTTCATTTTTTTTTAGAAAATTATTTTAAATTAAATTATTTTGACTCTTGATGATGCATGATTTGTCATAAATTCATTGCGCAATTGACCAATAAAGGGGAATTTTTAGGGCTTTTAATGTATTTGAAAGATTACACTACAAAATATAGGTTTGGGTTGTAAACAATTTTTAAATTAGTTTTCTAAAATCAATTTTTGAGTTTTTTTTAATAGTTTTACAAATATTATAATGTATTTTGTTTCTTGTAAATAGTTTTAAAATATTTTTTCAAAATCAAATTTTAAGTTTTTTATAATAATTTTTACAAATATTATATTATATTTTGAAACAAAATTTTGTTTGGAAACTTTAATTTCTAAAAACAATTTTCTCAATTTATTCCATGTAGACACTTGTTTCTAAAAATATTTTAAATTATATTTTCTCCACTCATTTGATAATGCATTAAGAAAGCAAAGTTTCTTAAATTTCTCTTGAAATTTCTTATTTTTCATAAAATAAGTAAATAAATAAATGAAATTATTTTTATACTCTTTGATGATGATTGCAGGTACAATTCACGAATGCTCAAGTTAGCTGGAAAAACTTACATATCTGGATCTATCTAACAACAAGCTTCAAGGCATTATTCCTGTTTCTTATAGGATATTCAAAAATTTGAATGAGATGCTGCTTGGATTGAATGAATTGAATGGGAGTCTCCCAACTAGTTTTGGACAACTTTCTAACTTGGTTATCTTGGAACTTATTGGGAATTGCTTGACTGGAATTCTTTCTGAAGAACATTTTTTGTTTTGAATGTTAGTTCCACCTGGGTCCCCCTCCCCCTTCCAAATCTCTGATCTGAATATGACTTCATGCAATTTAGGACCTTCATTTTCGACTTGGCTCAAGTTTCAAAAGGTGGTCAACACTCTCACTCTGTCAAATGCTAGCATCTCAGGTTCCATACCCAATTGGTTTTGGAATATTTCTTCTCAACTAAGATTTTTATCTCTTTATTTCAATCAGTTACAAGGTCACTTACCAAATCAGTTGAGTAGGATCTCTTTGACATTTATTGATTTTAGCTCCAACCTCTTTGAGGATTCAATTCTTCTACCAAACCTTGGGTGCCTCATACTTGATCTATCCAAGAATAAATTTTTTGGTTCTATCCCAACCAAGATAGGTGAATCCATGTCAAACTTGAAATTCCTTCTTCTTTCAGGCAATCAAATAACAGGAATCATCCTAGAGTCTATAGGATATATGAGCAGTCTTGAAATCCTTGATCTTTCAAGGAATAGTTTGACAAGAAGCATTCCTTCATCCATAAGTAATTGCTCTTACCTGATATTTCAGAGCCTCGAAGAGAACAATTTATTCAGGACTATTCCAAAATCTTTTGGCCAGTTAATATGGCTTCGATCACTTCACCTAAGCAAGATCGATCACTTCACCTAAGCAAGATCGATCACTTCTTCACCTAAGCAAGAACAAGCTTTGAGGGAAACTACCTTCATCTTTCCAAAACCTGTCAATGTTGGAAATCCTTGATCTCAGTTACAACAAATTATGGGGTAATATTCTAGCATGGATTGGAGCTTCTTTCACATCCCTTAGAATTCTTGAGTTGAGGTCGAATGCATTTTCTAGAGGGCTTCTTTTTTATTTGTCAAATTTAAGTTCACTACATATTTTAAACCTTGCTGAAAACAAATTGAGTGGTAGCATTCCATCCACTTTGGGTGATCTTAAAGCAATGGCTAAAAATAAATATTTAAGCCCCTATCTATACAGGTTGTATATATCATTCAAATCCTTTGAAGATAGTTTGATTGTGAAAACAAAAGGCCAAGATCTAGAATACAAAGAGTTTCTTTCTCTCGTAGTTAGCATAGATATATCCAGCAATAACTTTAGTGGAGAGTTTCCAAAAGAAATAACAAAATTGTCTACTTTGATGATTCTCAACTTGTCAAGGAACCACATTATTGGCTTAATTCCGCAAAACATATGGAGGTTACATGAATTGACATCTCTTGATCTATCTGATTACTACCAAAAAGTGCTATTTTGTAGACCTAATTATAATGGTTTTAAGCACCTTTGAGTAGTAATCATATTCATTTAACCCAATTAATTCATTAAGGTCCTTAGTAATTGGTTTTAACCATTTAGTGGCAAGTTTACATGTTTTTATCAGCTTATGAATCAATTCAAGCATGCCAAATGATGGAGGAGCTATTTGGAATCCATGGAAAAGCAATGAAGAGCTCAAATTCATGAAGAACCAAGCTTTGGAGCCTCATAATCCTTTGCCTTAGTTGTTCAAAGGAATGCAAGGAGGGAACAACAGAGAGAGGAAAAACAGAGTGAAGAAAACAGAGGACAGCAGCTGCAGTCTTCTTGTGCACTTTTGGAGCACTTCCCGAAGTCCATTTTCTACATAATATATACCATTTCAAAGATCAGGAAGTCAAGAATCCAACGCTTCAAACCGTGTACGATTTGGAGCTGAAATGAGGAAGTTACAGCCTTTGGAAGATGACTGCTCCAAGCTGAAGGAAGGATTCAGCAAAGTGTTGCGAAATCACCCTTTTGTTGCGGAATGATTTCGCAGCCTTTTTGCACGGTGCTTTGGATTTCCCTTGAAGTTTCACGCCGCGATGGAAGCCAAACACCACAAGATGAAAGCCAACTTCGCAGCGGTGCGAGTTCAGCTTGTTGATGCGAAAATATTCCGCAGCCTTCTTGAGTGTCTGCGAAATCTCGCAGACACCATTTTCTCCTGCGAAATGGTTCTTAGTGCTTCTCGATATTTGCCACCGACTCTTTTGGATATTTTTCTTCAGATATTTTTGTATAAATTTCCATTTCCTCCTTGTATTCAGCCACTCATGTAATTCCTTAGCTAGGAAGTATCCAAGGAAGGGTAAATTACCTTCCTATATAAACTCTCTTGCATCCACTGTAAAAGGGGGGATGTGAGATATATGTAATCCAATATATAGAATCAACGAACAGAGCACTTGCTCTGTTTTTCATATATATTCTTGTTTTCTCGTTAGTTTTCTTTCTAGCCAACCAAACTCTGAGGATTTTTCCTCAGAGGATGAGAGGCTAAGCTTTTTGTCTCTTGGAGTAAGGAAAGCCAGGTAAGTTTCCACATGCATAATTTGGAAGTTTTGTTGTTTTAGTTTTTAATGAAGAGAAAGTGTGACCCGTTAATGGTTTTTATCTTTTTAGTTAACTTAAAATGCCTTTAATTCACCTGGGCCAACACTTGGTAAGGCAAGTGATTTCCGTCCATGGAGATGCACTAGTTTACCCCTTGCGAGCCTTTGGGAGGTGACTTGAAGGTAGGATTTTCTAGAATAGCCAACACTTGGTAAGCTTTTGGACTCCAAGGAGACATCCATTAGTTATCTCTTGCGAGCTTTTGACGGGTAATCCAAGGTTAAGGATCACCTTGAATGGCAAGTGCTAGGTGAGAGGTATGAGTCATTGCAAGGTGCATCAGTGAGAGGGATTTAGTGTTTGAACCCATTAATGGGAAGCATCTGTACAACACCGGTTAGAGAATTAACTATATGTTAATTCTCTAATGCGAGGAAAAGAAACAAGTGACCGGAACTCCCTTTTTGTATGAGGAATCTGAGCCTAGTGATCTGAAACTCCAAGAAACACTTTTCTTTGTAAGTAAAATCAGTTACTATTTTTTGGTTAGTTTAAAACCAAACCTTTTTTCATTCAAACAAGTTTATGTTTTCTTTTAAAGCTAACCTTGAAATGAAAAGGCACCAATTCACTTTGAATTGATATCATTTGCAAAGTGAAAACCCATCCCAGTGAACGATCCTAGAGCCACTATGCTATAGTAGCTTTGTCTTTGCTACCCTAGTATATGGTGTAATAGGTTATAAATTTTGTTGATTAATCCCTCAATCAAGGAGCACCAGCTGGACACGAATCAGCTGAGACACCAATTGGGCACGAATCAAATGGCGTCGTTGCAGGGAATCGAACCTCGAATCAGATGGTGCCATTGCCACTGCCGCTGCTAGGGACGAATCAAATGGCGCCGTTGCCGGGGATCGAACCTCGAATCAGATGGTGCCATTGCCACTGCCGCTGCTAGGGATGAATCACTATCAAGTAACAATCTATTCGGGATCATTCCTTCGAGCATGTCTTCATTAACATTTTTAAGCTATTTGAATTTATCAAACAACAACTTCTCTGGCAAGATCCCCTTTATAGGACAAATGACAACTTTTGATGAACCTGCCTTTGCTAGAAACCCTTGTCTTTGTGGACCTCCGCTTGTAGCTAAATTCCAAGGTGATTATTTAGATCAAAGGCAAGGGAAAAGCAACATTGATGATGAAAATGATAATAAATTCATTGATCAGTGGTTTTACTTAAGCATTGGGTTAGGATTTGCAATGGGCATTTTAAGTCCATTTTTTATTTTAGGAATCAAGAAATCTTAGTGTGATGCCTATTTCAATTTGGTGGATAAAATTATTGACAAATCATTGTGGCTAAGAATAAGGGGAAAAATTATTGACAAATCATTGTGGATAAGAAGAAGGGGAACAATTGGTCGAAATCATAGATGGCGATGATAGTTTTGTTTGTAATTCTATGTATACTCAATTGTATGATTGCAAGCTTTAGAAGTGACATAATCATATTTGTAAAGAACCAATATTTTAAGATTGAGAAGAATATCAACCTTTATTTCATTCAAAGACATATTTTGCTCTATGCTTATGGAAAAGTGTCAAATATTTGAAATGAACACTCAAATATTTTTCAAATCATATTTTTGAAAATAAATTTTTTTATTAATGTTTAATTTTCATGATATTAATGAAAAATGTTTGAACATAGATATAAATGATAAATTTTATTAAAATTTCAATCTATTTATTGAGTTTTTCCAAAAATTTTGTCTAACTTAAATGGAAAAAAAATCAAGACCCGCTACCAGTTTACCAAAATAAGCTTTAAAGAAGTTTCAAAGAAAACCCAATATAAACTAGTACCACCTCTTCCTATCTCCTTGCCCGCACTTAAGGTGGGCTTAGTCTAGCACAAATAGGCTAGTCAAGGCCTATCTTGGAGGCCGATTAATTTAATGGATCAGACATGAGCCCAGTTTTTGAAAGGTTGAGGTTTTGTCAACCAATCTGCCTTTGGGCTATATTTTAAAAATAAAATATATTTAAGTCATATTCAGTTTTTTTTTTTATGACATTTTTGTTAATTTATGATAAATTCTTTTTTTTTTATTTAGTTATATATTATGAAAACTAAATTGGATTTGAGTATTTGAAGTTTAGGATTGAAAAGAAAAAGGAGAAATAAGTATTTATCATATTTGACCAATGTTTTCAGAATCGGACCAATCATTGAACCGGAAAAGTTACCGGTTCACTGTTCACTATTCATTGGTCAGACCAACGGTCGAACCGATGATGTCATAAATATATAATTTATAAATTATCAAAAGTTAAAACAATTTTAAAAATTAAAATAATAATTTATATATTATTTAAAAATTAAAATTTTATTTAAAAATAAGAAAATTAGTTCCAAATTAGAAATTAAAATTAAAATCATAATTTTAATTTAAAATGTTAATATTTATTTTTAAATAAAAAACTTATTTTAAAATCAGAAATTAATTTAAAATGGTAATTTTTTACCATTAAATCATATCTCATACATATAAAAGGCATTTTAAAATTTTTACTTTATCAGCTCCCCTTGCACAACACCATTGTAGGGGGAGCAATCTGACTATGAGGGGTTGCCTTGCTGACATCACCGTTGTAAGATTAGTCCACTTGATGAGTCACCACTACCGATACCAAAGCTTTTCTCTCCAATAATACTCGATTCATTAAAAACTGATCGGACTAGTCTGTCCCTCGGTTTCGACGGTTCAATGATGGTTCAGAGGCTGGCCGATTCAAATGGGTAAACCAAACTGGACTGGTGACCGATCGACGGTCAAATTGGTCGAATCGGCCTATCCAGTCCGGTTTTTAAAATGTTGTATTTTACCTTAATCTATTTAACATATTAAATGACAAATAAGAAAAAGATAAATATTTTTAAACAAAAAGGTATTCATGTATGCCTTAGCATTTCTTTTGGATATTCAAATCCAAAATATAAATATTTTTTTGTTATGTATTTTAAAACAATTTTTTTTTAACAATTTTATCTAAAATGTGTTTTTTTTTTCTTGTTATGGGTTTTGGTCAATTTCTATCCCATCAATTTTATTTTATTTTGGAATTTTTATATGATATTTTTTATATTTTCATAAAATCCAACTACTAATATTTTGTAAATTTTTTTATATTTTTATCCTTGCTTTGTATGATTTTTCTTAGAAAAATTGTTTATTATGAAAGAAATTAAATATTAAAAGTAGTCAAAATATTGAAAATATATTTATCAAATTTGTGAACAAGCCTTTAAAATTGGGAAAATATTTTTTTTTTCTAATTTTAGTTCCAAATATTTATTCAATATCCAAAAAATTACTTTATTAAAAAGTTGTGTGTTTTTATTGATTACCATTTCAACATCTCTATTCCCTTTTTACATTTAGAGCTATATAACAAATCTCCAAATTTATTTATCTCTTTTATAAAAGGAATGAAGACTTTGAATGTTGAAATTTTTTATGGTACTTTTATTATATATATATATATATATTCATATTTTTTCATGAAAGGTCCAATTTAAAATTTAAAATTCATTTCCTCACTTTTATTTTTCCTGACATTTTCTATTAATCCAAATGGGGCTAAGAAATTTCTATCCAATTCAATGATTTTGAGCTTGCTTAAAGAAAAAAAAAATCAATAATCATACATTAATATGATTTATCTTACGCCATTAGTGAGCCCAAATCTTTTGGGTTGAATCATGAATGAAGGCTCAATTTTAAAACCCAAGTCGAGGTCAGAAGCTTGAACACAAGGGTTTTCTGGGCCAAGTAACCTAGCCCCTTTCTCTTCACTTAAGGCTAAAAGTAAAAATATAATAGCTAAGTTAACAATAAAAATATAAAATAATAAAGAAATTTCAGATGTCATCTGGCTCAAAGTTTCAAACTAAAATAAAAAAATAAAAAACTTATTTTATATTTCAGAATATATAAAATATAATTTAATTGGTAATATTTAATATTTTCTTGAGAAATTCTATTCTTTTTATTCATTTTACCAAGATTTTAATTTTTTTTTTTTTGGTTTTTCTTTTTTATATCAAGAATCATGATTAATAAAACTTTCTCAAGCCCCAAAGAATTTTAGTTTTTTTTAATTATTATTATTATTTTTTTGTTTGCACAAAGTTGCACAAGCCAAACTATATTATTATTTTTAATTTAATTTAATTTTGTTTTTTTTTAGTTTTTTCCTTCTTTTTTTTTTTTTTGTTCTTTTATGTTTTTGTTGCCTTCGTAGGATTATCTAATGGGGGGGAACTTACTTTATTCTTCAAAAGAAAAAAATCAAAAGTAAAAAGAATATGAATATTATAAAAATTAAGGGGAATAAAACATTAGTCAAATATTATTTTAAAAGTGTGTGTAGACCCCTCTTATAGACCAAATGATATTTCTTACCATCTCGGAAGAGTTGGGCATTTTATTTGGAGGAGTGAGGAACGGCCTCTACAAAGGAGCGGATTGCATGGGACGTGTGGCAAAGACATCACTACCTCGACATGGTGGTGGTTGAGGATGGAGACCTTTTTGTTGAACGGTCAACAGTGGGATTGGTAGAGGCTTAAAGGAGAAGAAAATGGTTGAATGGAAAAACAGGCAGAGATGAGTCATTTTGAAAAGAGGGTGCAGAAAAAAAAAAAAAAAAAAAGTGGTTGTAGGAAACAAAGTGAGTACTAGCTGAGAGGAAAGGAGAACGAGAAAGCAGATAGAGACTTTTGCTAAGTTTGAAGAAGCTATGAAATCAAGTGCTTGAAGCTAAGCAATCCTTGCTCAAAGGGAGTCGTTCAGGTACAGTCGCGGAATACTCTGTACTCTCCCATTTTTACACCATTCTACTTTGTTTCTTGCAAATATTTGGGTTTGTCTTTGATGATTAAGTGTAGACATTAGAAAACATGCATACCTAAAATAATTCGCATACGCTTTTTGTTTGTTCCCTTTATTTATATAGAACCTGAAATCATGCTCTGTTTCTTTGCTCTGTTTTAGTTTCTTTGTAAGATGTCTACAACCATGTTTTTTATTTATATTTTGAATCCATTTTGGCTACCCCGATCAGTTTTCTAGCTCATTGACAAACCATAAGATGGAGCAAGGTTAAATGGTCTTTGGTTTGTTTATTTATGCTCTGTTTTGGTCTTTGCTATCCTCTATATTTGTATTTTTCTTTTTTTTTGGCATGTTTGGGGTGATGAGTATTTCAGCTGGGTTGGCCATCTTGGTTGTGATGTTTCTAGGAGAATCCCATATACACTATTCTTCATAAAGAAGAAAATGTTCAGATACCCTTAGAGTAGAGGATTGTCCCCCCCCCCCCCCCCCCCCCCCCCCCCCCCCCGAAAACCTAGTTCAATCTTTGTCACTATGAAGCATGCTAACACAAACACTGAATCTTGGAACTAGAGAAGCCTGATGCTCCTTAGAATCTGGTTTAGCGTCAAATCTGAAATTTTGAGAAGGTCCTAACACGATGAATGCAATGCTTAGGTTGCTAAATCTCTCCCTGCTCCTAAACACTTTGAGTATTGTGTAGGAGACTATGTCACGTTTATGCTTATTAATGGGATTGACTACCAAATATCATGCTGTTGAACAACAAAACTAGTTGTACTAGCTTCTATTATTAGCTGGTTGTTAAGCTGATTAGTTTGGTTGTTGGTTATATTGTTATCCTTTGTATATTATATATACCATTCATAATGAATAGAAAGATATCTCTTCAGCTCAAATATACAAAGTTGTTATTCTGTTAAGTTGGTATCAAAGTTGAATTAGCGTTGGCAGTAGCTTCTTGACCTTGATAACTAAGGTCAAACTGATGATAGCATTTTTAATGTTATGTGTCCAGGTTTCCTGTCCAGGTTTCCTGCAGACCTGATAGATCGGTTTGTTCTTGGACTGATTTCCTTCTCCTCCTCCACCTCGCGAACCACGAGGCTGTCCACGGTAATTGCCATTGCCTCTATTATAACCAAAGTTGAAGGAGTTTTCCTCCTTGGCAGCATAGTGAGCACTAGCGCCATTAACATCCACATGTGTAGTTGATTCACAACTTTAAATTCTTTGTTCATGATTTTGTAACATGAACATAACACGTTGAAGTGTTATATGATCTTTAGAGGTTATATTCACCACAACAAACTCATATTCTAGACCAAGACTAGATAAAATGTAAAGAATAACCTCATCATCAAATATTGGTTTACCAGCAGCAATTAAACATTCTACTAATGTACGTTTTTTTAAGGCATATTCATCAATAGGTGTAACACCTTTCTTAAGTTGTAATTGTTGACGCAACTGAAGAATTCTTGCCTTAGATTGAATTCCAAGTACCTCATGAAGCGTGCTCCAAATCTCTGTTGTTGAAGTACACCGTATAACATGTCCAAGCATTGCCTCAGAAATGGATCCAATTAAACAGCTAACAAGAAATTGACCCTAACGAGTCCAATAGAGGAAATCAGGATTTTCAACAAACACTTAAGGATCCTTTGCATTAGCTACCATGGCAGGTGGACGGACATGATCACCAGTTAAAAATCCTTCAAGACCATACGCTCAGACTATAGGAAGAATCTATGACTAATATGAAGTTTATAACCATTACCGATAACCAATTTCTCTTTGTCGTTGTAATTATTCTTGCTGGCCAAATTAGAGTTGTCAGTTGTAATATGATGTGTAGCTCCACTGTCTAGAAACCAAGAATTGTTGTTTGGATCACCAATATCTGATGATGAGGTTATTCTATGTCAATCGTACTATGTTCTCATCAGATGTCTTGTGATGCTTGTAAACTAAGCAAAATTCATCAAGAATCTTTTCCTTCTATTGCCATCAAAACTAATAAACCTCTTCAATTGATACACTCAGATGTGTGGGATCCTTCTCCTAATATTTCCATTGAAGGTTATCGATTTTACTTACTGTTTGTAGATGATTTTAGTCATTTTTGTTGGATATATCTTGTGAAACACAAGTCTAAGGTACCTTCTATATTTCTTAAATTCCAAGTTTTTGTTGAAAAACAACTTTCTTCTAAGATTTTAGCCTTGCAAACAAATTGGGGAAGGGAATTTCGGCTCTTATTACCTATTCTTGAAAAATCTGGTACTCTTTTTCGACACTCTTGTCCCTACACCCATCAACAACAAGGAAGAGTCGAGTGAAAGCATCGTCATATCATTGATCTTAGCCTCACACTTCTTGCCCAAGTTGTTATGCCCTTAACATTCTGGTGGGATGCCTGTGTGTCTTCTATTTTCATCATCAACCGATTATCTACAAAAGTTCTAGCAAATTTCCAATCTCCTTTTGAAACTTTTTTTGGTTTTAAACCTGATTACTCATTTTTCAAAGTTTTTAGTTGTTCTTGTTATCCTTACTTACGTCCTTACAATTCTCACAAGTTTTCTTTCAAATCCACTAAGTGTCTTTTTTCTTGGTAATAGCCCTACTCATAAAGGGTATAGATGCCTGAGTCTTTCTGGTCGAATTTATGTTGCTAAGTCAGTCACATTCAATGAAAATGACTTTCCTAACTCTACATTGTTTACTCAACCCAATACTCCACAGCAGTCTTTTATCCACAAGTTTAGTTGTCCATCATATGTGTTGCCTTATTGTCCTCTGGTTTCTCCACCTTCTACTCATTTAGCTACTTCATCTTCTCAACTCCATATTTCTTCTTTTGCCAATATGTCTAATACTTTTACTGTAGTTGTTACCGATACTCCAATGGCTCTTACCCTGCCTGTCTCTAATGCTTTATCTGACAATGCATGCTCTAGTTTTTCTAATTCTATGATAGGTTCTGCTTCACTGCCCTCCTGTCCTGCTACTAGCACTATAGTTCCTATTGTTGACAACATAGTTTCCACAACTTGCACACATGTTGTTCAACCTATTACTGCTACTATGTCTCAACCTCTCCTCCACACTTCTACCAATATTCATTCTATGCAGACAATGTCTAAAAGTGGCATTTACAAACCTAAGGTTTACACAGCTGTTGTTGTTTTGCTAGATCACTTCCAAGAGCCTCTAGTGTTTCAACAAGCTTTAAAATTACCTCACTGGAAAATAACAATGGAGGCTAAATATTCTACCTTTGTTCGTAATGGTACTTGGCAGTTGGTTCCTAAAACTGAAGGAATGCATATTGTTCAGAATAAATGGATCTTTAAAACCAAGTTGAAGGCTGATGATTCTTTGGATAAATTCAAAGCCAAATTGGTTGCTAAGGGGTTTCAACATCATGCCAATGTAGATTTCTCAGACACATTTACTCCAATTGTCAAAGCTCCTACTATTCGAATAATTTTTAGTCTTTTTGTCGCTTACAATTGGGACATACAATAGGTCGATATCAATAATGCCTTTCTAAATGGCATTCTTCATGAAGATGTCTATATGTGTCAACCTGCAGGGTTTGTTAGTTCTACTCATCCTACTCAAGTCTGCAAGCTGATTAAGTCACTCTATGGGCTTAAACAAGCTCCTTAAGCTTGGTTTGTTCAACTTCGCAGTGCTCTAGTCTCATGGGGATTTCAGCCTTCTATTTCTGATAATTTCTTATTTCGCGCTCAAAAGAATGGTCATTTGGTTTTGGTATTAGTATATGTTGATGATATCCTACTAACTAGCGATAGTTATGCACTCATTCATTTTGTGATTCAGGCTCTCACTTTTCGGTTTGCTTTGAAGACTCTTGTTTCTATTAGTTACTTTCTTAGATTTGAAGCATTTAGAGATAGCTCCGATCTCTATCTCAATCAATCCAAATATATTTCTGATTTACTTGTCAAGAAAAACATGGTTCATGCTAAACCATCCTCTACACCAATGGCTCTTGGTCAGAAAGTTGCTCTTGAAGACAGTGCTCCTTTTCCTGATGTCACCTTGTATCACAGCACCATCTGTGCTCTCCAATACTTAACTTTAACTCGGCCTGACATATCTTTCTCGGTTAATAAGTTGAGCCAATTTCTTAAGGCTCCTACACAACATTATTGGAGTGCTTGTAAATGTCTCTTGCGCTATGTTAGTGGTACCCCCACTCTTGGTTTATCTTTCTGACCTACTGCTCGATTTACACTTGAAGGCTTCTCGGATGCGGATTGGGTGTGTAATGTTGATGACAGAAGATCTACAACCGGTTATTGTGTTTTTCTTGGTGGCAATTTAGTAACTCAGAGTTCTCGCCAAGAACAGGTTGTTGCAAGGTCCAGGGCTGAATCCAAGTATTGGGTGCTGGCTAGTGTTACTATGGAATTAATTTGGATAAAATCTTTACAAGATGAACTTTAACTTCCATTACAACATCGTCCCATAACTTGGTGTGATAACCTAGGTGTGCATGCTCTTGCCCACAATCCTATTTATCATTCACGCACTAAACATATTGAGGTGGATGTCCATTTCATGAGAGAAAAGATTCTCCACCATGCTCTTGAAGTTCGCTATATACCCTCTCAAGAATAACCAGTAGACTTGTTTATTAAGTCTTTGTCTCTTTCTCAGTTTCAGTTTCTATGTTCCAAACTTTCACTTTCATATCCATCATTCAGCTTGTGGGTAGATGTTGAACAACAAAACTAGTTGTACCAATTTCTGTTATTAGCTGGTTGTTAAGCTAATTAGTTTGGTTGTTAGTTATATTGTTATCCTTTGTATATTATATATACAATGAATAGAAAGATATCTTTTCAGCTCAAATATACAAAGCTGGTATTCTGTTAAGTCATGCAAACAAATGCTGGGAATTTTTAGTAATTATTTGAATGAAGAAGAAACTTGTTCAACATTCACTTGGGATTGAGGAGAGTTGAAACATAGGTTAACTAACATCTAAGTCATGCACTAGTTTACCATTGATGTCATCAGATGAAACTTCACAATTTTCTAGGCAAAAGAATTTAAATGGTAGTAATGAGATGGAAGGCAATGCTGGTTGGAAGTTTTCAAGCAGTCCATGAACACCTCATCTTGCCCTAGTCTCTCAAGCCCCATTTCTGTTTCTTCACACCTTACCCCACGTCAAACCCACTACATTCAGCTCATCACCTCAACCTTGATACCCACCATACCCATCACCATGCTCACCACCATCAGTTCATTCCCCATTTCCATACTCACTAATCCCTCCTCACGCCCCCTTTCCAGCTTATAACCCATCATACTTCCTCTAAGATCCTCATTTTCCTTTCTCCCCATGACATTCTCTTCGGATAACGACCATCAATCAACCAAAATAGCCTTTGGGGTGACCTCACCCATTCACGTACCCTCATTCGACATGATCAATAATAAAGATGGCGTCTCACCTTGGTATCAACAATTCAATATCTATTGTGTTTGAATTCTTTAGTCCACTGCTCACACCCATAGGCAAAAATGCTGCGTTTCAAAACTTGAAGATGGATTGTTAATTAACATGAGTACGTTTCTCACGTCTGGGATAGACTATGTGGTTTGGAACCATGGGAATGCTAGAAATTTCGTCCATCTACATGTGAAGCAAACTAGTTTTTGAAGATAGGTTCGTGCAGAAACCTACACCTTGGGTTGCATGTTTTGACTTTATTGAAACTGTGGAGATTTTGATGAACATGTTAGTCCTAAAAAGGAAGTTCATGTGCATGAAATATCTAACAGCTGTGGGGGTTTGCATAGGGTATTATGCCAAAGGTTGGTGGGTTGTGAGAAAAAGTCCTTGATATTCTAATTGAGTAGTTAGGAAGGAACAAGTCTGGAGTAGATGCATGGAGCATGCTAAGGAAGCCATAATGGATACACGAAGGAACAAGTCTAGAGTAGATGCATGGAGGATGCTAAGGAAGCTATAATGGATCCACAAAGATGGTTCCTCAACTACATTGGCCCACCCCTACATGGCCATGCATGGCCACCCTCAGTGAACTACCTCAAAGGGCCAAGTGTCGGTCCTTTTGATTCATTTTTTAATATTAATTTTTTTTTTAGATTTCATTCTCAAATAATTTTCAAAACTCCAATTTTTTTCAAATTTAATTTTCAAAACTCCAATTTCTTTCAAATATAATTTTCAAAACCCCAATTTTCAAACAATTTGTGAAACTCTAATTTTCAAAACTTCAATTTTCAAAACTCTAATTTTCAAATAATTTTCCAAAAATCCAATTTTCAAATTTTTTTTTTAAAAAAAAAACTCCAATTTTCAAATAATTTTTACAACTCCAATTTTCAAATAATTTTCAAAACTCTAATTTTCAAATAATTTTCAAAACTCTAATTTTCAAATAATTTTCAAAACTTCAATTCTCAAATAATTTTCAAAATTCCAATTTTTCAGATAATTTTCAAAGCTCCAATGTTCAAAACTTCAATTCTCAAATAATTTTCAAAATTCTAATTTTCAAAACTTCAATTTTCAAATAATTTTCAAAACTCTAATTTTCAAATAATTTTCAAATTTCAATTTTTCAAATAATTTTAATTGCACCCTAGTTTTCAAATAGTTTTAAGTCCTTCATTTTCTTATTCCTTTCATTAGGGTTTAGAGTCACTAAAAAATCTGTTTTAAAATAAACTTGCTACATTTCCTTTCAGGTAAGCAATGTCACAAATTTTCTTTGATTTTAAAATAATTTTTTGTTTTCCTTGATTTTTAATAAGCATGAAGGCAATTTTCATTATTCCAAAATAATGGAATTTGTGCGATTAATTCATGCAAAATAAATTGGGCTTTGGTAAGGGCCCAACATTCATAACATTTCCTTTGAAAGTGATTCAAGTGAATTGCATGATTAACATTGTTTGATTTTGATTGGTTTTGTGTGAGATATTTTACACCTATCATTATGCACTAACCCCGTTTCATTGATAGCGCATTTTTACTTACTGCTAAGGTACGATCTCATTACCACTTAGCTTATTCTCATGTATGATCTGTTTTATTATCTGATCATTTTATTGGTATCCATTGATTTCCTTGTCAATCATGCCACACTTGTCTCACCTTATTTAGTAGAGACCCATTTTTTAGGGACTTAGAGGGGTACTATGGTCTTTTACCGTGGCTTCCTAATAGGTAACCTAACCCCCGGACCCAACTTTAGTTTTTCACAGACCTATTTTTTCCTTTAGGAGTGACACTTAGGGTTTTCTTTCTTATTTTTTTCCCCTTAAAAATAAAACTAAAATAAGCAAAGACTCCTAGTATTTAAAAAAAAAATCATATTTTTCGTCAAATAAATAAGAAGTGAGTTTCACCATCGAGTGGGAACGCATTTGTGCCCAAAAATGCAGGGTCCACAGTATGATATTTTGTTTATTTGTTAAATTAGATAAATTTTTATATTAGAATAATTATAAATATGACATAAATTTTACTAAACCATTTTAAAATAAAAATATAGTAAAAAATAAAAAGAAGAATGAAAATTGCAATATAATAATAATCGCATATTATATTGAAATAATTTATTTGATTAATTACAATTATATAGGAATATTTTACTAAACTATTATATATATATATATATATATATATATATATCATAAGAAATGATATATTAGGATATACATGTTTTATCCAATAGGAGATGATATCGTAAAATATACATACTCTATCATATTCTAACAACCAAATGTATTTAGGTCATCATATTTACGATGATTGGAAAAGAAAATTAGAAGTCCCGATTCGTATCTATTGTTGTATTTAGGTTTCTTTTATAGAAAAAGAATGTGAATAACAAATTTATTAATACAGTAACGAAATCTTACCTTCACTAAAATTTTGATTCCTCTTTTCTATATAATATTGTGATATATCTCTATTCTCATGTTGTTTTCATTTCTATTCTCATATTCTAAACACGCCTTTATGTTTTATTTTTTTGAAAAAAAAAATAATAAAGTGAATCAGTCAATGGTATATCACCGTGAGTTTCCTTTTTTAAATAACTAAATTTTTAATTGACTATATTTTTTACCGCCTTGATAGTCAAAATTACAATTCATATGGGTAGATTTGGTAATTATAATTTATTTTCCACTCAAGATTTTTTGATAGAAAACCTAGTCCCATTTTGAAATTTTAAAATTAAAATATAAGAATTATGTGTGCATCCATAATCACCTAAAACATGAAAAAAAAAAATTGATAAAATGGTGAAATTAAAAAATTACTTGACAATGCATCTAATTATTAATAGAATATATTGAATATTTTTGTTGTTCTAAGCTCGATGATGTGGTATTATAATGCTTACTAATGTGGTATAATAATTTATTAATATTTTGGATCTTATTGAAAATTAATTAATTGAAAATAAATAAAATGATAATTAAGTTATTTTATTAAAAAA
>BKBX01006354.1:384332-397342 GCA_008326845.1 Vitis x labruscana x Vitis vinifera | reverse complement strand
TTTTTTTTCCTTTCTTATTTAGGTTTTGATTTGGTAAACATGAATGGATAGTTATACTATATTAACATACTAATGTGGTAGAATGGATGTATTTAATACTTTCTCATAGGTAATACAAGTATTATTAAGTAGAATATACCTAACCTTGAAGCTAAAATATCTAGACAACTAATTGTTATAAAAGAAGCGAGAAAACATTTAGAAAATGGCCTCTATTATTAGGTAGACATTGGTAGTCAAGTTGAAAAGAATACATGAATACACTAAAATCTAAGCCTTTATTATTAGGAGGACAATAGTATTCAAGTTGAAATGGATATGTGAATGCACTAAAATGTTAAAGACGTTTTTGATAAAGAGGGAAGTTTTATTGCAACGCTGATTGAAAGTTTGAAATTGTCTATAACTCAGTAAAATCTTTCCTTATTTTGGGATCACAACACTTCAATTTTGAAATTACAATAGCCCATTAATTCTTCTAAATAGGATTAAATGGATACGCACCATAAATTAAAAAGGTCATTATTGACATACTAATGTCGTAGAATAAATGTATTTAATACCTTCTCATAGGTAATTCAAGTATTATTAAGTAGAATATACTTGACCCTCAAGCTAA
This sequence comes from Vitis x labruscana x Vitis vinifera, assembly GCA_008326845.1. Classification (NCBI taxonomy): domain Eukaryota; kingdom Viridiplantae; phylum Streptophyta; class Magnoliopsida; order Vitales; family Vitaceae; genus Vitis; species Vitis x labruscana x Vitis vinifera. The sequence continues at coordinate 396,723 of BKBX01006354.1, read as the reverse complement.
AATATCTAGACAATTAATTGTAACTAAAGAAGTTAGAAAACTTTTAGAAAATGACCTCTATTATTAGGTAGACAATGGTGGTCAAGTTGAAAAGAATACATGAATACACTAAAACCTAAGCCTTTATTATTAGGTAGACAATAATATTCAAGTTGAAAGGGATATGTGAATGCACTAAAATATTGAAGATATTTTTTGATAAAGAGAGAAGTTTTATTGCAAGTCTAATTGAAAGTTTGAAATTTTCATTAACTTGTAAAATCTTTCCTTATTTTTGGATAACAACACATGAATTTTGAAATTTTTGGAAATTTTGGAAGGTTTTTCTTTTTTCTTTTTATTTTTTTAAAACCAATTCTTTTCTCTCTTGGAGTTACCATGGTTAAGACTTGAACGAAATTTAACTAATATTATATAAATTAAATTTATAGTTTTTTCATAAAATCAAAATTAAAAAATTATGCTTGAAAAAAAATTTACCCAAAAAAATTTTTGGTTTTTTATTTTTTGAAAAGTTGTTTAAATTTTTTTTTCAAACATCCTTCTTTTTATAAAATATTAAAAATGTATTGACTGCTTGGCCCTATGATTTAAAATAATTTCCAATTTCAAAAACAAAAAATTATAATATTGTTTGATTGTTATTTTGTAGAAATGGTTTTTAAAAAGAAAGCAAAATAGATAATAGTTTTTAGAAAATTGTTTCATATTTAAACATTAATTAGGTTTTTATAAAACCTTTTTCATAGAAATGTTATTAATAAAAGCCTAAACCCTAGACCCTCTGAGATCCGAATACTTTATTATAACCCAACTAGACCCATCTCTCCTTTTTACATCATTATCATTCCTCAACTTGCATAGGCTATGCTTGATTCCTAGAAAATTTGAGGGAAAATACAGGAGAAAAAAAAACAGAGGAAAAGTAGAAAGAGAAAAAATCAAATAAAATAAAAAATAGATTTAAAATTAATAAATTATTTTGTATGTGTTACTTCAAATCTATTTAACTTATTTTTCATCTTCTATGTAAAGATTAAATAATTTTAAAATATATAAATTTCTAATTAATTTTAATTATATTTTATTTTATTTTTTTTGCATAGTTTTCATAGTGAAACAAAATATGAGAAAATTAGTTTCTTTTAACATTTTTTCTTTCCTAAGTACTTTCTATGAACCGATCATAACCTTAATTTTTAGAGTATACTTGATATGCTCACAAGAGGCTCAAGACAAAGGTTTGAAAAATTAAAAGATAAAAAGAAATTTGCTAATAATTGAAGATGCTAGCTCCTCCTTGTATGCTCGAAAGCTAAAAGATAATAATTCCACATCTTATTCCATGTACATGAAGGCTTATTAACATACTAATGATTTGATAAATATGAATGGATAGTTATACTATATTAGCATACTAATGTGGTAGAATAGATGTATTTAATACCTTCTCATATGTAATACAAGTATTATTAAGTAGAATATACCTGACCTTGAAGCTAAAATATCTAGACAACGAATTGTTAGAAAAGAAGCGAGAAAACTTTTAGAAAATGACCTCTATTATTAGGTAGACAATGGAGGTCAAGTTGAAAAGTGCCTTTATTATTAGGTAGACAGTAGTATTCAAGTTGAAAGGGATATATGAATGGACTAAAATGTTGAATACATTTTTTATAAAGAGAGGAGTTTTTTTGCAACTCTAATTGAAAGTTTGAAATTGTCAATAACTTATAAAATCTTTCCTTATTTTGGGATCACAACACTTGAATTTTGAAATTACAATAGCCCATTAATTCTTCTAAATATGATTAAATGGATACGCACCATAAATTAAGAAGGTCATTATTGACTCCATTTTGTTTGAATCTCAAAAACTGCAATAATAAAAATAAAAAGAAAAACAAGTTTATCTTACTTAATCATGAGGAAATGAAATCCATTATTTTGTTGCTCAAAGAAAAACAACCATAAATTTCATGGTTGCATGGAAAGAAGTAAAGCGACTAGTTCTCAAAGCCCTTTATTTATTGATATTGCTACCCATTGTGATTGGTTGTTGTTGCTTTTTTCCATTTTTTTTTTCCTTTCTTTTTTAGCCTTTTTTTTTTTATGACTTAAACTTATATGTTGTTTGGATAGTAATAGAAAAAAGCCTGACCTTGTGGTTTCTTTAATTGACAATATTGAAACATCCTCGATGTACAAGCTAATACCAACATAATTTTTCTGAGGACATTTATACTTGTCGAAGATATCAACATAATTTTTCAAATGATATTTATACTTGTCAATGATGATAAAAGATGAACTAAATGATCTTATCATCAAACTTTAGTAGAGAATTTCTCTTTTAAGTTTTTTTTTTTCTTGAAACATGTTAATGTCAGTGTTTTCAAAACCGGATCAGATATTAAACCGAAAAAGTTATGTATACACGGTTCACTGGTCGAACCAATGGTCAAATCGATGATATCATAAATATATAATTTATACTTGATTTAAATTAAAAATAATTTTAAGTACATATAATTAAAAATTAATAATATTTGTAATATTATTTATTCATTTTTATATAGATGTATTAACATTATTTATTTATTAAACAAAATGTATACAATATTTAAATATGAAAAGAAAATGGTAAAAATCATATTTAAAATGAAAAAAAATTGTATTGTGTAATTTTCTATATATATATATATATATATATATATATATATATATATATATATATATATATATATATATATATATATATATATATATATATTTGTATTTATATTTATAATTATTTTTTAAAATAACCTATATAGTTTTTCCTTGTTAAATTTCAACGAAAGGATGGTTGTAGCAAAGTGGATAATATTGTATTGGGAATCTTGAGGTCTATGTTCAAGCTCTCCTTCTTGCAACAAAAAAATTTGAGGTTTTCCTTAAATTTCTTCACATTGATCCCACATCGGGAGTGGGAGGAAGCATGAATATATTTATAAAACTCTTTCCATCTCTTACAAATTAATTGGCTGTTAGACTGGGCCATAGGGCTCATTGCATAATTTTTTTAGGTTGTTTTGCTAAGGAGACTCCATCATAGTAGTAGACACTAGGCCAAGGGAAATGTGGGCCATTTTGCCAAAAAGAAAAATAGGTGGTGGAGTTGACCCATGCAGTTTTGTCCGAGTCACCAGTTTGAGGCCGGTCTACTTAGTAGACGGTCCAAAGAGAGGAAACGGGCCAGAATGCCTTCTGAGGTGCAACTAGACCGGAACGAACCGGTCCGGATTTAAAACATTGGTTACTGTTATTAATTAAATAATTCCTTAAACGTGTTAGTGTTCCTAATTAAATTATAAACTTTTCTTATGGGTTTATTTTTCCTTGGTTTTTGTAATATTTTGCATTATTAAGGTTTTGTTTGGATACTCTTCTCCAATTTTTTTTTTTTCAAAAATAGAAAGTAGCATAATTTCTGTATAAAAATTAGAGAATCTTGTACAAAAAGTACATACTTTGTGTCCTTTTGAATATATTTTGTGTTTTCTATTTTTAAAAATAAAAAATAGTATTATTGTGGACCTCGTATTTCGGCTCATGCGTTTCCCACTCGAAGGCGAGCTTGATTTTGATTTTATTTGAAAAATGATTTTTATTAATTAAGAAAAATAACTTGGAGTCGCCACTTATTTTTGTTTTATTTTTAAAGGGTAAACAAAATAAGAAAGAAAAATCATAAGTGTGACTCCTTATTTTGGAAAAGGTGGTCTGTGAAAAACCAGATCGGGTTCGAGGATCAGGTTACTTGTCGGGAAGGTACGGTAAAGACCGTAGCACCCCTCTAAGTCCCTAAAGTTGGGTCTCTAGTAATAAAATGAAGCTGACATGGAAACCAATAAAAAAGTCAATGAATACTCAAATCGATTATGCATGTATGAGAAGTAAAACAAACATAAGGAGTGACCATGATGCGAGAAAATACGTACCTGGGTGGCGAACCAAATATGCTCTATCAAGAGGGGGGTTAGTAAATCAATATAGGATGAATATGTACGTATCACAAAGTAGAATAAATCAATCACGCAGGACAATTAAATCAATCAATCAATCAATCGATCATAAAATCATATATGTCTGGCCCCCACCAAAACCCGTTTATTTTGCATGAGCCAAATCTGTAAATTCCATCACTAGGAATTACAAAATTTGATTATTGCTTGTTTTATTTTAAAACTTTTAAAAGAACATGGAAGTTATGAAAATTACATGTCAAAAAGAAAAATGGCAGTAAATTTGATTGGCAATGAGATTTTGAGTGATTTTAAAAAAAAATTCCTAAAGATGAAAATTGAAAATAAATAAATAAATCAAATGGAATTTGGAAAACTCTTTGAAAGCTGGAATTTGATGGATTATTTTAAAAACAACAAGGATAAAATAATAATAATAATAAAGAAAATAATAATAATAATAATAATAAAAGGTGAAATAAATGAAATATAATAAAAAGCGAAATGAAAATAATAATAGTAACAATAATAGGAAACAAGCAAAATGAAAAAGGCACGCCCTGAGGAAAATGGCTAAAATTGCTTTGTTAAAATTAGATTTATTTAAGATCAAGAAATAAGGAGAAATGAAAAAAAATCAAATAAGAATGAGGTTTTGTGTTTTGGAAATCCATTTTGAAAGTGTGCAAGGGAATAAAGGAGTGGGACACGTGGCAACCTGCTGTAAGGGAGGCCTTGTCTCTTTAATCTTTTTTTCCTTGTCGGGTTCACCAAGTGCAGCCCATCTTTCAACAAGTGGAGGACGTGAATAGTGGTAAGCTGAGTACCATCTTTCATAACTTATCCCTGCCTGAGCTCTTTCTTTAAGCTAGTGGGAGCACCATTCACATTGTCTTCAACCTCGCATGTTTGCTGATTTTCAGAAGGAACAACTGAATAACTTTCAGAAATTCTTTCCTCACTGCCACAAAATTCATTTAGTGTAATCTTCAAGCCCGGAGCGTCGTCGGTGTAGACCCGGAGCAGGTTGCTTCCGCTGCTGCCACTGAATGCGAGTGGGGAAAACGGTGGTCCACATGCCATCACATGAACTATCAAACAGAGTTTCATAGTTCTCTATACTCTTACCAAAGTCTACCAATGCATCTCACTGACTAAGCTGAATAGCACAATAAATCCATTGCTCCTCCCTAAGACATCCCAATACAGGCAACCAACTCCAAACATGATACCCACGCTAGATATATCAGAGACAGAAGACACAGTGAAGGAAAACAGTGCATGTGAAAGAAGTAACACGATTAAATCTGTCTTTCCTCCATGAAAATCAAAGAGAGTTAAGAACTGGTGGGAAGTTTTTGAGTCACTTTAACACAAATAAATAGTATAATCATAATGCAACCCATACAGAGAGAAGAAAGAAAAACAAACAGAGACTAAGCAAATGGAAGCTGGGAAACAGGTTTAACATATTAGACAGCCAAAATACACATCCAAATATCAGGAAGAAAAATGGAAAGACTGAAATAATGGAGAACTTAAGGTATAAAAACAGCTAAACCTGAGCGATCCTTTCGATCAAAAGTCGTTTGATTCTCAGCAAGCCGCCACCTCTCTCCTCTGTTCCTTGCCTCTTCTATCCCCCCTACCTACAGCTCCCTGGAATCACCTTCCTTAGCAAACCACCACCTGCCCCCCTGTTCATGCATCAGCAAGTATGGTGCCTTCAACCCCCAGCATGGTCGGCCATCTCCCTGCCATGTCCATCAGCTGGTCCCATGCGGTAGGGAAAAGGGGGCCCCCACTTATCTAAGGTGCTGCACAGCTCCTCCAATGCTATAAAAAATCCCTAAAAAAAACTAATAGCCTTTTGCTCTTCAAAGGGGTCTACAATTATCTTTTATATAAAATATAAAGACTTTAAAGACTTGCATTAAGATTGTAATGGTCTTTAAAAATTAAGATATTAAAATTTCTTTATTACCTCAAATTTAAAATTTTTTAAAAATAATTTTTAAAGGGATAAGGTAAGTTTTATATGAGAGTTTTCACATTTTTATGTAGAAGTTTCTATTTGAAAACAAAAACTAGAAAGTGTATTCAAAGGTTTAGGTTGTATGTTTAAAAATTTTAAATTTGAGAAATTAAAGCTTTTTAATATCTTAGTTTTTTCAAATATTTTTTAAAAATTATTAGCTTTTCAAATCTTATTTTATTAAAATTAAAAATAATTTTATATACATATAATTAAAAATTAATAATATTTGTAATATTATTTATTCATTTTTATATAAATTTATTAACACTTTTTATTTATTAAACAAAATGTATGCAATATTTAAATATTAAAAGAAAATGGTAAAAATCGTATTTAAATATTAAACATATTGAAAATGAAAAAAAAATTGTATTATGTAATTATATATATATATATATATATATATATTTAATTATATTTATATTATTTTTTAAAATAAGCTATATAGCTTTTCCTTGTTAAATTTCAATGTAAGCATAAAAATAGGGCTCATTGCATAAGAAAAAGAGGTGGCTGTTTTGCCATAGGGCGCATTGCATAAGTTTTATATGAGAGTTTTTGCATTTTTATGTAGAAGTTTCAATTTTGAAAACAAAAACTAGAAAGTGCATCCAAAGGTTTAGGTTGAATGTTTAAAATTTTAAAATTTGACAAATTAAAACTTTTTAATATCTCAGTTCTTTGAAATAGTTTGTAAAAATTATTATCTTTTTAAATTAAAAAGGCAAAAAATAGGAAACATATCCACTTTGACGCTAAATTATACATTTATTTTTTGCTTTTTCCCCTCTAATTTCAAACTTGAGATAGCAAAAGTGGAGTGAAATGAAAAGCCAAAAAACCAAAAGCATAACTGAGATTTAAATTGAGTGTAATATTTTTTTTTTTGTAATCAACTTGATAATTTTGCAAAGCATAGATTTAATTGATACCAAAGCATAGGATCATTTTTTATTTTCTCATCGTAATTGGATTTGGAACTTCAAGTAAACATGTCAAAAAAATAAAAATAAATTTCTAGAGAGAAGTATAAGGCAAAACTAGAGATTACCCTTGTACCAAGATTAAGTATGCCAAACACTTGAAACTATAATCTCAATCAATTCCATAAATATTAATCAGCCAAAAAAAAAAGTCCTGAAAAAATGGAATTTAAATCCACAACAAACACCAAACATTCACTATTCCTTCAAATCCTACAAACGGTAGGCATCTAATTATAGAATGAATTAAAGAATAATATACATTCCAATCATATTTGGTTGATTTTAATTGGGATCATACCTAAGCCCCTTGTTCTTATATTGCTTTGAAACTAGGAAGGAAAGTACTTAGAGTAGCTTCATCCTCCCATTCTAACTCATTCCACCACTCTTGCTCTCCTACCATCACAACTCTACCTTGATTGGCACTGTTGGAGTTGAGTGGCATCTTCTTCAGCTTTGGACACCCAACTACTTCAATTCTGTCGAGGTAAAGAAAGGGCAAGGGATTCCGGTACACATTCTTCAGTTGGGGTAAACCATTTAACTCCAGTCGTATGAGTTTTGTGAATGGGCTCAGATTTCCTCCATCCTCTGCACCTTTACCTATCACTTCTTCCATTTCATCACATTGTCCTATTTTAAGATATAGGAGGTTTGGGACAAAAATAAGCCATGTGAAATTCTTCAACATCTGGCATCTATTGATGACCACTTCGCAAAGGCCATGGAAGCATTTGATCTTCGGGTTGAGACTGCTATACCCCACTGTTTCCTTTCCTTTCCCTACCCAATCAAACTTAATCTCTCTCAAACTATCCAAATCTTTCATCATAAGCCCAGCGAGATGCTTCATATTTTCGAGAGATGATAGGTTGAGTGAGCTTGAACCTTTGAACATCTTGAGGCAGATTCCTAGAGTGCAACTCTGTAACTTTCTGGAACTTAAAAATCTCTTAAACACAGAGGCACTTGCTATGGTGAAAGTTAAATCCCTCAAGTATTTCAAACTCTCCAATTCCTCTACCAAGGACTCATTACCATATGATTCAACGCCTCCTTCAGCTACTTGATCATAAAGTCCACAATTGTACATGCCAACCGCTTGCAGCGTTAAAAGACTTGATATTAGTCCTCGTGGAATTGAAGAGAGTTTAGATGCACACAATTTCAAAGCCTTCAATTGTACGAGATTCTTCATCTCAATTGGCAACTTCTTTATCTCTGTGTGAGATAAATCAAGATATTGCAATGAAACCAAATTAGAAATATCTGATGGTAACTCAACTATTTTGGTGTTTGATAAGCTCAACACTGTTAGATTGGGCATAAATTGGAAAAAACCATTGCTTATCATCTGCAAATCACTATTCAAATCTAGACGAAGTGTCGAGAGATTGGGACATGTGGGTGATCCTGTTAACTTCTGAATTCGGTTGTCCATAAGTGAAATCCTTTCTGTCGTCGTCCATTTGACAAAGTCAGGTGCTTGGGTCAAACCGGCACTTGTTTGTACCAAAAACTTGCCCTTCATCTCCCCCATTTCACTGGTTATCCACAAGGCCATATCACGTACAACATCATGAAATTTTACAAATCTAGTATCTGAAGATTCCTCAAGTAGACATGCATGAACGAGAGTACTGCTAATATTAAATCCCTGATTTCTGGCTCCATCCGTGTCATCAAATTCATCTAAAAATCCCTCACAAATCCATTGATATATCAAAATTTCCTTAATTGTGAAAAAATCTTCTGGGAATAAAGAACAATATAAGAAGCAAGATTGAACAATTTTGGAGGGCAAACTATCATAGCTGTATTTCAAAAGTGGGTACACTCGGTGCCTCATACCTGGAAAATTTGAAGCACATGTTTGTAGTACTCTAATTGCATGCTTCCAATCTTGGGGTGACACTTTAGAAGCCATGGCTCGCCCTATGGTAATTATCGCCAGTGGCAAACCGCAACACTCTTTTGCAACCATTCCAGCCAGCTCAGGTATTTCTGGATCAGAATTAAGGGCGTCCTTTCCCACATATTTTTGAAACAGATCCCACGAATCCTTCCATGCCAAAGATTTCACTTGGATCTTCTTGTGAGCTCCCATTTGCCCGCACAAGTCCTGAGATCGAGTGGTGAATATCAGCTTGGACTTATTTTGTTGGTCAGGAGGTGGAATTCCCACTTCTAACAGATCCATTTGCTCCCACATGTCATCCAACAACATCACAAACCTCTTTTTGCTCAAGGCTCTCCAGATGTCGTTGGCTTTCTCATGGCGGCTTTTGCTTTTCCATTTATCATCACAGAATCCCACCTTCTCCCAAATCTCGTTTTGAACCCGCTCTAGATTTGGAGTTTTTGAAACCACTACCCAAATTACGACATCAAAATTGTGGGATGTTCTAAGGAAATGATTGTTGATTTGTGCCAAGAGGGTGGTCTTCCCAACGCCCCCCAACCCATATAAGCCGATCATCCCTACATGTTCTTCTTCGAGACTCCTCCAAACTTTGTCAAATGTTGATTCCAAGCCCACAGTGGGTCGGCCGGGTATTTCCTCCACAGGAGCTGGAGGTACAATATCAGCCACCACCTCAAAATTACGTCCTTCGCTCATTAGAGTAGCCGTATCTTGTAGCTTCCTGGCCACTTTTTTTCCCAACGTGTATCTGGAGATGCAATGCTTGGGATGGCAACAACCACGTAATCGTTTCTCCTCAATGGTCTCCGCACCATCTCCAATCAGTTGACCGACTTCAGTTTCCATGGCTTCCACCCTGGAAAGCCAGCCTTGTACTTGATCCAGACGCTTCATCTGTTGTCTCTCAGCCACATCCACCTTCCTATTCACATCGTTCTTCAGCTCCCTTAATTTTTGAAGCTCTGTTCTCAAAGTAACCCGATTTTCTGCAAGCTTGCATATGTAATTTGCTCGAGCAGCAGTGCAATCACAACAACCAGCGATGTCGTTGGTAGAGATTGAGACTGAGAACACGTTTCCCATTGATGTATGAAAAACTCCAAGGAGAAGGTAAGAAAGAGGAATGAAAAATTCGAAGCAGAAAAGGAATGCCTTTTATTTGCAGATATTGGGAAAGTGATGAGGAGAAACAAAGGAAAAAGGTGATGGGCACCAAGTCGAGGGTGATGAGGCACACATGGGCCCCTTGGCAAAGCTAAGTTCTCTGCGGTTTTCTATTGAGTATCTTTGTTGTTCTAAGCTCGTTGATGTGGTATTATAATGCTTACTAATATGGTATAATAATTTATCAATATTTTGGATCTTATTGAGAATTAATTAATTGAAAATAAATAAAATGATAATTAAGTTATTTTATTAAAAAATAATTTTTATAATTCATTTTTCTAATAATTTAAAGCTTTTATTAATTATCTTCGAATCCAAATAATTTTCTTTCCTTCCTTATTTAGGTTTTGACTTGATAAATATGAATGGATAGTTATTCTATATTAACATACTAATGTGGTAGCATAGATGTATAGATGTATTTAATACCTTCTCATAGGTAATACAAGTATTATTAAGTAGAATATACTTGACCCTAAAGCTAAAATATCTAGACAACTAATTGTAATAAAAGAAGCGAGAAAACTTTTAAAAAATGACTGTAGTATTATTAGGTAGATATTGACTGTTAAGTGGAAAAGAATATATGAATACACTAAAATCTAAGTCTTTATTATTAGGCAGACAGTAGTATTCAAGTTGAAAGGGATATATGAATGCACTAAAATGTTGAAGACATTTTTTATAAAGAGAGAAGTTTTATTGCAAGTTTAATTGAAAGTTTAAAATTGTCAATAACTTGTAAAATCTTTCGTTATTTTGGGATCACAACACTTGAATTTTGGAATATTTGGCAATTTTGGAAGGTTTTTCCTTTTTTCCTTTTATTTTTTTAAAACCAATTCTTTTCTCTCTTGGAGTTACCATGGTTAAGACTTGAATGAAATTTAACTAATATTATATAAATTAAATTTATAATTTTTTTATAAAATCAAAATTAAAAAATTATCCTTGAAAAAAATTTACCTAAAAATGTTTTTGGTTTTTTATTTTTTGAAACACCCTTATTTTTATAAAATATTAAAAATGCATAGATTATTTGGCCCTATGATTTAAAATAATTTCCTATTTCCAAAACAAAAAATTATAAGATTGTTTGATTGTTATTTTGCAAAAATAGTTTTTAAAAATAAAGCGAAATAGACAATAGTTTTTAGAGAAGTTAGAAGTAGGAAATGATGCTTGTAGGACAAGTTAAAAGAAGGCTTCGAAAGAAAAGAAAGGGTCTTTGGATGCCAATTGGTTGTTCTTCTCCTTGGCAAGCAATCTTTTTTGGGTTGAGGGCTAGAAGGAAGAATGAAGGTTCTCTTAGAATACCTTTTCCAATTGTGGGGCTGCCACTTCTGTCCATATCCTCAAACTCCCCTAGACTGAGTGGTTCATAGGAGTCAACAGCTCGCACCAACAATATATGACACTTTCAACTCCTTTACGTCTCAATTTTCTTTTATTTTCCTCCATCTGCCATTCAACAACTAGAACTCATCCTTTTATACAGTGTGCGAATACCATTTTCTTGCATTTTTTTTATTCTTTTCATTAATTTTGAATTTTTCCAATGAAGTTGCGAGTCAAGTCTTTAATCTCATTTGTTCAATTAATGACAATTTTAATTATTGGGTTTTTCTCTTAAAGAAAATTTGCTTTAAATTTTATTTTTTTTCTTATGCTTGGTTTGTCATGATCCAAGAGGAAAATGTTGGGATATATCGGTGATATATCGCCGATATATCGTGTATCGGGAGGGGTCGACACGATATTTCGTGAAGAAAAATTGGAGAGGAGATATTTCCACAAAAATTGCCAAAATATCGACGATATATTTGTGATTGAAGATAAATCGACGATATTTGCTTGATTTGTCATGATCAAGTACATATAATTAAAAAAAATTTAAATTTTAAAAAATTTTAAATTATTTAAATTTTATATAAAAAAAAAAAGGGTGAAGTGAGTCTAAAAAGTATATAAAAATCATTTATTAATTTTAAATCTATTTTCCTTTTTTTCATCTTGTTTTTTCTTTTATTTTTTATCTCAAATTTTTTGTTGCATTTTCTTTCAATTTTTTTCAAAAATTAAGCATATATTGGATAAAGTTGGTATGCAAGGATAAAAATATTAGTTTTTAAGGAATTATAAATGATTGGATTTTATGGATATATCATGATATATCGATTAAGTAAAAAGAAAATGGATCAAAACTCATATAAATATTATAAAAAAAAACTTAAAAAAATATAAAAGAAGAAATAATACACATTAAAAT
>BKBX01006354.1:369495-384322 GCA_008326845.1 Vitis x labruscana x Vitis vinifera | reverse complement strand
TATAATAAATATATGAAGGACATAATTTGTGATGTTCGGTTATAATATACAAAACTTAAAAACTTATTTATATTGATCTATGTAATTGGGATAATTTAATAAAATAAAATAAATAATAATATGATTTTTTATTTTAAAATATTTTAAACTTTATATTTCTCTTAATTTTAATATAAATATCATGATAATTTTTATATTAGGAAAAATCTGTTTTCATACACATTTGAAAAAAAAAAATCATAAAATAAGATGAGTTATTTGATTAAAAGGGTTTTTGAAATCCCATTTTTTGAAATTTGACATCCCACCCTTTTTTTGGCCTCATTTGAATAAAAATGTCATTATTTCCTTAAAGCCTATATGTAAATATGTGAAATGATAGAGAAGATTTATGTCAAAAATATGTTACTTTTCAAGAAAAAATATGAACATATTATTTTATAAATTATGTCAAAAATATGAACATAATTTATAAATTATTTTATTTTATTTTAATCAAATATTTCAAATAAGAATCCCAAAAATCCAAATAAAATATATATTATTTAATAATAATTAAGATTTATGTGCTTTACCATCAAAGGTAATTTTTTTATAATTTTGTTTATAATCATATTTAAATATTAAACATACCGCAAATGAAAAAAAAAATTGTATTATATATATATATATATATATAATCACAAATATTACTTTGACTTGGATGTACACTAAATTGAAATTATTTTTAAAGACTTCTAGTTTCTTTTTTTTTTTAAATGTGTGTATAAAAGTACATTTTTCCCTTTTAGATTTTTTTCCATCGTTAAATAGAATATAAAAAGAAAATAATTATTATTTTTATGTAAGCATAATATTATTATATGAAAATTGTATGCTGAAATTTAAATCATAGGTTGAATCGCCCGAGTGCACTGCCCATTGTCCATCGTTCCAAACTCAAATGCATGTACTTGGGATCAAACCTAACAGCCGGCCCCACATCCTTTAATTTTCCAAAAAAAAGACCAGTTGACGTCCTGGTCAAAACGTGTGGAGCATGGCCACAATGGAGAGGATGGAGCGTGGGTTGGAAGCCGCGTGAAGGGCAGGGCTAGGCGTGGAGCGTGCTGATACGAGGATAAACAGAAAATTCAGAAAATACGAACGAAAAAATCCTCGGTATATTCAACATTTCTCATCATATTTTCTACTGACCTGACCCCATTTTTTGTCCTTGCCCATAGGGTAGGTGAAAATATTTTTATTAATTAAAGTAAGTTAATTTTCATGAAATATAATAAAATTAAATAGTTTCATAAGGTAAGACTACCTTTTTTTTTTTTTTTTTAAGTCAAGATTAAATGGTACTGTTCATTAGAAACGTTTTTTGAATAAAAAAATATTAATAATTAGTTTTTTAATATGATTTTTTAATATTTTATTATTCATTTTATAATACACTTATCTTTATTTTTGTTTTCATTTTTTATTATTGATTAAATTTAGGCTTGTTTGGTAATTGTTTTTTAAAATGGTTTTTGAGAATAATTTTTTAAAACTATTTTATAATATTTTGTAAAATAAAAGTCTGTTTGTTTGGAAATCTAAAATATTTTTAATTTGTTTTTAATAGTTTTAACTTGTTTTAAAAAGGATTATTATGAGTAGTGTTTTATTTTTAATCATTCTAAATGTTGGTATAATTAGTTTTAAAACAATCCTTAGAAAACAAGTAAAAATAACATATAAAAAAAGTTAAAAAAATGTTATTGAAAATACCATGTTTTCTATTAACAGAAAATAGAAAATACTTTGTTTTAACAGAAAATAGAAAATAGTTTTTGATTGTTGAACAGGTTTTCCAGGTTTTTTTTTTGTTTGTTCTGGAGAACATAAAACTGTTTTAAAAAGTATTAGCAACACCAGCCATTATCCTTGTGCATTTGTTTATTTTTTGTTTTTCCTATATAATTGACATTAATTTGTGTAAGACCTCAAGTACTACCAACTCTACTAAAAATAGTTGTTATCAAGAAAGGTGTATGCCCTAACCTTATAGTGCATTAACCCAAACACTCACAACATTCGAATATAAGGGGAGTTGACAATCTCCAACCCCCCCTCCTAAAAGCAATTGATTTTCCAATTTTAATTATAAATTGATAGCTTTTACTGAATTTCTTTGAAAAAAAGTTTTCCTAGGCAAATTTACAAAAGGTAAAAATTTAGAAAAATTATTTTTGGTATCACCAACTTAAAAATAACAAAATGATTTGAAATTTAAAACTTTTAAAAATGATTTGTTTTCCATATTTAGTGAAATTTTTGCACGACTAAGACAACATATAGAACATATTTAAGAACTCTCTTGGATCATGTTATCTAAACTTTTTTAAAAAATAGAATTTTAAATTTCAAAATTGTAAAATAAAAGTGTTATGCTATTGTCATTATTTGGAAGTATATTTATATTTTATAAAAAAATATGGTTGTTATCGGTGCATTTGAATTAAAATTATTAGGTTTGAAAAATAAATAGTTGGCTTAATATTATATTATTATCCTTTAAATTCACATATCAAATTCTAGAATTATGAGTTAACCTTTTGTAGTTTAATTAAACTATAGTTTTAGAATTTGAGGTGTGATAGATGTGGTGTGTTTGTGTGTTTATGCACAATTTTGTCTCTGCATAATATTATTTTTTATGTATTTTTGCATAATACGTCTCGTATTTGTGTAGTATTATTTATTATTTTGTCATTTATATATCCACTTACATTAAGTTAACAATATACATAATCAAATGTTCCCCATTTAAATCCAATAAAAATACTTTTAGAACTTAATTCTTGGTAAATAAAAATTTGATTTTCTAATTTTAATTATAAATTGATAACTTATACTATTTTTTTTTTGGAAAAATGTGTGCCCAATAAAAATTATCAAAGCTAAAAATCCACAAAAACTATTTTGAGTATCACTAACATGAAAACAACAAAATTACCCACTTTTGTCTTAAATTTTGAAACTTTTGAAAATAATTTGTTTTCTGTACTTTGTAAAATTTCCATGGAACTAAGACAATATACATGACATATTTGAAAACTTTCTATTGGACCATATTATTTACACTTTTAAAAGAAATAAAATTTTAACTTTGGAAATTGTAAAATAAGGTATTATGATGTTATTATTTGGAAATATGTGTATATATATATTATAAAAAACTGGTTGCTATCTATACATTGAAATTAAAATTTCTTGGAAAAATGAGAGAAGATGTTGAAGCATGTGTTCAGTCTTGTCTAACATGCTAGTTAGACAAGACAAAGAGAAGAAAGCAATAGGGTTGTTGCAGTCTTTCCCTACCCTAGAGAGACTTGAGGAGAACAACCAATGGACTTCATTAGAGTCTTTCCAAAGGTAGGGGAATTCAAATCTATATTCATGGTAGTAGATAGGTTCTCCAAACATGTCATCTTCATACCTTCACCACATGCATGCCCCATGGAGGAGGTAGTTAGGCTATTCTTCAACCATGTAGTCAAGTGCTTCAGGATGCCTAAAGACATAGTCAGTGATTACGATGCTCGGTTCACTGGTTGGTTTTAGATCAAATTATTCAAACTCTTAGGTTGGGAGTTGAAATTCTCAATAGAAAATCATCCATAGACAGATAGGCAAACAAAGTGTACTAACACTTTACTGGAGGAATACCTTAAACACTATGTTTTTGCAACATAGATGAACTGGGTTGGTATAGTGGAAATAAACCCAATTATCCTACAACTTGTAGAAAACTTTGGCAATAAGGATGAGTCTCTTTGAGCTAGCCATAGGGCAACAACCAATTATGACCTTGAAAGTGGCTAAGAAAATGTTAAGTGGTAATTGTCCTGCAACCTACAGATTTGCAAGGTCTAGGTAAGAGATGCTCGATGAAGCTCATGAGAGCATAGAGAAGGTAGCGAGAAGAATGAAAAAACATGTGTTTAAGGGCCAAAGACCCTTTGAATTTCATATGGGGGAAGGTCTCTTTGAATAACCCCTCGGATATGGAAGAAGATTAGTAGCAAGGCTGCACAGATGGGGGTGATTCCCAAATATGATGGACCCTTCAAGGTAATGCAAAAGATGGATTAAGTAGCTTATAGATTGAAGTTACTAGATAGGCTAAAGATACACTCTACTATCCACATAAGCTTTTTGAAGCCTTATCATGAGGACCTAGACCCATGAACTATGTAAGCGAGGTGAGCTCCACCTGTGATCAGGAAGCAATTTGATCATAAGGTTGAGAAGATATTGGATCATCGAGCTATGGGAACAAGTAAGAAAAAACAATGAACTGATTTTTTGGTTCAATGGAAGGGTAGTCCCAAATCAAGAGTTGGTTGGGAATGAGATGTGACACTATGGTAGTTTGAGAAGGTAATCCAGACCTACATATATTCTAAGTTGACAAGGGCATTAACTACATCAGATGAGGGTTCTTTTTTAGCCCCTTAATGTAGACCATGTAGCATTAAGGCCTCATGGGGTGGCACCTTGGCCTCATGAGTGACCTATGACAATAGCAAAGTGGCATAAGAGCATAATGCCTTATGCAAGGATATTACTTGGTAAGCTATGGGCGTAATGACATGGTAAGTGTAGCTCCAAGAGAAGTAGAGTGATGCCAACTCGGATATGATGCTTAACATAAAGGCACAAGGCCATGACATGTTGCTACACCAAGAGAGGACTTAAGGAAAGCATGGAGCTGTAGCAACAACATGACAGATATAAGAGCATGTCACCTTGACACGGACACAGTCTAAAGGTGCATGCTAAGAGAGGGCTTAGCATGCACGCAAACCATATATATAGATGCATGTGATAGTAGCATGAAAAGTTAGACTCGAAGTAGGATTCCAAGTCAAGCATGAGTAGGAGTCTTGATTCCTATTATAATTGTAGTTTGAGTAAGACTAGAACTCCCAGTTAGAGTAGTTGGTGCTAGAGCCTATCAACAAGAGTTGAAATAGAACTAGGATGTGTACTCCTATTGGGATTAAGCCCCTAAAAGCAAGATATGATATAACAAAGTAAGACTTAACTATCCCCTTGCTATCCCTTTGGTGTATGGACATTGATTTAAGCATTCAGCCCACGTCTCTTACATTATACATGACTTAGTTATATTAGGAGTTGTACAGAAGATACAAGTCATAGGTTTCTTGTAAGTAGATAAGTTGTCCACAATCAGTTCATTGATTTGGGCAATCCAACATAGACTGTAGTGCACCACCTCTTTAATTGGAGGGATGACTTGTCTTAGCCGTGAGGATGGGTTTCCCATGGTGAGTGCACTAGTGTATGTAATGCTCACTAGATAGGACCTATGGTGAATCATGATGCAAGACTATCAATTGTCATGATTCACCAAGCTACTATACTATATGGACTCTCAACCTTGAGATGATATTAAGCTTATGTCAAAATCAATAGGACTCTTTGACTTATGGGTAAGATCCTACAGTGGTCATATATCCCTATGGATTAGGTTATTATTGATGGAGGTTGGTGGTAACATTTATTCTCAATAGACGCACCATGATATCTCATGGAATTGAGATAACCTATCCCCTTAGATGATCCAAAGGAGATGTGATCATCAAAATTTGTGATCATAATAATTCCTTTTATGGAATTTGACATATGATCCTTAGAGCTAGAGTATGTTAGTTGATCACATAATAAGTGGGATCTGTAACTCAGGGATTTGAGAGGTAATCTTGATAGGTGATAACACTACCTTGTTAGATTATGGACACCAGTTCAAGGGAAGTCTGCATGTAGTAGATGGTAGGTCATGGACTCGAGCACTTGGTGTCTCGTTGTAATATACATAGGGTATTGGAGTGTAATTTACTCTCTATAGTGGAATGTTAAGTCAATTTTAGAATTTGATTCTAAGGGAGCCAATACTCTTATGGGTCCAAGTGGTCCCTATTCTGAGCTTATATTCCTTGATGACATGATTTATGAAGCTTGGATGAGTTTTTAGTTCACTTTTGTGCAGGGTGTTTTAGTAATTACACAATTTTGTATAGGAATAAGTGAGTGGTATGTCTAGATTAGACTAATTATTTAATTAGGGCTTTGTATGGTTAATTAATCAATTAGCAACCTTTTTAAGCTAAATTAAGTGACCTAAGCCTATGGCGGGCTTAAGTCACTTAAGCCTAGTAGGAAGCCTATAAATACCCCTTTAGGGGTTAGGATTTCTAGGTCTTGCTATTCTCCATTTTCAGTCTAGAGAGAAAACTATAACCTCCATCCTTGAGATCTCCACCATCTCAATGCCTACACACAATGAAGACTCATTGGGCAGAAGATCTTAGGTGTACGAGAAACACATTGGAATCACATAGGTTGCATGCACAAGAACCGCATGGGATGCGCACAAGCCACGTGCTTGGGAATCACACACAATGTGCCCATGCCACATGCACGAGAATCGCATGTGACATGCACGTGGGTAGCTGCATGAGGAGAGATTCTCCATCTTTTCTAAACATGTTCTTCACCATAAGGAATTTATCTAGGAACATCCAAATCTAGATAAGTGCATGTTATTCTCTAAATCTATGTTTTCTATGGTATCAATATTGGTTTTTGAATACTTGGTTTCCATTGTGGTAGATTTAGAGAGCCTAGGATAAATTTTCATGCACCTTATGAGATCAAGGGCATGGGAACAGAGTAATCCAAGGTTCCCAACATCACCAAGCTATTATACTGTATGTACTGTCAACCTTGAGAGGGTATTGAGCCTGTGCCAAAATTAACAGGAGGCTTTGACCTTTGGGTGAGACCCTAAAGTGGTCATATATCCTTATAGATTGGGTCACTATTGATGGAGGTTGGTGATAACAAGTATTTTCAATAGAGGCACCATGATATCTCATGATATTGAGATAATGTGTTATATTGGGTGATCCAAAGGACATGTGATCATAAAATTTGTAGTCATAGTAATTCCTTTAGTGGAATTTGACATATACTCTTTAGAGTTAGAATATGTCATTTGATCACATAAAAAATTGGATATGTAACTCAAGGATTTGAGATTTAATCTTAATAGGTAATAACACTATCTTGTTAGATTATGGACACCAATTCATGGAGAGTCTGAATGTAGTAGATAGTAGGTCACAGATCCAAGTACTTGATGTCTCGTTATAATATACATAAGGTACTGTAGTGCATTTGACTCTTTGTAGTGGGATGTTGAGTCAATTTTAGAATTTGATTCTAAGGGAGCCAATAATCCTATGGGTCCTAGTGGTCCATACTCTAGGCTTATATTCCTTAATGACACGATTTATGAGGGTTGGATGAGTTTTTAATTCACTTTTGTGCATAATGGTATTTTGGTAATTATGCAAAGTTGCATAGGGATAATTAAGTGGCATCTCTAAACTAGGCTAATTGATTAATTAGGGTTTGTTCTGGTTAATTAATTTATTAGCAACCTTTTTGGGTTAGATTAAGTGACTCAAACCCATGGTGGGCTTAAGAAGCCTATAAATATCCCTTTAGGGGTTAGGGTTTTCATGTCTTTCCATTTTCTTCCCATAGTCCAAAGAGAGAACACTAACCTCCACTCCTTGACATCTCCACCATCTCAATGCCCAAACACAAGGAAAAGTCATCGAGCGAAAGATCATGGTGTTTATGAGATCCATTATCACTTTAGAGTTATCTACATCAATTGGAATCAATCCAGGAATATCTGGATCAAATGTATGTGGTTTTAATATCTAGATCTATGATTTGTATGATATCTTTTTTGGCTTTTTATTACCTTGTTTTCCATTGCGATATATTTAAAAAGCTTAGGATAGATTTTCATTCACCCTATGAGATCCAGGGTATGAGAACAAAGTGATTTGGGGTTCCTAACAACTGGTATCAAAGCCATAGGGTAGGTTCTAGCATTTTAGATTTATTATAGGGCATGGTGTTTACTCTATTTTGCAAGGTTGTTTTATTCATCCCATGACCCTAAGGAATGAATGAACGAAATGTTTTTATTCATTCCATTAAATATATCAATACATTTGGACTGATTGATTATAATTGTGATATCATCTTTGCCTTTTGATTCTCTAGATTGGTTTGTTCACCCCATAAGGGGTATATGATTTTTATTTAGATGTAAAAAACTGTTATTTTCAATAGATGTGTTGTAAGCTCCATTATAGGAACATATGAATTTTTATTATTATAAAATTTTCAGTTTTTTGTATGCATCTATGGTGACACAGGAGAAAAGAAATAATTTTGAAGATTCTTTTTTAGATTCTACGGTGGTTAAAGAAAAAACGAGCATTCTTAGAAGTTTTTGGTTTGAGATTCATAACATCATAGTGATGTCAAATTTGAGCCAAAATGAATCATTCTAGTAAGTTTATTGGAGAAAGTCACATATAGATTTGAAGCTTAGGAAGTTAGAAATCCAATTCTGTAAGCAGATTGCTATTTGGAGTTGAAATAAGGAAGATAGGGTTGATTGAAGCATGGTTGCGCAAAGTGCATCACAACATAGTGACGTCAACTTTAAGAAAAATTGGGACCATTTCCATTGAGCTTATTTGAGAAAATCACATATGGTTTTGAATCTTAGGAAGTCAGAAATCAAATGCTTCAAATGGATCACAATTAGGAGTTGAAATGGGGGAGATATGACCAATTGAAGCAATGCTACGCAAATAGCATATTGTTACAGGATTACATACGAGTCCAATTCCTTCTAGTTGTTTAGGCTGAATTTTGGGCCTCTCCTTTTAGGCTATTTTTTGTGGCAATTGAGCTTTTTGGGTTTTCATTTTTCACTAACCCTATCTTTGCTTACAAGGTTATTTTTAGTAATTTGAATTTTATCTAAATTTTAATTACCAAATATGCAATAGGATCCCTAAAGGCCATGGGAAATATTCTTTTTAATTTTCTCATTGTTTTTACTATATGCTCTTGATTAACTGTATATGTGGCCTCAAGATATTTTAGTATTTTCAATTGAAAATAAGTTTTCATGTATTTTTCAAAATTGGAAAACTTATTTAAATTAGAATGTGCACGGTTAGGAATTTTTACTTTAAATAAAAGATAAGTTGGAAAAGGATTAAACACTTTCTTACCTTTCTAAAATTAATTCTTAGAGATTTAAATTTTATTTAAAATCTTCTAAAATCTTTTTTTTTATTATTAAAAAAAAGCTCTTATTTTTCTAGATCTTTATAAAATAGTATTTTTCTTATTTTGCATAAGATTAATCCAATTTAAAGAAAATAAGTTAACTTTGGAAATTCATGATAGATAATTTATAATTAGGAATGGTAACCAAAATAAGTATTAGAACCTAAAGATTTTTTTTTGGTATTCTTAGTAAATTTTCATGAGAAGATATCTTCTAAGATTATTTATTTAAATTGGTTGTTGCTAAGAAGATTGTTAATTTTTTTGAACTATTTGTTTATTAAACTTTAGAAGGTTTTCATATTCTTTATTGGTGAGAGAAGGAAAACTATACCTATAGTTGGTCCTCTAGGCTCTCCTCCCTAGAGAAAAGGAGGAAACCGTTCTATGTGGATAATTCAATGATAAGGAATAAAAGAGAAATTATTTTAGCATAGGAGTCCTAGTTTAAAAGTAAATAATGGATTTGACAATTGTCATGATATATAATTTATGATAAGAAGGGTTACCAAAATAAATTTGGAAAGTTTTAGTAATTTTATAGAGGTATAAAATATTTTGAAAATACTTTCCAAAATGGATTGTTTAATTCCTATTTGGAAATAGATAGTTTTAGGAGTTTGTCACAAAGAATATTTTATCTATTAAGGAATGACTAAAATGTTCCATTTTTGGCAGTATTTAATGGAATAAATTATTATGAAATTTCCATGAAAATATTTATTAAGTTGGAAAAGTGTAAGGAATAAGAGAAGTAAATCTTATGAGGATTTTTGAATATGAGAAGCGGATGTTTCTTTCTTGGATAAGGTACTCTCTAGATTATTCAAAATCTCATAAATTGGTAATTACCTTATTACACAAGAGTTTCTAATTCGCAAAATAAACATTTTGAAAATTTTTATTAGAGATAATTTATCATTAAAAGATCATTACCAAAAGGCTTAGTAATTTGATGGAAATAAATTTCTTTGAAACATTTCTTAGATAAATATTTATTAATTGGAATTATGTATAGAAGGATAATTGTATGAAAATAGTTTTTAAAATTCTGAGAGTGGATATTTTATCAAAATTCATTTTGAAAATTACTCTCATAGAAATTTTAAATTTTTCATAGTCATACTCTCCTATTACACTAGGTATCCAATTAGGAAATCAATATTTTAAAAAAATTTTGAAGTAGATAATTTATTCATTAGGGAAATTACTAATGGTTTTAAAATGCTTTTATTTATTTCAAAAGATTAAGTGGAAAAGGGCCTTAGGCAAGTCCATGACCTCTATTGTCATGCCCATCTTGATTTGGGTTCATCACCACCCCCATAGTGGGTTAGCCCTAAGAATTAGGAGATATGGACTCTCCACATAGAACGAGATTATATATGTCTGTAGTGGGAGCAACCACCCCCACGGTGGGGTTCTTTACTTGATAACATTGATAGTTCAAGGACAATGGTTATACACTTGACATTGGATATGAAGTGGTAGAATCGCCCCACGCGATCCCACTTCCATAGTCCACGGGCCAAATAAAAGATATGTTGATCTTGCTTTTAGATACCTTTATGGTTAAAGCAAGAAGATCATCTGAGAGGGTCTCTAACTAGTTATAAGGTCACGACCTGTCCCACGTAGGTTTGATTCTTATGATACTAAGATACCTTGAAAAAAAAACATGTAGTTTGAGAGCGCTATATTTTCACTAAATTAATTACCAGATGCCTTGAATGCTTAATTATGCCACATGCTTGGTTATATTATTTGTTATAGATATCATATTGGTTTCATTATCACCCTATTTCTCACTTTGGATCAAGCCTAACTAATCATTTGGACTTAATTTTATTCTGGATATAGTAATTAATTGCATAAAAGCTAGTTTAGGAAGAGCTAGCTATTCCTTATGAACTAACCTAGCAAAAGGAAAGAGTGGCATATCAAGGTGGTATTAGATGAATCAGAAGACCAAGTGTCTAATACTTGGATCTTTGGGTAAAGTGTTGGAATAGCAACACATGTCTATTACTAGAGACTTTGATATTATTTTTCTAGTTTGCAATGGTTATTTGGTGATAAGAGTGAGTTAGTTTTGAAAAGCTACTCTTAGGATTGTTATGAACATCAATATTGATATGATCTTAGAAACCTTGTTATTTTCCTTTAGGATGGCCAATGGGATTCTCAAAGATTATAGGGTGTTCATATGGAAGTCAATTCTTCTTCAAGTTTTGTCAAAAAGAAGAAAAACATCACTAAATAAGGAAAGTTCAAGAGAAGGAATAAGAGATCATTCTTGGGGGCAAATGATTCTATTGTGACCTTTTAGGACATTAGAAAAAGAATGCTCGGTTTACCTAAAGGAAAAAAGGAAAGTATACATCCTTTTCTTATTGTTGAATATTTAGTGGTGGATATATTCCAAGCCCCTTTTCTATAAGTCCATCCATACATGATATTCAACAAGTGAGAAGGTTAAATGATGGGAGTATACTTACCCTAAATTAAAATGCAAGGCTAGTTATGTAGGTTAGTGGGAGGTAATATTTTTTTCTTCTAGATGTATTCCATTATAACTTTGCCAAGTCATGACACAGATCTCAGGATTGAACTTAGTAGTAATTAAACATTTGCTATCTAGACCTAGGTCATATTAATCTAAATAGGAGATTGGTAAAGTTTGGACTCTTTGATTAAGAAGATCTTCTAGTCTATGAATCCTGTTGTAGACCCTCTATTTTGTCTTCCTCGCACATGTCGTTTACAGCAATTCCCTGGTGGCCCATTATTACTCGCGTAGCCTATCTACTCTAAGCCACCTTGGGGACTATGGTTGAGGGATTTATCGAACTCTATTGCAACTCCTGGTAGCCCAGTTAGACTTAGATACACTTAAGCACCACCCTAGGCCCACTTAGGCCCTTTAGGCCCATTAGGCACCACCCTAGGCCCATTTAGGTACACCTAACCCATTAGGCACCACACTTGGCCCATTTAGGCACCCTAGGCCCACCAGGCACTTTCCACTTAGAGTCACTTAGATATTTCCAAGGATAAGTTCCGCTTAGATGTTCCTATAGCCCTAGATCACTTAGGTTAGCTCTTGGTTTTGATTGCTTATTTTTCTAGATTAGGTAAGTATTTAACTTGATCTTGATTTTTGATTGCATCAAATAAATTTTTAATCTTTGGTTGTAGGAGTTGAATTCTTTTTATCCTTTATTGCTATCTATTGCATCGTATTAAAGTGTGGATTTTATTTATTTATTTATTTATTTATTTGCATGATTTGATATTTATATTTATATTTATTCATTTTTATCCATTTATTTATGTATTTATTCTTTAGAAAATTGCATAAGATCGAACTCTCTAATTCCTAAATTACATGAATTGATATTTTGTTTTCCTTATACATACGAGATAGTGATCTTTTCTATTTTCCTTTCCTTTTAATTTTAAATTGCATAATTTTTATTTTCCATTGCTCTTGCATGGCTTTTACTTTATGTCTTTATTTTCTTGCATGGGATATCACATATGAGATATGGTGGATTGGAAGGAGAGCACCACGACCTGCACCACTTAAAAGGCTCCTCCACGCATAGATTGGTACGCATTGTCTGAAATTCGGAGGACCTCCATAAAGGCAGCCTACAGATGGAAAGCTAGCGTGCCTCTATTGGATTAGGGAGGTTTATCAACGGAGATGGCTTCTTTAGGAAAGGAAACTTGGAGGCTGTGAGTGAGAGATATTCAGTCCACGTTTGAAAAAAAGAAAATAAAGAAAGAAAAGAAAGGCCCGGGATGGATATAGATAGAGAGTGAGTCTACGTTCAAGGAAGAGGGGAAGAGTGCAGCCGCGTGATTGAGGAGAAGGAAGATCATTTTCCGGGCTGGTGAGTTGTCTTCCCATGTTGGCAGGGTACTAGGGAGGAAGGAAAAGAAAAGAAAAGGAAGGGAGACACACGATTGACATGGAAAAAGAAAGAATTGAGGCTGTGATGGGTTTGAGAAGAGGGAATCAGTTCGCGTTTGGAAAAAAAGGAGAGGCATTTTTGGGGGCTGCTAGGGGGGAAAAAGAAAGAAGAGAGGCTGTCAGTTTTTTTGAGAGGAGATCAATCAGATGTTTGAAGGAGATTAGAGGCTGCTGTTTTAGAACCGAGGGAAGCGATTGTTTGTTGATTCATCGGAGATAGACCCTGCGATTGGGAAGGTGCATAGGGACCCACCTCGTTGAATCTTGAAGGAGCAGCAGCCGCAACATTCTGAAGATTGAGGGCCGCATCATCCTTGGCGTGAGAGAGCACGATTCTGGAAGTGGGAGCAGGTGCAGCCGCATCTGGGTTTGGAGGAATATTTCGGCCACAAATTCTCTGAAAGTGGGGGGCTGCCACGGGGAGGGGGACTGCAAGCACACAGCCATATTCCTCACCATCAAGAGAACCAGCACGCAACACAGATCCCCTAGAAGACACGCACCAGCAGCAGGTCACTCTGGGGGAATCTTCAAGGTTGCATCTCCGGAAACACCCAACTACCATTGGAGATCCACACCAGCTTGTCAATCCCGCTACCTGAACACCACAAGCGCACCAGAATTTTAAGGGAAAGGCTTCCACCACTCTACGGATCTCCACGACTTCATCTTCAAGAGCACAAGTGTGCACGCTGTCAAAGGAAATTCCTCTCCACTAACGTGCAGCACTTTGAGGACTTGCTGTGCATGGATATCCACCACATAAGTCACCTTTGGAATTGTTTTTTTTTATTAAAAACTCTTACTGGTGGAAAGTGGCCTTCACGTTTTAAGGTAATCTAATTCATGCTATTATAATTTCGTTTCATAAAATATTCAATTCAATCCATACTTGTTTTAGGATTTTATCTATTGTTTAGGTTTAATTATTTCCAATAACATTATATTCATGATTTAGTTTTAAAATTATTCCTTTTTGGCCTATACATCTTAAGTTTTATTTTATTTTTTATTGTAAATTCATATTTAGTTTAAATGTTAATTTTTAATTTCTTTTTCTTAACTAAATAAATTAATTTTGATTTGTTATCCTAGCTTGAAGATTATGATTTTTGTTTAACGTAGTTACAATTTATTTGTTTAGTTTGGCAAATTAGATTTTTTTTAGTATTAGTTTGGACAATTTTTGTTGATGATGGGAAAGTTAGGATTTTTTAGAGTTTGGATAATTCATGATGATGGTTAAAAATTTAAAATTTAGATTAGCATTATTTTTGTTCTCAATAAGGAAATCCATGTTTAGCTTAAACGTTAATTTTTAAATTTTTCTTAACTATTATTGATTTATTATTCCATCTTAAAAATTATGATTTTTGTTTAATGTAGTTACAATTTATTTTCTTAGTTTGACAAATTATAAATATATATATTTTAGTATTAGTTTGGGAAATTTTTGTTGATAATGGAAAAGTTAGGATTGTTTTTAGAGTTTGGATAATTCATGATGATAGTTAAAAATTTAGAATTTTGATTTGCATTATTTTTGTTCTCAATTAGGAAATTCATAATTTCTTTTAGTTTAAGTTTTAATTTATCTTTTAGTTTAAATGTTATTAA
>BKBX01006354.1:344451-369485 GCA_008326845.1 Vitis x labruscana x Vitis vinifera | reverse complement strand
TTTTAAAATAAAATGATAATAATAAAAATAAAATAAATTAAATAAATAAATAAAAAATAAATAATTATTTTAGTTTTGATTGATCCTGTTTTAATTGGTATTTTTTAGAGTTTTAATTAATTTGATTGGTTTCATATTGTTTAGTTTATGTTAAGATTTTTTTTTTATTCCATTTTTCCATTAATTCTATGCTTTCGAATTGTAGGCTATTAGTTTAATCTATTCCCATTTTGTCATTTTGTGTTTAAAAATAGTTCATTTTAGTTTTTGACTAATTTTATTTATTCTAAGTGTTTGTTTTCTTTTATTCAATTGTTTAGTTAGTTGATTAAATTTATGACTCCAAATCATCAATATTAGTTGATACGTATCGTTTGTACTATTTTAAAGATCACATAATATTTAGTGCTTGATTAAGTTTATCTTAAGATTAAATGTTGTTAAAGCTTTAGTGCTTGTAAGATCTATGGTTTTGGTTTATCACTTTGGTCATCCTTTGTCAAATTCAATTTTTAGAGGCTATCGGAAGATAGTGAAGATTGGCCTCCAGTCCCACCACTTCAATTTTATCGGTTGTCAAAAACTTTACTTTGCGATTTTGTTCTTTTTTTTTTCTTTGTATTTTAATTCATACATTTTATTGTTTTCAAATTAACTTCTTTTATCTTTAAAACATAACAATATTCTCAAAATCTCATGTTCCTTAAAAATCCATTTCAAAAATTCATTTAGAGTTTCTTAGAGTCAAAAGATCCCCTTAACAATCCATTTCAAAAATTCATTTAGAGTTCTTAGGATCAAAATCTCATTTGTTAAAATAATGTGCAACCATGTTTTGATCGGTTCGCGTCTTTCAAATAAAATTACAGTTTTGAATAAAACACGAATCAAAGCTTATGGTCCCAAATAAATGGGATAATTCTAAGCTAAATTCGTGTATATCAATTGGGGAATTGATGAAACCCCTACATAAGGAAAATTTTAAAACTCACCTTTGGTGCTCCCTTTGCTATTTGATGAAATCATGTCTATTTATCTTTTTAGGAACTATATAGAAGAAATAAGTGATAACTGATAGTTTTGTATACTGTGATAATTTTTTCTATGCTAATTAGACAATAAGCATGCTAGGACTTGTTATTTTATTGTTTGTTATCTAACCCCTCTTGTCTTTTGGAAGCACGTTACGAGATATCTATGCTATCTAGGTATGTCCCCTGTCACCTACTTTTTAAATTCTATAAATATGATTGTCATTGTAAATTACACCTGTGTTTGAGAATGCTTGGGATGTCTTGATATTTGTTACGTTGTTTGATTATTCATGATAAAATGCATGTTGAGTGATATATTATCTAAACTAATAATTGATGTTTTATGATAGCGCTTGAGAAGCGGTCCAGGTACGCATCCTAACCTTCCTTTATTATGATTTGATCTTGTTTGGCATGCTATTTTTTGGAACCATCTAGCCTACTTAGGTATCCATAATTAACTGGTTAATTGCCACATTCCCCTTAACTTAGTTAGTAGAGACCTTTATAGGGCTTAGAGGGGTGCTACCTTTTGAAGGTACCTTCCCAATAGGTAACCTGATCCCCGGACTTAGACTCGAGTTTTTCAAAGACATGCTTTTTCCAAAAATTATGGAGTCACATTTTAGGGTTTTTCTTTCTTGTTTTATTTTCCCTTTAAAATAAAAATAAAATAAGTGGCGACTCCGACTTTTCCAAAAATTATTTTTCACAAATAAAAAAGCGAGTCTCGCCGATTGAGTGGGGGCGCACGTGAAAAATGCGGGTCCACACCTGTATAGATAGTAAAATGACCAAGAGGACTAAAACCAAGGAATGTTTGGAGTTAGTGCATACTAACATGTATGGAACTTTAAGTGTCCATGCATGGGGAGGGTATGGGTATTTCATCACTGATTACTACTCAAAACATGCTATTTTGTAGCTTGTAATTAGCTCTTTTAAACACCCTTGAGTAGTAATTATTACCTTTTAACCCGATTAACATGTTAGGGACCCTTGCAATCAGATTTGTAACAATTGTGTTAAGTTTTGGTGCTTTTTGATAGCTTTATGCTCACCAAAGCAATTTAAGAATGAGGGAGAGCTATATATAGTTCTTGGCAAAGCTTTTGAAAGCTTAGATTTACGAAGAAATCAAGCTATGGAGCCTCATAATCCTTTGCCTTAGTCGTTCCAAGAATACAAGGAAAGAACAATGAAGAAGAAGAAAACAGGGGATGAAAACAGGGGACACAGCTGCAGTCTTTCATTGCACTTTTGGAGCACTTCCCGAAGTCCATTTTCTGCATTCTTTATACCATTTCAAAGCTCAGAAAGTCAAGAATCCAACGGTTCAAACCATATACGATTTGGAGCTGAAATGAGGAAGATATGGACTTCGGAAGACAACTGCATCAAGCTGAGGGACAATTTCGCACACCACTGTTTAAGGTGCGAAATCCTCAGTCCACTGTGCGAAAATTTCGCACACCTCAAACCAACATGCGAAATTGGAACTCAGCGTGCGAAAATTGGATATTTTTGCCGACTCTTTTTCTTCTGATATTTTTGTGTTTAAATTTCCATTTTCTCCTTGTATTCAACCAACCATGTAATTCCTTAGCTAGGAAGTATCCAAGGAAGGGTAAAACTACCTTCCTATATAAATTCTCTTGTAATCACTGAAAAGATATCTTTCGGGGAGCTTTCTCCAGAAAATCTTTTGGGGAGCTTTCTCCAGGAGACCAATGTAAATTAGTTACTTAGTGAAATACAGAGCTCTCTTTTGCTTTCTTTTTTTCTCTCTTCTATTTTCTCATTTTCTTAGTAGCCAAACATCCTTGGAGGATGAAATCCCCAAGGATGAGAGGCTAAAACCTTTTAGTTTCTTGAAGTAATGGATGCCATGTGAAGCTCCCGTGTCAGGATGGAGATTTCCAAGCCATGAATGTAAGTAGCTGAGCACCATAAATGTTTTCATTCAAAGTAAAGCTTTTAATCCCTCTGACTTGCTTTGAATGGCCAATACTTGATAAGCTTTTGGTCTCAGTGGATTCTTATTGTTAGATCCACTGACGTTCGTTAGTTATCTCCTACGAGCCATTGTATTGCAAGTCGAGGAGATGACCTATATCATTAAAAGGGCATTTATGAGGTTCAGCTACCCTTTTTGTAAGTTTTCAAGGACTAAAACTCAGTTGTTAAACTCATACCGGTTCGGGAAGTAAGCATCACCTTAGTTGCTTCCCCAACGCGAGGTGAAAAGTCCCAAAATCTCCATTTTTACATGGTGAGTTAAGCATGGCTATCCAAAGCTTTGAGAAACTTCTTTTTCCATCTTTTATCCTATTTTCATCTTAGTTTAGTTTACAACACCTTCATCTTAACCTAATTTTTATTAAGAAAAGTTCACTCCATCCTCTGAACTTCACTAGTTAAAGTAAAAACCCTTCCCAGTGTTCGATCCTAGAGCCACTATACTATAGTAGCTTTGCTACTTTAGTGTAAGGACCTTAGGTATAAATTTTGTTGATACCCTTACATGCCAAGCTACCAAGAGTCGGGAGAATCAAATGGCGCCGCTGCCGGGGATGGTGCCACAATACAGTGATACAACCTTTTAGAGGCTACTTGTGATTTTCATCACAACCAGGGTGAATTCCTTTTTCACTAACTTCATTTTCTTTCATTTTCCTTTTGTTAATTTTATTTTCATTTTCTTCCTAACTTTAACCTTTTCTTTAGTTTCCTTTTTGTTTTTACTATTACAGGTATTGTAGCTTGTGCATGCCCTATTGGATTAGGGACCAAGAGGGAAGATTAGTAAGGATTGAGAATCCTCAAGACACAGAGTTGGATATCTGTGTAAATATCATGGACCCTCCACCAGAGGATCAGAATTCTCAACAAGGACAAGGGGGTAATCCCAATGCATACCTATCCATGAGGGATAGAATGCATCCCCCAAGGATGAGTGCACCCTCATGCATCCTGCCCCCTCTTGAGCAGTTGGTTATAAGGCCCCATATTGTGCCCCTCCTACCAACTTTCCATGGAATGGAGAGTGAGAATCCATATTCTCACATTAAGGAATTTGAGGAGGTGTGTAATACTTTTAGAGAAGGAGGAGCTTCAATAGACTTGATGAGACTCAAGCTATTCCCTTTCACTTTAAAGGACAAGGCAAAAATATGGCTTAATTCTTTAAGGCCAAGGAGCATAAGGAATTGGGTGGATCTTCAGGCTGAGTTTTTGAAAAAAAATTTCCCCACCCATAGGACCAATGGGTTGAAAAGACAAATCTCAAATTTTTCTGCTAAAGAAAATGAGAAGTTTCATGAGTGTTGGGAAAGGTATATGGAAGCCATCAATGCTTGTCCTCATCATGGTTTCGATACATGGCTCCTAGTGAGCTATTTTTATGATGGAATGTCTTCTTCTATGAAGCAAATTCTTGAAACCATGTGTGGGGGAGATTTTATGAGTAAGAATCCTGAAGAAGCCATGGACTTCTTAAGTTACGTGGCTGAGGTGTCAAGAGGATGGGATGAGCCCAACTCAAGAGAGAAAGGAAAATTTCCCTCTCAACAAACCCAAAATCCAAAGGCTGGAATGTACATGTTAAGTGAAGATGTGGACATGAAAGCTAAAGTGGCAACATTAGCTAGGAGGTTGGAAGAACTTGAGTTGAAAAAGATACATGAAGTCCAAGCTATATCCGATACCCAAGTCCATGTTATGCCATGCACCATTTGTCAATCATGTGATCATGTGGTAGATGAGTGTCCAACCATGCCAGCTGTGAGAGAGATGTTAGGTGATCAAGTAAATGTTGTGGGGCAATTTAGGCCCAACAACAGTGCATCCTATGGAAACACCTATAATTCAAGCTGGAGAAACCACCCAAATTTTTCT
Source organism: Vitis x labruscana x Vitis vinifera (assembly GCA_008326845.1). Lineage (NCBI taxonomy): Eukaryota > Viridiplantae > Streptophyta > Magnoliopsida > Vitales > Vitaceae > Vitis > Vitis x labruscana x Vitis vinifera. Next base: position 364,554 of record BKBX01006354.1, on the reverse strand, counting down.
TGGAAACCAAGACCACCTCCATACCAACCACAAGGCCAAACCCAAGCACCTCAGCAACCATCTTCAGTGGAACAAGCCATTGTAAACCTGAGTAAAGTCATGGGTGACTTTGTGGGTGAACAAAAGGCAATTAACTCCCAATTGCATCAAAAGATTGAAAATGTTGAGAGTTCTCAAATTAAAAGAATGGAGGGGATGCAAAATGATCTATCTCAGAAGATAGATAATATTCAGTACTCCATCTCTAGGCTTACCAACCTAAACACAGTGATTGAGAAGGGAAAGTTCCCATCTCAACCAAGTCAAAATCCCAAAGGTGTTCATGAAGTTGAAACCCAAGATGGTGAGTCTTCAAATTTGAGAGAGGTCAAAGCTGTGATCACTTTGAGAAGTGGGAAGGAGGTTGATCAACCCTTGCCTAACGTGGGCCCTGATGAAGAACTCAAATCAAAGAGACCCTTGACTAAAGAGGGCAAAAACCAAGAAAAGCAGAGTGGGAAGAAAAGTACATCCAAATCAAGCATTGAAGAAGAACCAAGGATAGTGATTAAGGAGGATATGATGAAGAAACATATGCCTCCTCCTTTTCCTCAAGCTTTACATGGAAAGAAAGAAATCAAGAATTCATCAGAAATTCTTGAAGTGCTGAGGCAAGTGAAGGTGAATATACCTTTACTTGATATGATCAAGCAAGTCCCCACATATGCAAAGTTTCTAAAGGACTTGTGCACAGTCAAGAGAGGTTTACAGGTAACAAAGAATGCATTCCTCACTGAGCAAGTGAGTGCTATCATCCAGAGTAAGTCCCCAGTTAAGTATAAAGATCCGGGATGTCCCACCATATCAGTCAACATTGGAGGGACACATGTGGAAAAAGCTTTATTAGATTTGGGAGCAAGTGTGAATTTGCTCCCATACTCTGTGTATAAACAACTGGGACTTGGAGGATTAAAGCCTACAACCATGACCCTCTCTTTAGCTGATAGGTCAGTCAAAATCCCAAGGGGTGTGATAGAGGATGTTCTAGTTCAAGTGGACAAATTCTACTATCCTGTGGATTTTGTGGTGCTTGATACTGATTCCTCTGTCAAGGAAGAAAATTATGTGCCAATCATCCTAGGGAGACCTTTCCTTGCTACCTCCAATGCTATTGTTAATTGTAGGAATGGGGTGATGCAGCTCACATTTGGAAACATGACATTGGAATTAAACATATTCCACTTATGTAAGAGGCATCTTTACCCTGAAGAGGAGGAAGGATTTGAGGAGGTGTGCTTGATCAACACCTTGGTTGAAGAGCATTGTGACAAGAATTTACAAGAGAGCTTGAATGAAAGCCTGGAAGTCTTTGAAGAAGGGTTACCTGAACCCTCTGATGTGCTAGCCATTATGTCTCCTTGGAGGAGACGGGAAGAGATCTTACCACTGTTCAACCAGGAAGACTCACAAGGAGCAACTGTGGAGGACCCTCCAAAGCTAGCTTTGAAGCCACTTCCTGTTGATTTAAATGCAAACTTCATATGGGATCCGGGCAAGCTAAATCCGGATCCAATTTTTTTTATGGACTTAGTCTTTCTAAAGACTAGCTAGTCCATATCTTTTTGTTTTATTTTTAAACTTGTTTTAATTTTGATTTTTTGCTTTAATTTTATTTTGGTTTGATTTAACTTAGTTTTTTTTTTTATGATCTTGCTATGGGGGGTGTTTTGGGACAAAGAGTCTTGCTTTATGATTCTAAACTTCATCTTTTTCCAGGAAAATTGAAATCCAGGTGGACGGGTCCTTTCATAATTCATGAAGTGCATCCCAATGGAGTGGTGGAAATATTCAATCCCACAGGCAATCAAACTTTCAAAGTCAATGGCCATCGTCTCAAGCCATTCATAGAGCCTTACAATACAGACAAGGAGGAGATCAACCTCCTTGAACCACCACAACTCTGAGTGAAAGCAGGGTATCATGGGCTAAATAAGTCCATGAATTTTTTGTTATAGTTTTATAGTTATATCATTAATTTTATTTCTTTTTATTATAATTTTTCCTCAATCTTAGTTTATTTTGTCTTAATTCAAGTCAATTTTGATGATAAATTTCAGAAAAAAAAAAAAAATCATCATGAAAGGTGAGGAGAGCTCTTCAAAAGCAGAACAGGGGAGTAAAACCAAGGAAGCAGAGCACCTGATTTCAAGGTGCCAAAATTTCGCACACCTGATTTCAAGGTGCGAAATCTATCTCAAGGTGCGAAATCCGTTTTCAAGGTGCGAATTTCCTAAAATCCAATTTCGCACACCACTGTGTAAGGTGCGAAAATTTTCGCACTGTGCGAAATCCTCTCCTAGCACACGTGTGCCAATTTCGCACACCTCAAGCTAATTTTCGCACTGTGCGAAACAGTGTGAGAAAATTTCACACACCACTGTTCAAGGTGCGAAAATTTCGCACACCCAATTCCAAGGTGCGAAATCTTCAATTGAAGGGGTGCCATTTTCGCACACCCAATTCCAAGGTGCGAAATTTGAAGACCAAGGTGCGAAAAATTTCGCACGGTAAAATTTTAAGTTCTAAAAATTTAAAACGGACTTTTAAATTAAAATTTTACCCCCGAAATTGTGCCTAACGTCCAAAAACGACTTTTTGGTTGCCTTGGAAAATTTTAAAACATCAGAAACCCCTTAAACCTCATTCCTATATAAACCCTTGAGGTCCAAAAGCCCAAAGGACACCCCGCGCACCAGCTGAGAAATCTCTGGAATCTCGAACAGGCATCTACCTCCATTTCGGCCATGGCGAAGACCAGAGGAGGCCATTCCGCCTCCCCATCCTCACCGACACCTCGACCACATCGAGCCGCCATGGGAGCCGCAGCTTCGCCACCTGTTCAGGCCCCGGCCATTCCCCCATCTGAGGGGGAAGCTCCTTCTCAGCGTTGATACCCCACCAGGAGGCCACCCATGGACCCTGTGCCACCAGTCGATCAGGCCGCGAGCCCTGTTTCTCGGCCACCAGCGAAGAGAACCAAGTTCTCGGGTCCTGGAGAGCCATCCCACGCACCTCAGCCAGAGCCACCTACAGAGGACTCCCGGATTCCTGCAGATATGCCTCTCGAGACCGTTATCAGGCGTCCCATGATAGCCGGACCACCGATAGAGGGCAACTTGGATTGCAGAGATCGATCCTTCCACTCTGAGACCTACTTTGATATAGAGGCCCTCAGACAGCAGCCAGAGCTCCGAGATTCATTCCGACTGCTGCAGAGGTATCACATGGAGGGTCTTCTCACTCCTAGGCAATTTTATTATCCTAGAGTAGTTTTAGATTTTTATCAATCTATGACTACTCGGGGTCTCCGCAATCCTACCCTCATCCAATTTACGATAGACGGACGTCAGGGTGCCATTGGAGCTCGTCACATTGCTGAGGCCCTCCGTATACCTTATGAGCCTGTTTCAGGCAGATTTCAGGGAGTGGTCCTCATTCTCTCAGAGTGACATGGTCCGCATTTTGTCCAGGGGGACTTCTACAGCCTCGGTATTGACCAGGAGAGAGCTTCCATCTGGGATGCTCCTCATTGATGTGCTCCTGCGTGCCAACCTATTCCCCCTTCAGCATAAGGTTCAGAGGAGAGGAGCTATACTTGAGGCATTATTCAGGATTTATGAGGGCTATTTCTTCGGCCCTCATCATTTGATTATGACTTCTCTTCTTCATTTTGAAGAAAAAGTCCATCAGAAGAAGCTTCAGAGGGCAGATGGCATTCCATTACTATTTCCGAGGCTCCTCTGCCAGATTTTAGAGCACTTGGGCTATCCTGAAGAGCCCCGTCTTGAGAGGCGCCGCCATTGCCGAGAGGACTTCTCTCTCGGCAAATGGCATCACTTGGTATCCTACTTTGCACCCGAGGGAGCCCCAGCTGTGCCTGCACCTCCAGAGCTACCCCGAGATGAGCAGATACCTCAGGCCCAGCAGGATGAGATTCTCACAGAGACACCACCTCCTGCCCCTGCAGCACACCCCTCAGTGCACATGCCCGAGGCTATACATTCTACCTCCCCTATCACTCAGGGTGCTCCACCAGTCGTACCAGCTACCCCAGCACCTCCTCCTTCATCTGAGCCCACTGTCATCATTTCTCTTACCGAATTCAGAGGCTTAGAGCGTTCATTGCGGACACTGAGCACTGCTCAGGATTCTATTATCCACTAGATGGCCACTATTCGGGCACACCAGGATCAGATCATTGCTACTCAGGCCCAGCATACCACGATCCTTCATCAGATTCAGCAGCATCTGAGTATGCAGACTCCTCTTGGGCATGATAGGTCTGCACCATCCGAGCCTCTAGTGCCAGATGAGGAGAGCTTGCCAGCTGAGCAACCTATACCAGAGGAGGAGATCAGAGCAGAGCCATCACATGACCCCACTCATATCTGATTTTTTTTTATGTTTTACTTGTTTTTTATTTTAGACTTGTAAATCCCATCTTTTGCATGTGTTATAAATTGGGATTGGTAGTATTACTTGAAATCATACATTGTATATTTCTTTTACAAGTAATATATATATATATATATATATATATCCTTTTTTATTATATTCCCTTTTCTCATTACTCTTTTGTCCTTGGAACATGTGGTTTAAAGTACTCCATACCTCTTTTACACTCAGACTTTGTCTCACTCAGGAGGTACCACTTCCTCCCTTTATTTTTAATCGCTTTTGAAACATTGGGGACAATGTTCAACTTGGTTGGGGGGAGAATTGAGAAAGGAAGTTTTGTTGTCAATATTAAGTTATTTTGGTATTTTAGTTGATTTTTGCTTAAAATTTAAAATTTTTAGAAGTTTTTTGAATCATTCTCTCTGGTTGTTAAAGATAATTTCTCAAAAATAAAATAGGATAAGTCGAGTTTTAACTTAATTATTTAAGTCTTAGAGTTTGTTTTATGCTTTCAAAGTTGATAATCTATTGAAGCCTCTTTGATTTTGAACTTTCTTCTTCCATTTCGAGCTTTACACACACTGTGCACATTAGATCCCGGATATAAGATGTAAAACTTTCTCACTTTCTAAGCTTAGGAAAATTTTGACTTGGTTTATTACTTAACCTCTTTTTAATAGTGTTAGGACACCTCATAAAGACCAATGAGTCTTAGATAAAGACCAATGAGTCTTAGAAAAAGAAAAAGAGAATAAGCTTCTATTCTTTCCTTGAAACCTAAGCATGATCCGAAGGGGTGGCGAAAGCCTTTAAAACCCGATGCCCTAAACCTTGATTGGTTGGGAGTCATCGATCCTCTGCTTGCTACATAGGTGAATTGGTTAAGTTTAGTAAGTAAAAAGAATTGTGAATAAGAAGGTGCGTTCTTAACCTATTAAGAGTTGGTTAATGTTGCCAATATCTGAGAAAAGCTTAGGTTGGAGGGTGAGGATAGTTGTATATACTATATCCGGAAGCTAATTTCATTAACACTTAGCTTATTATGGAAGAGTTTGATTTGAAACCTTGAGAGTAGAGATTCTTTTGATACTTAATTGCATAATCTCCACTCTTTGTACTTTTTGTTTAAGTTTTAGCTTGGACAACTCCTATTGCATTTTGAATCTTCATATCTTTAGTTCACCATGTGAGATGTGTTTTGATATCAATCATGCCACTCAATTATTTTTTGAAATGCTTTGCATGACCTCTTTTATGTATATTATTACGTTTGCTTAGTTTTTCTCTCCTTAATTGCTAAGGGACTAGCAATATGTCGGTTGGGGGGAGTGATTACTACTCAAAACATGCTATTTTGTAGCTTGTAATTAGCTCTTTTAAACACCCTTGAGTAGTAATTATTACCTTTTAACCCGATTAACATGTTAGGGACCCTTGCAATCAGATTTCTAACAATTGTGTTAAGTTTTGGTGCTTTTTGATAGCTTTATGCTCACCAATGCAATTTAAGAATGAGGGAGAGCTATATATAGTTCTTGGAAAAGCTTTTGAAAGCTTAGATTTATGAAGAAATCAAGCTATGGAGCCTCATAATCCTTTGCCTTAGTCGTTCCAAGAATACAAGGAAAGAACAATGAAGAAGAAGAAAACAGGGGATGAAAACAGGGGACACAGCTGCAGTCTTTCATTGCACTTTTGGAGCACTTCCCGAAGTCCATTTTCTGCATTCTTTATACCATTTCAAAGCTCAGAAAGTCAAGAATCCAACGGTTCAAATCATATACGATTTGGAGCTGAAATAAGGAAGATATGGACTTCGTAAGACAACTGCATCAAGCTGAGGGACAATTTCGCACACCACTGTTTAAGGTGCGAAATCCTCAGTCCACTGTGCGAAAATTTCGCACACCTCAAACCAACATGCGAAATTGGAACTCAGCGTGCGAAAATTGGATATTTTTGCCGACTCTTTTTCTTCTGATATTTTTGTGTTTAAATTTCCATTTTCTCCTTGTATTCAACCAACCATGTAATTCCTTAGCTAGGAAGTATCCAAGGAAGGGTAAAACTACCTTCCTATATAAATTCTCTTGTAATCACTGAAAAGATATCTTTCGGGGAGCTTTCTCCAGAAAATCTTTTGGGGAGCTTTCTCCAGGAGACCAATGTAAATTAGTTACTTAGTGAAATACAGAGATCTCTTTTGCTTTCTTTTTTCTCTCTTCTATTTTCTCATTTTTCTTAGTAGCCAAACATCCTTGGAGGATGAAATCCCCAAGGATGAGAGGCTAAAACCTTTTAGTTTCTTGAAGTAATGGATGCCATGTGAAGCTCCCGTGTCAGGATGGAGATTTCCAAGCCATGGATGTAAGTAGCTGAGCACCATAAATGTTTTCATTCAAAGTAAAGCTTTTAATCCCTCTGACTTGCTTTGAATGGCCAATACTTGATAAGCTTTTGGTCTCAGTGGATTCTTATTGTTAGATCCACTGACGTTCGTTAGTTATCTCCTACGAGCCATTGTATTGCAAGTCGAGGAGATGACCTATATCATTAAAAGGGCATTTATGAGGTTCAGCTACCCTTTTTGTAAGTTTTCAAGGACTAAAACTCAGTTGTTAAACTCATACCGGTTCGGGAAGTAAGCATCACCTTAGTTGCTTCCCCAACGCGAGGTGAAAAGTCCCAAAATCTCCATTTTTACATGGTGAGTTAAGCATGGCTATCCAAAGCTTTGAGAAACTTCTTTTTCCATCTTTTATCCTATTTTCATCTTAGTTTAGTTTACAACACCTTCATCTTAACCTAATTTTTATTAAGAAAAGTTCACTCCATCCTCTGAACTTCACTAGTTAAAGTAAAAACCCTTCCCAGTGTTCGATCCTAGAGCCACTATACTATAGTAGCTTTGCTACTTTAGTGTAAGGACCTTAGGTATAAATTTTGTTGATACCCTTACATGCCAAGCTACCAAGAGTTGGGTTATCAATCACTTTTAGTGATTATTACTCTAAGTTTTGATATATACAGAGGAAATTCAATGCTTTAGATATATTCATTGAATTTAAGGCAGGATCAGATAGCCTATTAGGTATACATACCATGTTACTTTGATTAGATCAAGGTGATATGTCTCGTAAGTTTGATTATTTTTGTTGGAGCACATGATTATTTCTTAGTTACATGCATCGGGGTCTCTATTGCAAAATAGAGAGGTGGAAAGGAGATATAAAACTTACATAGACATAATGCAATCATGGATAAGTTTCTCATATTTTATCAAATTCTTTTGGGAATATGTCTTATAGACTATGTAATACTGCTTTTTCTTTAGAGGTATATTAGTTTATAGGAAATATAAGAGGATTTTTGGGTTATCACCTTTATAGTTAGGATCATCAGAAGATATCTGTTAAGACAAATGTCAGTTTTTTGATGAAGAATATATGATAAGAAATAAGAAAAAGAGTGATATAGATTGAAAGATATATTAGAAGATAGTCATTGATTACTACTCAAAAGAGTATATTATAGATGATATATCTCATGATTTTTACATCTTTTGACTAGTAATTATGCTTAAAATACTCAATTAGTAAGTTGTTGCCCTTGCAAGAGTTACTAACAAGTTTTATGAAGTTTTAGAGTCATTTCAAGGTATGATTTTGATAAATTGGTGACAAAAGAGATGAATTAAATTGAAAAGAACAAATAATGTTGATGATGATCCAATCCATAATGGAAAAAGCAATGCAATTGGTTTGGAATGGAATTGGGCTAATTAAAGGTAGTTAAAGTGGAATCAAGAAGAAGAAAATGGAAGAAATAACAAAGGGGAACTCAAAAATCAAATGTTGCAGATTCACATGACTATGCGAAATGGACCCGATGAGAAAAATTGGTTGCAGTATAAGGAGGATGCCTAAGTTGATTTCGCATAAACATACGAAAATTTCACACAGTTATGTGAAATGGTCCAGAAATCTCTCTGATGTTGTTGTTGCTCCATTGAATTTTGCATGACCATGCGAAAATGATAGTCTTCGTGTGAAATGGTCGAAGCTAATGCAAAATCATGATTTTGATGTTAAACTTCAAATTTGTGAATTTGGAAGGTTCTAGAAAACCAATGAGAGGTTGCCAAGTGTCCACTTGACCTTGCCCTATAAATAAACACTTGAATTTCTCATGTAAGAGCTTTTGGGATACTTTTGATTGTATAATTTTCTAGATTCTTTATTTTAATAGAATTCACTATTTTCTTTCATTTTCCATAATTTTCTCACTAGCCAAACATACCTTGTAAGACCAATTCTCCAAGCATGAGTGGATAAATCTCATTTTTCTAGGAGGAATGAGGATGTAGAGACAAAATCTAAGGTGAATTAGAGAGATGAACTTTAATTTCTCAAGGTAATTTGATCAAATTGATTAATTAATTGAATTTTGGGGATTTTTCTCTTCAAGTGATCTTACATGACTATTACGTTGCAAGCTAGGTAGATTCATTAAATTCTTAAAGCTAGATTTGATGAGATTGAATAGTTGCGTTGTATGAATCATTGGAAGATGATTTAAGATGAATTGAATATATAGTTTAAATTGATCTCTTGGATTAAATAACCTAATTTGAAGATAAATTAGATCTAAACCTAAAGCTATATCAAAAATCGATTTAGATAAGAATTTAAATTTTCAATCTAACTTGATGAAAAATAGATCTCAATATCTTCACCATAGAGATTGTTTTCTAGAAAATCCTAACTTTGAGAGTTTCTTTTCCTTATTATTTTTTTTTTACATTTTATTGTCTCTCTCAATGTGAAATCATTTTTATTTTGAATTTTCCTCATGAATTGTCAATCCAATTTCACTTAATCACAATCATTTCTTTTGCCCCCATTCAAGCCTTAATTACCAAAAATAATCCATCCCAGTGAATGACACCTAAGACCGCTATACTACGTAACTTTTGCTAAAAGACCCTTTTTGATCGGACACTTTTGCATAGTTGAATTAGGTTATAAACTTTGTTTTGATGTGATAAAAAAATGAAAAAAATCAATTGATTAATCACACATTGCATATAATACCATGAATCTAAGGGGTTAAAGACATATCATTTCTATGATTTCTAGTACACCGGTACTTCATCATAGTGGAAGGTTTATATAGATTATGATGAAGCATTGAGCAATGTTTATGCTCACTTAAGGCAAGGAGGTATGAAGGAGTAGTTAGAATCTCTGTATACAAACATAGTTTAGGTTCCTGTAGAAATACTCAAAGGGATAAAACCTATAAGCGTAAGTTGGTCTATAAAAGGAACACAAGAGTACATGGAAAGCTTGAGTGTTATCTGGCTAAGACTATAGTTAAAGGCTATAGTTTGAAACTTTGTTTCAACTATGGAAAACCCTTTCAAAAGTATTGGTCATACTCAAATCTATCAAATTACTCCTATTTATTGCAGTGTATCTCTTTCATAAGATACAACAACCAAACATTTTCATAGCAAAGAGCCTTGTGTGTACAAGAAGGCATAGTGAAGTGTAGTAATGCTTTAAGATCTTGTTGGTAGATGACAATCTACTTATTAGATATGATGTAGGGATATTATCATCAATCAAGATTTAGTAGTCTACTAAGTTCTAGATGAAAATCTAGAGGAAGATATAATATATTATTGGGCTTAAGGTCCTTTAAGACTGCAAGAATATGAAAATTGTGCCATGTCACCTACATTAATAAGCATTTGGTCAAGTACATGATGCAAAACTCCAAAAAGGGTTTGTTACTCTTTGGATTTGGAGTTGTCTTTTTTAGGATTAATGTCCTTGGTCATCTATGGGGAGAGATCACATTAAAGCAGTATCTAATTGTAGACCTTCCATTTTGTCCTCCTAGTCCTATTTGGTATTCGTTTGATACTTTACAACAATTCCATAGTAGCTCATCACTACTCGTGTAGCCTATCTTTTTTAAGCCACCTTGGGGACTTTGGTTGGGGGATTTACCTAACCCCATTGTGACTCTTGGCAGCCCTATTTAGGCACCTTAGGCCCATTAGGCACCACCCTAGACCCAATTAGGCACCCTAGGCCCATTTAGACACCAGTCTAGGCCCATTAGGCATCACCCTAGGCACACTTAGGCATCCTAGGTCCACTTAGGCACCCTAGGCCCACTTAGGCACCCTAGGTCCATTTAGGCACCTTAGGCTCATTAGGCACCACCCTAGGCCCACTTAGGCATTCTAGGCCCATTAGACATCACCTTAGGCCCACTTAGGCATCCTAGGTTCACTTAGGCACCTTAGGCCCATTAGGAACCACCCTAGGTTCACTTAGGCACCCTAGGCCCATTAGGCATCACCCTAGGCCCACTTAGGCATCCTAGGTCCACTTAGGCACCTTAGGCCCACTTAGGCACCCTAGGTCCACTTAGGAACCCTAGATCCATTTAGGCACCTTAGGCCCATTAGGCACCACCCTAGGCTCATTTAGATACACTAGGCCTATTAGGATCATTTTTTTGCATGGATGCATGGATGCATGGTTTGCATGGTTGCATATCTCGTTTGACTTGCATGTGCTTGATTTTGTTTTTGTTTTTGTTTTTATCTTTGTCTATTTATTAGTTTTATTCATTTACTTATTTATTTTTAGGAAACTGCATGAGCTTAATAATCATATTCGTTTTGTTTTTATTTATCTATTCATTAATTTATTTTGATAGAAACTTGCTTGAATTGATAATTCATTTTAGTTTTGCATGTGATCTATATTTTTAATATCGCTTAAAATTGCATATTTTGGATTTTTTTTTAATTCTTGTTACATGTTTTTTTATTATTATTCTAACCCTTAGTTTTCTTTTATTGGTATTTTTATTTTCCTTTTCCTTGTTTTTATTATTTGTTTTGCATGGATCCCACGTGCTCCATAAGAGAGAAAAGGAAAAAAAAAAAAGCCATTAAGAGGAAAGATGGAGGTAGCCGGTGGATTGGAGAGAGAGGAAGAGAGAGAGATGGAGGGTGATTAGAAGAGGAGAAGGAAACTTTTTTCTACCGTTTTTTTCCCATCACCATGGCTGCAGAGAAGCTGACTAGGTGATGGAGAAAAGTTTAAGAAAGAAAAAAAAATAAAAAAAAGAAAAGAATGAAGACACATGATTAAAGGGGATTAGAAGGATTACTTTGGAAAAGTTAGGCTATCATTTTGAATAGAGAATGAGTCTGCGTTGAAGAAAGGTGATAGAAGGATTTTTTTTAGGAGGTTAGGCTGCTATTTGGGGTGAAATTAGTCCGTATTTTGGAAGAGGTTAGGTTGCTGTTCTGTGTGAAATTAGTCCGTATTTTGGAAGAGATTCGAGCTGCTGTTCGAGGTGAAATCAGTCCGTGTTTTGGAAAAGATTCAGGCTATTGTTCGGGGTGAAATCAGTTCATGTTTTGGAAGAGGTTCAGGCTGCTGTTCGGGGTGAAATCAGTCCATGTTTTGGAAGAGATTCAGGCTATTGTTCGGGGTGAAATTAGTCCGTGTTTTGAAAGAGATTCAGGTCACTGTTCGGGGTGAAATCAATCTGTGTTTTGGAAAAGATTCAGGTTGCTATTCGTGGTGAAATTAGTCTGTGTTTTAGAAGAGATTTAGGCTGCTATTTTGGGATGGAATCGGTCCATGTTTTGGAAAAGATTCAAGCTGCTATTCGGGGTGAAATCAGTCTGTGTTTTGGAAGAGATTCAGGCTGTTGTTTGGGGTGAAATTAGTCCCAATTTTAGAAAGGATTTGGGTTGTTGTTTTGGGGAATTAGTCCATATTTTTAAGAAGCTTGGGCTGCAAAGAAGGCATCTCAAGGGGCTCACTAACCCAGAACTTTTACAGGCTACAATCTCATGGAATCAGGATACCATTTTGATACAACAGTGAGAGACACCATTAGGCGGATTTAGGTCGGGATTTTGAAAAGAAGAGGTTGTTGGTTTGGAGATTTGGAGACGTTGTAACCAAGAGGAAAGAAAGGGACCACACCACCATATCCTTTGCCACCAAAAAGACCCACATACTGTCACTTAGGAGAGCAAAGAAACATCACGCACTATTGAATGTTTTGAAAGTCTGAGGCTGCTAGGCTTCTCTTTCTCCATGTTACACAGCCACGGACAGTCCACCGAGATTACCACTCATCTAGTCTTCATCCACAAAACTGCCACTTTGAGAAAGTCCACGCCATTACTCGAAAGGTAAGTTGGAATTCTGTTCTATTTAAATCTTGATTTATTACATTAAAAAATGTGTTGATCGACATTGGGTTGAGGCTTCAATTTATTGGGTCATTTTGATAGAGTTTGGTTTACTTAGTTTCAGTTTCAAATTTGTTAGATTAAATTAGAGAGGTTTGAGTTTAAATAAAAAAAATTTAGGTATAGTTTAGTTTCAGTTTTGGCCCTATTCATGTACATGTGTTCTTTAGAATGTTGATAAATTTTATTTTGGGTGATTCCATTTAATTCTTAAGATTTTTGGAATTTTAAAATTTCAATTTTGTAAAATCCTTATCATGTCATTAAATTGATAAATTGTTGATCTGATTGGTTCCTATTAATTACTAAATTATAATTATTGGTTTTAATAAAATCCATGCCATGTTCTCAATTGTTTTTTTTGTTAGTTCAGATAATTTTACTCAATCTTTGAGTTTCAGATTATTTTGTTCTGAATTTAATCAACACAACTGCCTGAGTTGTTAATGTTCTTAATTGGTCTCATGTCTTTAATATCTTATGTTCTTATTTAAAAAAGAATAAAATTTAGGTGATGTCTTTAGGATTAATTTATTAGTTTGATTGATTCTTGCCAATTGTTAAGGTTGTCTATAATTTTAATTTTAGCCAAAAATCCATAATTATTAAGTTATTTAGAATTTTTGTTTTAGTTAAAATCTAGACCTATTCTAAGTTATTAAGTTGCTAGTTTGATCTACCTTGCTATCATTTAGTGTTTAGAATTTCAGTTTTAGTTAAGTCCTTGCATGTTCAAGTTGATAATTTTATTTAGTTTGATTGGTTCTTATTTAATTCCTTACTTTCCAAAGTTTAATACATAATTGTTGATGTTGGCTTCCTTATATTTGATTGAATTGTTAGTTCTTTATCACTTATTTTATAGGCACCTTAGGGAATTCTTGAGTTTGAACTTTCTTTTAGAAAATGTTTTCTTTATTAAATTGACATTTTGAGTTGAATCAAATTTTCTTTTTCCAAAAATGCATTTTTCCATCATAAGTTTGGCTCCTTGATCCCAAATGAAAGGTAGCCAAAAAGAGGATCCAATTTAGTTTTTCTCTTATTTTCAAAACCCTCTCAAGTTAGAAATCAAAAATCTCTATTTTGTGTCTATTGTATGGGATTTAACAATCCATTGGGTCTTTTTTTTTTTTACTTCCCTTAAATTCATTTTCAAAAGCATTTAAATCACGAATAAAAGGTTTTAGAAAACATTCATTCTAGCTTTAGGTAAAGAACACACTTTCTGTTAAAATAATGCAACTAATTTCATTTAAGTTGCATTTATCCTTTGTTGGTTTTTTAAAAATTGGTTTTTATCCACATAGGTTTGGACTTGTGCTCCCAAACTAATGGAGATACACAGGTAAAACTTACGGAAATTGAATGGGGACTTGATGGAACCTCTACATAAGAAAAAGTTTCAAAACTCTTCCTTATTGCTAGTTTTCACTCAACCACTGACCTTTTAGTTTAAAATTCCTTTTAACAACTTTAGAATATTTTATTTTTTTTTCTAAAACTTGTATGATTTTCCTCACTTTTTGAACTTGAATTTAAGATTTCGTTTGAGTTAGAAAGCAATTCTAGAATAGAAGATATGAATGAGTTTTTAGGGGGGCTTTGTTTTCACCTAGTTATGGACACCTGAGAACTTTTTGCGAACATAAAATAAAAAATGAATTTTTAAATTTGATTCGATATTTTTCCTTAATTCTAGGCTTCTTGAAATTGATTTTAGACACATGAACTATTTAAAAATATGCTTCTTTGAGGGAGATATGATTTTTTAAAGTCGTACTTACTATGCATGCTGGATTCTGGACATTTGATTAGCTTGAGTGTTTTAAAAATATATTTGAGTACTATCCGACCTTGAATTCTTTTTTTATGTGATATAGACACTTTGAAATATGTGTGATTTGTTTTATGATTTTATGTGATCATTTATTATTTTTAAGAATTTGTTTATGCATGTCACTTTTTCTTATATAATCTGGACTTTGTAGAACCTTTAGGTGCCTTTGCCGTAATCTGTCCTTTGAATGAGTGTTTGGCTTTTGGTATGTTGATCTAGATGCGCTATATATTTGACACAGGTTTGTCGTAATGCTAAAACTATGGTAAATTCATCTATGGTTATTGATGCATAAATAAAGATACCAATTAGTAGTGATTGAATTCCTTTTATGGTTCCACATGATAAACCAATACGAATATAACCTACATGTCTAATTGAACTATGAGCTAGAGGTCTTTTACTTTCGTTTGGGTCATGGCGGCCAGTGCTCCTAAGATCATAGAGGCAATGTTGCAGAAAAAGAAGATTTGTTGCAATGTAGCTCCATAGGAACCATAAATAGAAACACGTGAAATATTAACAGAAATAGAGATTTTAGGCGCAATAGAAAGGAATGTTGTAATCGAGGTGGGTGAACCCTCATAGATATCAGGTGCCCACATATATAGAGTCAAAAGAGATATGGAGTCCGAAGGGGAGGGGGCTTTTCTTCGGGGCTAGAGAGATGGAATAGATAGGGCCCCGCAAGTTTTGAATTTGTCGCTATAGAATTCACATAAAAGAGAACGAGGAATTCTCAACGAAAAAAGTGCTCTCTGAACCGAACATGAAAGTCATTTTCCATAAGACAATTGTTCCCATAACTCCACTCTCGACTTGGATTATATATCCAAAAAGGTCCGCTCTTGGCCATTCCACACGCTGCCTAGCAGAGGCGTGGTTATCTAAAGTGGATTCTCTCTCTTTTATAGTAGATGTCGAACCTGCTGCCCCATTGACTAAGAAGGGGGCGGGCGTAGTAGCTACATGGACCCCTTCCTTTCTGTTGTTGCCAATGCTTTCCCGGGGCTGACCTAGAATTCTTTATTAAAAATGGTAGGCAAAGCCTGAAGGCAGCTATCCCAATAGGCTAGTGGGCGGAACGAGGAGAGGGCCCGACAATCATACCACAGGGGTCGAAAAAGCGTGTTCCCTTCAAATAACACACATAGTAGGCCATCCTTGACATTCTTTGTTTTTGATGAAAAAAAAATGAAATGATCTACGACCACCCTGATTTACAATCAGCCTGATCTACGAGCACCCTTCTCTTTTCGACCAGCTTGATCTACGACCACTTATGATCTTCGATCAGCCTGATCTAAGACCACCTTCCTTCCTTTCGTCTAGCCTTTTCTTTAATGGTTGGGGGAAGCATTCCCTTATCTGAACTTGGTAGACATTTTTTCTAACCTTATTCAAATAGGGGGTGGGTTTGGTTTGAACATAGGCTCAAACATGATTTGAAGGTCTTAACTATGCCATGCGTTCAATACAAAATCTGTAAAGTTGCAAGGATGACAAAAAGAGGGCGCTTACCTGTCCGAATGATAGAAAGTAAGAAAGGTACAAAAGGATGGCATAGTTTGTCCCTTAGTGGAAGCGTGAAAGCTCAATCCCATCTGTTCATGTTCATAAAGAGAGTTGCAAGAATCGGAGGATGCACAAGAATGAATATATGCGAAGAATCCCTTATTACTGTTACTAGCACTAAGATTACTAAGACGAATTCCGTCTAGTAAGCCTAGAGGTCTTACAGATGCTGTTGAGAATCATCATTAGGAAAGAAAGGTTGCCCTTTGTGATTCACAGTCTCATATAACATAGGTAAATGACATCTTTCTTCTGCCTAAGAAGTGCAATCCGGTGAAAGAAAGCAATAAAGCAGCACGCCGGTAAGAAGCAGAATCGAAAAAAGAGAAAATTTCCATTCCCTAACCTATCTATATATACAAGGGGGGGAGGGGGACTGTTTGTACCATTGTCTAGACAAAGCGAGGATCCTCCGGAGAAGCCAACTCAATGAAGAGTGAAATCTGAGCAAACCAAAGTGATTACACCTAATGTCTTTTTCTAGCCTTAAGCCAAAGTAGTCATTGTTCCTTAGTGAGACCAATTGCGAGTGCTTGTACCATTGTCTAGACAAAGCGAGGATCCTCCGGAGAAGCCAACTCAATGAAGAGTGAAATCTGAGCAAACCAAAGTGATTACACCTAATGTCTTTTTCTAGCCTTAAGCCAAAGTAGTCATTGTTCCTTAGTGAGACCAATTGCGAGTATTGGCATGTTGGGGGGTTGAGCCACATTAGTAGCGCATCTTATCTTTCAACTATGTAAGTAAAGACGACCCTTAGTCCACCTACGGTAGCAAATGTAGCAGCAACTTCAACTTACTATTGAGGGGCCTCACTCCCTAATTAAGCCAAAGTGCTTCAGGTTCATTTAGGTGGGTTGTAAGAGTTATTTCTTGAAATTTTTTGTAATTAAATTCCACACTAAGCCATTTTTTAGAGATTGTTTTATGATGCTTCCTTTTCTAATTGCATGCTAATGGTTTTATACTTTACTTGAAATCGTTATTATTTTTTGAGTCATTTGATTTATCTTAGTTTAATTTTTGGCTTTGGCACTGTAAATTAGACAAAATAGATATGTTATATAATTTATGCTTGTCGTAACCATTCTAACATTTTTGGAGGAATCTTATAAATTATGCATGTTATCCAGGTACTCTCTCTATCACTTACTTTTTCGGAATTTTATGAACATGCTGTTGTTATAAGCCATATCTATGTCTGATTCCATCCTTGGGTGCTTAGATGTATGTTAGATTTGCTTGGACAAAATACATGTTGTGTACTATATTTCTATGCTAACTTAGATGTTTTATGATAGCGTTTGAGAAGCAGTCCAGGTACACACTTTGACTCTCTTTTGTGATCATGATTTGACTTTCTTGTTAGGCATGCTATTTTTGAAATCACCTAACCTACCTAGGTGTCGATAATTAACCAATTAATTGTCATATTTCCCTCAACTTAGTTAGTAGAGACCTTTATAGGGCTTAGAGGGGTGCTACCTCCTAGAGATATCTTCCCAACAAGTAACTTGATCCTTGGACCTAGACTTGGGTTTTTCAAAGACACACTTTTCCAAAAACTATGGAGTCATTTTTAGGGTTCTATTTCTTGTTTTCTTTTTCCTTTTAAAAAAAATAAAATAAGTGGCAACTTCGACTTTTCCAAAACATTTTTTTTCACAAATGAAAGCAAGTCTTGCTGATTGAGTGGGACGCACATGAGAAATGTCGGTCCACACTAATGCCTCTGAAATGGATATTCTTAAGTATGTGATGCTATGAGCTAGACTAGATATTTGCTTTGTTGTAGGAATAGTGGGATGTGGAGTCAATTTCAAAATTTGATTTTGTGGGAGCCTAGTACTCTTATGGGTCCTAGTGGTCCCCGCTCTGAGCTCATATTCCTTGATGGCATGGTTTATGAGGGTTGGATAATTAATGTCCTAGTGGTTTGTGCATAAGGGCATTTTGATAATTATGTAAGATTGCATAAGGATAAGTGAGTGGTATCTCTAGATTGAGCTAATTGATTAATTAGGGCCTTGTATAATTAATCAATTAGCAATCTTTTTGGGTTTGATTAAGTGACCTAAGCCCATGGTGGGCTTAAGTCACTTAAGCCTAATAGGAAGCCTATAAATATCCTTTTAGGGTTTCTAGGTCTTGCTATTCTCTTTTTTTAATCCAGAAAGAAAACCCTAGCCTCTACCCTTGAAATCTCCACCATCTTAGTCCTAGACATAAGGAAAAGTCATCGAGCAAAAGATCATAGTGTTTGTGAGATCAATTACGACTTTAAAGTTATTTACATCGATTGGAATTGATCTGGGAACATTAAGATAAAAGGTATGTGGTTTTAATCTCTAGATCTATGATTTATATGGTATTATTTTTGGCTTTTGATTACCTTGTTTTCCATTGCAATAGATTTAGAGAGTCTAGAATAGATTTTCATGCACCCTATGAGATGCAAGGCATGGGGACGGAGTGATTCATGGTTCCTAACAACTCCTAGTTTAGCAAGGAGTGGGTGATGCCACTCTATAAACAAAGAGGATTGGAAGGCCTCCCAAGAGAGACTAGAAATAGATTATGATGGAGATTGAACTCACCAAACCTATTATGGGAGTCTAGCTAATGTCTTGTATTCTTATTCAATAAGTTAATAAAATACAAGTTAAGGATAGAGCCTAGTAATTAAGCCTCATTTGTGCTTTGTGTATTATTGCCATCTTGTAAGAGAAGGTATAAGCTAGCTTAGAGGGCTTCTAAGTGTTACATAGACATGAACACTTGTGTGAAAAATTTTCACCAATGACAATAACATCAATGATGGTGTGTTGCCTATAATCCATAGATCCACATTTTCCTAAGTAGTTATGACTTAGTGTCGGGTGTTGCACAAATGAGCCTTGACTTGAATACTTATGTAATGTATTCTTTTTTATTTAATGGTAAGTTGGGGTTAAAATTTTATAGTCTTATCTACTTATGACTCTTCATGATAAAGCTTGTTCAATAATGATAATGTTGTAGAAAGCTTTTGGAGTTAGTTCTTAGATATAATTCTTTAATTTGCATAAGAGTATCTAGAACACTCCATGTACACTATAAATTTTGGTGTATAATGTAACAGTTTTATTAAGCTTCTAAAGAGTGTTTAGAGTCCACAAGGTTCTAGAACATTCTTTGGGTGTTGATAAATAAGTCGTCATTTAGCTATGGAAACCCACATTTGGCCACGAAAGCATTGTTAGGATTCATTATGCAACAAAGCCTCCATTCATTGAAACTCTTAAAAGTTTTCCTTTCATTTAGTTATCTCTAATTCCAACTTTCTTAGCATTTCTTATCATGTAAATTGAGAAACACATAAATTTGCAGTGTAAAGTATCATCTAGAGTCCATTAAGTGCCACATAGGTGCTTAAGAAAACATAAGACTATGATAAGAGAAATTGAACCCAATTCACATTTTGGGCTTGTAATAAAGAAAGGAAATAAGCATTTGAAGGTCAAGGAGGGAGGAAACAACCATTAATAAACTCATTAGGTGAGAATTGCCCATCATCACATGTGAGAGAAAAATTAAGGATAGATGTCATGTTTCCATTGCCAACATGGAGACAAGCAAGAGAAGGTTGAGCTAGCCACAATTAAATTCTTGGTAGTATACAACTAAGCAAGTTTACAAACATACTTCATTTAACAAACCAACTAACGCAAATTGATAATAGTTTTATGGTATCTTAATACCTTTCTTAACCCGATTCCTCGTTCTTTCATTGGACATGGTAACAAAATAATTGAAGTAAAGTTTTTTTTTCTACCTCTAAATATAGTAATGACTAATCAACATTATAGTATTATATTTAAAATAATATGAATTTTCTCAAATTTAATAAAAAATTTAATATTTATAAAATTCAATTTGGTTTTTGAAAATATATTTTAGTTTTTTTTTCTTC
>BKBX01006354.1:325175-341438 GCA_008326845.1 Vitis x labruscana x Vitis vinifera | reverse complement strand
TCATAACAATATATTTTAGTGTCATTGGTTAACCTTGAATGTTCTTCCTTTCAATAATTTTGGTGACAATCATCTATCTTAATTCTATTAATATATTAAAAAGAAAATCTTTATGATTCTAGTTAAGCTAAATTTTTCATGTTTCTATTTATAATTTAGGTTTGGTGTTTTATAAAATGAAAGTGCAATGGTATGAGTGAAGTTGGAAAAAGGTATATATCTTACATATTTATTTAATATTTTACTAGTATTTGTTTATTTATTTATAGTGTGTAGTTGGGTTTTCATAATGCTATGTTTTCTAATTTAGGTTTGCTTTTAATGAATAGAAAATGCAACAACATGAAGCTAGTGGGGAAAGGTACAAATATTTTATATTTATTTTTATTATTCATTTATTCATTTATTTATTGTTTAAAGCTGACTAATGGCAAGATGTTTGGTAATAATACTAAAATAGTAAATGCCAAAGCTTACTCTTCCTACTTCAGAAAATATTTTATAATTATATTTCAAAATTTTATTTTTATTATAAATAAAATAACTATATTGTTAGTATTTTTTTTAGTTACATAATTCAAAATTGTAAACATTCGTACATTATTTTATTAAAATGAACTAGTTTGAATTGTAATATTGAAAAAGAATTTATCCAAAATTTAATGGGATTTTCACAATTTTTTTATAACTTCTTTTATTTTTAAAAATAATCAATTGTTTTTAGTTACAAAATTCATAATATTATATCAAGTATCTTTTTGCAACTTTTATTTTTCATAATTCAGCCATTTGCCAAAATCATCACATACATGAAATCTCTCTATCTTTTACGATATTAAGTTTTGACACATTTTTTCTTTTAGGAATCTTTCTATCTCTACAATTAATAAGTATATATTGTGAGTTTATGAGGTTTGCTCTATCAATTGATTTATAAGTAATACATGTATAAATACTACATAGTAGATGAAACATAATATTCTATAGAAATTTGAAAAAATGAAAGTCCAGTGGGAAACATCCAGAGGGTGGGGGGTTAGGGATAATTTATTCAATCAATTATAGAAAATTCAAATAGAATATCAAATATAAAAGATATAAACAATGAGGCATAAGATTTTTACATGGAAAACCCCCACACTAACTATGAAGATAAAAAGTCATAAGGTCTAGACCTACTAATCTAAATCCACTATTCAAAATTAAGTTACATAGATTTACTTGATTGCTTTTCCTTAAAGACTTACTCTCCAGTACCTACAACGTGATTCACATCCACGACACAACAACCTCATGTTGCATCCTAGTAGACCCTTTAGCCACTATGAAGGGATAAAGGTCTTCAACCGAAGATTCAAAGAATAATATCCTTGAATGAGAGACCCGAGAATGGTGTAACACTTTAGGCTTTTTCTCAAGGAGATTCTTTCTAAGGAATAAAAGGTCTCTAAAGACAATCTCAATGTGATCTCTACACAATTTTCCAATCTCTTCACCCTCTAAGGGTTATTAGGGAGGTATTTAAAGGCAAAAACTAAAGAATCTCAGTTTTGGAAGGTTTCTCAATTAATTTGTGTGAAAATCTTGGCAGAAACTGCATGACCACTCAAGACAACTCATGGATTGCTTGAATACCTTAGGTGCTTAAGTGGCATGGCTCGCTTGAGCAATCCTGTTTTCTTTCAAAAACCAAATTTAAATCATTTTAAGTTTAAAACAAAAAAGCTAATCTTCTTAATACCTTAGCATAACCTAATTTGCCATAAGTCAAACCTCTTTAAACGTACTTGTGACTTCCCGGTTAGGCAAACAACAACCCTTGATCTTCAATGAAGAGCAAATCACACTATCTAAAAAGACTTATATGACCAAACATTGTAAGGAACAAAATTGCCAATATCTATACAAGATTTACTGTCCTAACAAAATTAATAAATATTTATTTGTTAATAAGTTAATAAATTATTCATTTCTTAATAAATCAATAACCTCGTTAACATAATGATTTCTCTTGATTTCACAATATTATTTTATAGGGGTTTTATTGTATAAGTGATCAATGAGAACTTGATTAGTTGTATTGTTTATTATTTAAAATATCCTATTAACACATACAATTTGTCATGGTTAAAATCAAACACAAACTCTCTTAATGTGAAAAATTAAATGTGGCAAAATTTTATTAAAAATTTAAAAATTAAATAAAAAATAATTGAAATGTAAGGCATAGAAAAATTAAATAACAAGTACTTGTGACTTCCATAGAAAAATCTCCCCATGCTCAAGTAGTTAACAATAATTTTAGTTGCTTTTCCAATAATAAAATATAATTAAAACTAGATATATTAGAATAAAATATCAATTGTTGCTACAAATTAATCTCTTGACTAATCTCATGGAAGTGGTAAAATGCCTGGGAACTCGTTTGAGTGATTATGCTCCAGCTGTTGCTACCATTTGCCAAAATGAATCTGACACCCGACAAAAAAAACATCATGACAGTGGTTCAAGGGAACATTTGGTGAGTTTCTTGTAATTTTTTGTTTCACTTCCAGGGCATGAATTTGGACTAGGTTACATAGCCTAGCTCTACTTCCCATAAACTTGTACGTCTATATTAAGTCTATCTTTTTGTGAAGAAGCCATGTTCAATGAGATGGCTTTTGACTATTGTTAGTTTATTGACTTTTAAAATGGATTTAGTGGGTGCAAATTTAGTCATGTTAGATCTTTTAATTGGCATGCATCCAACTACCTGCGGCTGCCCCAGTACTACTGCAGAAGACAACAGATTTTAACAATGTGTGGTTACTCGTTCTCAATTATATTTTCTGAATAATTTAAATTTAGCATCTTGGATAGTGAATCGATTTTTCATTCAACAGGTGGCTAAACTGTTCTCAGAAGAAGCTGTCTGTCCTAGAGAAGTTGGCGCAATTGGGGATGAATCTTTTAAGTCAATGATCTGCAATGATGCTTCTCCGACGAAGAATGACACTTTTATAGACTGCAATCCTTTGAATAGATTAGATCAACGTTCTACTAAGCAGAAGCTTCTTGTAGAAACTGCTGAAAAATCTGTCAAAATACCCCAGAAACGGAGTTGGAAACCTTATTTTTTGGAAAATCCAGAGGAAGGCTATGATTATTGTTGGATTGGTAGGAGGAAAAGGGGTAATCCAAGGAAAATAATTACAGAAGCATCATCAATTCAAACAAATCCCTAAAACAGTTGTATTACTAAAAGTAATTTTGAGGCTTTTACATCACTTTAGAATGTCAGATTTTTGTGAGACATTGGTTGATTGCAAGAAAAAGGTTTGGTGACCAATAGACAAGATGTGAACACTTTAGTATAAAATTCCATATTCTATTCAATGATCATACATGAATCATATGCTGAATCACATGAAAAATTATGCCATAAATCTCTATACAAATGGTACCTACCTAAATCCATTTGATTGTTTGAAGACGGTATGGATCTTCTAAGGCTGTGGAGGGCACCACCTCTTTCTGGTATTCTCTCAGACGATGTGAGCGGGAGAGAACGGTTCAAAATGTTATATCCTTTTAAGAATTGACATGCCCTTTTATACCCTCCTGCCTTAAGGACCATTCCGTTTGAAAAGATTGGGCATGTGTGTCAGGCCCATCATCTGAGACACATATGGAATTGGGCTCTACACATGAGATGGTCCATACTTAGAAAGAACAAAAATAAATGTATATAAGAAGGATGAATAGCTTGACCATGAACCATTGTTAGATATGTGAGTCCATATCTTAACAATCTCCCACTTGGACCACATATATTACAAAACAATGTTCATACTAATACTTTATTGAGCTCATTTTGCTATTCTATCTTAATATCCTTAACAATTTGGTCTACTAATTATGTTAATATAGGATTAAAGCGGCCTTTGTTAATCATAATTATAACTTGACCCGTCATCAATCACAACATTAACAAAATTAGCAACATGGATCAAGTATGGATGTGTAGCATGGAAATTACATAGAATATGATCTTTAATATGTCTATTTCCAATTGGTCCTACTTTATGACTAAAAAATAGTCAAATGCCACTTTCAACACTTGATGCTAAACTGCTTTTGAAAGTTATCATATCAATTTAGAGAATTCAAATACAATAGTCTTCAAAATCAAGATCTATACAGATAACACAACATAATATCATATCAAGAAAATAAACAAAAAATCTAAATACAAACTCCCACTATACTGGCACATCATCAATGTGTACAACACCCATATGTGTGACGTGCTCATAATATACTTTGGGTGGCAAACCCTTAGTGAGCGGATCCGCAATCATGGAGTTCGTGCTTATGTGTTCAATCGATACTTGAAGACTCTGAACTCTTTCTTTCACAACCAAGAACTTGATGTTAATGTGTTTGGACTTTGACAAACTTCGGTTGTTCTTAGAATATAACTCTGCGGCCTTATTATCACAGTTGATTCTCAATGGTTTCTCAATCCCATCAACGATTCGTAATTGAGTGACAAAATTCCGCAGCCATATCCCATGGTTTGATGCTTCGTAGCAGGCTATGAATTCTGCCTCCATGGTGGAAGAAGCAATAAGTGTTTGTTTAACACTTTTCCATGAAACTGCTCCTCCAACTAACATGAAGATGTAGCCTGAAGTGGATCTCCTATTGTCAAGACATCCTGCAAAATCGGAGTCCGAATATCCCACGATCTCTAAGTGACTTGATCTACGGTATGTGAGCATGTAATCTTTAGTTCTTTGTAAATACCGCATAACCCATTTTGCCTTTTTCCAATGATCCATACCTGGGTTACTTAAATATCTACCTAACATTCCAACAATGTATGCATTATCCGGACGCGTACAAACTTGTGCATATATGAGACTTCCTACTGCCAAGGCATAGGGAAATCTCTCCATATCTTTCTTCTCAAGTTCATTTTTCAGACGTTGGTGCAAACTAAACTTATCACCTTTTGCTACAGGCATGTCTCCTGGTGCACAATTGCTCATGCCAAATCTACTCAACACTTTATCGATGTAGGCCTTTTGTGATAACCCAAGTATACCTCTTTAATGATCCCTATGAATCTATATACCCAGCACAAAAGATGCATTACCAAGATCCTTCATGTCAAATTTACTTGATAGAAATCGCTTGGTTTCATGCAAAAGTCCCACATCACTACTTGCAAGTAGAATATCATCAACATATAACACTAAGATAATGAATTTGCTCCCACTGAACTTAAGGTATATGCATTGATCAACGATGTTCTCTTTAAAACCAAATGAAGTAATCACCTGATCAAACTTTCAGTACCATTGTCGAGATGCTTGCTTTAAACCATATATGGACCTTTTTAATCTACATACAAGTTGCTTTGAATCATTAGACTCAAAGTTCTCTGGTTGCACCATGTATATTGTCTCATCAATGTTGCCATTAAGAAATGCAGCTTTAACGTCCATTTGATGTAGCTCTAAATCATAATGAGCTACAAGTGCCATGATGATTCTAAAGGAGTCCTTTGATGAAACTGGTGAAAAGGTCTCCTTATAATCAATGCCTTCCTTTTGAGTGAAACCTTTTGCAACTAGACGTGCCTTATACCTAACAATGTTGCCTTTTGAATCCTGTCTGGTTTTAAAAATCCATTTACAACTAATCGATTTTACACTTTTAGGCAACTCTACTAGGTCCCAAACACCATTGTCTTTCATTGATTTCATCTCATCCTTCATGGCTTTTATCCACTTTTCAGAATCAGAACTTTGTTTGACTTGACTTATTGAAATTCGATCGTCTTCCAAACCTATGTCAAACTCATGTTCTTGGAGATATACAGCATAATCATCTGAAATTGTACTTCTCCTTTCTCTAGTGGATCTCCTTAGTGGCACTTGTACTAGAGGTTCTTGAGGTTGTTGAGTTACCTCTTGATGAACTTGAATCGGTTCCATAACTTGAGCAGGAGGAATCTCAGGTGTGTCTTGAATCCATGTTATTGACTGTACATTTTGAATAGTGTCATCAAACATAATATGACCATGTCCAGTCGTAATAATAGGAATATTAACAGATTCTTCTTCAAAGACCACCTTTCTTAATGGCTCTCTCCCACTTAACTCAACATCCTCAATGAACTTAGCATTGCCCGTTTCAAAGAAGGATCTAGTAGAGGGATCATAAAATTTGAAACCTCTCGACCTTTCAGAATACCCTACAAAGTAGCAGCTCACTGTTCTGGAGTCCAATTTCTTTTCATTTAGCTTGTAAGGCCTAGCTTCAGCTGGACAACCTCAGACATGCAAGTGCCTAATACTAGGTTTCTTGCTAGTCCATAACTCATATGGGGTTTTGGCTACTGCTTTGCTTGGTACTCTATTCAAAATATAAACTATAGTTTTTATGGCTTCGCCCCAAAATGACTCTGGTAAGGTGGAATGACTAATCATACTTCTTACCATATCCTTAAGAGTATGGTTTCACCTCTCTACTACACCATTTTGGCTCGGAGTCCTTGGCATGGTGTATTGAGGAGCGATACCACGGTCCATCAAATATTTGGCGAATGGCCCTAGACGTTGTTCTCTGGATCCGTCATATCTACCATAATATTCACCTCCATAGTCAGATCTAACGGCTTTTATTTTCTTGCTTAGTTGGTTCTCAACTTCAGCTTTGAAAATTTTGAATACATCCAATGACTGAGACTTTTCATGAATCAAATAAAAATAGTCATAACACGAGTAATCATCAATGAAAGTGATAAAATATTGTTGTCCATTCCAAGAAAGGGTAGGAAATGGACCACAAATGTCTGTATGTATCAATTCCAAGACGTCACTGCACCTATTAGCATTCTTTTTCTTCATATTTGTTTGTTTTCCTTTAATGCACTCTATATAGACTCGAAAGTCTGAGAAATCAAGTGGATCGAGAAATCCTTCTGACACTAGTCTTTGTATTCGTTGATTTGAAATATGACCCAAACATCTATGCCATAACATTGATGAATTCTCATTCATTAATTTTCGCTTAATGCCATAATTACTTGAATGCAAGGTTTCATTTCCATTAGTGGCCTTTATGTTCAATTTATAAAGTTTGTCTGTTAGACTACCTATACCAATAATATTTGAATTTAGATAAAGACTAACCATTCCATTTCCAAATGAACAATTATATCCAAATTTGTCTAAACATGAAACATAAATTAAATTTCGTCTAAACGACGGTACTACAAAAGTCTCTTCCAAATCCAATGTACATCCAGAGTCTAACTGTAATCTAAAAAGACCAATAGCCTTGACTGCAGCCTTGTTGCCATTTCCCACATAGATGTATCTTTCACCATCAGTTGGCATTCAGCTCCTTAGGCAACCCTGCATAATGACACTTATGTGAGTAGTTGCACCCGTATCTATCCACTAAGTGTCTGTAGGCACTACAACTAAATTAATTTATGAACAAACAAAGTTGAGAAGTGTACCTTTATTTTCACGCCAAGCAGCGTATTTGGTACATGTCTTCTTCATATGACCAGCCTTTTTGCAAAAGAAACAAGTAATCTCCTTATCTTGTTTCTTCTGCTCCTTTTGCTTTGATGTCCCAAAGACCGCAGTTTATTGTTGGTACCAAATCCCTGAGATGTGGAAGCCAAGTGAGCATTTTTTATCTTTTCTTGCTTCAATCTCTCCTCCTCTTGCACACATTGAGCAATAAGCTCATTCAAAGTCCCTTTTCCCTTTTGTGTATTGTAACTGATTTTGAATGGACTGAATTGTGTAGGCAGAGAGATTAAGACTAAGTGCACAAGTATGTCTTCCAAAAACTCTAACTTTAGTGCCTTGAGTCTCGTCACAAGATTAGACATTTCCATAATGTACTCCCTGATATTCTCTTTCCCTTTATACCGTATAGAGACAAGCTTACTAAGAATAGTGTTTGTCTCAACCTTTTCGTTTGTTGCGAATCGGTTTGCTATCTGGTCCAAGAATGCCTTGGCTTGGGTTTCCTCAGGTATTGCACCCCTTATTGCTTCTAGAATTGAGTGCTTCATAATTATTAGACTCATGCGATTGGATCGCTCTCATTTTTTCATAGTAGACCTTTGCTCAGCAGTGTTGGGCACTAGTAAGATCTAAAGGGCGATCCTCCCTTAATGCAAAGTCTAAATCCATGCACCCGAGCACAATTATAACGTGCTCTTTCCATTTCTTGAAATTCGTGCGGTTAAGCACAAGAATGCTATTAACATTTGCAGATATAGAAGATGTTGAATTCATAATAATAAAACTCACAATCAGTCACATAAGCATCATACATACATGAATAAATAAACATCATGCACGATACCTAGCACAAACATTAATATTCAGTCTTTGGACAAAAATATTAACTTGTAATTGGTATCCTTATACAAATTAATTCGTAAATATTGACAATAAAACCAAAAACAATATGCTTGTCTTTAGAGTAACATATCGAATGCAAGATAAACATTATATGTCACATATTTATGACTACTTTATCTATTATTATATTAAAATAACTTCCTTTGGGTCGATTATTTTAAATAATAATAATAAAATGTTTAGATATTGTAAAATAAATAAATTATATAATATAAGTTACTTTGGCAACCGATATACATAATTCATCCATTTTAAAATATAAAACACAAATATAGCAAGAAATAATTTAATTAAAATTATTCATCTATTTATTTATGCATAAACTTATGTACATATCTATAACAATTGAAGCATAAAAGCATGTATATATATATATCAATTAAAGAATAAAAACATGTATATATATATATATATATATATATATATATATATATATATATATATATATATATATATATATATATATATATACCAATTGATGCATAAAATAAAGACTAGGTTTAGTGGTTCAACAGTGGGCTTGAATTTAAGGGAACAACATGGTCATGGGTTCAAGTTCTCTTGGTGGCCCTTTTCTCCATTTTCCATATTTTTTTTAATGTTTTATAGTTAATGGCAATGGCGTCCTAACGGCGCCTGGAAAGGCACCTTGATGGCTCCTGCAATGGAGCCCTAACAGCGCACCAATGGCGCACGGACGCTACACTAGCGGCGTACCAACGACGCATGGACGCCGCACCAGCGGCGTACCAACAGTGCATGGACGCCGCACCAGCGTCGCACGGACGCCACACCAGCGGCACTTCTCTAGTCGCGCCTTTAGCAGCATCGGCGCCTGCTCACGATGCCTTAACGATGCTAAAGGGGCGTTGCAAACGACGCCTTAATGCCACCGGAGAGACGCCTTGAATGGCCCTACATAACAGTGCCTTAGAAGCGCTTAAGAGGCGTTGCAAATGGCGCCTAAAACGCGTCTGAAGTGCGCCTCCAAAGGCGCCTGCAGCATGCCTCCAAGGCGTGTGACCAACGCCTCCAAAAAAGCACTTGAATTGCACCTTCATTGGCGCCTGAACGCTGGTGTCTGAGCGGCCGTCTAAGTGGCCCCTCCATTAGTGCCTACAAATGCACCTGAAGTGCATGAACCGCACTTCCAATGGCGCTGCAAATGACGCTTGGTATGGCGTCTCGATCCATTTGTGTAGAAAAAAACAAAACCAGTACAATTTATGCTATTTCTCAATGATTTAACATTGAGCTTTGATACCAATTTGTAAAATTCCATATTCTATTCAATGATCATACAGGAATCATATGCTGAATCACATGAAAAATTATGCCATAAATCTCTATACAAATGGTACCTACCTGAATCCATTTGATTGTTTGAAGACGATATGGATCTTCTAAGGCTGTGGAGAGCACCATCTCTTTCTGGTATTCTCTCAGACGATGGGAGCGGGAGAGAACGGTTCAAAATGTTATATCCTTTTAAGAACTGACATGCCCTTTTATACCCTCCTGCCTTAGGGACCATTCCGTTTGAAAAGATTGGGCCATATGTGTCTCAGGCCCATCATCTGAGACACATATGGAATTGGGCTCTACACATGAGATGACCCATACTTAGAAAAAACAAAAATAAATGTATATAAGAAGGATAAATAGCTTGACCATGAACCATTGTTAGATATGTGAGTCCATATCTTAACATTTAGGACTCTTGCTAGTATAATTTATTGCTTTCTATTTTTTTTTCAATTTTCCTTCTATTATTGTTCTATTTTTCTTCCCTCACTCTATTTGTTATCTAAAGGGGTCATATTTAGAACCAGTCTAAAAAAAAAAAATGGTAAAAGTTGTTTTTGTTTATAGCGTTTTTGCCAATAGAGCTTAAATTCGAAGTTTGTTTATTTATTTATTTATGAAAAAATCAATTTATGTTTGGATATTGACCAAATAATTGTAATGACCTAGATCTTATTATAGAACCTCATAGATTTTAGTATTTATAAAAATTATCAAAACTAAATTATAGATTTTATAGTAATGACCCAGATTTTGTTAAAGGATAATTTAAGAGTGCTTAATTTCTTAATGATGTTTAATGTCTTGATTAAGTAAAGTGTTTGGTTGGTTAATTAAAGAAGTTGGTTAGTTTGTTAAGTGTCTTATTTGGTTAAAGAGAAAGACGACTAAAGAGTAAGTGTTGTTTCTGTCTTTTTGTTAGCCAGAAATAGGTTGGTTGTTTAGTAAGCTAGTTGGTTGAATTGAGTGGCCGAGATTTCAACAAGAGGTAATTATTTTACTTGGTCATGAGGGGAGCTAGCTGTTGCTTTTTTGGTACAAGTGAAAAGGGATTGTTCCAAGTGTGAGAAACCACAGTTGGAAAGGACACTAAGAGAGATTTCAAGAGGAACATCTGGCAACAGCTTAAAGTTCAGTCCTTGTTTTGGGTATAAAAGTTGAAATGTGGTGGAAAGGGAAATTTTTGGGAGAGAATTTGAAAGGCAACTTAATAAGGAACTGAAGAGAAAAACTGAAGGTTGAGGTTAATCAAGTTGTTGGATGTGTAGCGGAGTTTTATTTTTATTTTTATTTATTTTTTATTTTTGAAAACTATATTTTTTGGTTATTTATTAAAAACTTGTGTCGAAATATTATGAGTTAGCTAGAGTTAAAAGTTAGGAGTGTCTAGTTTCTTTTTTTGTTTAATAGAATTCAAATTTTAAATTTGAGTTGTTGAAGATAGGAAAATTTGTTTGCTTTCATATTTTTAGGTGTTAGTTGTTAATGTAGTTGAGAAATTTGTGGAGACCTCAACTTTTGTTAAGTCTATTTATTTGATGTAAGTAGTTTCAATTTTCAATTTTCAAAAAAAAAAAAAAGAGAAAAATCCCTCTTTCAAAATTTTCATGGTATGAGAGCTATGGTGTAATCAAAGTTTCTAATGGTGAAAACTACTTCAGCCAGAGCTAGTAGAGGCTCGACAACTATAGGGGATGCAGTAAAGAGCATTCAAAATGACTATGTTATATTATCTAATGAAGCAAAACACTTGTCTATTGTTTCATCAAATTGCCTTTAATTGACTGCGAAAAAGTTGAATGGAAAAAACTACTTGGTCACTGGACTAGTGAGGTGAAAAAACCTAAAAACAATGATCCACACCTGAAGAGTTGGAGATCTGAAAACTCCATGGTAATAGCATGGCTCATCAACTCGATGGAGTTGAGTATTGGAAATCCATTTCTATTCATTCCAATGACAAAAGAAGTGTGGGATGTTGTTCGTGACACTTATTCAGATCTAGAGAATTCATCTCAAATATTTGAAATGAAGACTAACAAAGAATTAGATGAACTACGATGAAAACCTCTCTTAACTCTTCAAGAAGTATTCTTAGAGATCGAGAGAGAAGAGTCCAGTCATGCTACAAAAGTAGGAACTAAAGATCAACCCTGAAATTGAGAGTTCAACTCCCATAACAAGAGGATCAAAGGTAGATGTAGACAAGTGAGAAGAAAAATCATAGAGTGATCATTATAAGAAGCCATGGCATATGTGTGAGACATGTTGGAAGCTACATGGGAAGCCTCCGAATTGGAAAAGGAAGGATGGGAGAGATGGTCATGAGTTCCAAGTCTCAAATGAAGATTAAGGGAACCAAGTTTATTAAGATAAGTTTTCATTCACGAATGAGCAAATAAATAGCCTATGTAAATTGCTCAAGTCCTCAAGTCCTACTTTAAATCCCTTTTCTTTATGTTCTTTAGCCTAGAAAGGTAACTACTTTACCACTTCCCTCTATAGTATCAAACCTAATTCTAATTGTCCATGGATTATAGACTCAAGAGCAACTGATCATATGACTAGATCTTCTAAATTATTTTCCTCATATGGTCCTTGTGCAAGGAATCAAGAAACAAAAATAGCAGATGGATCTTTCTCAGCCATAGCTGGGAAAGACTCAATTGTTATTTCTCCTTTCAATTCATTACTCTACATAATGTCTTTCATTTTCCTAACTTGTCATGTAATCTTTTGTCCATTAGGAAAATAGTTCATGCTCTAAAATGTCAGACTCATTTTTTCCATTCTTCTTGTGTGTTTCAAGATTTGGACTTGGGAAAGACAATTGACAATGCTAAGCAAAGTGAAGGACTTTATTTCTTTGAAGATGGATCTGACTTGAAGAGACAAGCTCATAGTACTTGTTTTAAATCTCTTTATGTTGCTAGTAAGAATAAGGTTATGTTATGGCATTTTAGATTTGGACATCCAAACTTTCAGTATCTAAAGTACTTGTTTTTGAATCTATTCCTACATAAAAATCCATCTTAATTTCAATGTGAAATTTGTGAATTGGCAAAACACTTTTGTTCTCATTTTCCTTTACAACCATATAAACCCTCTAAACCTTTTTCTATCATTCATAGTGATGTTTGGTGCCCTTCTATAGCTACGACTTTTTCAAGAAAAGAATGGTTTATTACATTCATTGATGATCACACAAAGATAACATGGGTGTATTTGTTAAGAGAAAAATCCAATGCCGAACAAGTTTTCAAAAAAAAAAAAATTCAATATGGTACAAGCACAATTCCAAGAAAAAATTTCAAGTGTTTAGAAGTGACAATGAAAAGGAATAGTTTGATAAAATATTAGGGAATTTTTTTTTTTTTTTTAAGAAAAATGAATTGTTCATCAAAGTTCTTGTAATAACACTCCACAACAAAATGGAGTAGCTGAAAGAAAAAATCGACATCTTGAAATTGCTAAAGCCTTGCTTTTTTCAACTATGACACCTACATATTTATGGGGGTGAAGCTATTCTTATTGCTACATTTTTTATTAATCGAATGCCAACAAGAGTTTTGCATTTTCAAAAACCTGTGGATATTTTCAAAAAAAAATTTCCCACGTCACATCTTGTCAGTAATATTTCACTAAAAAAGATGCATTGCATTTATCCATATTTATAGCCACAAACGTGTTAAAATTGATCCTAAAGCTAGGAAATTTGTCTTTGTTGGCTACTCACCAACACAAAAAAGGGTATAAGTGTTTTAACCCTATTTCAAGAAATTTGTTTGTGTCTATGGATGTGACTTTATTTGAGACAACCCTATATTTTGATAATAATCATCTTCAAGGGGAGAGTGAGAGTGATGATTCTTATGTTGGGGATGTTTTCCAAATAGAGCCAGAATCACCAGTTTTAATTGAATTTACCCCTAATCACCCTATTCCTTATGCTCTAGAAAATCAAGACACTGCAACCACTGATCAACACCTAAATTGAGACACTATGCCATAAATCAACACTTAAACCAAGACACTACAACCATAGATTAGACATTATAACCATAGATCAGGACTCAAACACTATAGCCACAGATCAAGACTCAGGTAATTTAGGAGATGAAATTAATGGAACCATTAATCCTTCAATGTCATAACATAAGCACAAAAAAGTGAAGATGAGAGAAAAAACAAGTAAAACAAAACATGAGCTTCATGTCTATTCAAAGAAGAGACATCTTCAAAGAAAAGAAGATCCAACTTTGCAGCAACTCCATGAGTCCAACCTAGGTACAAATCAGAACTCTACTAGTTTCTCAAATGAGTTATAAAGTAAACTTCCTTTGATGTTAAGCCATTCTAAGTCAAAGTTTGAGTCAATAAAAAATTTAGATATTCCTATTGCTTGTTGTAAAGGTGTCAAAACTTGCACAAAACATCCTACATCTAACTTCATATCTTATGAAAATTTGTCACCCTTGTTTTATGCCTTTACCACTCAACTCTCTTGTGTCTAGAATTTCCAAAAAAAAAATGTGCAGAATGCTCTAAGAGTTCTAGAATGGAAAAAAAAGCTATTCTTGAAGAAATAAGGTCTCTTGAAAAAAAATGATACTAGGAAAATAGTTGATCTACCCAAAGAAAAGAACTGCAAATGGGTTTTTACAATCAAGTATAATGCATATGACACCTTGGAAAGATACAAAGCTTAACTAGTGGCAAAAGGGTTTACCCAAACATATGGTGTGGACTACTATGAGACTTTTGCATCGATTGCCAAGTTGAATACAGTACGAGTACTCCTATTAATTGTACTAAATTTAGATTGGACCCTCCAATAATTAAACTTTAAGAACACATTATTAAAATGAGATTTGGAAGAAGATGTGTATAAGGACTCTCCTCTAAGATTTGATGGAAACTATAATTCAAAGGTGTGCAAACTAAGAAAGTCTTTATACGAACTTAAACAATTACTAAGGGCCTAGTTTGATAAATTTACTTAATTAGTCAAGAAGCAAGGCTACACATAGGGACAAATAAATCATACCTTATTTGTAAAGTTTTCATCAGGAGGTAAAATTACAATTTTAATTGTTTATGTGGATGATATCATTCTCACTAAAGAAATTTAACAGAGATAGAAAGGTAGAAAAAAAGTTTAGCTATTGAGTTCAAAATTAAGGATTTGGGTTCCTTAAAGTACTTCTTAGGCATGGAGGTTGCAAAATAAAAAAGAGGGATTATGATTTCACAAAGAAAGT
The DNA here is from genome assembly GCA_008326845.1 of Vitis x labruscana x Vitis vinifera. NCBI lineage: Eukaryota > Viridiplantae > Streptophyta > Magnoliopsida > Vitales > Vitaceae > Vitis > Vitis x labruscana x Vitis vinifera. Next base: position 326,428 of record BKBX01006354.1, on the reverse strand, counting down.
ATATCCTTGATCTCTTAAAAGAAACTAGTATGAGTGATTGCAAACCATCAGAGACACTTATGGAACCGAACTTAAAGCTTGGAGATAGTGACAAAAAGGTTCTAGTTGATACAACAAGATACTAGAAGTTGGTTGGTAAGCTAATCTACTTATCTCATACTTGACCAGAAATAGTTTTTACAGTGAGTGTAGTGTGTCAATTCATGCACTCTCCATATGAAGAGCACCTTGAAGTCGTCTATCAAATCTCGAGATACCTTAAGAGCACACTAGGAAAGAGACTATTTTTTAGGAAGAATGAATAACGTGATGTTAAAGCCTATACTAACGCTAATTGGGTTAGTTCAAGTTACTAATAGGAGGTCCACCTTGAGTTACTGCACATTTGTTTGGGGTAATTTGGTTACATGGATGAGAAAGAAATATAGCATAATGGCTAGAAGTAGTGTTGAGGCAAAATTCAGAGCTATGTCATGTGGAATTTGTCAGATATTATGGCTAAAGCGTGTCCTAGAAGAGTTAAGGCAGCCAATTGAAGAAGTAATTAAGCTATATTGCGATAATAAAGCTGCAATCAACATTACACATAACCCAGTTCAACATGATAGGAATAAGCACATGGAGATTGATAGACACTTTATCAAGGAGAAATTAGAAATTGGTGTTATATGCATGCCATTTGTTCAAACAACTCAACAAATAGTTGATATCCTTATAAAAGGAATCAAGCAGAACTTTAAATTTCTAACAAGCAAGTTGGGCATGATAGACATCTATGCACCAACTTGAGGGGAGTGTCCAAATGTTAGGAGATAGTTGGAGCTGAAAGTTAAGAGTTTCTAGTTTCTTTTTCTGTTTAATAAAATTCAAATTGTTTATGATAGGGAAATTTGTTTATTTTCGTATTTTTAGGAATTAGTTGTTCTGTTTTGTTAGCTAATGTAGTTGAGAAATTTGTGGCATATCTCAACTCTTGATGAGTCTATTTATTTGAGGTAATTAGTTTCAACTTTCAATTTTCCAGAAAAAAAGGAGAAAAATCTTTCCCTTTCCAAAATTTCAACTTGGATGAAAAGTTTGGCTAAATTTATTTTTAGAAACAATTTTATAGGTGGTATGGTGTGTGTGTGTGTACAAATTTTGATGGTGCATGATATTTGAATACAAGAATTTTTATATGAAATTTGTTGCTCATGTTTGAATTATACTCTATTTTATTGAGATACAATTTGTTCTTGTTGGAACCAACTTGT
>BKBX01006354.1:287611-318990 GCA_008326845.1 Vitis x labruscana x Vitis vinifera | reverse complement strand
AAAAATCATTGCCAACAAAATTTTATTTTTAAAATTATTTTCAACATTCTTATTTAAAAAAATTATCATTGGATTATTTTCAAAAAGGACAGTCCTAAAAAAATTAACCATTTATAACCCAATTTAAACTCAAAAATTATCCCCAATATTATTTTATATTCCTAAATTATTTTCAAACAAAATAACAATTATTAATATTTTGATTCATTTTTAAATACTTTCACAAAAATATATTTTAACCACATATTATTTTAATTTATCAAAATATTTTTAGGAAATGAGTTATTTTCCATTTATTACTATCCTATTTTTCAAAACATATTTTCAGGCATTTCATTCACATTTTAAAATTTCAAATACTAAAATTATTGTTTTTATAAAACAACAAAGCATGTAAATTTCAACTACTAAAATTATTGTTCTTATAGAATAAACAAAGCAACATACACTTATCTTCCATTTACTAATTCAACTATTACAATCACCCCAATATTTTGTTCACCTACCAATAATTCATTCCATGTAGGTGACTCTAAAAAAAAAAAGTCATATTTATAATACCTTTTACGACTCTGATACCCAATATTCTATTCTATTTAGGTGACTCAATACAAAGAAAGTGAGAATGTTTTCTTAGGTTAACCGAAGAAAACCCTAAATAACTTAAGTGTTTTTGGATTAATTGAGTATCATCTTGTAGTAGATGTCAATCTCTATTGTTAGACTTCACCAAAAAGCTCCTAGCACAGTGGAAAAAAGTATCAAATATAGTCAAGTCTTCAATAAAATACTATTTCATGCGAAAAACTACTACAAACTAGTGTATCTCCCATTCTCAATTAGACAAAATTTTTAAAAATAATTCATTTTTCTTGTTTTCATTTGTTTTGGGGCTTATTAGCAATGAAACAAAAAATATGTTAGAATGTTAAACCTAGTTTTTACTTCCCTGGAACTCGATAAAAAACACCATTTACAAAACCCACATCATAGATATACTAAATCAAGAGATATAAAACAATTATACTAACAAAGTTTTTTGCATTAATAAAAAAAAATGAAGATGGTAGATAAGAGATTTTGACTTACCCGAGATTTTACGAAGCAAAGAATATCAATTATGGGTGTGTCGACCATGGGTGTGAGAAGAAGGAGAAGAAAACGATGGTTAGGGTTAAGAAATAAGATCTTTTATATTAGTTAATGTATATATGGAAACAATGGACTTTTCATAAATTGTTCCTACTCACTATTTTTAAAAAGGGCCCATTGAGTTATAAAATTTAAAACTTTTTATTTCATGTGGTGTCACTTCCAAAAAATGACACCGTAAATCTGAAATTAGCATCATCTAACTATCCTAATTGAAGATTTTTTATATGATGTGTCACCTTTATAAATTTTAAGTTCAATGGTGTCATTATTTTAAATGTGACACCATAAATAGTGACATCATATATTATTTTAAATTTTAAAACCTCAATAGGTATTTATCGGTGCTTGCTATAATTTTTGCTGCTACCTGTGGAGAAATCAATGAAAAATGAAAAGGCCAATCTCCATCAATTACCTCCCAATTGAGGTTTTGAATTCTGTCGAACGCTATATTAATTTGAATAAAACATTGCTTAGTCCTCCATAGTTTCAACAAATTAATCACCTGAACATTAATACTTGTGGGCACACATGGACCCAAAAATTGGATAGGATTCAATAAGAATGTCTTTGCTGGTATATTGAGGGTAGCACGCTGTTGAACTTTGCAGGTTTCATTCCACGCCTTCAGAAATGCCTGTACATGCATGGCACATAAAAGATATCTTTTCTATTCGTTTTATAATACAATTTGTTTGTATGTAGCACCAATGGACATAAAAATATGATGATATTTCTAATTAAGGAATTGATTACTACTCAAAAAGTGCTATTTTGTAGCTTATAATTAACTCTTTTAAACACTTTTGAGTAGTAGTTATTGCCTTTTAACCCAATTAACATGTTAAGGACCCTTGCAATCATTTCTAATCAAATTGTGTAAGTTTTGGTGTTTTTGTTAGTAATTTGATCACCAAAACAATCCAAGAATGAGGGAGAATTGTATATAGTTCATGGCAAAGCAATGAAGAGCTCAAATTCATGAAGAACCAAGCTTTGGAGCTCCATAGCCCTTTGCCAAAGTCGTTCAAAGTATGCAAGGAGAGAAGCAAGGAGAGAGGAAAAACAGAGTGAAGAAAACAGAGGACAAGCAGCTGCAGTCTTCATGCACACTTTTGGAGCACTTCCCGAAGTCCATTTTCTACATTCTATATACCATTTCAAAGCTCAGGAAGTCAAGAATCCAATGCTTCAAACGGTACGTGATTCGGAGTTGAAACGAAGGAGTTACAGCCATTGCAAGCAGATCACTCCAAAGTGTTGCGAAATCAGCCTTTTGTTGCGAGAATTTCGCAGCCTTTTTGTACAGTGCTATGGAATTCCTCCTGAAGCTACCCGATACATGCCGCAAGCTGGAACTCTGAGAACCTCAAGGTGGAAGCCAATTTCGCAGCCCTGTGAGTTTAACTTGTTGTTGCGAAAATATTTCGCAGCCCTCTTGAGTGTCTGCGAAATCTCGCAGACACCATTTTCACCTGCGAAATGTCCTTAGTGCTTCCTGATATTTGTGCACCGACTCTTTTAGATCTTTTCTTCAGATATTTTTGTATAAATTTCCATTTTTCTCCTTGTAAGCCACCAACCACAAGATTTCTTAGCTAGGAAGGTTGGAAAAACTCCTCTATATATATTCCCTTGCATCCACTGTAAAAGAGGGAGGAGGATCATATATGTAATATATCATATATAGAATATACAGAGCCTTGCTCTGTTTTTCCTTCTCTTTCATTTTTCATTTACTTTTCTTTCTAGCCAACCAAACTCTGAGGATTTTTCCACAGAGGATGAGAGGCTAAGCTTTTTGTCTCTTGGAGTAAGGAAAGCCGGGTAAGTTTCCACATGCATAAATTGGAAGTTTTGTTGTTTTAGTTTTTAATGAAGAGAAAGTGTGACCCGTTAGTGATTTCTATGTTTTTAAGTTAACTTAAAACGCCTTTAAATCACCTGGGCCAACACTTGGTAAGGCAAGTGATTTCCAACCATGGAAATGCACTAGTTTACCCCTTGCGAGCCTTTGGGAGGTGACTTGAAGGTAGGATTTTCTAGAATAGCCAACACTTGGTAAGCTTTTGGACTCCAAGGAGACATCCATTAGTTATCTCTTGCGAGCTTTTGACGGGTAATCCAAGGTTAAAGATCACCTTGAATGGTAAGTGCTCGTGAGAGGCATGAACCATTGCAAGTTGCATCAGTGAGAGGGATTTAGTGTTTGAACCCATTAATGGGAAGCATCTGTACAACACCGGTTGGAGAAGGAACTATATGTTAATTCTCTAATGCGAGGAAAATAAACAAGTGACCGGAACTCTCCATTTTGTATGAGGAACGAGCCTAGTGATCTGAACTCCAAGAAACATTTTTTCTTTGTAAGTAAAATCAGTTACTATTTTTAGTTAGCTTAAAACCAAACCTTTTTCATTTAAACATCTTTATGTTTTCTTTTAAAGCTAACCTTGAAATGAAAAGGCACCAATTCATCTTTGAATTAATATCAATTGTGAAGTGAAAACCCATCCCAGTGAACGATCCTAGAGCCACTATGCTATAGTAGCTTTGTCTTTGCTACCCTAGTATATGGTGTAATAGGTTATAAATTTTGTTGATCAATCCCTCAATCAAGGAGCACCAGCTGGACACGAATCAGCTGAGACACCAAGTGGGCACGAATCAAATGGCGCCGTTGCCGGGGATCGAACCCCGAATCAGATGGTGTCATTGCCACTGCCGCTGCTAGGGACGAATCAAATGGCGCCGTTGCCGGGGATCGAACCCCGAATCAAATGGTGCCATTGCCACTGCCGCTGCTAGGGACGAATCAAATGGCGCCGTTGCCGGGGATCGAACCCCGAATCAAATGGTGCCATTGCCACTGCCGCTGCTAGGGACGAATCAGGAATCAGTTACCATTCTCTTCTAGCTGAATTCTCAATACCTGCACGAAGAGAAAGGGATAGTTACCTGCGAATCATCGGTTTTTCCATCACCAACAGCTCCATAATTCATCACATCAAAATAAGGGGAGCTTGCATTTGTAGTACTGCTGAAGCTGGATAATGTTACCATGCATAAAATAAAAAAGGAGAACTGATCCTGCATGCATAAGCCATTAATATATTCCCACTTGTAAGAATTCTAGTATTCCTCCAAACATTTAAAATTTAGTTGCACTAATGTCATTAGAGGGATACTCACCATTCTATCGTCACAGTAAACTACACAATCAGTACATAGTACTACCAAGTTTTACGTTTGGGTTATAACCATTGATATTCCTTTATATATAACTGATAGACAACACCTAGCTGACCAACAAGAAGAAGACCCAAGCCACAAGAAGCTAACTGCCAAGATCAGCTGCAACAAACCAAAGTCAGTTAAAAACGTCTTCAGGTAGGAGGTTAGTTAGCTAGTTTGTTGTACAAATGAATATAAAAGCACCAGTATACAAGTACTAGAGATATCTCCTAATAGAATGAAAAATATCCACTTTTTGCAACTCAGCTTCAGAAACTGACAATAATGGGTTGTGAAGCTAGTTGTAGGGTTGTCGTATACATTAATATTTCCATAAATAAATTGCCAGTGATTGCTACAGACTAACTAATTAATAGTTTCCATTTCAATTTAGGAGTGACGCTCTTTTGAGTGCTGTAGAGTGCTGTTGAAGCGTTGAAGGAAAGCGCACTCCATTTGATCTCAATTCTCATAACTTTTGCTTGGTATTCATTATTTGCCAAAATTATTGTTATTGTCTATATCTTATTTATAATAATAATAATAATAATAATAATAATTTTTGAATGGGTAGAGTATGATGTACATCAAATTTGATAATGTTTTATCACGCAAAACATAAATTGGCATGTTTTTAGTTCCATATTTGTTGTTTTGCATATCCATATTTTATTCTCTTAAAAACCATGCAATAGTTGACATCTTTTTCGTATATAAAGGTTATTGGAGATCCTCAATATATAATTTTTTAAATTGTGAAGTTTGGTATGCATGGCTGAAATTTCCACAAGTATATGAACAAGATCGACATATATATGGACAATGGCCAACATTTCCTATTTGACATTTGCTAGTTCCTTAATTTTATGTTTATAATAGATTTAACATATTTCTTTTTTCCCATTTACTACTCTTTTGTAATTATTATTTATATCAATAGTTTTTTTTTGTTAGAGTTTAAATAAATAAACTTTAAAAAAAAATAATAATAATTGACAATTTTAATTTTGGATAATTACAATGATGATGATGATGATAACTATAAATTGGTGTACTCTACAATGATTTATTTTTATGCATATAGTGCTCGATGCAACTAGGTATTGTTGAAATTTCCTTTGGAAAGTGATTTTCATGAGAAGGAAATTTCCAAATAAATTTTCATTTAAGTTGGAAGTGTGATAAAATTAAGGATTTTTTATTACTATTCATGTGTTTATCAAAAATTATTTATTTTAAAAATTTATTTGTAATTACAAAAAGTAAAATCAAAATAGAATTAAAATAATTAATATTTTATAAATTTAATTTATAATGTTTTTATAAAATCAAAATAGAAAAATTATTTTTAAAAACAATTTATCCAAATAAAATTTCTAATTTTATTTTTAAAAAACAACTTGTTAAACATTGTTATTTTTATAAAATATTAAAAGATAGTTTTTTTTCTTATACTTAAAATATTGTTTGTTCTTTGGAATTGCAAGAAATTGCCTATATTTGGATCCTTAATGTTTAAAGGAAAGAAATTGGAAAGGAAAAAGAGAGAAAAAAAAAAGGAATATATCTATATATATATATATATATATATATATATATATATATATTCCTCTAACTAGTGTAGAAAAGTTTCAAAAATACATATATTTCAATCTTGTAGTTTTTAAATAGAACACAAGTTAGGAAGGTTCTTATATCTATTGTGTTGCCCTGGTTACATTTATGTTGCTTTTGTTGTGGGCCTTTGGGCAGCTTAGCTAAGATCAGTGTCTTAGCATTGCACACTTTAGAAAAAAATTGGTGGTTGTTTTCGATCATGTGACAACTAGAACCAAGGCCCCTGACTTCCTCAAAGCCCATGAACAGGAAATGAACCATAAGTCCTCAGAGCCCATATTGAAGAACACATATGGTCCTTACTTGGAGCTACAAACAACTAAGAACCAAAAGAAGAGAGGCTAGAACTTCATGATAATGTGTGAATGCCTTAAACTTTTATGGCCCTCAAAACGACATCATGTCACTTGTCATCAATCATTTTCACCAGGAAGGAACTCAAGAATGTGTAATTTAGGTGCTCCTTCATGAGTGAGATCACAAGGATAACAACATTAGATGCTCCTTACAATGATAATTAAATCAAAGGCACCTAGAACCTCTTGAATGCATTCTTATAATTGAGCAAATAAGCCAAATCAAGAAATTATATTTTTTAGTTTAAAAAACTCTCTTATGTTGATATGCGAAAATTACATATTTATATGCTCATAACTTCTCTTCTTCATTCATTAATACAGTGGAATTTTTCCAGCTGGGTGTTACATCATTTAAGATCTCAATTGATATGAGAATTACTATCATTCCAAGCTTGGTGATGCTAGACTTTAAGTGAGACTAAATGGTTATTTATAAATTATGATTTTCTCCTTTCCCTATGTATGTCATGAGCATGATGCTATGGGAGAAAATATTGGCCCCATAAAATTGAACTTACAAGTTCCCTTTTGCAAATGTTGGTTCCTTTTTATAAAGGGCTTTTATTCATTTTGTATGATTTCAACTAAAGCCGAAAATTAAGTTGATTGTACTAACACTAAGTGATGGCAAATAGATATTAAAAACAATCACATGAAAGCAAATAGTAGATTTGTCTTGTGATGAATCATAATGAAATTTTTTTACAAGAAATATATTGATTATGTTAATTAGAAAATAAGATGATGGTGGAAGCTATAGTATATTATTTCTTAGAGGAATAGGTTGAGGTACTCCCCTAGTTTTGACTTAAAATTGATTTATGAAAGAATTTATGGTGGATGCTGGTATAAGAAGCTCACTTTTTGCACATTTATATATATAAATATATTTTGTGAACATTTGATATACAAATATTACTGGATGATGTAATGTGTTATAGGTTAATTCATAAGCATTATGAAAATATAAGTTAAATGTAATATGATTATTATATTTATGGACAATCTACACAGGTTGATCTTATTTATTAATAAGCATTACAAAAATCTACAAACTAGTCAACAAAAAACAACCATATCTTCCATAATCATTTACAATAATGTGACACCATAAATCAAAGGTGATGCATTTAACGTGACACCATAACTCAAAGATGATGCATTTAATATGACACCTTATATATCTCACACAACTCTATATCAAATTAAGCATCAGTAGAAATATATGGTGTTGCTTTTGAATGCGTCACCATTTATCTGCTTTGGTGTCGCTTCCAAATACGTCACCAATTGACACCCTCTATGGTGTTAGTAGATAAGGTGATGCTATGTTGTAGTGACACCCTATGTTTATAGTGACTCATTATAAATGTCACCATATATTTTTTCCTTGTAGTGGGAATGTGTAAACAAAAAAAAAGATTTGGTTTCTATAATTCACTTGGAATATCCATTATTAATTTTGGATGTAGATTTTAGTTTCTAAATTTTAAAAGTTAACATCTAAAAGTTTACACAACTAAGTCAGCTTGCAATCATACCTTGTTTAATAAGCTTAGGCCCAAAATTTTGCAACCAAAATAATTAGCATTTAATGATTGCACAACTAAGTTCACAAATTACATCATTTGACAAACTTAGACCCAAAATCTGGCAAACCAACTAATGCAAACTGATAAAAGTTTTGTGCTATCTTAATACTTTTCTTAGGTTAATCCCTTGTTCTTTCACTAGACATGGTAACAAAATAATAAAAGTAAGAATTTTTTTCTACCTCTAAATATAGTAATAAATAATCAACATTAGAATATTTTATCTTTAAAATATTTGAATACGATTTCTTTCAAATCTAATAAAAAAATTTAATATTAATAAAATTCAATTTGGTTTTTGGAATTATATTTTAATTTTCTTTTACTTTTTCTTTCATATTTTTCCAAAAAATACTTAAAATTAATCAAAATGTTTAAAATATGTAAAATTATCTTAACTTTAATTGTTCAATAACATCTATTATCAAGAAAATAAAGAGACTATTTTTGCTTATGGTAGAAATATTTTAAAAACCACTAGGAAAAAAATAATTCTATATTGACTAAAGTAAATGTGATGGGATGAAATGAAAGAAATAAAATCAAGTCACTTTGTTTTCAAAATTTCCTAGAAAAACACAAAAAAAATATCTCTTAAGAATCAAATATAATTAGAGCTATAGTTTTCTTTTGCTTTTTATGTTTTGCTTTATAAAGAACAAATCTTTATAATATGTTTCCAAATAGTGAAACTTTTAGCTATCCTTTTAATCAGTTCAGTCTCAGAAACTCTGAAAATAAAAAACCCTAATTATCTATTTGGTTCCTAAGAAAAACCAAAGAAACAGAAAAACAAATTTTCACAATCTCGATTAATTTGAGTCACCTTCTTCCTTAATTTTTTGGCAATTAAACCATCTCAATCCACCTATTGCTACATATTCTCCTCAATCCCCAATTCCTCTATCTCTAAATTATCCCACTACTTTTTCTTTTTCTTTAACCTTTATAAGCAATGTGTAGACTCTTTGGTAAAGTTGCACATGTCATCTCCCATGAGCTCTACTTCGATGTGTCTCTTACTACAATACTCTCCATTTTTGCTTGATTTTTCATTTTTTTTTTTTAGCTTAAGTTGTAATCCTTTTTTTAGTATTTGATAAATTACTCGTGATCATACAATATAACATTTATGAGCTTTGAAAAATTGTAAGAGTTTAAGTCTTTATTGGTGAATCTATTGCCTTTTTGTTTTGACTAGTTGATATAAACTCTTAAGTTTCATTATGGTTTTCGATATAACATATTTGCATGAATAAAAAGCCAAAATTTAATAAAAGAAAGAAAAAAATAATTCTCATAACATTTGAACATTGGAACTCATAAAACGTAGCTAATAATTGCTTTATTGAGCCTACTTCCTAATCTTGTAGGTACCTTTGGAAAATTTGACACCACATAATTAGCTCAAAGGGTGAAAATTAAGCCTCCATCTTGTTTTTATATAAAAATTCTATTCACTTGGGAACTCCTTCCATATTTAATTTTGATTTTTTTTAGTGGCTATCATATTTTTTTAAAGTGTTCTTCTCCTCATGATCAAAACCCTTCCATATGTAAAATATCACCATGAGATAATTATGGATTCCGGCACTAATTATAAGTTGGTAACAAAGTTTCTCTAATCTTATGCCCATTTTAATAATCTATGTTCACATAGAGAGTACAAAACATTATTTGATTCACCATTTCTTATGATTTGAAGTCCTACTATCACAATAATGTGATAATTGTACTCTAGGACATGATTGTCACTAAACCAGAAGTACTGAATGAGACAAATTCACCTTAAGGATACAGTCAAACTCTAGATTCATTTAATCTTACTTGTGATTTTTAATTTCTATTTACTTTATTTATTTAGTTTACACGGTTATTAGTGAATATATTTTTCAATAATTCGCACAACAATTCTTATTGAAGCTAGAGAATTTCCTTAGAATATAATTCAAGAGAAGGTAACAAAAAAAAAGTTGTTCTATTTCACAACTCTAAAACTTGCACATGTGTTACTAAATGGTAGGCTCTAAGATAGTCATGATTGAAGTCTAAGAGTTACAATACATTTTTCAAGGAATACATATAGAAAAGATTGTGTTGAGTGACTTTTTTATTTTTTTCAAAATTATAGCTTGAATGGAGATATAATTCCCTATATATGAGTTACAGAAAGGATAAAGACCTTTCTATAAGTTCTTGAAAAGTGTTGGGGTATTTAGTTAAAATAGTTATCTCTAATACTAAAAAGGTTCAATGATAAAAATTAGATATCTAATAGAAAGGAATTTGAATCTACTAGTGGTTATATTCACAATGAGAAGAGAAGTGATATCATGGAAGTTCTTTAAACAAAGTTAAAAATTACTAGATCCACCAAAGGGTCTAAATTTTTAACAATAGACAAAGTAAGTCCAGAAAAAGCATAGTGACTTTGTAATTTTCAATGGGCCATATGATGCTAGATAAAAACCTATGCTTAACATAAGCATATGTTGTGATAATTGATCAGTTATTGAAAGGACACATATGTGTTGAAAACACAAAACTATGGATAGTTACTTTTGAATGAAAACCTTGTGGATTCACTTTGGTTTATCAAGAGATCAAGTTAACTACTCATTAAAGGGAATGAAATAAAGTCTATGACTAAAAATAATTCATAATAATAAACCGAACTAGCTTACTAGAGTACCAAGATTTAGGCTTAAAGGAACAACTTAGTTATGGATCAATCAAAGCACTAGACATATTATCATACCTATTCCTAGCTATGATGAAATAGTTTTGTCTACACCATGAATTAGGCTAAACTTTGATTATAATGAGTCTTATTTGAAAACCATATGGAGTATGATAGGCTTGGTTTTAATTAACACTATTTTGAGGTTGAAATTCTCTAGAACACTCATAAAAACTTGGAGTTGTTCAAGGCTAGAGTAAGCATAATTGTCAAAATCAATGATGTCCGAGAAGGAGCTATGTGAATACTATTATCTTGGTTTATATACAAATTAAAAAGTTCAAGACATAACGTTATTAAATGATTTCCAAGAAATTTCAAAGCCAAAAGCTACCTATATCCTAATGCAACTTCTATCTAAATAATACTTTCTCAAGTGTCAACATATCATTTGCACATGATATGGAATTTTCCTTCCATGTGAGGGATTATTGTAAGAAATGGTTTTTTAAATAATGATAAAAGAATAACTTAGAAATAAATTTTGCATGAGGCCCTTCAATATTTTCAAGTGGGACCAAATTGGAATGCATTCATCTTGACAAGTAGATGAACATAATATATTGACATGATAAAAACCATTTATGGGTGAATGAGAAATGAGCTCAAAGTGACTTATATATTCATGGAAAATGTGATGGAAAAAAGTAATCCCATATATGCAGATCACTAGCTAAATTTACAAGCTTTTTGTAAACTTAAAAGAAACATGGGCTGGAACCTGAGCTCATATACACATGAGCCTAAACTATATGGGTTGGATTTTAGCTTGATTTAGACCCACATGCTTATGAGTTTAACTGAAATGCCCACCAACATGAAGTGTTATCTTTTCCTAAAGGCACACCTCTAGAGATTACATCTGCATCTATAAAAAGGAAACATCTTTATGATATTTCATCATTCCAACAATGATCATCTACCTTTTTTTTCTTTCCAAGTCATTCCCAAATATGGTAATCCATTCTAACCGATCACGACTTTCCATTCCAAGTCATTCCCAAGTATATATGATATTCCAATACAATTCAAGTGTGAGCTACAATTATGTAGTCTCAAAACATCTAAGCTTTTGTATAGAGTACAAAACATTGTTTGATTCATTATTTTTAATGATTTGAAGTACTACCATCTCAAGAAAGTGATTATTGGATCCTTGGTAATGATTGGACACACTAAACTATAAGCACCTAAACATGAAATATTCATCTTAAGAACATAGAGTCAAACTATGGTCTTGATCAATATTATTGTAAGTTCTAATTCATATTTGTTGTACTTAATAATTATTTACAATGTTATTAATCTATATATTTTTCTATAATTTGTAGAAAAAAAAGTTGACACCTCCTTGAGTTATAGGACTTTGTTTTCAAATATCTTATTTCCAACATTCTTTTATGATAATAAGGATTCGTATAATTATCACATCGATGAATTGGAGAAAACAATATAATTTTAAGGAGTGTGATTTAGTATTGGACCACATGCCTAAAAAAAACAACAAAAAAGAGCTTAAAATACAAGTCGGGAAAATATTACTTATAGAAATTCTATTTTGACTTATGCAATTAAAATATGTGACTTTGATTTCAACTTCATCTTCTAGTTGAAGCAAAAAAATAGGAAGCTTTCTCAAATGTGGTCATAGTATTTGGATTGACAAGATATGTTTTTATTTATTGTTATAGATTTGAAATTCTCCTAAACCGTGTGGATTGTCAAACTTAAAAACATGTGGGCTTGTTTGTCTTCATGAAGTTTGCTTTTTGCATTTTTAGGTGAGAAAATGGAAAAGGGTTAATTAATTTATCTTAAGTTGATATTTCAAGGGTAGAAAATATTTTATTGCCTTTTTGATTGAGCGTTTGAGTAGATTTTATATGTACTTCAAATATATAAAAGACTTTGATATCGAATTACTATTGGTGTTTAGGAAATTGGTATTTTTCTGGAGTGAGTGTTAGAAGCATTGCTAAAACAAGGTTTTAGATGTCCTAAAAATACTATCAATAATTTTAGTAGCCAACAAAAATTCTTAAAAGATTTTCAAAGAATTTAGTAACTTCTATTATAAATTTTAAGATTTTTTTTCCAAATAAGTAAGAGATTGATTCTATTCTCTATTATTTACTATATCCTATTAAGGATTATTATTTTTCATGGTTAAAATCAAACATAAACTCCTTTAATGTGAAAAAAAAATAAATATGGCTAAATTTTATTAAAAATCAGATAATTAAATAGCATAAAAATGAGTTTGAATTTTGAATTAATCATTGTTGAGTTAAATCTCAAAAAATCAAGAATTTTGAAAAATTATAAAACCGAAGCCAAAGATATTTTACTATTAAGAAACTTGTTTAGTAAAATAAAATTACTAGACATTCAATTTTAATCATAAAATGTTATTATAAAATAGAAACTTTTAAATATTGTGTAGTATGGGCCGATAATGGGTTAGTGGTTACACTCGGCTTACCAAGTGAACCACACCATAATCAATCAAATCCTAGATGGCATGTCTCAGAACTATACAATGGTCAGCCACATGCCCTGGCCTTTGATGGTATGCACAATGTAAATCCATCCTGAACTACGGCGGGATTGGTTAAGGCAATGGCCTAGGAGCAAGAGTTGTCAACAATCCGACCTCAATGAGCTTTCGAAGAGCTTAGCTCAATGGCATACCCAACTATGAAAATTGTCTCTGTGTCCTCAAAGCAAAATGAGCGAAAGTTTGGGGAGCTTTAGGCCTGGGATAGGGCGCTAAAGGCCTCTTGACAAACTGTGCTGCATAGCATGGCTGTATTGGGATAAGACATGAAGCCGGAGGTCTCTTTGTTCCCTATGTGGCATAATAAGGCAGTGCTAGTGTACGAGACAAGTAAGCCTAATCATGCAACTAAGGAGGTGCTCGTGGTCTATAGTGCACACGAGGTGGTGGTGGGTGGTGGGTGGTAGAATCCAGAAGTCTACCCAATCGTCTGATAGCGTCTAAGAGGCCTCAACCCTGCTGAGCTGATAGCACCCGCATCTCTTGGTCTCTGTCCTCCTAAAAGCCTCTTCCCTTTAGATTCAATAGGGAAAGACTTGGACCATAATTCTCTAGCTATGCCCTCATCTATACCAAAGATCCAAAATCAGTATGAAGGAATCCCATCAAGTGCCTAGCAAATCGAGGCTACAAGCTCCTCATGATCATACTAATTTGATTCCTTTTAGATGGCCTATCAATAACCTATGAAATCTTCTCCCTCCAGCGGGAGATAAATGAGGTGACTGACTCCTCTAGCCTCTGCCTCAAAGCCTTTAACTCTTTCCTTAAAACATCAATAACAGTGTTAAATGCAAACTGTCTAAAAAACTCCTAGGCTAAATTATCCCAAGTCTGGTGGCGTGATATATCCAATGAAGCAAACCAACGCTATGCTGCACCACTTAGGGACATAGGGAAAAACAAAACCATCTAGGCCTCATCCAGTCCATGGGCCCTCATGATCATACTGTAAAGCCTCAAATGGATGCAAGGATAACCAATGCCTATGTATCTCTCAATCTCAGGCATCCTGAACTTGGCCGGTAAACTAGCCACTAGTGCTCTATCAAAATCCTCCCAAGTAATAGCTCCATCTGAAGTCCTCAACTGCCTCAACCTCTACTAAATCTATCCATACGAGCATGTGGGTCCTCTGAGATAAGGGTAGACACCGTGATAGGAGGTGTGGCAACCTCCGTCTGACTATGTAGAGTAAAAGGTATAGCCTGTGGTGCTAACTGACTGGGTGGAGAAGGAGGTGGTATTATAGGTCATAATGTGCGCCATCCTGAGGCGGGACCAGTTGGACCTATTGCCCATCTATCCTCTAGTCGAGGCTAGCTATAGCCTCCAGAATCGAAGCCATGACCGAAGCAAACTAATCAACGTTAACCATCTGCGAATCCATATCCCTTTGATCTGATCTGTGATTTGACTGGTTTGATACTCTAATCAACCTACCCCTAACTCTGATCTGAGAAGTCGAACTTAGGTTGAACGTATCAATACTCCTACAATAGTGGAAATGCTATGTAAGGGAAACTCTACAAGGAATGTCTATCAACTATGTAGGAAGGCAATCTGGAAGTATTTAAACTAATATCCAATTCTGAGCAAATATATAAGAGACTACTACGAAGGTAACTATGTTATCACCCCACGTTCATATCCATGTTCAAGTGGTCATCCTGAAGTGGTCCAGCACCCATGTCCTCCACCATGATTGCACCATTTCCGCTGCGTTTAAGGAGGGTGTGGCAAATTTGTAGAAACGTAGTATGATGGGAGGCCACGACTATATATTTCTCATGGTCCTGAACTTGATATCTGCCTTCTTCATTATTCAGTAATACACCATCCATAGGAGATCATCAAAGTTTGGAAACCAAAGCTTGAACCGATTCCAGCAACTTAATCCGATGGCTGGAGGTAAGTGGACTACAAGTCTTTTACAAATTATATTCATGTTGCAAGTGTTCATTGAATTGAATGTATCACATGAAGTTCTAACATTTGGTATCAGAGCCAGAAAATCTTGTCTCTGCCTTGGTATCTATTTTTTGTTGGAGAATGCTTAGCTAATTGTTTCTCTTCTCTGTAAGACACATTAATACCCATGCTTGATAGAAAAATCAATAAATTGATCATGCTTTAAAAAGGCAAATAGCTCCAGCCTCACCACCACAGGCCATAGGCCTTCATGGCGCTAATCATTGCCGCCATTTAGGCGCCATTTTAAGGCGTTCCGAAAGCGCATTTTCAATGCTATTGGGGCTGTAGTTTCAGTCACTATGAGCGCCATATTCAAGCGTCATTTAAGGCATTCCAAAAACGTCATTTTCGGTGCTTTTTGGGGCTGCAATTTCAGCAGCTATAGGCGCCATATTCAGGCGCTATTCAAGCGGCTGCTGGTGCTGGTTTTAGGTGTTGCAGGCACCCATTTCGAGCACCATTCAACCCCTATTTCCAAGCGCCGCTGCAGGTGTAATATCCATATGCTGATGATGTGTCTTTCACCAGCGAGAAAGGGAGTCGGGCTGCACTCTGGTGGATGCAGCCCGTCCCGTTGGCCGCGGCGTGCATGGCGATGTTGGGGATCAAGCATTCCATGGGTGGCTGAAAATTAGGAAGATGGGTTTGTGACATTATTAATAAAAAAAATAAAAATAAAAAACTAGAGAGAGATTGGGTTTTTTACTTTTGGGCCTTGGCATAAGAAAGCTATTGGGCCCATTAGACTTGTTACATGTGTAGTGACCCAATAAATTTTTTAAAAAAGGCTTTGTGTATTGGGCCATGAATTAAATATCAAAATTGGCCTTATAGGTTCTAATGGCCCAGTTATGAGTTATTTTTTATTGGGTTTGGATTGATTGAGTTTTATATGGTTTTAGGCACCTTTTCATAATCTGAAATCCTTTAAAATTAATTCTAAACTATTGTGATCCTTCATACATGCATATTAAATCATTAATTTTAATGTTTGTATGTATAAAATGTAGTTTAAGCTTGAGTAAGATAAATTAAATGTTGTAGCTATTGATGCATGCCAATATTATCTAAACTTGTGTTAAATATATAAAATATATATATATCATATAGTTTTAATGTCTAGTGAACCATAGAATTTTAATAATTAAGGAATAGCCACAACAACCTTAATTATATAAAATTATATATTAAGTAAATATGGATCACATTAAGGACATTAATTGTAATTAATTATATGAATATGACGATTTTACCCCACAGGGATTTCATTATGTTTATATAATTAATTAGGATAAAATATTAATATTAATTTTCCTAATTACCCACAGGAGTTGGGAATAATTAATTTAATAGGTTTATCATTAAGATTATAGATAGAAAATATCAAACTATATTCATAATAAATTTCATAATTTAATAAAATAGTTTGATAAAGTTTATCATAAAGATAATGAATCTTATTGAATTAAAGATTTAGCCCACAGGTAATTTTTAATAAAATTAGATTCAAATTTTTTTTTAAGCATGTTCTACATTGGTAAAACATGAATTTAAATTAAAGCCTCAGTTTTTAATAAGTTTGTAATCTTTTTACGCAGTTTTATCTAGCATATCTGATATTCGTTGTGAGGTTCCCGAACTCAGGGGAGATAACTTTAAGATATGGAAGGAGAGAATTCTTCTTCAATTAGGGTGCATGGACATAGATTATGCTATAAGGAAAGATGAACCACATAAGATCACTGATACCAGCACACCAGAACAAATTCTATTGTACGAACGTTGGGAGAAATCTAATTGCCTCAGCGTGATGTACATTAAGACAAAAATTAGTGCTGGTATACATGGTTCAATCGAGCAACATGAGAATGTTCGTGAATTGCTAAAGGCTATTGACGAGCAATTCATCACTTCAGATAAAGCCTTGGCAAGCACCCTAATTATGAAGTTCACATTCCTAAAGCTCACCGGTATAAGAGGTGTGCATGAACACATCATGGAGATGAGGGACATTGTGGCTCAATTGAAGAAACTCGAGGTAGAAATGTCTGAATCCTTCTTGGTGCACTTTATCCTTAACACTCTTCCACCTCAGTATGGACATTTCAAAATCTCTTACAACACACATAAGGATAAATGGTCTATTAATGAATTGATGACCATGTGTGTTCAAGAGGAAGGAAGGTTAATGATGGAACAAGGAGAAAGTGTCATGCTGGTGACGCAAAGGAAAGGAAAGAAAGGAAATCTCAAGCTAGTCAGAAAGGGAAGCAACAAATTCCTCCTAAATCTGACATTAAGAAAGACGAAAAGTGTTTTTTCTGTAAAAAGAAAGGACACGTGAAGAAGAAATGTCTAAAATTTTAGAATTGGCTTGAGAAGAAAGGTAACCCTACCTCATTTGTTTACTATGAATCTAATATGGTTAATGTAAACACCAAAACATGGTGGATTGATTCTGGATCAACAATCCACATTTCAAATTCCTTGCAAGGTATGCAAAACCTAAGGAAGCCAGTGAGAAATAAGCAATTCATCTTATCCGGAAACAAGATGAGCTCGCATGTGGAAGCAATAAGGACATGTTATTTAACTTTATATGGTGGTTTTGTTTTGGAATTGCAAAGAACCTTTTATGTACCAAGTTTCTCATGAAACTTGATTTCAGTTTCTAAACTTGTACCGTTTGGATATTCCTTTCATTTTTTAGAAACATCTTTCAGTTTGATTTATAAATCTGATTGTGTTGGGAATGGTATCTTGTCTGATGGTCTTTATTGCATATTCTTACAAACCGATACTACTCATAATTCATTACATGTCCAAACTGGCATTAAGAGATGTGTTGTTAATGAGGATTCCTCTAAATTGTGGCACCAGAGATTAGGTCATATCTCCATAGATAGAATCAAAAGATTGGTGAATGATGGGGTACTTAGTACTCTAGATTTTACTGACTTTGAGACTTGTGTGGACTGCATTAAAGGAAAGCAGACCAACAAGTCAAAAAGAGGTGCTACTAGGAGTTCCACCATACTAGAGATCATACATACTGATATATGTAGTCTTGACATGGAATCTCATGGTAAAAAATACTTCATCTATTTCATAGATGATTTCTCACGATACATGTATCTCTACATACTTCATAATAAAAATAAAGCTTTAGATGCTGATTACTACCAAAAAGTGCTATTTTGTAGATCTAATTATAATGGTTTTAAGCACCTTTAAGTAGTAATCATATTCATTTAACCCAATTAATTCATTAAGGTCCTTAGTAATTGGTTTTAACCATTTTGTGGCAAGTTTACATGTTTTTATCAGCTTATGAATCGATTCAAGCATGCCAATTGATGGAGGAGCTATTTGGGCGAGTTAAGCAAGGATTTTGGATGATTACAGGCTTGAATTTCAAGTGGAAACACGAGCACAAGCAATGGAGAAGAGGAAAACAGAGTGAAGAAAACAGCTGCAGTCTTCTTTCGCACTTTTGAAGCACTTTCCGAAGTCCATTTTTTGCATTCTATATACCATTTGAAAGCTTAGGAAGTCAAGAATCCAAAGCTTCAAACCGTGTATGATTTGGAGCTGAAATGAAGAAGATATGGCCTTCAGAAGACAACTGCATCATGTCAAATGACCAATTTCGCAAGGAGATTTTCTTCATGGTGCGAAATTTTGCCACTTCGCAACATGAAGAAACACCTTGCGAAAATTTCGCAAGGAGGATTTAGGCACATTGCAAAATTCCTTTGAATCCCCTGTTTTGAGACGTTGTTGATGTTATTCCACTACCGGTTCTCCAAGATATTTTGCTTGATTTTTAGCTTTGTAAATAACTATTTTACCCTTGTAATCAACCAATGAATAGGTTGCTTTTGTAATAGCTCTTGTAATTTAGCTTGTTATTGTCTTTAAATAGAGGTGAAGAGCCTCAGATCATCAAATCTTGTAACCTGTAACTTTATAAGTTATAAGAGCACCTTTGTTCATACGCTTCTTTTCTCTTTTCTTTCTCATTTTCTTAGTAGCCAAACATCCTTGGAGGATGAAATCCCCAAGGATGAGAGGCTAAAACCTTTTAGTTTCTTGAAGTAATGGATACCATGTGAAGCTCCCGTGTCAGGATGGAGATTTCCAAGCCATGAATGTAAGTAGTTGAGCGTCATAAATGTTTTCATTCAAAGTAAAGCTTTTAATCCCTCTGACTTGCTTTGAATGGCCAATACTTGATAAGCTTTTGGTCTCAGTGGATTCTTATTGTTAGATCCACTGACGTTCATTAGTTATCTCCTACGAGCCACTGTATTGCAAGTCGAGGAGATGACCTATATCATTAAAAGGGCATTTATGAGGTTCAGCTACCCTTTTTGTAAGTTTTCAAGGACTAAAACTCAGTTGTTAAACTCATACCGGTTCGGGAAGTAAGCATCACCTTAGTTGCTTCCCCAACTCGAGGTGAAAAGTCCCAAAATCTCCATTTTTACACAGTGAGTTAAGCATGGCTATCCAAAGCTTTGAGAAACTTCTTTTTCCATCTTTTAACCTATTTTCATGTTAGTTTAGTTTACAACACCTTCATCTTTTTATGTTTTCATCTTAACCTAATTTTTATTAAGAAAAGTTCACTCCATCCTCCGAACTTCATCAGTTAAAGTAAAAACCCTTCCCAGTGTTCGATCCTAGAGCCACTATGCTATAGTAGCTTTGCTACTTTAGTGTAAGGACCTTAGGTATAAATTTTGTTGATACCCTTACATGCCAAGCTACCAAGAGTCGGGTTATCAGATGCCTTTAAAGTCTTCAAGGCAGAAGTAAAAAAACAATATAGTAAACAAATTAAGATCGTGAGATCAGATAGAGGTGGAGAATATTATGGTAGATACTTGGAAGATGGACATCACCTGAGCCATTTGTGAAGTTTCTTCAAGAGTATGGGATTGTTGCCCAGTACACCATGCCTGGTTCTCTGGACCAAAATGGTGTAGTAGAAAGAAGAAACCAAACTTTATTGGACATGGTGAGAAGTATGCTTAG
The DNA here is from genome assembly GCA_008326845.1 of Vitis x labruscana x Vitis vinifera. NCBI lineage: Eukaryota > Viridiplantae > Streptophyta > Magnoliopsida > Vitales > Vitaceae > Vitis > Vitis x labruscana x Vitis vinifera. The sequence continues at coordinate 298,722 of BKBX01006354.1, read as the reverse complement.
CAGCTCAAAACTTCCTAAATTCTTGTGGACTAAAGCACTTAAGAAAAATGTGTATATATTAAACCGAGTTCCAACCAAGGTTGTCCTAAAGATGCCATTTGAGTTATTGAAAGGTTGGAAACCGAGTTTGCAACATATGCGCATTTGGGGATGCTCGTTTGAAGTGAGAATTTATAATCCACAAGAGAAGAAACTGGACCCAAGGACTATTAGTGGGTATTTCATTGGATATGTTGAAAAGTCCAAGGGGTACAGGTTTTACTATCCATCTCACAGCCCTAGGATTGTGGAATTAAGAAATGTTAAATTTCTTAAATATGACTTGGTCAGTGGGAGCGATCAATTTAGAAACATAGTTTTTGATATTGATCATACAGAGTCTCAACCTTCCACTTCAAGTGATAGATTGTTTATTGTTCATAACACCCCTCAAGTACAAACGGGTCTAGAACGAATAATCGATGAAGTTCAACTAGTCATTGAAGTTCCACAAGCTGTTGACAACCTTCCAGTAAACCAAGTTGATCAGGAGTTGCCTAACACTTATGAACAACAAGTTGAACCTCATACTTCCTCGGAAGATATTGGTGCAACCTTAAGAAAGTCTGCGCGATCTAAGAGGTCAGCAATTCCTAGTGATTATGTAGTGTATCTACAAGAATCTGACTACAATATAGGAGCCAAAAATGATCCTGAATCATTTTCAAAAGCCATGAGTTGCAAAGAATCAGAATTGTGGTACAATGCTATGAATGATGAGATGAGTTCCATGAGGTGCAACGATGTTTGGGACCTTGTTGAGTTGCCTAATGATGTAAAAACCATTGGTTGTAAATGGGTTTTTAAGACAAAGAAAGACTCATCAGGCAACACTGAGAGATACAAGGCTAGACTTGTTGCAAAGGGGTTCACTTAGAAAGAAGGAATCGATTACACGGAAACCTTTTCTCCTGTATCTAAAAAGGATTCCTTGTGTATTATATTGGCATTAGTAGCCCACTTTGATTTAGAATTGCAACAAATGGATGTGAAAACAACATTTCGTAATGGAGAGCTAGAGGAGGAGGTTTACATGAAACAAGCTGAAGGATTCCCCTCTAGTGATGGTGAGCAATTGGTTTGTAAGTTTAAGAAATCCATATACGGTTTGAAACAAGCATCCCGCTAATGGTATTTAAAATTCCATAACATAATTTCTTCATTTGGTTTTGTTGAAAATGTTATGGATCAATGCATATATCTTAAGGTCAGTGGGAGTAAAGTTTGTTTTCTTGTTTTATACGTGGATGACATCTTACTTGCAACCAATGATAAGGGTTTACTTCATGAGGTGAAACAATTCCTCTCTAAAAATTTTGACATGAAGGATATGGGTGAGGCATCTTATGTCATTGCCATTAAGATCCATACAAACAGATTTAAAGGTATCTTAGGTTTGCCTCAAGAAACCTATATCAATAAAGTTTTAGAGAGATTTTAGATGAAGAATTGTTCACCTAGTGTTTCCCTTATAGTGAAAGGTGATAGGTTCAATCTGAACCAATGCTCGAAAAATGATCTTGAGAGGGAATAGATGAAGAACATTCCATATGCTTCTGCAGTCGGAAGTTTGATGTATGCTCAAGTCTGCACAAGGCCTAACATTGCATTTGTTGTTGGAATGTTAGGACGATATTAGAGTAACCCAAGTATGGACCACTGCAAAGCTGCAAAGAAAGTGATGAGATATCTTCAAGTAACCAAGGATTACAAGCTTATGTACAGACAAACAAGCAATTTAGAGGTAGTTGGCTACTCAGATTCAGACTTTGCTGATTGTGTTGATTCACATAAATTAACATCTAGATACATTTTTATATTGGCCGGTGGAGCTATATCTTGGAGGAGCATTAAGCAGACCTTGATTGCTACTTCTACTATGGAAGCTGAGTTCATATCTTGTTTTGAGACTACTTCACATGGTGTATGGCTTAAGAGTTTCATTTCCGGGCTTAGAGTTATGAATTCAATATCTAGGCCATTGAGTATATATTGCGACAATTCAACTGCAGTCTTTATGGCAAAGAACAATAAAAGTGGAAGTCGAAGCAAGCACATCGACATTAAGTATCTAGCCATAAGAGAACGTGTTAAAGAAAAGAAAGTGGTTATTGAGCACATTAGCACTGAATTGATGATTGCTGATCCTTTGACTAAGGGCATGCCACCATTGAAATTCAAGGATCATGTAATGAACATGGGACTTAGTTCCCTTATGTAGTTTTATTGTACAAATTCTTATAATGATGTTTTCTCATATTGATGTGCACCTTTATTTAATTTTGAGAAAATTCAAATTCATTGGACCAAGAATGAACATAAGGTTTATTCATTAAGTAATATTGCCACATAAAGTAAAATGTTAAGAAATGAATACACTGTAATACATGGATGATAACACTCGTTATATAGAGGACTTATCACCATGATTTAAGTATTTGTTACTTAATATGGATAATTGATGGACTAAGCCATGATTCAAGTATTTGTTACTTAATACAGATAATTGATGGACTAAGATAGGATATTAAGTTAAAGGTGTGGACTAAGTGGGAGAATGTTATCACCCCACGTTCGTCTCCACGTTCAAGTGGTCATCTTGAAGTAGTCCAGTACCCACGTCCTCCACCATGATTGCACCCTTTCTGCTGCGTTTAAGGAGGGTGTGGCAAATTTGCAAAAACATGGTATGATGGGAGGCCACGGCTATATATTTCTCATGGTTCCAAACTCGATATCTATCGTCTTCATTGTTTAGTAATACACCATCCATAGGAGATCATCAGAGTTTGGAAACCAAAGCTTGAATCGATTCCAGCAACTTGATCTGATCGCTGGAGGTAAGTGGACTACAAGTCTTTTACAGATTATATTCATGTTGCAAGTGTTCATTGAATTGAATGTATCACATAAAGTTCTAACAAACTAAACCTATCTGTAGACCCTCAATTTTGTCCCTTTAGCACATGTCTTTAAAATTCGTTTTCAATGCTCCACAATAGTTTCTTAGTGGCCCATGGCTACTCATACCACTTACCTTTTTCTGAGTCACCTCGGAGACTTTGGTTGAGGGATTATTTGATCCCTTATTGTGACCCTTGGTAGCCCTAACTTAGACTTAGGCTTTTCTTGTTTTTTTTTTAGGATAACTTTTAGATACACTTGGCCCATTAGGCACCACCCTAAGCCCACTTAGTCTCATCATAAGCCGTTTAGGCACACTTGGCCCATTTGGACATTTTTAGTGTGACTTGTATGACTTGCATGGTTACATGGCTTTTGGGCTCGGCTTTTGTTTATTGGTTTATTTTTATTTTATTTTATTTTATTTTTTAGTTTTAGTTTTATGATTATCATTCACTTTTTATTGGTTATCTTCCTCTTTATATTATTTTCCTTAACTTATTTATTTATTATTTATTTTTTTTTACCGTTTCCTAATTTATTTACTTGCTTATCTATTCATTCAATTATTTAACTTCAAAAATTTCATGTTTTTGCAAGGAAACTTACTATTGGAGTTTAAGGAAGGTGGGACTCTCCTTGGAAGGTTTTGGAGAGGAATTTGAAATTGGGAAGATTGCTTTTGAATTGGAAGATTTAAAAAAGGATAAGGAGAAAAGAAGAGAGAAAATAGGAGATTTCGCCTTTTTTAGGGAGATTTAGGTTTTAGGGAAAGGCGGATATATATACGTGAGAGAGGAAGGAAAGGGAAGCTCTTTTGATTGTGGGAGGAGATTCTTTTTTTTGGTGAGAGGACGCATTGGAGCAGCACACATTGGAGGATTGGGGGAGAAAAGGAGAAAGGAGTGAACAAGCAACAAAGGGATTCGGAGGATTTTTTGCGGGGAAGCACAGCGGAAGCAGGAAAAGAGTAATTGCAACCAAGGCCGTTCGGGTATGTTTCTCAATGTTCTTGAAACTTATTACCTATGCTTGATTCCTCCATGTATTTCATTTCTGAATATTTAATGTACTGTTGATTGGTGTGGACGCAAAGGACCAAAAAAAAATTTTAGTCGATATTGGTTGCTGATGTGTTCACCTCAAACCTGTTTGTGATCCTCGCCACTAGCCTGAGCCCATTGAAAAATCATGAGATGTGGCTTTATTTGATTTCTTTTATTATTATGCTTGTTTGTTCTCTCCCCGTCTTCTATGGTTTTCCACTATACACGTTTTAGATCATTCCTCTTAGTTTCCTGGTGACTGTCTGTAAGCGTTTCATATGAGTCGAAATTTTGGGAGGATAAAGATAGAAAGGACCCTCTATTTCATCCAACAGAAATCAGTTCAGAAATGTCCTTATAACAACTAGAAATTGATTCTGAAATTGAAGTATCGTGGTGGAGTAGAGTGGGAGAACCAGAGCTAAAGATGACCCCTTTATTCTCTCCCGTGTTTTAGTAATTTTGGTTTTCCGACGCCAGAGTTTGTCGGACCACCTTCATTGGGGGTATTTTCTTTTGAGGTTCGGTGGATTGTGATCTCTGGCGTCAAGCTTTCTCCAAAGTGTAACTTGTCCTCATATTCCAGCAAGAATGGCATCGCTGAGTATCTGATTAAGGGAGAAGAGGGCACCAATGATCACAGCGTCATTCATAAATGCGCTAAGATATAAAATGTTATCTCTAAAGGAGCAATATTTTTTCCTCTTCGTCGAATATCTGTATATTGGAATCTTCATGGTTGTCTAATCTTGATTTTCATTTTCCTTGGCTATGTGGAGGGTTTCAACACAAAGAGTCAGCCTTGCTCATGCAACGAATGAGAGATTTGCTTTTTTTTTATTGGGGATTTACTACTTTTTGTGACACGTTTGATGTTTTCCCCTTGTTTCTGGGATTGTGTATTGAGTTAATCTAGAATTATCTTAGACGAGATGTTTTCATTACAGAAGGCTGTAAGAGAAGCATTCTGCATACAGATTAGTTTCTCCCTTGAGGATTCTGTTTTGAATTGTTTATTTCCGGATGGTGAGGCATCAGAATATAAAACTTATGGCTCTTCCCATGCATGCGATTGAAGAAGAATCACTCCAGTCTGAATGTCTCTCTGTTTTGCATTTCTTCATTGAGCAGTTGGCTAAAGTATCGTCATCCAGCACTAAACAAGTAATTTCTCAAGCTTTTGTTGCTCTTAGCCCCTCTTGAAGAGTGAGAAAGAAAATCTCTCCATTCATTTGAATAAAATAGTGGAGATTCTAGAAGAACTCATGTTTGAGAACAAGGTTGTCCTAAAGTAGCATATCCGTGAGTTCCCTTCATTGCCCTGCATTCCTGGCTTTAATGAAAATGAGGAGATTCTTCCAAATTGTCGTGTTCAAGTGGCTTGTCAGCCACTTATACACCTGCTGAGCTTGGTCACAGTGATGTGAGTTTGTGGGTTGATATGGTGATTAGAGACAAGTTTTCTCGGAATTTGATCATTTTAGAGTGTCTACACTAAAGAAAGGTTGAGGAGCACAAGAGATGTTTGAAGAAATGCCCACAAAGGGAATTGAGAGCAATTCTGTTCACAAAGATTCGTCAATGAGACCCGTGTTATGGGTGACTCTAGTCGCCATGCACGTGCTTTCTAGTGTGCTCAAAAGAGTGACCCTAGAAAATATCATCAGCCTGCCTGAAAGTGGTGGTTTTCTATTAAGGCTAACTGAATTTGTCTCCAACATTGGACTAGAAGTAATTAATAATTCATTTATGAGCTTCTAGGCGTGAATGACCAAGAATATGGAATTAGTTCTTTAGCAGGTTGCTCTTTCATTGAAGAATTGTGTCATTTGAAACGTCATGGTGATTATGAAATATCCTTAGATTTTACTTGTTGCCTTCATGGACTACTCCAACAGGTTGTTTCCCTCGATAACTTGATCTAGCTGGCTAAGACTGAGATACAAACTCCATCTTTCCAAGGACAGAGTCTTGCAAAAAGGGAAAAAGGATTGCCCTTCGTTGTCTACAACATTCTCAGTTGTGAGAGAGCAAAACATGAAGTGAGAATGGTCGTAATTTTTGTGAAGCAAGAACTACCCATTTGTGGACCGCAAAGGGCCCCAAGAAATTCAAAGAGAAAATTCAGCTACAGCAACTTCAAGGAACACTCTGGCAGTAAAGGTACTTTGCGGAGGGAAGCCTTTAATAAGTAACTGAATCCTATGGTAAAGCATGGCTTACGTCCCGGTACTTTGAAGAGCAGACTGTTTAATATTTTATTGAATAAAAGAAATAACGGTATGAAAGTTCCAGACTTAGCAATGTGTGTGCAGATTTCTAAATTGAATCTTGATGGTACGATTGAGGAGCCGGAATTTCTAAATATATTATGCTCTTTGAAGTGACATTACTTTATATGAAAAGATTTCTAACTCTTCATATCGTCCATGCATTACTCATCACACAAATGTAGCTGCAAATTTTCAATCATCAGACACTGATGACTCTGGGAGCATTGACTAAGGACAATAGAAAATACAGCAATAGCGATAATTCTGACTCAGATTTAGGAACTTCCAATTTAGGGAAACTAAATTATATGAACCATTATAAACAGAGAAATGGCATGTTGGATATATATGAATTGATAAGGTTTATCCGGGAGAAGTATGGTTGTTAGGATTGATGGAGGGTGAATATTCGGATTTAAGCATCGAAAAGAAACCCGTAACTAGAGTATTTCTAGAAACTTAACTGAACAGCCCAAGTTTGGATCCGGAGCTGGCAATCTGATGATTCCAAGGATGGGACTGTGGCACTCATAAAGTTGTGACAAGAGTTTGTTGAATTCAACGAGGGTGGCAAACAAATTGATGCTGATGTTCACAAGCGTATCTCTGGTAGTCACGCTACTGCATATACGACGACTTTGATGGAGGATAGTGAGATGATTAATAAGAAAACCCTTCACCCAAAATGTTTGGGAAACATCCCTACTATTGAGATGAGCTGAGCACCTCTTCGAGAAGTGGCTATGTATCATGCTAAGTTGGCTGCCCGAATTGAATTATTTTAGGATCAGCAAATAAATAAATAGAATAAAGGCTTAATGAAGAAACTGTTCCTCAAGAGCTTCTAGAAATGCAGATTATCAATGATGCTATTCAGGACAGCAAAAGGACTCTGTACCTGTGGAGATTGAAACTAATCTAGCTGCCTATCACATCAAGGGTATCCTTAGTTTGCTCTTGATGAATAAATAGGAAGCACATATAGACTTTATTCGTTTGTCCAGCTAAGACACCAATTGATACAGAATTTTGGAACTGTTATGGAATTGGTAGAGCTTTTAATAGAAATACAGATCAAACACCATCATTAAAGATGAAAACCGAGTTCAGTACAGATTGTTTACGACAGAAAGAAAATAGTCTTCGTGTGTGACAGAAGTTAAGAACGGTATCTAAACATCCTTGCTCTCTATTGGAATTCTTCAGCAAACAGTAGAATTTGAATCATGTATTCGAAGTAGTCAGAATGTCTCTCCAAGTAATGAAGTCTTCATACAGGAAGCTTAAGTATGCAGAAAATGGTTTATTTGACCACAGGCCACATGAATCGAACTATATTATAGAAGATTGAGGTAAAAGTTGAAAGGCTTAATCAATTGAAAACTAGTAGAATACAGAAAACCTCTCAATGCAAAAAACTGGAAATTCTGAACCTTCTATTCAGTATTTGGCATATGTTGAAGAGAATCCAGTCGAGCTTACAAATCAAGATGTCTCTTAAGTTGAAGCATTTGACAGTTGAACACTTTTGTAGCGAATTGGTCCCTTCTATCCAGAATCTCCCAGCTCCACTCCATCATAGCAACCTTGCTACAAGCATCTTCTGCCCTACTTGCCTCTTTGATTGGGAATTTACTGTTTTAAATTGAATTTCAAAACCATTGTTCAACTAAACATTCTCAACTTTGAAAAATTCATCTTTAGACCTTCTCTAGACAATAAAATCCAGATTTCAACACCCTTTTGCTGCCATTTTCATTCCGGCACACATTTTCACTATTTTATTTGATTTTCAACTGATTTTCTCGATTTTCTCTAAGCATGAATAAATTTTATGATTCCAAACAATGGAATTCATAGAACCAACTCATGCGAAATTAATTAGGGTTTTGGTAGGGGCCCGACATTCATGATACCTTCTTCAATATTGTTTGCTTGATATGTTGATTTTTGATTCTTCTTGATGATATACATGAATTTGTTTCGTATTTATTGTTGAGATGCTCTTGTTTCCCATAGAGGAGTACTAGCTTGCTATCCAGGTACGCTCTCTTCTCATCTATTTTTTTTAGAACTCTATGGACTTGTATATCATTGATGACCATATCCATATTTGACATGATTCTTGGATGTCTTGATATATGCCTGATTTGCTTGAATAAAACAAATGTTGTGTGCTGCATTTCTACACTAACTTTTATGTTTTATGATAGCGCTTGAAGAACGGTTCAGGTACGCACCCTAACTCTCCTTTATTGCAATTTGATTATGTTTGGCATGCCACTCTCTAAAATCACCTAGCCTATTTAGGTATCTATAATTAACTGATTAATTGCCACACTTTCCTTAATTTTGTCAGTAGAGACCTTTATAGGGCTTAGAGGGGTGCTACCTTTTAAAGGTACCTTCCCAATAAGTAACTTGATCCCCGGACTCAGACTTGGGTTTTTTCATAGACATGATTTTTCCAAGAATTATGGAGTCACTTTTTTAGGGTTTTATTTCTTGTTTTATTTTCCCTTTCAAAAATAAAATAAAATAAGTGGCGGCTCCAACTTTTCTAAAACTAAATAATTTTTCACAAATAAAAAAGCGAGTCTCGCTGATTGAGTGGGGGCGCACGTGAAAAATACGGATCCACACTATCACTCCTAACCCAGCACTGAAGGCCCACAGATGAACCCACATGTAAGAAAGGAAATCCTAATCAAAGGATCTAAGGCTCAACCTACAAGGTCAAGGTGGCTCTAGAAAGAAGAGAAGTGGACTTTAAAGAATCCCTAGCAAAAGCGATCATACCTACCGGTGGTACGCAACCCTTTACACGTCTCCGAAGAGACCGAGTGCTTCCATGCAAGGTGGTCATCACCTCCATACATGCATTACCTCGACATCCTAGGGGGTTTCCTATAGTGACAGCTCTCGCAACTCTTAGTACTCAATAGTCAACTAAAGTGGACAGTGAGTGGTGTGGGTGCATCCGAAAAACCTATGAAGCTAAGGAAGAAAAAGAAAAACACTGGTCACACAAATATCCATGAAACCTAGCTTTAGGCTATATAGGTCTTCAAAGATCGGACTCCAATCAACATCAATGTGTTGCCCATTTCCAGAATGGTCCCAAACATCAATATAGCTCGTCGCTAGACCATAATCCTAACCACTGGTTTGATCAGAGCAACAAGCACATACAAGGCCTCACGTTTGCAAATATAAGAACCGAAATGAAAGAAATGACCGAAACTAGGGGATTGGAGGTAAGAGGATAGATGTGCGATCTATACAGACAAGCAACATGCGATCACACAAGAAAAGAGTAGTCATGCACCATACAACCATGCAAAATAGGTATATCATCCAAATCTACACACAAGCTAATCGAGATAAATATCTAGCAAGGATAGCAGGCTCCATAACAATCATGATAGTATACAATCTAGAGAATCAATCATGTTAAGATGAACGGGATAAGCAACAAGAAGAATGTACATGTCAAGGTAAGCAGAGTGATCATAGAACAAGGAGAGTCAACATATGAGGATAAGCGAAAGGATCAATCAATATAATCAACATGCTAATGCCTCAAGCGAAAACAATAGCCACACTGCATCAAGGATAATGATATTAAGAGCTCTCAATGTATCAACAATAAAGAAAACAAAAGCACAAAGAGAGGTAGGTACCCACTGATTGACCAATCAAACGCCACATTTGCCTTATCTTAAGTTCAAGCTTGAGCCTCTAATTCCCCAGTGGAGTTGCCATTTTATGGACCTCGCATTTCGCACGATGCGTTCCCACTCGATGGCAAAACTCATTTTTTTTTTTTATTTGGTGAAAATTTGATTTTTAGAAAAAGACTTGGAGTCACCACTTATTTTTGTTTTATTTTTGAAGGGAAAAACAAAATAAGAAAGAAAAACCCTAAGTATGACTCCTGAAGGAAAAACAGGTCCGTGAAAAAACAAGTCTGGATCCAAGGGTTAGGTTACTTATCAGGAAGGTATGGTGAGAGACCATAGCACCCCTCTAAGCCCCTTAAAAATGGGTCTTTACTAAATAAGATGAGGCAAATGTGGCAATTGATAAGGAAATCAATGGATATACCAATGAAATAATCAAATAATAAAATGAATCATGTATGAGAATAAGCAAAGTGGGAATGAGAGTATACCTTGGCAGCAAGTAATAGTGCACTATCATGGAAACAAGGTTAGCTCAAGTATAAAATCATCACATGCATATCAAAGAGCAAGACAAAGATCAAGCAATATTCATTAAGCATAATAGTTGACAATTAGAAGAGAAAACTCATATGTATGCCCCCCACCAAAGCCCAATTTATCTTGCATGAATTAGACTCACAAATTCCATTATTTTGGAATTATGAAAAATTCATTCTTGCTTATTTAAAATCAAGAGAAACAGAAAATTATTTGAAAATCGAAGAAATTTTATACAAGTGCATACCAAAATGAGAATGACAGTAACTTTATTTAAAAACAAGATTTTTAGCAACCTAAAACCCTAATAAATGATGAAAAGATGCAGAATTGAAAAAATATTTGACAACTGGAAACTATTCGGAAGAAAACTAGAGTTTTGAAATTTATTTGAAGATTGAAGTCTCGAAAATTATTTGAAAATTGAAGTTTTAAAAATTAAATTTAAGAATTGGAATTTTGGAAATTAAATTTGAAGATGGATTTTTAAAAAATAAATAAATAAATAAAATAATAATAATAATGAAAATAATAATGACTAAATAAATAAATGTGAAAATTGGAATTTTGGAAATTGAGAATTAAATTTGAAAATCATAATTTTGAAGAATTATTTAAAGATGGAA
>BKBX01006354.1:260565-282224 GCA_008326845.1 Vitis x labruscana x Vitis vinifera | reverse complement strand
TATGATCAATTATTTTAATGAACTAAAATTTTGTAAGACTGCTTAAACCTAAAGTAAAATTAAAAACTAACAAAATGATTTTTAAAACTAAATCTCTAACCTATAAAATCAATTTTATTTATAATTAAATAAATTACAAAGCATTAAATTGGTAACAAATAAATAAATAAACAATCAATAATTAAATGAATCAAAACCATATCAAATAAAGATTAAAATATATATTTTTTTCAAGTAAAGCTACCTGAAATCATATTTTATGAATTTAATATAATATATTAAAACTAACCTTTAACGTGATGAATAAAAAAAATTAAACAAATGTGAGATTGTATTGCCATATTAAAGCAAACACGTGTTGAAGCTAATAAACAAATCAACCCACTCACCCAATAGAATAATCCAAACTGAAAATGGTACACCAAAACATCACCGAATATAATAACTAAAACAATTAAACCAAAAAGTAGTATTCTTGTTGCCATATTGAAAGGAAAACGCACTAGACCAATAAAGCACTCAACCCAATATAATAATCTGAACAGAAATGAAACCAGACTTTTATATTTTTTTTTTCAAAGCAACCCAATATAGACCAAACTTACCCAGCGGCTAGGTGTGTGGACTGTTCTTCTCAAAGTGGCAGTCATGTAAGTGGATCTCTTTCAAGTGGAGATGCGTGTTGAAGGTGCTTCCTATGGAAGAAGAGTGGGAAGAGAAAGGATGAGGCACAGAGCCGGAGAGAGAGCACGCCGACGGCAAGGAAACTAAGGTTGCATCTTGGTGATCGCCGGAGATGCACAACTGGTATGGCACAGGGTGCAGCCGTGACACTTGCAGTGTAAGATCAAGCTCCGGAACCTGATATGCAGCCGTTTGGATGAAGAACGAATGCACGGACTGGTGATGAATGCAGCCCGTGGAGACGTAGATTTGATGCGTGGACTACTCTCAACGAGAAGCTCGTGTTCAGCCGGCTGATGATTCTCTTCTCCAAGACGTGGACTTCCTTTGGATCTTCCTGCAGATGGCGCGGCATATGTATCCTCTTTCCTCTCTCGTGTGGCTGCAACCCCACCCACCACCACCCCCCAACTTTCTCTCTAGAGCGCTCTCCTACTAGCCAATCGATATTTCCCTTAAACAGTTGCAGACCAATATCCAATTACGCTTTAATGGGTCTCCTCCATCCCCTCACCAACTGGCAACCTCCATTTTTCAGACCAACATCTTCCTCTTCTTTTTTTTTCACCCTCCTTTCCTTCTCCATATACATGCTACATCATTTCTTTTCACTTGCCAAAACCAACTATGGAAATTTTTTTTTTCTTCAGCAGAAAAAATGATGTTGTCTTCACCAAATTGATTCCCCACTTTCTTCTCGTTTTCCTTCTCTTTGGCTACTTCTCATTTTGAATAAGTACTCCATGTATCTTCCCCGAAAGTCAGCCTCATTCGGCCAGAAAATATCCTATCAATCCTCCCCAAGTCTGCTCCTCCTTGCCCAAAAAATCATTTTTTTCCCCTCAATCATGCGGCTGGACCTTCCCCCTCTTCCTTGAACGTGGACTCACTCTCTGTCTACAACATGGCCTGAAATGGTGAAAACATCTTCCTATCTTTCCATCCCGGGCCTCTATTTCCTTTCTTTATTTTTTCAAAAGTGGACTGAATATCTCACTAATCACAGCCTCCAAGTTTCCTTTCCTAAAGAAGCCAAACTCACCATTGATAAATCTCCCTACAAAATTCCTAAATTAATATATATATATATATATATATATATATATATATATATATATATATAGATGTTTTAGAAAATGAGTAAAAATTATTAGATTGACAAAAAATAATATAATATTTTATACAATTATTAGATTAACTAAAAGTATTTGATGAAATTATTAGATTAAATTAAACAAAAGTATTGTACAAAATTATTAGATTATATTCAAAGTGTTTTACAAAATTTTTAGATTAAAATAAAGAAAAGTATTTTACGAAATTATCAGATTGAATAAAAGTGTTTTATGAAATAATAATAAAAAAATACACGAAGTAATATACAAAATGGTTAAATAGTTAATAATAAAAAGGAAAGTCATGAAAGCCATGCAAAAATGTGAGCCATGCAACCATGCAAGATGTGCCTAAAAGGTGACCTAGGCAAGGCTGGTAAAACTAAGTGGGCTAGTCATGCCTAATGGGCCTGGGTGCCTAAGTGGGCCTAAATGGGCCTAGGGTGCCTAAGTGGGCCTAAGGTGATACCTAATGGGCCTAAGTGGGTCTAGGGTGGTGCCTAAGTGTATCTAAGTGAGCCTAATGTCACGGACTTAGTCGTTCACTAAGCTCGTGCGGCACTTAGGCAAGTCAAGACGCTTGATCTTGCTAAGTCAGCCTTGATCCCCAATGCTTAGCTTGCTCGGCTAAGACACTCGCGACTCGAAAGCTTAAGAGCTTAGTAGGCAACTCCTTAAAGAATGGAAGCTTTATTATCTCAAGAAAGCCTTTACAAGTGCTTGGATGCTCACTTGCTTGGTGCCTTGGCCAAATGAGGCCCTCACCTATTTATAGGCACCAATGGAACTCTCTAGAACCTTGGAGGGTTCCTTACAATTCATGAATATTCTAGAATGTCCTACACTATTCTAGAATATTCAAGAGACTTCTAGAATGTCCTACACTATTCTAGAATATTCAAGAGACTTCTAGATTTCTCTAGAAAGCTTTGGACCCTTCTCATGCCTTCTACCATAGTGTAGAGTTGTGTGGACTTCTCTAGGCATTTCTAGAACCTTCCACACTCTTCCCACTGGTGGCTAAGTGTGGATGTCTCCAAGGGTCTCTAGAAGCTTCTCACCTCCTATATAAGCCATGGGGAGGGTCATTTGAAGCATCCTGTGACACTAAGGTGCCTAAATGAGCCTAAGGTGGTGCCTAATGGGCCTAAGTTTGAATTAGGGCTACCAAGAGTCACAATGGAGTTCGATAAATCCTTCAACCATAGTCCCCAATGGGGCTTAGAGAATATAGGCTATGCGAGTAATAATGGGCCACCATGGAATTGTTGTAAAGGACATGTGCTAAAAGGACAAAATAGAGGGTCTACAGTCACTCATCTATCCCCAAAGTAAACTAACACAAGTTCCCAACAAGATCATAACCTAGTGCTCTGATACCACTCTGCCACGCCCCAAAACCCACTCCAAGAGCATGATGGTCATTTCACACCTCAAGCCCAAAGGCTCAAAGTGGAAACGACTCAAATATTCATATTGTAAATGGAAAATTACCAATTACCAAATTCTTGTTCAAAGTAGTAGAACAAAAATTCTAAAATCTCCATATGACAATTTTTAAAACTAACACATCAAACCAAGTGTTGTTGTCCAAATAACTCCCAACTCAAATAATTCTAATGGAAAATAAATTTTTAACATCCAAACAATGCTCAAAATAAAGAAAGTTTTGACAAAAGTCCTAACAAATTAACCAATATCTCCTCCTAACTGTCACTCCTCACCCGAACTAAGGGTACCTAAAGAGTTATCAACAAAGGGGGAGAATGAGCTCAAAGCACAATAAGAAATATTCATACAGTTTCATGGATCAAATATTTTCAACTATACTTACAAATAGGAGATATAACATATGCTATATTTATAAAACTTTTGAATTAAAACATACTAATGCATTTAAACAGTTCAACAAACATTTTCATATATATAAAAATCATTTCACATTCATTCCAAATCAAATACATTTCAATTGTTTTCACTCTGGTTATCAAATACCAAAAGTGCCCATTTAAGTGGGACTTTACAAATAAGTGGCTAGCCTCAAATGTTCCTTTTAAGGTGGACGGAACCAAACACTACTAGTACTAATAACCTCTAACCAAACCCCTAGAGGTTGGGGTCCAAATCAATTACATTTCCTATCGTGAAAATGTAGAGGTCAACTATTATATCCCATTGACAAGGGCCAAAAAGTCAACTATTATATCTCGTTGACAAGGGCCAAACAAACCAGAGTCAAATTCTTTATTTTATTTATTCTAACTTACAAAAGCAGAAAATCCCCAAGTATTTCGATATAAACAAAATAAATGTTATAAGACATACCATACAAAAATATATTTGATCCATACTTAAAAAGCAAAATTAACAATTACACATTTCAAACAACAGATATATATATATATATATATATATATATATATATATATATAATTATTTTCCTTTGCAAAATTTATATTAATTTCCCTTACCTCAAAAGAAGTCCTCAAAAACTTTGGAGAAAAATAATCTTGGAAAAATCTACTCTTCACCTAACAAAGTATAAGAGAAATAACCATTACTATTTATCTAAAATAATAGGTTATCCTAAAATTTTAGGCATTCAAATTAATGTTTTTAATTATGAAAGATAATTTAATATATTCCTATTTTAGAAAAATTAATAAATTTATAATTCATATAAAACTTAAATTTTATTTTCAATTTATTTCTTGGGACACAACATAATTTAATTAAATTGCAATTTATTTCACTAATTAAATTATATGCTATTTATTAACTTACACCCATCATTAGTATAATTATAATACCAAAAACTTTACTTCATTTTATTTAAAAATTCTATTCTCTCACTTTCAAGTTTTTTTTTTTTTCACTAAACATAACCTATACACAACAACCCTCCATCATAGTTAATATAATAATATATATATATTAACCACCAAACACCATACATACACATCTTCCTTTATTATTAGTATTATTATTTTCACCATTCTTCATCTTCCACATCCACCCACTCACACACTCCACATGCATGCTTCTTTATTATTATTAATATTATTATTTTCATCATTCTTCATCTTTCACACACACACATTCATCTTTTATATATATATATATATATAAAAGACCTTCCTCCAATGCACACGCGTTCTTTATTTTTTCCTAATAGTTTCCAATCCCTTAAGTCATATATAATAATATATTTATTTAATCATTCTTTTTTTTTTTCTTTTTTTCTTTTTTTTTTTGAAATTTCAATGCTTAGATCTATTCATCTAAGAAATTTTGAATTTCCCTATTTTCATCAATAGAACAACCTATATTCATAATTTTAATATTTTGAGCTAAAAATTTTAAATAGATTAACCCTACCCTAAATCGAAATCTTCCAAAGAAATTTTTTATTTCATCTAAAAACTTAAGATTTCCCAATTTCCAACAATGAATCAACTCATAATCTTAAATTTCCAATATTTTGATGTTAAAACAACTTTAAAAAATAAAATAAACTAACCCTAATTTAAATTAAAAATTTTCAAAAAATATTTAGGTGTTCAGAACTAACTAATGAATATAATATATTAATTTAGGGTTAGAATCTTACCTGGAAAAACCAGAACTTCAAACTCTAAACCTCTAACCCTTGAGCCCTAGGATCTCCAATTCTTTAATTTTGGTTGATAGGGTTTTCTGAATAAAGAAGGCAATAGAAAGATCTAATTTATACCTAGGACTATTAATTGTGAAAGGACTCTTTCACCCTTAATGAGTTTAATTAATTAATTGATTACTTTGAAATTTACTATTTTACCCCTAAAGTAAATTTTGGAATGTTACACAACGACTATTCCAAAATTTAGAATTTTGAATTAAAGAGAAATTTATTGTTTGGGCAGAATCCAAAAGCTACGATTCTTTCTATATAAGACTTTGTTTGCATTATCTTTGATAGCTTCTAGGCTTTAGATTTGTATAGTGATGGCTTTTTCAAGTAATAGGTTTTGTGACTGTTTTCTGATTTAACATTTGTCCATTATCTCTTTCAGAGGGTTGAGTTTTGTTTATCAAAAGTGGAACAACAACCATGTATATCAACAATAATGGCACTTTTACCTCTCATCGAAGCATTTGATCATAGATCAAATTTTAAAGCTTGGAAATGGGGGTGTGAAAGTTTCAACTGTCACCTCCTTATGAGAGATCATAAGGATTACAACATCAGATGCTCCTTACAATGATAATCAAATGAAGGTACTCATAATTGAACTACTTAATATGCCAAATCATGCAATTTTCTTTTGTTTCGGATGTTAAAAGTTATTAATTTATTTAATTATTATATATTTATTTATTTAGTTACTACATCTCTATTTATTTAGTTATTGTATTAAAAAAAATTCTTTCCTTTTAGAAATAAGGGTAAATTAGTCTTTATTTCCTTGGAAACGGTATAGAAACCTTATTTAAAAGTCCTAACATTTAAGTGCCCACTAGGACGTTTCAATGTTAGTCTTGATTCAAATTTTTTATTTTGTGTTTTCCATGCCTTGTCCTAGACAATGAGGCTTAGGCAAATTAGGAAAACCAATTTCTAATGGAGGCCCAACATTAAGCCCAAACATTTTAGGACATTTTAATTCTTTTAATTGGATAGTATACTTTATGATCTAATGGCTTACATGTTTCATATGTTTAAAGACTTTTATAGTAAGAGGATATTTAAAAGTAACCTTGAGAGTATTAAGAACATTTCCTAATGCTTGAAAGCAACTCAGGGGGTTGTTTGGATATACTTCTTGTTAACTTCTATATATATAATATACAAGAATTCTTAAAAGCTTACATTGAAAATAAAATAATTGTTAAAAATTGATTAAAAAATATTAAGATATTAAAAAAACTTTACTATCTCAAATTTTTTTTTTATAAAAAAAGTAATTATTAAGGCCATAAGATAAGTCTATACCTTTTATAGAAATTTTTTTTCTTTATATATAAAAATTTCTTACTAAAAAACCAAACAAAAGTATATCCAAATAAAGCTTAAAGTTCTATATATATATATCTTTGTGTGTGTGTATTTTTTTAATGTGTAACAATACATGATATAAAAAAATATTATCAAAAACCATTTTTTATTTCATATTAAATATTAATTGGGTTATCATAAAAGCTTTCAAGTAGAAACGTTATTGACAAAAGCCTAAACCTTAGACCCTCTAAGATCAAACTATATCCATCTTTCTTTTTAAATCATTCTTCAACTTGCTTAATTTTTGGAGTTTACATGATACACTTATAAGTGCCTCTAGAAAAAGGTACAAAAATTAAAAGATAAAAAGAAATTCACTAACACTTTGAGGGGTCAACTCCTCCTAATTATACAAATCATAAATTGGTAAGATATCAATGTCACATCTTATTCCATCAAAATAAAGACTTAAATATAGATAATTTTATAACTACTTTCCCTTACAAATAAGAAACAAACTACCAAAGAAATAAAACCAATCACTTACCCATTCTCACCTTTAACAATAAAAATAAATACTTCAAAACAAAATAAGGAACATTGAAACAAAACAAACAAGACGGGGTCTTCTTGTACATAACTTGGCTTCCATGTGTATGACTTAGCAAGCACGTTGAAGCCATTATATGGATCACTTATAATTAAAGGAAGTTATATTACAAGTAAGATCCTAAGTTTTAGATGCTTCATCCATATTTTAAGAGAAAATTACAAAAAATCATTTTTTAATTTTTACCTCTATCTCAATTTAGTCTCTAGTTTTTATTCTTTTAGTAATATCAATCATAAATTATACGTTGACATTACGACCTTTGATTAAGATTTTTAATTTGTTAAAAAAAAAGTGAAAAGTACGTTGATAAATTGAAAATATTCATATGTATGATATAAAAAGTCATACCAATATTTATTTGCTTGTTAGCAAAAGGCCCAACTTGACATTTGGATATAATTTATGATTGATATTATATATATAAAGTTTAAAAGACTAAATTGATATATAAGTGAATTATGTGGGTGATTTTTGTAATTTGTCCTAAGGTTTTTTTTTTTCTTTTAAACCAACACTATTGTCTTCTTAGTTTTGCCTTTTTTTTTTTTTTTTAGAACAAAGCTAGAAATTTTTAGTTTTAGTATTGGTCATTCTTTCAAATGATTTGATGGCCTAAAAAATAAATATATTATCATTTTTAGAGTTTTATCAAGAAAAATTACACTTTTTTAAAGTGTCATATATATATAAGGTTCATGGTTATGAAATTAGTATATTTTTTCTTAATAATTGGGTGTAATATTTATTACCTTTATGGTAACTAACCCAAAATGAATTGGAGTTTCCTCTTTGTAAAGTTGTCCATGATAAAACATAGATTAGGGCATAACAGCTAAGTTTAGGAGAAAACCATCATTTCCTATCATTTTTCATTTTAAATATTTAATGTTCATACCTTAGAACTTTTGTTCAAACATGAATGTAGCTATTAATTTGTGTATTATATAAAATGAGGGAATTATTCTATTTTGAGTCATAGCTACTATTTATTTTTTGAGACAAATATATTTTGCATGATTCATCCTTTCGTATGAATAATAATGAAAGAATTGTTATGTCTTAATATATAAAATTACCTTGAAGGGATTAATAGGTAGTTGAAGTAATCAATCCTAAATTTAGTTTTCTCTATCAATAATATCAATATTGAGTAAAATTTGATGAATCCCATAGAAATACACAAGATATAATATGGAAAAACCAACTAGCAAGCTAAATGTTAAAAACCGTGGGTGGTATCTCAACCATTAAATAATCTTGATATTTAGTAAAATTTAATGAATCCCATGGATTCCCAATCACATAATAAACACAGGACATAATATGGAAAAACCAACTTGTGGCCTAAACGTAAAAAATTGCGAGTGTGGTCTCTCAACCGTTAAATAACCTACTAAATATGAGAAAACAGTATATATATAATATTTTTACATGATTACCTATTCTATATGGTCTTATACCAATAGTACTTACATGCCTTCCAAATTCTTGATGCAATATTCCTTGTGCTCTTTAATAGATCTCTTGAGGCCCTTATTAAAGTTTTGTTGTATGAGTCTTTAACCTTTATTATAGACAAAAGGTTCTTTCAAGAAATATCTTAAAAGGTTCAAAAGATGGAGTCACAAAACTTTAAGAATGATTATATTCTCTAGAGTTTTTGGGAGTTCACAAAATTTCAATAAAACAAACTACTTTATGTTAGAAAAACCTTAACAAACAATTATAGAGAGTTTCTTAATTTTAAAACATTTCAAAATTGAGATTTTTGAGTTAGAAAAAAAGAAGGAAACTAATTTGAAAGTCGCAACATTTAAATGTCTACAAAGGATTTTGAATGTTCATCTGGATCCAAATATTTTATTTTGAATTTTTTTCAACCTTATCCTAGACAACAAGGCTTAGGCAAATTAGGAAAACCAATTCATAATGGAGGCCCAATATCAAGCCCAAAAATTTTAACCAATTTTAATTCTTTTAATTCATATTCAAACATTAATTGTGTTATCATAATGTGTAATAACACATGACAAAAGATACTATAAAAAACAATTCTTTTATTTTATATTTAAATATTAATTGTGTTTTATAAAAGATTTTGGTAGAAATGTTACTAACAAAAGCCTAAACCCTAGACCCTCTAAGATCCAACTAGAACCATCTTCCTTTTTAAATGATTCCTGTACTTGCTTAATTTTTTGTATACTTGATATGCTCATAAATGGGTTAAGAAAAAGATAAGAAAATTAAAAGATATAAAGAAATTTGCTAACACTTGAGGGGTCAACCCCTTCATTACAACTAAAAAATTGATAAAATATAAAGTTCACGTCTTATTCCATTGAGATAAACACTTAAATATCCATAATTCTAATATTAAGTTCCTCACAAATAAGGAACAATCTAGCAAAGAAATAAAGGCAATGACTTACACATTCTCACCTTTAATAACAAAAATAACATCTTTAAAACAAAAGAACCATTCAAACAAAACAAGCAAGACTTGGTCTTTTTGCATATAACTTGACTTCCACATGTATGACTTAGCAAGCACATGCAATAGTACTTCTCAAATCTTATTGGTTTTCTTCAAGCTTATATAATTTTCTTGGACAATAGTGTAGCAATGATAGTGTCCAATGATGTCGTTAGTTGAGATTGGGTCTGAGCATGCATTTTCTATTAGTATGTGAGAGATTCCAAGGATGATAGGAAGAAGAATGAAAATTTTAAAGGAAAGTTAACTACTAATCAAACCTATGTTATGTTGACAACTTCCATTATTTTGTTGCTCAAAGAAAAACAAACATATATTTCATGGTTGCATGAAAAGAAGTATAGCGACTAGTTGTCAAAGCCCTTCATTTATTGACATTGCTACCCATTGTGATTGGTTGTTGTTTTTTTTTTTTTTCCTTTCTTTTTTAGCTTTTTTTGTTTTTTTTTTGTTTTTTTTTTTTGTATGACTTAAACTTATATGCTATTTGGATAGTAATAGCAAAAAGCCTGACCTTGTGGTTTCTTTAATTGACAATATTGAAACATCCTCGATGTACAAGCTAATACCAACATAATTTTCCTAAGGGCATTTATACTTATTAAAGATATCAACATAATTTTTCAAAGGATATTTATACTTGTCAATGATGATAAAAGATGAACAAAATGATCTTATCATCAAACTTCAGTATAGAATTTCTCTTTTAAGTTTTTTTTTTCTTTCTTTTTTCTTGAAACATGTTAATGTTAATGTTTTCAGTACCGGACTGGATATTGAACCGAAAAAGTTATCGATACAAGGTTCATTGGTCGGACTGGTGGTCGAACTGATGACGTCATAAATATATAATTTATATTTTATTTAAATTAAAAATAATTATATTTGTAATATTATATATTAATTTTTATATAAATGTATTAACATTTTTAATTTATCAAACAAAATATATATACAATACTTAAATATGAAACGAAAATGGTAAAAATCATATTTAAATATTAAACATATTGAAAATGAAAAAAAAAAATTGTATTGTGTAATTATATATATATATATATATATATATATATATATATATATATATATATATATATATATATATTTGTATTTATATTTATAATTATTTTTTAAAATAGCCTATATAGTTTTTCCTTGTTAAATTTCAGTGAAAGGATGGTTATAGCAAAGTGGATAATATTGTATTGGGAATCTTGAGGTCTATGGTTCAAGCTCTCCTTCTTGCAACAAAAAAAATTTGAGGTTTTCCTTAAATTTCTTCACGTTGATCGCACATCGGGAGTGAGAGGAAGCATAAATAGATTTATAAACCTCTTTCCATCCCTTACAAATTAATTGGCTGTTAGGTTGGGCCATATGGCTCATTGCATAATTCCTTAGGCTATTTTGCTAAGAAGACTCCATCATAGGAGTAGACACTAGGCCAAGGGAAATGTGGGTTGTTTTGCCAAAAAGAAAAAGAGGTGGTGGAGTTGGGATTTTGATAAATGTGCAACTATTGGGGAAAGTCATTTGTAAAATGTTGTAGATTGGAAAATAATTCCAATTCTACGACACTTTTTAACACGTAGGATGAGAGTGGAAAAAATAGCATTTTATATTTGAAAAGAAGTGGAAACCCATTTCCCCCCAACCTGTTTTCTTCTCTACCTCAAAACTCATTTTGTCCTCTGCCCGAAAACCGATTTTCCCTCACGTTGATCATGGAGTGGAGATCCTTGCCTCAACACCAATAGGAAGGTAGTGAAGTGCAGATCTGAGAGAACATTACCCCCGGTGTTTTCTGTAAGTTTTGTGGTTATATTTGATGGTCTGGTTGTGTTTGGTCACTGAGAAAGTGTGGGAAAGTTGAAAAACAAAATAAAGTTTTCATTTTATTTTTTTTATAATGAAATCGGGTAGACTAAAAATTATGGAGAAAGTTTTCAGTTTTTTTGTGGTTCGGCTTGTTGTGATTCTGTTTGGTTGCCAAGAAAGTGTGGGAAAGTTGAAAATTTTGTTTTCATTTTTTCATCGGTTGACTTCGACACAATATTCGTCACCAATTATCGGCCGAAGGAAATTTCAGTAATTTTTGGGAAATTTCTTGATATTTCCTACCAGTCTAGGCCATGCACATGATACAAAATTTGTCCATTTTTTTTTTTTTATAAAAAAACATAAGATGGTATTTGGTAACCTGATCATGATTTGCAGGAAAAGGTTGTGTTTTTCAGCCTGGCTCAAAAATCGTGGATTTAGGGTTTGTGAAATTTAAATCAAATGGCACAAAAGCAAAGAGACCCCTAGAATAGATCCAGAAAAAGCATTTTGTTTTTTTTTTTTTTTGGTTTTCATTAGGGGTTTTGCATGGATTTTCTCGAAAATCAAATGAGGATGAATCTTCCCTTAAATCGAATGGGGGATGGATTTTCTTAGGAATCAAATAGGTGTTGCAAAAAAAAATAATAACATGATTATATTAGTACCTGCGAGATTGAGAGTGGCAGATTCGATGAGGGTAAAATGGGATTCTTCATTAGGAAATGCTACCAGCGGTGGCAAATTCAATTTCACGGGGTAAAATGGGATTCTTACTCGGGCTGGGTCCTTCCACGAGCTACTAGTAATTTTCATGTTTTATATTTTTTATTAAAGTTTATTTTATTTTTATAAGAATTTAATTTAACTCTTATTTGACTTACAGACTACCAGCATACACTAGATATATGAAATTGCATCTCCAAATGATTTTCGCATTTGCTGACTATGTACTACTGTATTAGAGGTCATACATGAGAGATCGCTTAGATGCTCCATTTAGTGTTGATGCTACTACACAGCTCCAACCTCGATTAGGAGATGTATGACCTACACGATGAGGGCCTCGTACGAGGGAGATTAGGCATACATTAGTTGTTGCCCAAGTGCGACCATCAACTGACATTAGTCCACCACCTCATCAGCAGTTGATATCATCCATTACTCGATCAGGAGGTGTACGAACTAAAGAGGAAGGGGCTCATACGAGAGGGACTAGGCATACATAAGTTCTTAGAGATACAACATCAACTGACATTAGCTCGCCACTTATTGAGGAGACTCCTATTACACCTATGGAGGTGTCATCCACCCCACCTATAGTACCACTTGTTGCATCATCACCACCATCGATAGAGGTTGTTAGCCCAAGGGTTCTCCTAATCGGGTTTTGATGATAACAAACCATGGTTAAGTCACTAATTGATTTGAATGGTAAAGAATCTCATGTATAAATTCAGAAATTCATCAAATGACCAAATTGATACAAGATCGAGACTTTTTGAAGACTTTTGATCATAGGAAACAAATGTAAGATGAATACATGGGTGCACTTAGGTTTTTCATACTGTTTCATACATCTTTGAAAACTCTGTTTATTCTTTAAAATTTTGATTTCATTAAAACCCAAGTTTTATCAAATGTACCTTAGGCAAAACATTTTAAAATTGGCATATTAATTCACCTAAAGACCTTGCCTAAGTGATAGAAAAGAAAGGAATTGAAAAAGATAGGTTTTCGGGGCCAAAAGGTTGAACCGGTCGAGGCTTTGGCCAACCGACTCAACTTGTTAAGGAACCGATCGATCAGTTGCCCTTGTTCGATCGAGGTCCGGTCAAGGAGTGCAAAAAACACTCTCTCTCTCTTCCAGTAGCTTCCTCTTCCCAGTTGAGGTTCACCCCTTCCCGGTCGAGGTCCAGTTGACCTCCGGTTGAGGCAACGGTAACCTACCAAAGCATTAAATGCTCCAACGACTATTGCCTTTTGTTATTTTTGGCTCCCGAGCTTAGAAACCTATAAATACCTCCACTTCATTTATGATACAGAGAAAACTTGTAATCAATTGTCTACCTACCTGTTCTTGACCAAAAAGCTCTCATTTCTTTCGTAGTGCATTAAATCATCACTTGCATATCTTTTAGTGCACCTTTGTGAGTCATCCTAGTTTTTTTTTTTTTGTATTTGATCTATCTTTAAGCTAGGTTGAGGGATTCATTCTTGTAAAAACTGATTGTTAAAGCCTTTAAGAGGTTTGAATCTTTAAGAGATTGTGTAAGAGCCCATTGGAGCTAGAATCCAAGTGTAAGAAGATTGGAAGCTTAGTTGAAGCTTCAAGTTAGTGGAACCCTCACTCGGTTAGGAGATTAAGGAGAGTGGACATAGGCAAATAAGTGTCGAACTACTATAAAACCCGAGTTTGAATTCTCTAACTCTATCTATTTATTTATTTTTATATTGTGCTTGAACTTGTTGTGTTTGACAAGATTTTAAAAAACCCAATTCACCCTCCCTTTTGGGTGTTTCTCTTAATTAAGCATAGCCTTTGTTTTCTTAAAGGCTACATTGATTGATGAGGAGTTAGTTCATATAGAAAATGATGATCAGCAAGGACAAAAGAATGATCGTGGTCGAGGACATGGTAGGAGACGTGGTTGTGGAACTCATGGAGGGTTACATGTTAGCCCCATAGATCCAATAGTGGAGCATGCATATCATGGACGTCCACAACGGAAGAGGAAGGCTCCTTCGTGCAGTACACATTGAGGATGTTACTACATATGACTTGTATTTTAGATACTATTAGTATTTTGCATATCATTATTTTGGACAAATACTCAAGATGTATATTTATACTTGTTATATTTTGGATTGACTAATTTTTTATTAACATAAGTTCTAGAGTATTCTATCTATTTAGTATTGTTACTATTTTGGAAGTGTGCTAACTTAATTGACATTTGGTTTACTTGTTTTTATTGGGTTTGGATTGAATGTCAAAACATTGATTATAATGTATACAGGTGATAAACTTTAAACATTTGGTTGTATAGCAGGTAATACTAATTAAGATATAGATTTTTTTTTCTTTTGTGGAAGGTGTCTCTTGAAAAGGGTTTAGCATAAATTCAAAATTTTCCACTGTGTATGGAAATTGTGGAAAGTCTCTTGAAGAGACACTTTCAGTATAAACCTAATTTTTTAAAAATTATGGAAGGTGTCTCCTCAAGATCCACCTTTAGTATAATTCCATTTTTTGGTAATTGTGGAGGGTGTCTCTTCAAAATTTGAAATTTTCCACCATGTATGGAAATTGTGGAAAGTGTCATTTGAAGAGACACTTTTAGTATAAACCTAATTTTTTAAAAAATGATAGAATGTGTCTCTTCAAGAGAAACCTTTAATATAATTCCATTTTTTGGGAATTGTGGACTATGTCTCTTCAAATTTTGAAATTTTCCATTGTGTATGGAAATTGTGGAAAGGTGTCTCTTGAATAGACACTTTCAGTATAAACCCAAATTTTTATTTTTATTTTTAAATTATGAAAAGTGTTTGAGTATAATTCCATTTTTTTTTTTGGGAATTGTGGAAAGAGACACCTTCAACATAAATTCGAAATTTTCTACTATTTCAAGAGACACCTTCCACAATTCCCAAAAAATTGAATTATACTAAAGGTGTCTCTTGAAGAGACACTTTCCATAATTTTAAAAAAATTGTGTTTATACTGAAAGTGTCTCTTCAAGACACTTTCCACAATTTCCATACAAACAGTGGAAAATTTCAAATTTATGCTAAAGGTGTCTCTTCAGGGGACATCTTTAGCTTTAAAAACATTTCCACAAGTTTTAATACATATTAGATTTGTGGATTTGTGGAATTGTGGAAAGTGTCTTTTCAAGAGACACTTTTAGTATAAATCCAGTTTTCAGGAATTGTAAAAGGTGTCTTTTGAAGAGACACTTTTAGTATATATTGGAATTGGTGGAATTGTGGAAAGTGTCTCTTCAAGTGACACATTTTGTATAAATTAAAATTTGTTGGAATTGTAAAAAGTGTCTCTTCAAGAGACACCTTTAGTATAAATCAAATTTTTTGGAATTGTAGAAGGTGTCTCTTCAAGAGACACCTTTAACTTAAATTCAATTCTTTTAAATATGTATCATGATTTTGAACAATTGTGGAAGGTGTCTCTTCAAAAGACACCTTCCACATGGCAAAAACTGTCGTAGATCTATCAATATTTTCCCAACTACCATTTTTTAATAATTATTTTTTAAAATTGCTACAAAAGTTAAAAAAAAAAAAAGCCTAGTGGAGTTGACCCATGCAGTTCTTAAAGAACTGTCAAGGCCAAAATGCCCTCTCAGCGACAACCGGACCAGATGTTATTAATTAAATAATTCCTTAAACATGTTAGTGTTCCTAATTAAATAATAAACTTTTCTTATGGATTTATTTTTCCTTGGCTTTTGTAATATTTTGCATTATTAAGGTTTTGTTTGGATACTCTTCTCTATTTTTTTTTCAAAAATAGAAAGTAGCATAATTTCTATATAAAAATTAGAGAATCTTGTACAAAAAGTACATACTTTGTGTCCATTTGAATATATTTTGTGTTTTCTATTTTTAAAAATAAAAAATAGTATTATCTTTTATATAAAATATAAAATATAAAGACTTTAAAGACTTGCATTAAGAATGTAATGGTCTTTTAAAATTGATTTAAAAAATTAAGATATTAAAATTTATTTATTACCTCAAAATTTAAAAAAAATTTAAATAATTTTTAAAGGGATAAGGTAAGTTTTATATGAGAGTTTTTGCATTTTTATGTAGAAGTTTCTATTTTGAAAACAAAAACTAGAAAGTGTATCCAAAGGTTTAGGTTGTATGTTTAAAAATTTTAAATTTGAGAAATTAAAACTTTTTAATATCTCAGTTTTTTCAAATATTTTTTAAAAATTATTAGCTTTTTAAATCTTATTTCATTAAAATTAAAAATAATTTTAAATACATATAATTAAAAATTAATAATATTTGTATTATTATTTATTCATTTTTATATAAATTTATTAACATTTTTAATTTATTAAACAAAATATATGCAATATTTAAATATGAAAAGAAAATGGTAAAAATCGTATTTAAATATTAAACATATTGAAAATAAATATAAAAAAATTGTATTATGTAATTATATATATATATAATTATTATACATTAATTTTTTAATTTTTTTTCCCCTCTAATTTCAAACTTGAGGTGCCAAAAGTGGAGTGAAATGGAAAGCCAAAAAACCAAAAGCATAATTGAGACTTAAATTGAGTGTAACATTTTTTTGTAATCAACCTGATAATTTTGCAAAGCATAGATTTAATTGATACCAAAGCATAGGATCATTTTTTATTTTCTCATCGTAATTGGATTTGGAACTTCAAGTAAACATGTCAAAAAAATAAAAATAAATTTCTAGAGAGAAGTATAAGGCAAAACTAGAGATTACCCTTGTACCAAGATTAAGCATGGCAAAAACTTGAAACTATAATCTCAAATCAATTCCATAAATATTAATTAGCCAAAAAAAAAAGTCCTGAAAAAATGGAATTTAAATCCACAACGAACACCCAAACATTTGGCATTCCTTCAAATCCTGCAAACGATTGGCATCTAATTATAGAATGAATTAAAGAATAATACACATTCCAATTATATTTGGTTGATTTTAATTGGAATCATACCTAAGCCCCTTGTTCTTATATTGCTTTGAAACTGGGAAGGAAAGTAGTTAGAGTAGCTTCATCCTCCCATTCTAACTCATTCCACCACTCTTGCTTTCCTACCATCACAACTCTACCTTGATTGGCACTGTTGGAGTTGAGTGGCAGCTTCTTCAGCTTTGGACACCCAACTACTTCAATTATGTCAAAGTAAAGAAAGGGCAAGGGATTCGGGTACACATTCTTCAATTGGGGTAAGCCATTTAACTCCAGTCGTATGAGTTTTGTGAATGGGCTCAGATTTCCTCCATCCTCTGCACCAAGACATATCACTTCTTCCATTTCATCACATTGTCCTATTTTAAGATATAAGAGGTTTGGGGCAAAAATAAGCCATGTCAAATTCTTCAACATCTGACATTTATTGATGACCACTTCGCAAAGGCCATGAAAGCATTTGATCTTCGAGTTGAGATTGCTATACCCCACTGTTTCCTTTCTTTTCCTTGCCCAATCAAACTTAATCTCTCTCAAATTATCCAAATCTTCCATCGTAAGCCAATAGAGATGCTTCATATTTTCGAGAGATGATAGGTTGAGTGAGCTTGAACCTTTGAACATCTTGAGGCATATTGTACAGTGCAACTCGGTAACTTTCTGGAACTTAAAAATCTCTTAAACATAGAGGCACTTGCTATGGTGACACCTAAATGCATCAAGTATTTCAAACTCTCCAATTCCTCTACCAAGGACTCATTACCATATACATCCAATAACTCAAGAAATGAGGTAGGAGATATGGTACTGGTGTGGGTAATGGGAAGGTAAGCACCATTCCCGACAACTACACGATCCTTACCCGTGTAATTACTTGCTTGATCCAAGTGGGAGAGGTCTGGTGTCATGTGGGCCGAAGCCCCTGTGTCCAAGTACCAGTCACTGGCCTCGGGCCCATTAAGAGAGCAGGAGGCCTTAAAGGCCTCAACAAGGTTGGTTGTGGTGCCAATAGGTGCTCTACCTCGTGTATACCGCTAGTTGCACTTATCAGCATAGTGCCCTTCTTGGCAGCGTGGCGGACGGCGGCCCTGCCCGGAGTTTGAACGACCATTGCCACGGTGGGAAGATGAGTGGCAACCCGATTGATGGCGAGATTGGTTTCTGAAAGCTGAGCGAGGTTGACCGTGATTGGTGGTTGTGAAAGCAGTTGTGGGTGGACCGTGATTGTCAAGTGATTTCTGGAAAAGCTCAGAGCTTTCAGCCTTGGGGACCAAATCGGGAAAGGATGGTAGTGGGATTTGAGCCATTTGGGCTGTGGAAAAACTGGTGAAATCCGAATCAAGGCCACAGAGGAACCAGTGGACTTTATCAGTGTCGTCGACTGGTCTTCCAATGGTGTGGAGTTAATCACAAAGGGCCTTGAACGCCCGGGCATATTTAGGTACCGATCGTGTCCCACGTCTCATCAATTGAAGGTCATCCTTGAGCCGAATTTATCTGGCTTTTGATCAATGACTGAATGTATTTTCGAGTGCTAACCAGACCTTGCGTGAGGTGGAGAGGCCCACGACCTCGGCTATGGCTTCCTCCGTGAGAGAGGAGAGCAAAAGACTTAAGAGGCGTTGGTCAATATTTTTCCACGCCAAATACTTAATGTTTGGCATCTGAGAGTCAGCAGGAGCAAACCGTGGAGGAGGTGCAAGAGTTCCATCCACATGGCCGAGAAGTTCTTGGCTTTTAAGGAGAGGAAGAAGCTGGCTCTTCCATAGAAGATAATTGGAGGAGGAGAGTTTGATGGTCACCATGTGAATCATGGTGTTGAAGGGGAGAAGGGTGGAGGAGGTGTTTTCGATAGCCATTGAAGCAAAAGAGATCAATGGAGGCTAGTCCGAGAGGGCTCTAATACCATGTGAATGTTTGCAAAAAGATTACCACACCTTATCGTGGTGAGTGTTTCTTCTATATATTGTCATTTACAAAGTTCATAAAAATAGAAAGAATAAATATGTACAAGGGAATAGAAGATAATTAAGGACAAGATATTGATGGGAATATTAAGGTAGCTAATTAAGATAACGTATCCTTGACAGAGCCAAATTTGATGGGCATGGTCATTCTATCATAAATGATAACCTTAAGACATAATTTTTCAAATTTTTAAGAGATTTTATTTATTTTGGGATGGTATGCTAAAATTGTTGATGTGTTATTGATTATTTTATTTTTTTCCCTTAATTTTTCATAAGATTGTGAAACATTACTTATAAACATATTGGTATTCCTTATATACATATTGATAGGACAACATGAAGATTGTGATATTTTAAGGAAGGTTTTTCCATGACTCAATTCATAGAACTAATGACTTTATCATCTACATGTGCATATTATTATTATTATTATTGTTATTACTATTATTATTGACATAATGCAAAGTTAAAGTTTGGGTGAACATGATAGATTAAGTCTCTCTCATTTAAAAAGAAAAAAATTAAGAGCTAATAGATTAAAATGGTGTTTTTTTTCTTAAATATAAATAGAACTTAATTTAGCTTAATTTAAAATACAACTTAAATGTATTAAGTATTAATTTAATTATTTTTTTCACAATGTCCCTCTTATCCCTCTTTTTTTTCTTAATGGTACCAAATCCCTGAGATGTGGAAGCCAAGTGAGCACTTTCTGTCTTTTCTTGTTTCGATCTCTCTTCCTCTTGTACACACTGAGCAATAAGCTCATTCAAAGTCCATTTTTCCTTTTGTGTGTTGTAACTGATTTTGAATGGATTGAATTGTGTAGGCAGAGAGATCAAGACCAAGTGCACAAGTATGTCTTCCAACAACTCTAACTTTAGTGCCTTGATTTTAGTCACAAGATTAGACATTTCCATAATGTACTCCCTTTTATTATCTTTTCCTTTGTACCGCATTGACACAAACTTACTAAGAATGGTGTTTGTCTCAACCTTTTCATTTGCAACGAATCGGTTTGCTATTTAGTCCAAGAATGTTTTGGCTCAAGTTTCCTCAGGTATTGCAACCCTTATAGCTTATGGAATTGAGTGCTTCATTATCATTAGACTCATGTGATTGGATCGCTCCCATTTTTTCGTAATAGACCTTTGCTTAGCAATGCTGGCACTAATAAGGTCTGGAGGGCGATCCTCTCTTAATGCATAGTCTAATCCATGCACCCGAGCACAATTATAATGTGCTTCTTCCATTTCTTAAAGTTTGTGCCATTAAACACAGGAATGTTATTGACATTTGCAGATATAGAAGATGTTGAATTCATAATAATAAAGCTCATAATCAATCACATAAATATCATACATACATGAGTAAATAAAATTTTTAACATAGAAGTCATTTTTGGACTAATTCTGGACAAGTTACAAGAAGGCTTTGAAAGAAAAGAAAGGGTCTTTGGATGCCAATTGGTTATTCTTATCCTTGGCAAGCAATCTTTTTTGCGTTGAAGGCTAGAAGAAATAATGAAGGTTCTCTTAGAATATCCTTTTCAAATTGTGGGGCTGCCACTGCTGTCCATATCCTCAAACTCCCCTAGATTGAGTGGTTCACAGGAGTCAACAACTCGCACCAACAATATATGACACTTGCAACTCTTTTCCGTCTTAATTTTCTTTTATTTTCCTCCATCTGCCATTCAACAACCAGAACTCATCCTTTTATACAAGTGTGCGAATACCATTTTCTTGCATTTTTTATTTATTCTTTTCATTAATTTTGAATTTTTCCAATGAAGTTGCGAGTCAAGTCTTTAATCTCATTTGTTCAATTAATGACAATTTTAATTATTGGGTTTTTCTCTTAAAGAAAATGTGCTTTAAATTTTTTTATTCTTATGCTTGGTTTGTCATGATCAAGTACATATAATTAAAAAAAATATTAAAATTTTATAAAAATTTAAAATTATTTAAATTTTATATAAAAAAATTAAAATGAGTGAAGTGAGTCTAAAAAGTATATAAAAATCATTTATTTATTTTAAATCTATTTTCCATTTTTCTTTCATCATTTCTTCTCTTTTATTTTATTTTTTTTGTTGCATTTTCTTTCAAATTTTTCAAAAATTGAGCATATATTAGATAAGAGTTCATATGCAAGGATAAAAATATTAGTTTTTAAGGAAATATAAATGATTGTATTTTATGGATATATCATGATGTATCAATTAAGTAAAAAGAAAATCGATCGAAACTTATATAAATATT
>BKBX01006354.1:147892-258913 GCA_008326845.1 Vitis x labruscana x Vitis vinifera | reverse complement strand
ATATATATTTATGGAACTAGTCTCTTGAAGAGACGAGTTCTTGAGGAATTGTTATTTTTTTTTTTAATTTGGGAATTTTTTTATAAAAAATATATATATATATTTTTTAGGGAACTCGTCTCTTGAAGAGACGAGTTCCTTTAAGGAATTTTTTTTTCTATATATTTTTTTCATGGAACTCGTCTCTTGAAGAGACGAGTTCTTTTTGAAATTTTTATGAAATTTGAAAAGATGATTTTGGTTTAAAAAAAAATTATCCATTCATCCTCTCTCCTCTCTCCTATCTCCTCTCTCCTACCCTCTCTCCTCTCTCCTATCTCCTACCCTCTCTCCTCTCTCCTAGGTGGCAAAAACTACCATATATTTGTAAAAACTTCTTCTACTACAATAATTTAAGCATAACTTTTTTAAATTACCGTACTATTAAGAAAAGTCCCCCTAACAGCCGGCCCCACATACTTTAATTTTCAAAAAGACAGAAATAGACCAGTTGACGTCCTGGTCAAAACGTGTGCGCACGGCCACAATGGAGCGTGGAGCGTGTGTTGGAAGCCGCGTGAAGGGCAGTGCTAGGCGTGGAGCGTGCTGATACGAGGATATATAGAAAATTCAGAAAATATGGACGAAAAAAATCCTCGAGATATTCAACATTTCTCATCATATTTTCTACTGACGTGGCCCCATTTTTTGTCCTTGCCAATAGGGTAGGAGAAAATATTTTTTATTAAATAAAGTTAATTTTCATGAAATAGAATAAAATTAAATAGTTTCATAAGGTAAGACTACTTTTTTTTTTTTAAGTCAAGATTAAATAGAAATAATTCATTAGAAACATTTTTTGAATAAAAAATTTAATAATTTGTTTTCTAATATGAATTTTTACTATTTTATTATTATTTTTCTAATGCACTTATCTTTATTTTTGTTTTCATTTTCTATTATTGATAAAAACTTAGGCTTATTTGGTAATTGTTTTTTAAAATGGTTTTTAAGAATAATTTTTTAAAACTATTTTCTAATATTTTGTAAAATAAAAGTCTACTTGTTTGGAAATTTAAAATATTTTTAATCTATTTTTAATACTTTTAACCTATTCTAAAAATAATTATTACGTGTAGTATTTTATTTTTAATCATTCTAAATGTTGGTATAATTATTGTTAAAACAATCCTTAGAAAACAAGTAAAAACAATATATAAAATAGTTAAGATGTTCTCTGAAAATACTAAGTTTTCTGTTAACAGAAAATAGAAATACTTTGTTTTAATAGAAAACAGAAAATAGTTTTTTATTGTCAAACAAGTTTTCCATGTTTTTTTTTTGTTTTTGTTTTGGAGAACAAAAAACTGTTTTAAAAAGCATTGCCAACACAATCCATTATCCTTGTGCATTTGTTTATTTTTTGTTTTTCCTATATGATTGACATTAATTTGTGTACGACCTTAGACATCACCAATTCTCCTAAAAGCAATTGCTACTAGGAAAAGCGTATGTCCTAACCTTATAATGTATTCACCCAAGTACCCATAGCATTCGAACACAAGAGGAGTTGACAATCTCCAACCCCACCCCACCTCCACGACACCCTTGAGGTTCCAATATCGTGGGCGTTTGGGTGAATGCACTATAAGGTTAGTGTATGCGCTTTTCCTGACAACAATTACTTTTAGGAGAGTTGGTAGCGTTTGAGATCCTACAAGTGGTATTAGAGTTAGGCCTCTTGCTTAAAATTTAACCATCCAAAATTAAATGACTAATTCATCAAGTTCATCTTATATTGAAAGTTTTATAACCAATAAACCTCCATTTTTTTTATGGGAACTGATTATCTCTATTGGAAAACTAAAATGACTTAGTTTTTATAATCAATCGACTTAGACTTATGGGATGTCATTGAAGATGACCTAACTTTTCCTTTAAAACTAGTTAATGGAGTCATGATTCCAAAACCCAAACAAGAATGGGATGAACGTGGTAGAAGAAATTTTTAATTAAATGCTAAGGTCGTTTATACTTTGCAATGTGTCATGGATAAAAATGAATATAATAGAATTTGTCAATGCAAATCGGCTAAAGAAATTTGGAGATTACTTGAAGTGACTCATGAAGGAACAAATCAAGTTAAAGAGTCAAAAATCAATTTACTTGTTCATAGTTATGAATTGTTTTTTATGAAAGATAATGAAACTATTGTTGAGATGATTACTAGGTTCATCGACATTGTCAATGACCTTGAAGCTTTGGAAAAGACCTACAAGGAATTAGAGACGGTGTTTTATTTATTAAGATTAGTCTTTATTTTCTCAATGTGTTCCTATGTTTTGCCATCCTAATTGATTTTTATATTTTATTATACTTCATTACTAATATAGGAAACAATACTAAGAAAAATAAAAATTTTAAATGTTACCTTTTTATTTTTATTTTAAAAAAGTTACTTTTTCATTTTTATTAAAAAAAGTTATTATTTTTATTTTTCTCACTTTGGTATTTAAAGGTCGTGCAACCATTTATGGTTTTACCTTGCTATTTTTTTTCCTTCAATTTTTCAATAGGGTTATTTGATTAAAAGGGTAATTGAAAACCCAATTTTGGAAATTCAACCTTTCATCTTTTTTCTTCCCTCATTTTGATGAAAATACCTTTATTATTTTATTGTAAAAATAACTCTTTCTTTTAAAACATACCGTAAATACTTGAAATAGTTAGAAACATTTATGTAAAAAATGAGTTACTCCTCAAACAAAACATAGGACATGTGGACCCTTCATTTCTGCACGCATTCCATTTTGTGGACTCCGCATTTCGCTCGATGCGTTCCCACTCAATGGTGTGACTTGCTTTTTTTTTTTTTTTTGGTGAAAAATTGATTTTTAGAAAAAGACTTGAAGTCGTCACTTATTTTTGTTTTATTTTTAAAGGGAAAACAAAATAAGAAAAAAAAACCCTAAGTGTGACTCCTTATTTGGAAAAATGAGGTCTATGAAAAATCGAGTCGGGTCCAGGGGTCAAGTTAATTATTGGAAAGGTATAGTGAAAGACCATAGCACCCCTATAAG
Organism: Vitis x labruscana x Vitis vinifera; assembly: GCA_008326845.1. Lineage (NCBI taxonomy): Eukaryota > Viridiplantae > Streptophyta > Magnoliopsida > Vitales > Vitaceae > Vitis > Vitis x labruscana x Vitis vinifera. The sequence continues at coordinate 255,854 of BKBX01006354.1, read as the reverse complement.
CCCCTTTAAAAACAAGTTTCTACTAAATAAGGTGAGACAAGAGTGGATTGATAAGAAAATCAATGGATACTAATAAAATGATCAGATAATAAAATGAATCATACATAAGAATAAGCTAAGTGGTAGTGAGATCGTACCTTAGCAACAAATAATAAAGCGTTATCATGAAACAAAGTTAGTACACAATGATAAGTGTAAAATGTCTCACACAAAACCAATCAAAATCAAGCAATATCAATGATGCAATTCACTTGAATTATTTTCGAAAGAAATGTTATGAATGTTGGGCCCCCACCAAAGCCCAATTGATTTTGCATGAATTAAACCCATAAATTCCGTTGTTTTGAAATTATGAAAACCATATTCATGCTTATTTAAAATCAAGCGAAGCAGAAAATTATTTTAAAATAAAAAAAAAACTTGCAAAAGTGCTTACTTGAAAAGAAATGTAGCAAGTTTATTTAAAAATGGGATTTAGGATGAAAAGTGGTAGAATTAAAAAATATTTGAAAAGTGGAGTAGAATTAAAATTATTTAAAAGAAAAATAGAGTTTTGAAAATTATTTGAAAATTGAAATCTTAAAAATTAAATTTTAAAAATGAAATTTAAAAAAAATATGAAAATGAGAGTTTTGAAAATTGGAATTTTGAAAAATTATTTGAAAATAAGAGTTTTGAAAATTAAATTTGAAGAATTGTTTGAGAATGGAATTTTGGAAAATTAAATTTGAAAATTAGAATTTTGGAAAATTATTTGAAAATGAGAGTTTTGAAAATTAAATTTGGAATTTTGAAGAATTATTTGAGAATGGACTTTTTAAAATTAAATTTAGAAATTGAAGTTTTGAAAATTATTTGAAAATTGAAGTTTTGAATATTAAATTTGAAAATTGAAGTTTTGAAAATTGGAATTTTGAAAATTAAATTTAGAAATTGAAGTTTTGAAAATTATTTGAAAATTGTAGTTTTGAAGATTAAATTTGAAAATTAAGCTTAAAATTGGAGTTTTGAAAATTAAATTGAAAATTGGAGTTTGGAAAATTATTTGAAAATTAAATTTAAGAATTGGAGTTTTGGAAATTAAATTTGAAAGAAATCGAAGTTTTGAAAATTGAAGTTTTGAAAATTAATTTTAAGAATTGGAGTTTTGAAAATTAGTTTTAAGAATTGGAGTTTTGAAAATTAATTAAAAATTGGAGTTTTAAAATCTCTCATTTTTACATCATTCCTCAACTTGTACAGGCTATGCTTGATTCATAGAAATTTTGAGGAAAAAAAATAGGAGAAAGAAAACAAAAAGGAAAAGTAGAAAAAAAACAATTCAAATAAAAAAAAAGATTTAAAATTAATAAATTATTTTTTATGTGTTTCTTCAAATTTATTTAAATTATTTTTCATCTTCTATGTAAAGATTAAATAATTTTAAAATATATAAATTTCTAACTAATTTTAGTTATATTTTATTTTTTTGCATAGTTTTCATAATGAAACAAAATATGAGAAAATTATTTTCTTTTACAATTTTTATTTTCTAAGTACTTTCTAGGGATTGATTATAATCTTTATTTTTAGAGTATACTTGATATGCTCACAAGTGGCGCAAGAAAAAGGTTTAAAAAATTAAAAGATAAAAAGAATTTGCTAATAATTCAAGACGCTTGCTCCTCCTACTATACTCGAAAGCTAAAAGATATTAATTCCACCTCTTCTTCCATGTACATAAATTCTTAAATACAAATAATTCTTTTAAATATTTTTTGAATCCAAACATAGCCTTTACATTCTCACCTACTTTTGTAAATATTCACACCTATTTGTACAAAAGTCCAAACATAGTCTTAGATTCTCACCTACTTTTATAAATATTCACACCTATTTGAATAGAAATCCAAACACTGGTTTGCAAATAAGCTAAAAACTAATAGGCTTCACATAAGTCAAAAGAAAAGAATAGAGGATGAGTGATACATGTGAACAAAGGACTTCAATTTGGCCTCTACGCGTGTAGAATTCCATGCATGGGTTGAAAAAAAAAAGTTTGTTCATATTAGGCGTCTAGAAAACTGCCTTTTAATATTTGAAAAATGTTTTGTATTTTTATTTAAAAATAAAAATTAGGTTAAAAAATATGTTGGGATAGTTTTTTTCTATTTTTATTTTCTATAAAATTGAGTTAAAAAAAGAATTAAAAAGAAAAAAAGAAACATCAAAATTTGTCTCATAACACATATGTGTATTATATAAAATTTTGACTTATATTTCTTTTCATTAGCAAAAGTTACATCCAAACATATTTTACAAATTTCATTTTCTAAAAATTATTTCATTTTTTTAAATCATCCGAATTTTTAAGAAAATAAAAATAAATAAATAAATATGTTTTCACAAAAATAAAAAATATAAAATGAAAACTAAAAAAAAAAAGATTAGGCCAGAGGACTTCAATTTGGTCTCTTGTAGAATTCCATGCATTGGTTGAAAAAAAGGGTTTTATTGTGTGCATATGACGCATCCAGAAAATTGCCTTTTATGTTCGAAACTTTTTTGTAAATTTCTTAATGATTCTGAAAAAATAACTGGCTAGAAATTATACTCATAACTTAAGGATATATTTGGTTTTGTGAAGATTTTAAAGAGCAATTTTTGGAATTTTCTCTTCAAGAATATTTTTAATAAGATAAATTCGAGAACAGTTTTGCAAAATTTTGTATAGTTACATGTATGCTGAAATTAGTATTGAAGAAAATAAAATTGAAATTTTGTTCATCTTCCAAATTAATCTCAATTTTGTCATTTGTTTATTATATGCGTTTATTATGTTAAGTTGAAATATCCATAAAATTGGTTGTAATATCAATAAAACTAGGCGTCAATTTAAAATTAATATGTAAAAAAAAATTCATTAAGTATTTAAATACAAATCAAATAATAACAAAACTAATAGTTAAAATAAAATAAAATTAATCTTCAATTATTTTATCATTGAATTGATTATTAATATCAATTTAAATTAATTGAGACAATATACAAGCAATTGAATAATCTCCTATTTATTAAATAGAAATTTCAAGATGGTAGCAAAATGATCGCTCTCACTTTTTTCTTTACAATTAATCAATTTACCTCTGAATAAAATACTAAAAAATAGTCAAAATATATTAGGTGTGTTGAAAAGAAGAAGAAGAAGAAATTGAAAGTTAAGAGGAGATTTATAATAATATTTAAGATTATCGACTATACTAGAAATCAAATGATAATGCACAAGTTTTCATATCCTAACAAACTTTTGTAATAAACTTCATTATTCATAACACTTCTTTAATAATCATAAGAATATGTCATATTAAAACTTTATTAGGAAAACCCTAACGGGAACAACCCTTGTAAAGGATAAAGAATGTGATATTCCTTAAATGATTTGATCATTAGAATTGCATTGTTAAAAACATTGTTAGTAAATCCCTATGGGACAAAAGTTGGATGAAGGAAAAAAGAGTATGCTATATCAATATCAATATTCTCCCTCTTGTAAATCTCTTAATCACCATATTCCAATGTTGTATTTAAATTCCAATGTAGTTGAAACACTTTTGTGAATAGATCTACTAAATTATCACATGACTAAATATTCTTTAATGCATATAATGCAAATAGAAATATCTTCATGTAACTTAGTCAAATTATTTTTTATGGAGGATAGTCCACATGACTTCTCAAATATGTTGGATCATTAATCTTAGCTATATATATATTTGCAACTTACTTCATGAATTGTCAGTAAATCTGAATGATTTGAAGAGATGACTATCATTATTCGCTTAATTAATCTCCATGATATCTTTGTATCACCATAGGTAAATGCTTATCCCATTTGAGATCAAGTTTGATGGGGATTTGAAAGATAGTCAACATCCACATATCAAATAAACTAATATTCTAATCCTTTCGAATAAAATAACTCATGTCAGTTGTTCAATTATAAAGATATCATAATACATGTTTGATCTCATTCCATTATCTTCAAGTTAATGCAAAATTATATCTTGCTTGCAATTTGATAGAGCATTTTATATTTAATCATGCATGATTTTTAAGATATATCTCCATTAATCACATTGAGATATGATACTTTTGGACCAAGTAATTCTTCATTTTTTTCTTTGAGATGAAACCTATATTTGTTTACTTAAAGTGAATAAATAACCATAGAGGAGTTAGACAGGTCTAATTTATCCATATGAAAGCACTTCAAGGCTTTCTCCGTATATGTCAACTAGTAGATTAACAAGCCACTTAAAAGTACTTGATTTGCAAGTCAGGAAAAATTTTTGGTTTTCCAAGATCTTTCATTCAAAATTCTTTTGTCAGATAACCATTCTTTTAATTGTTTTCTTTCCTTAATAATTATAAATATTTTTTTGTTGTAGGACTATATTAGTGCAATTGATGACACCCATATTAGTGCCTGAATTCTAGCTTTCCAACTAACAGACGGTAGTTTCAAGGGTGAAAAAATAGTTATAACACAAAATGTTATATGCACATGTGATTTTGACATGATATTCACATTTTTTTATGGTAGTTGGAAAGAAACAACAAATGATGTTCATACCTTTTGGATGCATTAACTAGACCAAAAGTCCATTTTCCTTAGCCTAGTGAGGAAAAATACTATTTAATTGATTCTAGTTATCCTTGTACATTTGGATTTCTACCACCATATTGAGGTGAATGATGTCATTTACAAGAATATCAGGGTAGATGTAATCAATCTATGAGGTATAAAAACTTTTTAATTATAGACATTCATCCTTTCATAATATTATTGAAGGATGCTTTGGTGTTTTAAAGACAGTTTCCAATCTTAAGGATGATAACTTGTTATAAGCCAATTAAGTAGACAATCATTTATTGTTATTGCATGTTATATCCTTCACAATTGGAATCATCTATCAACACAAAATAATCAATTGTTAAGGGATTTTGAGGTAGAAGACCTTTTATTTCAAGGGGAAGAAGAGACAATAAATAACACAAGCCACTCAATTAATTTATCATGAGACTGCAATAGCTATATCAACTTGTATAGATCAAATTGCTCAAGTGATGTGGGCAAATTATATAAATGTCAATCCATGACTTGTATTCTATTATATCAATGTCAATTCTAAATATTTGTTAATCCTTTAGTTATATATATATATAGTAATGTGATGTATGTTGTAATTGCACTAAGATATGGTATTTTTAGATCAAACAATTCTTTATTTCTTCTTTTAAATGAAACTTATCTTTGTTTACTTCAAGTAAACAAATAACCATAAGGGAGTTAAATGCATATGATTTATCCATAAGAAAGAACTTCAAGACTTTCTCCATATATGTCAATTGATAGACTAACAACCCACTTAAAAACAATTAATCTATAGGTCAACACAAATTTTTCTTTTTCAAGATCATTCATGCTAAATTATTTTGTTAGATAATTAACTATTCTTATAAACTCTTAAGGAGTTCCAATGAGATTGCAATTATAATCAGAAACCTCCCATTTAATCTATATAGTGACATAATTTGATTAAATAGATGATCATCATGACTTGATTTGGAATGTGATATTAGATTTTTCAATCATTGCCTCAAACATTTTAATCCTTCAGAGAATTAGTTACTTCATGCAATTCAAATAATTGTTTGCTTCAAACATTTTAACTCTTCAAGGATTTGGTTGCTTCAACCATTTTTAAATCCTTTAAGGATTTTAACATATTTATGAAAATGTATTGTCATGATATCATAAAGTATATATCAAATCCTTTGGGAATTACCAATTATATGATTAAATCATTACTAGAATTGATGTGAGGTATGCTCAGAAAACCTCATGTTATAACTTTTGTTTATCTCAGTTTCACTTTTGTATAATAACTTATTGGCATCAAATGGTTTTTATGACTTCGAGCATCATTTATATCCAACAGACTTTATATCTTTAGATATTAAACTTCAAGTCCATTTGTATCCAATTAAGCTTATATTTTTAAGAATTAGACTTTAGGTAGTAATACTTTTATTGACAAATTTAGTTTTTCCCTTAATTGCTTCTTTCCATATTTTGTCAATTATTTCTATATCAATGTACTTCCACAATTCATGATTTGAAATCTTCACCATTCCTTTCATCTACAAAGAAGATATATTGTCTATGACAACATTATTTTATTGTATCTTTCTCTCAATATTTACATGACTGATTGAGATCTCTTTACTTTTTAGCTACATATACCTCTTTAAGAGTTACTTTTCAAGTTGTTCCTCTTCTAAGGCTATTTGTCTAATTTGTGTATTTACAAGAGCAACTAATAATGTTTTATGATTATGATACATTTGTCATTAAAAAAAGTGTTCAAAATGATTAAGGAATTTATCATATGTATGAGTAAAAATATTGAAATTAAATCTAGTTAAACATGTTTATAAAGTAAAGATTTCTTTAAGAAAATTAAAGTGATGCAAATAATTTTAAAATTTGATATAGTTTTTTAAATTTCAATGAAATGTAAATCTAACATCCGTATATCAAAGCAACTAAGATTCCGATTTTTTCAAATAAAATAAACACATATAAGTTGTTTGATAAAGATATCATAGTACAAGTTTCATCTCTTTCCATTATTTTTGAGTTACCGCAAAAGTGTATCTTACTTACAATTTGATAGAGATTTCTACATTTGATCACATACAATTTGCAAGATACATCAATCCATTAATTGCACTAAGATATGGTATTTTTAGACCAAGTAGTACTTTATTTCTTCTTTTAGATGATCTTTGTTTACTTCAAGTAAACAAACAACCAAAAGGAGTTAAATGTGTAAGATTTATCCATATGAAAAAACTTCAAGATTTTCTCCATATATGTCAATTGATAGACTCACAAGCCAATTAGAAACACTCAATCTACAAGTCAACACAAAATTTTGGTTTTTCAAGATCATTCATTCTAAATTATTTTGTTAGATAATTAACCATTCTTATGAGCTCTTAAGAAGTTTCAATGAGATTGCAACAACAAAAAAACCTCTGATTTAATCTATACAATGACATAATTTGATTAAGTAGATTATCATCATGATTGAATCTAGAATGTGATATCAGATTTTTCAATAATTGCTTCAAACATTTTAATCATTCAAGGAATTGGTTGCTTCATGCATTTTAAATTCACATAATTATTTGATTCAAACATTTTAACTCTTCTAGGAATTGGTTACTTCATGCATTTTTAAATCATTCAAGGATTTTAACATATTTATAAAAATATATTGTCACAATATCATAAAGTATACATCAAATCCTTTGGGAATTATCAATTATGTGATTGAATCATTACTAGAATTGATGCGAGGTATGCTAAAAAAAACCTTATGCTATAACTTTTGTATAATATTATTGATGGAAGTAGTTTGAATTATTGATTTAAGTAGGGGAATTCTAAATATTCAAATGAATAAATCTCAACCATGAAATTAAAAATAAATGGAAGAAATAAAAAATAAACCATAGATCTTAAATAAGAGGAAAAAATGCACATATTATAGGATGTAAAAATAATAATAAATAAAAGTTGCGTGATTTCTAAAAGTGTTAATATATATGTCTATGGGTGGGGCGGCAATTTGGAGGGAAATAAAAGAAAAAAAAAAAAAAAAAAGAAGCCCAAAGGCTATCTTGCAGGAAGAGTAGTTAGTGGTGGAGTATTATACAGTACATGGATGGCTTGGAGTAATATGTTAGGGTGCTATAGGGAATTGAAAATAATAACAATAACAATGGATGGTTGTATCATGTATGGGGTGGGGGCTTTGGATATCATGCAATGTGTGGAAGCCATGGTGCAAGAGAAACCCTAAATATATTCATAGGTGGATTAAAATGACACATGGAAGAAAACGAAATATAAGTTGACATAGAAAATAAAATAATAATAACAATTTAATTATATTTGTGTAATGCTCTTGAATAGTACTTAAAAGTAATAATAATAATAATATTAATAAATAATAATATCATTTTTTTTTATAAAAGATTTAATTTACTTTTAAATAGATAAAAGAAGTAAATTCTTAGGAATAGGTTTTGGAAAGGACCACAACTTTAATAAAAGATTTGGAAATTCACTAATTCAATTCTTATTGGTTAAGAAGTCGAATATAATATTAGTGGTAATAATATCAACATAGGGAATTATTAAGATTGTCTAATTTATAAATTTTAGATAAATAATCAATGGTGATATTCTTTTGTTATGTTAGGATAGAATTAGATTCTTCGGTATTAATTTCCAGTGTTTTTTTGGAATAAAGGAAATTAATACAATTTTTGTAAAGGAAATATGTTTTTTTAATGAAAAATACGTTTATCTTGTCATTGTCAGTTTGCCATAGGGGTGTTGGTTCCTCGCGACCCCTCCTACACCCATTGATGGTTTTGGAATCCAACTACTGGTGGGTTCTCTTTATCAGCTTCACATCCAGATGGATATGTTGGATTCTTGTCATTGCCAGTTTGAGACTCGTATGGACGCACGCCACCCCAAGCTCACAAAGCATATGGATACCCGCTTTTAGAGTCTTGAGGTGCAATTCTCGTCCCTTACTGCTTGAATGATGTCTCATGGTGGTTCCAACTCTGCTCCACCCTTTTCATTTGATCCAGAGCTTTAGATTCCTAGGTTCGTGGATCTATTTCTTATTGTTTTGTTTGTTAAAGCCGACCTAATTTAGTTTTTTGATTTTGTTTGGATGTATGCTTATTTCTTTTTCTACTGTATCCAAAATCATTGCTTATATATATTGCTTGTCCTTGACGTTCTTTTAGGGCTTTATCTTATTTGTCTTTCTCTTTTTTGCTACAAAAAGAGGGGAGATAATTTATTGAATTTTTTGGATATCAATTGCATACAATCATATCCATTCTCTTTACCCTGACTAGGTGGAATTTATGAGTTATTTTTCCCTAAACACTATTTTACCTAGGTATTTGGTTGACTACTGTTAGTAGGTCATAGGTGTTGGAGGATTGCTTGCTTTTAGATGTGGTTCGATCACCATTAGCATGATAGAGAATGTTTTGGTTTAGATTAGAGTTATTATGAGATCTGTAAACTCCATTTGAGAGTATTAGATGTTTATATTTATAATCAGTATTTTGTGAAAAATTAGCAAAAGGGGAGCTTGTAGTACATTAAGTTACGTATTTTAAGATTAACATTGTTCCATTCATTCAAACTTAGGATCTTTCTAGATTGTGTGATCAAACAGGATGGCACAAGTAAGCATAGAAAGGTTCGAAAGAGGCAAATGGGATATAATTAAGGCATGGTATGGACCAATGATTTTATAATTGAGCTAAAAGATTTTTAAAATGGTTTTCAAAATCTCTACAAGTGCTCAAGCACCAAAGAGAACGCTCAAGCACTCTAAGGGCGCTCAAGTGCTTGTGGCAAAATTCTCTAAAATTTTGGAGACTTGTTTTTTCCGATGTCAAAGAGATTTATTTTGGGAAAGTCTAGATATGATCTACCAAATTCTTTGGCCTATAAATACCCTGCCTCAAATGATTTTGAATTTTTTATGTGAATATTGAGAAAACCTAGTTTTCTTTTTCATTCTCAAAACTTTCAAAGACTATTTTCTTAGCTTTTGATGTGTTGAGAAAGAGATCCACATCCCCTTGGGCACACAAAGGTTAGGGTTCACCAAGAGTATAAGTTAGATCCATTAAGAGTACACATGGTACTAATTTACAAACATAAAGTGCAATGTAGGTGTTGGGAAATAAGAGTACTTAGGGATAACTTCCATTAGGTAAAACTATAATTGTACTTTGAATAGTGGATTAATGATTAGAGGTCTTTAATCCCATGGGTGGCTTTCAATGTAAAAAATCTTGTACTCTTGTATTGAATGCTTTTACTCTTTCCTAAATCATAAGGATGAATAAAAAATAATTAACTTTTTAGACTAAAAGGTTTGAACACCTATTCACTCCTCTCTGGGTGTTACTTAAACTATCTTTCAGAAACAATTGAAGCGAAAAGCATGCTTTATCTTAAGCAAAGATTCACTACAATCATCAAAAAAGGTAATTAATAGTAGTGCAATTGATACATTAGGAAAGAGAATTGAATCTAACGAAAAAAGGAAAAAAAAACAGAACTTTGAGGATGAAACAATGCTCTTGAACATGGACAAGCTAACAACAATCATTCACTTGTCAGCCACGGAAAAATTTAAAACTATTGCAGAATTAGAAATTAGTTCTCTAGACATCCGTAGTTGTTATCTTTTTAGGAAGTAACCTCTTCCCACTCCTCTCTCAGGTTATCAGGCATCGGAAATTCAATCCTCATAACCAGAAGAACCTAAACAATAGTATGTAGAAGTAGTAACAATAACAGGAACAAAACTTTGTTGTTTGGTTGCCAAGAAAAAACAGAATAGCTATGGGTATTAGCCCCAACCAGTGCGGGTGTATAGGGATTCTCTTCTTGATTCAGTTCAGTTAAATATCAAGAAAATGGCTTTAAGTTTCACTCCATAAGACCTTTCACTCTCACTTGTATTGTATGTTCTCTCTAAAGAGTTTGATAATTGTGTGAACCATCTTTTCATTAAAAAAACAAATCGTATAAATAATACATTGAAGCAAAACAGAAAGCAATAACTATATCCTATATTTTAGCAATATTCAAGCTGACCTATTCTTAAGGATTACTAACAGAAAGAGATTTGGAGGACTACATTCAAAATACACTTGCAGTTGGAACTGTTAGAGTTGATATAGATCAGAAATTATGACTACTTCTATATGCCCCCTCAAGATAGGCCACAAGTAGAGAGGCCAATCTTGTCCCGTAACAGCAGAAATTGAGAAGTAGGCAGTGGCTTGGTGAGAAGATCGGCAAGCTGATCAGCAGAGGAGACATGAGCAACTCGAAGTAGACCAGACTGAACTTGATCTCTGATAAAATGATAATCAATAGCAACATGTTTCATGCGAGAGTGAAAAATAGGATTGGAACTTAATTGGGTAGCACCAACATTATCACAATAGACAATTGGAGAAGTGGTGAAGTTAATACCAAGGTCGGAAAAAAGAGAACCAACCCAACAAAGTTCAGCAGCAGTAGCAGCAACAGAACGATATTCTACTTCTGTGGATGAGCGAGCAACAGTTTGTTGCTTCTTCGAACTCCAAGAGACAAGGTTCTGGCCAAGATAAACAAGATAAGCACTGGTGGAAGAATAATCGTCTTTATTACCAGCCCAGTCCGCATCTGAAAAGGCATGAAGAGAATCAGAGAAGCCATGAAGAGGGATGGAAGAATCACGATAGAGAAGGAGCCCCTTGTCTAGTGTGCCACATAAATAGCGTAAAATACGCTTAACAAGGACCCAATGCTCAGAGGTAGGTTGATGCATAAATTGGGCCATTCTATTGACTGCAAAGGAAATGTCTGGACGGGTTAAGGAAAGATATTGCAGGCTACCAACTGCTGCACGGTATGGTGTGGGGTCGGAGAGAGGGGTGCCTGAGGTTAAGGAGATGGCTGTTGAGCTAGTTGGTAAGGGGGTGAGAACAGGTTTTGCATCAGCCATATTGGTCCGTATGAGTAGGTCTTGAATGTATCTTCTTTGGGAGAGCAGAATACCAAGACGGTGAGGGACAACTTCAACTCCAAGGAAGTAAGAGAGTGGACCAAGATCTTTTAGAGAAAACCGTTGAGCCAGATAGTCAACAAACTGTGAAACAAGAGTATCACTGCTGCCAGTTAGGATAATATCATCAACATATACAAGCAGATACACGACATGGTTGCTGCTGCGAAGAACAAAGAGAGATGTATCTGAGTGTGAGTTCTTGAATCCGGAAGTGAGCAGAAACTGACGCAACTCGTGATACCAAGCTCGGGGAGCTTGTTTGAGGCCATAGATAGCTTTATGAAGTTTACAAACATATGAGGGATGATCAGAGTCAACAAAACCTGGTGGTTGAGCCATAAATACATTTTCAGAGAGCCTGCCTTGAAGAAACGCATTGTTGACATCCAATTGGCGAAGAGACCAACCATTACTTACTGCTATACTAAGCACAAGTCTCACTGTGGTAGGCTTGACAACTGGACTGAAAGTTTCATGGTAGTCCACACCCGGTCTTTGATGAAAGCCCTTGGCTACAAGGCGAGCTTTGTACCTGTCAATGGAACCATCAGAGTTTCTTTTAATGCGGAAAATCCATTTGCAACCAACTGGATTAGTAATGTCTTCAGGTGGAACTAGTTCCCAAGTTCCATTGCGAACAAGTGCATCATACTCTTCGGACATAGCTTGACGCCAATTTTGATCTTTAAGAGCTTGGGAGATAGATGTAGGAGTAGTGGTTTGGAATGTTGGTTTGTGGGTGTGATGGTTGAGTTTCTGAATTGGTTTGGTGATGTTATTCTTGGCTCGGGTAGTCATGCGGTGTTGAGTGGGAGGTGGGACTGGGATTGGTGGTTCGGTGGTTGTAAGGGAAGGTTGAGGAGATGGTTGGGGGGCAGAGGAAGCCTGATGTGGGAACGGGGCAGCTGGTGGTGAAGTAGTCTCGAACAGAGGCAGTCCTTGAGAGCTAGCTGCAGATGGAGTGATGGCTTCCTGCTGGGATGATGGGGGAGTAGAGACAGAAAGGATAGGAGGAATCCAAGTAGATATAGTAGTGGAATTGGGACGTGGAAGAGTGGTGTGTAGGGATGTGTATGGAAAGACTGATTCAACAAATTGCACATGGCGAGAAACATACAGTTTTGAGGTGGAGGGGTCGAGGCAGAGATAAGCACTCTGAGATAAAGAGTACCCAAGGAACACACATGGTTTGGAGCGTGGAGTAAGTTTGTGGGTAGTATATGGGCGAAGCCAAGGATAACACAAACAACCGAAAACTTTGAGTCTAGAGTAGTTGGGACCTTTGTGAAAAATTAATTCAAAGGGGGAGAACAGATTGAGAGTGGTGGTTGGAAGTCTGTTAATGAGGTAAACAGCAGTAGCAAAGGCATGAGGCCAGAAGGTGTTTGGAAGTGAAGCATGAGAGAGTAAGGTGAGACCAGTTTCAACGATATGGCGATGTCGTCTTTCAGAGTAGCCATTGTGTTCAGGGGTATGTGGTGGAGTGGTGAAGTGGGAAATGCCGTGGAGAGAGAGATAATCTTTGAGGACCATATATTCGCCTCCATTATCAGAGTAGAGAGTGATAATTTTTTTAGAAAAATAATTTTCCACAATGGTCTTGTACCGTTTGAAAACTTCCTGAACTTCAGATTTTTGTTTTAGGGGGTAAAACCAAATGTATTTTGTGAAGTGATCAACAAAAATAACATAGTATTTGAAACCATCTTGTGATAAAATGGGAGAAGTCCATACATCAGAAAAAATTATTTCAAGAGGATTTGTGGAGTGAAGAGATGAAATGGAGAAAGGAAGCTTATGACTTTTATTGCTAAGACAAGCATTACAAGAGAAGTCTTTTGGTAAAGGTGCAGAAAAATCTAACTGATAACTAGACATAACGTGTTTTAAAATGGGAAAAGCTGGATGACCTAAGCGATGATGCCAATTTGATGATGTGGTTTTGACATGAGAGAAGGCTAGAATTGGAGAAGAGGCAAGTTGTGCAGCTGGCCACTCATACACTCCATCCTTAGTGTTGCCCGTCAAGAGTATTGCCCCCGTACGAAGATCCTTCACATGAAAACAAGAGGGTAAAAATTCAACAGAAGCATGATTAGAGTTGCAAAATTGAGAGATAGAAATTAAGTTCTTTTTCATGGATGGTACATAGAGAACATCATTCAAGGTAAAGGTGGTGGTTGATGATGGAAGAGAAGCAGAACCAGTGTGAGAGATGAGTAAACCTGTACCATCACCAATCATAACATCATCGGATCCAGTGTATGGTGCATGAAGAGACAAGTTGTTTAAGTCGGTAGTGACATGATGAGAGGCGCCACTGTCCAGCAGCCATGATGGATTATTAGTGGTGGTATTTGCAGCATAGTGAGCCCGTGGCTGCCAAGGTGTGGCAAAGTTTGCTGGTGGTGTAGCACTTGTAGTGGAAGATTGGACTGGTACAAGTTGGAAAGATGGGCATCTCTTGGCAGTGTGACCTTGAATGCCACAGATTTGGCAGAACCCCTGGTATGGACGGGGTGGAGGGCGGTTGGTGCGAGATGGAGTTCCTGAGTGGGTGGCCATAGGAGGACGGGTAGGGAAGGTTGCAGATGGACGCCAGCCTGTGTTACCCGGAGAGTTTGAGTGGTTGGGACGCCAGTTGGTGTTGGTCTTGTGTGGCCGCCAATTGGTGTTCATGGGATTGTTCCTATTTGTGGGATTAGCAGTAATAGGAAGATTTACCTCAGATTTGGTGTTGGCTAAGAGAGAGGCTTCAAAGGATAAGAGTTTCTCATGAAGTTCATCAAATGATATAGAAGTGTCACGGGCTTGAACAGCACGGACAAGTTCTTTGTACTCATCACCTAGTCCATCCAAGATCTTCTCGGTAAGATCTTCTTCCTCCATTGGGGCGCCTAAGATGGCAAGTTCATCTGTGCGTGCTCTGACAGAGTGGAGAAAATTAGTTACTGTCATAGTGCCTTTGCTGGGATTTTTGAGAAGATTTTTGACTTGTTTGATGCGACCACGAGATGGTTTGGCATAGGTATTTGCTAGAATAGTCCATGCTTCGCGGGAGGTATTGGCACGAGCAATGAATGAGATGATTGTGGGTGAGAGAGAGCCAATGAGAGCATTCAAAATCAGTTGATCTTGGTGGATCCAGAGGGTGTAGGCAGGATTTAGTGTGTCAACATTGTTTGTGGTTAGAGTTTTGGGTGGACAAGGTTTGGATCCATCAATGTATCCAAGAAGATCATAGCCAATGAAGAGTGTTTCAAATTGGATTTTCCATGAGAGATAGTTGGAGGAGGTAAGTTTGAGAGGAGCTTGTGCAGCTGTGTTGATTGTGAGGAGTTGAGATTCATTGGTGGTGGGTAGAATTGGTGTACCGTTTGGAGTAGTCATGACGGTATGGGAAGTGGGAAAAATGAGAAAAGAAAAATTAGCAGTGAAGGAGAAGCTGCTCTGATACCATAAAGAGTTTGATAATTGTGTGAACCATCTTTTCATTAAAAAAACAAATCGTATAAATAATACATTGAAGCAAAACAGAAAGCAATAACTATATCCTATATTTCAGCAATATTCAAGCTGACCTATTCTTAAGGATTACTAACAGAAAGAGATTTGGAGGACTACATTCAAAATACACTTGCAGTTGGAACTGTTAGAGTTGATATAGATCAGAAATTATGACTACTTCTATACTCTCCTCCTCTTCCCTCCTTATCATCTCAAACTCATTGAGCTCCTTCGAAAGGTTACCTTCCCATACCAGCATAATTCTACCTAAAAGAAAATGAAAACCTAAGTCAAGCAGAATATTGTACCAAACTATAGCAAACCAGTGTTCAAAAATTCTAAATTAAAGTAATTTGATCACAGTGAACTTAGATTGCATAAAACAGCATTCCAACTTACATTTTTTTGAATTTGAACCTGATCGAGTGAAAGTAAGAACTGCTTGTATGCATCCTTGTTGGATAAAAGCTTCCATAGCACATAGCCATTAACACAAGAACTATTAGAAACTATCAAAGAGCATGGCAAAATCTGTACACCTCAATTCGAGAATACTTCACCCTCCTTCTACAGCCATTTAGGTGAATACTATTCACTATAATGCAGTAATGTACTACTCCCAAGCAAGTACACTAAAATGTAACAATTAGAAAAACAGAGTATAAAAATATTTGTTGGAACCAAGACTACTTTATGACAACTTTCTACATCTAAGAATAATTCATCAAGGTTTGAGAATTCTTATGATCTTTGCACATTGAAGCTACTGTAAGACCTACTACTTGGTATTGAGAGGCATGAGGAACTTGGAAAGCAACCCAGTAACAAAGAATACTAAATGGGTGTATGATAAACAATTAATAACTTAATTTAAATCTTTAAGTAGATTAGGTATGTTTGGTAAAATAACTTAATGGTATGACTTAAAAAGTTAAAAGCAACTTTAAGTAATAAGTAAAAATAATTAACTTATTTTTAAGTCCGCATTTTCATTTTATATTTTTACCCTCATTTACCTTACTTACCTCCACGATCTCCTTTGCTACTCTACAACCTCTACTATTACTTGACCTCCTTTATCATAGTTATAATTTATAAAGATAAATATATCAATCTGATGATTTAGAATAAGTTTTAAGTTAATTTTATCACACAACCTTAATACTTAAAGTAAAAATTAAATAATAAGTTTTAAGTCAACAACTTAAGTATAATTTAACTTAAGTCATTAGATAATAAGTATTAAGTTTTATCAAACAACCCCTACGCCTAAACAAAAGAGAAACTATTATTAGAATGTTGTATTGGAGTTATTGACATTTGCATGAGATTGAGAAATATTGAATAATTAACCTTAGAACCACAGTACAATTAACATCATCCAAAAAAAGAAAAGTCCATCATAACTTAAAAGAAAAAAAATGTTCCTAGAAATAACTTTGATTTTTGATTGATCATGAGAAGTAATAAACCTTAGGACTTTTTTATGGTTAAATTTTACTTAATTGGTTAATAAAACCTCAAGGTCCTCCACAAATTAAAAGAATTCACTTGTTATTGATGTCTTACTTTTGTGAATGAATTCTTGATTTTTGTGATATGGAACATATGTATATACAAGGTTTCAATTCTATAACTATATGCATGACGAGTATATTACAAATAATCAATGGAAGTTGGTATCACATATGGAGTCATATATTAACAATATATAATTTATACTTAAATCATGTTTTCAAAATAGCCAAAGTGACTAGAGAATTTAAAATACGTATATATATACACAAACATACATACACTCTAATTAACTTGTGAATTGAGCAATGAATTCAAAAAGGTTTTAGTTTAGCAAAATCAATACAAAAATTGTCTTCAACTCATTGTATTGGGTAGGGATGTATACCTCTACTAAAACATTTGAATGGAAAGTTTTTCATTTGAGATGTTCTTCTCCTCTCGAATTTGATAGTTTGTTCTTAATTTGAGATTCTCCTTCCCTTTGATAAAATTAAATAGAATATAACTACAAATTGATTAAAGTTTAGTCAAAATCGAGGGATGGAAACCAAACATACATCATCCATGGGCTAGCAATTAGATGTGGGATCATCATCCACTAATCTAATTTCAGTTCACATATTCAATTACAACCATATATATATGAAACAAAAAGTAAAGAATTTAAGCTATTTTAGTAAATTTCTCATGCGATAAAGATAACTTACTGATGAGTCAAGTCATTATTGATAGAATTTGTGAATAATTTCAAAACACGTAAAGTCCATGCAAAAAAATTATAAATTAAAATCAACAAAAAAAATCAAAGATATTGGAATAAAGGTTTTTTTTTTGGTTTTATTTATTTATTTATTTATTTTTTATAGTATCTCATTTTGGTTCATCATTAGTGTCTTTTCTACCACTTTCAAATTACAAATAATAAAATTAAAATGATAATAAATTAAAATTAAATTAAGTCATTTATTTTTATTAGATTATATTTTATTTAGATAAAATCTAAAGGATAATTAATGTATTATATTATAAACTAGTTTATCTCTAAATTTTATTTAAAGTTGTAGAAGTTCAAAAGCAGATATTTTAATTATTTCATAAAATAAATAGGCACATATACCAAGAATGTAACTAAGTACAAATAAGATTGCAAGAAAAAATAGGAAGAAAATAATTCGCATATGAAAAATATGATCAAAGTACAAAAACACGAAAATTATGACCAATGTATAAAAAATGTTGTTAAGATGTGAAAAATGTGATTAACATATAAAAAATATGACTAAGGTAAGACACAAAAAATTATTATTAGAGGGTGAGAAATATGACTAAGGTATAAAAAAAAATGTTACTAGAATTTGAAGAATATAGCAAAGGTAGAAAAATGTGATTTAAGTATTAAGAATATTGTAACTAAAATACAAAAAAGTTTTATTAAGGTACAAAAAAGTCTGATTAATTCATTCCTAACTAAGCTCAAACTTGAAAAAAGTGAAAGAAAAATTAATATTAATTCATGCTTCCACCAATTTGACTTACACTATAATTAAGAAATTTAATAAACATATGATAATTTTTAAAACCTAAATAGAAAAATTAATTCAAAAGTTTTGGTCCACTAAACTCGACAATCATAAAATTAGGAAGGATTTCATCTTTTGTTAATCAACACAATGCACTCCATTTTTGCCTTCTAAATTTCGGTCAAGACTTTTGATATCTACATATCTCCTTTCCTATCAATAAATCATTCCAAGGATAAGCTTTTGAGAATTCCTAACATATTTTAAACAAGAATTTTTTTTTTAAGGATCTAAAACTTTCCTAAAATTTTGGAATAATTAAAGAAAGCAAACAAATTGAAAAAAAGAAAAGAAAAAAAGAACAAAGAGCATGAGAAAAGAAAATAAGAGAGAATGTCAATTAGTTTAAATGACCTAGACCATGTCTAATGCTATATTGAATTACATATTTCTTTGACTAATTTTGATAAATACTTTACAAGAGAGTAGTCATACCTTACAAGAGAGTAAAGAAAGTGTGTTGTATCGAAAACTAGAGATGTTTTGATCTTTTGGGGTGTTGGCCGTCTTTAATTTGGGTCATCCTCTATGTCATCACGACTTGTCTTGACATTAAAATCGGTACTTTCTATCAATAACCGAGGCCAATGGTTAGTGCTAAAGCTGCTCTGAGCATCGGTATTGGAATTTGTATTCAAGATGTTGGCCATATATATATGATGGAATCCACACTGTTCCACTTTCACTTGTTTACTACCCAAGTAACCATGAAATGAAGCCTTCAAATGCCTCCATTCATTTGACCAACATTAATTCTTAATAGCAACCTTAGGATAATATGCCACCTAAACTTGATATGATTCACCACCATTATGGCAGCATGAATAGTTGTTTCTAAATGAGAGTTCATCCATGGGTCAGACTTCAAAAGAGAGACCATCTAGAGATTCATATCGATGACCATGCAAATTCAATTCACATTATAAACTATGAGGCTCTTCTATAGATTCAATATGGAGTGGAAAACAGATTATAAGGCAAATTCTAAGAAGTCGTTGTTCTGGTACCAATCCATAGGAAGCTCTATTGTTATTTGAGATCCATTTTTTTGTTACCTTATCCACTCCCGAATTCCATTACTTCCAGGGATGAAAATTGTGTTTACCTTGCACCAATAGGACCCGCACTCAAACTCCTGCAAGAAAGAATGGTTTAAATCTTGTTTTTTTGTACTAAAAAAGGGTTAAATGTCTTAAAAATCATAGCTCAATTGTTGATTTAAAGAATTTGAACAAAGAAGAACGAAGTAAACTTGAGGGACTTGATAAAGTTTCCAGGTATGGGCAATCGTGGACATCAAGAACTTGTAATCTTGGTGGAAGCTTTGGAATTTGTAGAAGCTTGTGGTAGTGGCTTAAGTCAAGGACTCTTTAAATTTTCCAAAGTCTCTAGGATTTCTAGGAAGATCGTTAGTTGTGGATGTTATCTTCTCTAATACAATTTTTGTGTTTTCCATTATTCACCCGAAATAGAAACTTGATATAAATCAAGTATAAAAAAAACATGCCTTCTCGTTTACAGAATGGGAACTAACCTGAGTCCATTGTGCTTGTTGAAGAAGTATGGATCTTCTAAGGCGATAAAGGGGAAACCACTTTCTTTAATCTCTCTGGTGATGGGAGACAGGAGAGCAAGCATTCTTTCTTTTCAAAATTATATTGAACAAACACCAACCTGATGAATTCCTTATATCCTCTATGCCTTAGGGACCATACCCTTTGGAATATTGGGCCTCACATGCCTTAGTTCCATCATCTAAGACACATGAAGGCATTGGGCTCTACACATAAAGTGGCCCATACTTTATAACAAATTTAAATTATATATATATATATATATATACGAATAGCTTAATCATAAACTATGGTTAATATGTGTGAGTCCATAGTTATTCTAACAATCTCCCACTTGGACCACACATATTACCGAACAATCTTCATGATAATACTTTATTGAGCTCATCTTTGCTATCCTATCCAAATATCCTTAAACAATCCGGTCTACTAATTATGCTAACACAGGATTAAAACGGCCTTCGTTAATCATATTTATAACTTGACCCATCAATGATCACAATATTAACAAAATTAGCAAAATGGATCAAGTATGGACGTGTAGCATGGAAATTACATAGAATGTGATCTTTAATATGTCTATTTCCAATGGGTCCTACTTTATGACTAAAAATAGTCAAATTCCACTTTCAATACTTGATGCTGAATTGCTTATGAAAATCATCATTTCAATTCAGAGTATTCAAACATAATAGTCTTTAAAACCAAGGTTTGTACAAATAACACAAACATAACAATACATCAAGAAAACAAACACAAAACCTAAATACAAACTCCCACTATACTACATCATTAATATGTACAACACCCATATGTGTGACATGCTCATGATATACTTTGGGCGGCAAACCCTTAGTGAGCGAATCCGCAATCATGGAGTTTGTGCTTATGTGTTCAATTGATACTTGAAGACTTTGAACTCTTTCTTTCACAACCAAGAACTTGATGTCAATGTGTTGAACTTTGGTTGTTCTTAGAATACAATTCTGCAACCTTATTATCACAATTGATTCTCAATGGTTTCTCAATCCCATCAACAATTCACAATTCTGTGATAAAATTCAGCAACCATATCCCATGATTTGATGCCTCGTAGCAGGCTATGAATTCTGCCTCCATAGTGGAAGAAGCAATAAGTGTTTGTTTAACACTGATTACTACTCAAAAAGTGCTATTTCATAGCTTGTAATTAACTCTTTTAAACACTTTTGAGTAGTAGTTATCACCTTTTAACCCAATTAACATATTAAGGACCCTTGCAATCAATTCTAATCAAATTGTGTTAAGTTTTGGTGTTTTGATAGCTTTTTGATCACCAAAGCAATCCGAGATTGAGGAGAGTTCTTTGCAATCCATAAGCAAATCCAGAATGCAAGGAGTATATCCGGACAGGGTGTCCAGATACACCATTGGAGGGCATCCGGATAACATATCCGGACAGGATGCCATCGTGTCACCCGGCTGCCACCAATTTACATCCGGTTGCCGCCGCATTACACTAGGTTGCCGCCGCCATTACACCCGGCTGTCGCCGCCATAACACCCGGCTGTCTCCGCCATTACACTCGGCTGCGCCGCCATTCCATCCGGCTGCCGCCACTTTCCACCCGGATGTCTTGCATCCAGCACATTCCATTCGGATATTTTGCATCCGGCGCATGACGCCGGATGGGAGAGGAGGGTGTTTCAAACTTCTCCGGATACACATATTCGGATCCGCTTATAGCGCCTACCCGGATGGGAGAGCAGCCATTTTGCACAAGTGCTGCGGTGTTCTCCTGAAGCTTCCTGATATTTGCCACCGACATTTTGGGATATTTTGAGATATTTTGCTTTAGATATTTGTTGTCTAAATCCCCAAAATCTCCTTGTAACCCACCAATTATAGGATTCCTTAGTTATTAAGTTAGGAAAAAGGATGAATAACCTTTTAGATATTATTATTGTAATTTTCATATAAATATCTCTCAGGAGCCTGTTCTCGGGACGACGAAACTTTTGTATAGTTTTAAAAAGGAAAAAAATACAAAGTTTTTTTTGCTTTCCTTTTCTCTCTTCTATTTTCTTTTTCTTGGAAGCCAAACAACCTCTGAGGATGTTTTCCCAGAGGATGAGAGGCTAAACCTTAGGTTTCTTGGAGTGAAGGAAGCTAGGTGAAAAGTCCAGATGCAAAAGTGGAAAACTCTCGTGCTTTAAATACAAGTAGTTGGAGTTCATAAATGGCTTTTAAATCTAAAGTTTTGCTTTAAATCCCTTAGAATCACTTTGAATGGCCAATACATGATAAGCTTTTAGGTCTCTGTGGATACTTATTGCTATATCCACATAAGACCATTAGTTATCATGTATGAGCCATTGGAAAGTGGCTCAAGGTGAAGACCCATAGTATCTAAAGCCATTAATGGAACTTGACTACCATTTCTATTGACTTTTTATGGATTAAATCTTCATTGTTAAACCTATACCGGTTCGGGAAATAACCATCCTTTATGTTGTTGTCCCCAATACGAGGAGAAAAATCCGGAGTTTCCCACTTTGCATTCTGAACTTGATCATAGCAACCTTTAGCTCCGGAAGACTCTCTTTCTTCCATTTTTACCTAGTTCTATGTTAGTTTAGTTTCAAACACCACTTTCAAAACAAATTTTATTTTCTTTTAAACTCTAAGTTTTTGACAAAGGAAATCATCAGATTCAATTTCTAATCTTGAGTCTATCACTGGTAGAGTGAAAACCTATCCCAGAGTTCGACCCTAGAGCTGCTATACTATAGTAGCTTTGCTACACTAGTATGAGGTCATAGGATTTATAAACATTTTTTGATTAAAATACCCAACTGGGCACGAATCAAACACTTTTCCATGATACTGCTCCTCCAGCCAACATGAAGATGTAGCCTGAAGTGGATCTCCTGTTGTCAAGACATCCCATGAAATCGAAGTCCGAATATCCTACTATCTCTAAATGATAAGATCTTTGATATGTGAGCATATAATCTTTAGTTCTTTGTAAATACCACATAACCCGTTTTGCATTTTTCCAGTGATCCATACTTGGGTTACTCAAATATCTGCCCAACATTCCAACAATGTATGCAATATCCGGACACATACAAACTTGTGCATACATGAGACTTCCTATTGCCGAGGCATATGGAAACCTCCATATCCTTCCTCTCAAGTTCATTTTTCAGACATTGGTGCAAACTAAATTTATCGCCTTTTGCCATAGGCATTTCTCCTAGTGCACAATTTCTCATGCCAAACCTACTTAACAACTTATTGATGTAGGACTTTTGTGATAGCCCAAGTATACCTCTTGAACGATCCCTATAGATCTATATACCCAGCACAAAAGATGCATTACCAAGATCCTTCATGTCAAATTTACTGGATAGAAATCGCTTGGTTTCATGCAAAAGTTCCACATCACTACTTGCAAGTAGAATATCATCTACATATAGCACTAAGATAATGAATTTGCTCCCACTGAACTTGAGATATATGCATTGATCAATGGTGTTCTCCTTAAAACCAAATGAAGTAATCACCTGATCAAACTTTCGGTACCATTATTGGGATGCTTGTTTTAAACCATATATGGACCTTTTTAATTTGCATACAAGTTGCTTTGAATCATTAGACTCAAAGTTCTCTGGTTGCACCATGTATATTGTCTCATCAATGTTACCATTAAGAAGTGCAGTTTTAATGTCTATTTGATGCAGCTCTAAATCATAATGAGCCATAAGTGTCATGATGATTCTAAAGGAGTCCTTTGACGAAACCGATGAAAAAGTCTCTTTATAATCATTGTCTCCTTTTTGAGTGAAACCTTTTGCGACTAGGCGTGCCTTATACCTAACAATGTTGCTTTTTGAATCTCGTTTGGTCTTAAAAATCCATTTACCACCAATCAATTTTACACCTTTAGGCAACTCTACTAGGTCCCAAACACCATTGTCTTTCATTGATTTCATCTCATCCTTCATGGATTCTATCCCTTTTCAAAGTCAGTACTTTGTTTGACTTGACTAACTGAAATTGGATCATCTTTCAGACCCATGTCAAACTCATGTTCCTGGAGATATACAACATAAATATCCGAAATTGTACTTCTCGTTTCTCTAGTGGATCTTCTCAGTGACACTTGTACTTGAGGTTCTTAAGGTTGTTGAGTTACCTCTTCATGAACTTGAAATGGTTTCACAACTTGAGTAGGAGGAATTTGAGGTGTGTCTATAATCTCTGTCATTAGTTGTACATTCTGGATAATGTCATCAAATGTAATATGACCATGTCCAGTTGCAATAATAGGAATACTAATAGATTCCTCTTCAAAGACCACCTTTCTTAATGGCTTTCTCCCACTTAACTCAACATCCTCAATGAACTTAGCATTGCCCGTTTCAAAGAAAGATCTAGTTGAGGGGTCATAAAACTTGAAACCTCTTGACCTTTCAGAATACCCTACAAAGTAGCAGCTCACTATTCTAGAGTCCAATTTCTTTTCATTTGGCTCGTAAGGCCTAGCCTCAATTGTACAAACTCATACATGCAAATGCTTAATACTAGGTTTCTTTCTAGTCCATAACTCATGTGGGGTTTTAGCTACTGCTTTGCTTGGGACTTTGTTTAAAATCTAAACTGCAGTTTTGACAGCTTCGCCCTAAAGTGATTCTGGTAAGGTGGAATGACTAATCATACTTCTTACCATATCCTTAAGAGTACGGTTTTGCCTCTCTGCTACACCATTTTGGCTTAGAGTCCTCGACATGGTGTTTTGAGGAACGATACCACACTCCATCAAATATTTGGCGAATGGCCTTGAACGTTGTTTACCTGATCCATCATATCTACCATAATATTCACCTCCATGGTCAGATCTAATGACCTTTATTTTCTTGCTTAATTGGTTCTCAACTTTAGCTTTAAAATTCTTGAACACATCCAATGACTGAGACTCCTTATGAATTAAATAAAGATAGCCATAGCGTGAGTAATTGCCAATGAAAGTGATAAATATTGTTTTCTATTCTAAGAAGGGGTAGGAAATGGACCACAAATGTCCGTATGTATCAATTCCAAGACATCACCGCACCTATTGGCATCATTTTTCCTCATATTTGTTTGTTTACCCTTAATACACTCTATACAGACTCTTGCTTAATTGGTTCTCAACTTCAGCTTTAAAATTCTTGAACACATCCAATGACTAAGACTTCTTATGAATCAAATAAAGATAGTCATAGCATGAGTAATCATCAATGAAAGTGATTAAATATTGTTGTCTATTCCAAGAAGGGGTAGGAAACGGACCACAAATGTCCGTATGTATCAATTCCAAGGCGCCACTGCACCTATTGGCATCCTTTTTCCTCATATTTGTTTGTTTACCCTTAATACACTATACACAGACTTGAAAGTTTGAGAAACCAAGTGGATCAATAATTCCTTCTAACACAAGCCTTTGAATACGTTGATTTGAAATATGACCTAAATGTCTGTGCCATAACATTGATGAATTCTCATTTGTTAATTTTCGCTTAATGCCATAATTACTTGAATGCAAGGTTTCATTACCATTCGAGGCCTTTATGTTCAATTTGTACAATTTATCTATTAGATTACCGATACCAATAACACTTGAATTTAGATAAAGACTAACCATTACATTTCTAAATGAACAAAAATTTCCACATTTGTCCAAACATGAAACAAAAATTAAATTTCGTCTAAATGACAGTACCACAAAAGTTTCCTCTAAATCCAAAATACATCCATAGTCTAACTATAATCTAAAAAGACTAATAGCCTTCACTTGCAGCCTTGTTGCCATTTCCCACATAGGTGTATCTTTCACCATCAGTTGGCATTCGACTCCTTAGGAAATCCTACATCGTGACATTTATATGAGTAGTTGCACCCGTATCTATCCACCAAGTGTCAATAGGCACTATAGCTAAATTAATTTT
Source organism: Vitis x labruscana x Vitis vinifera (assembly GCA_008326845.1). Lineage (NCBI taxonomy): Eukaryota > Viridiplantae > Streptophyta > Magnoliopsida > Vitales > Vitaceae > Vitis > Vitis x labruscana x Vitis vinifera. The sequence goes on along the minus strand of BKBX01006354.1, from coordinate 229,976 downwards.
TGAACAAACAAGGTTGAGAAGTGTACCTTTCTTTTCACGCCAAGTAGCACATTTGGTACATGTCTTCTTCATATGACTAACCTTCTTATAAAAGAAACATATAATCTCCTTATCTTGTTTCTTCTGCACCTTTTGCTTAGATGTCCTAGAAAATGCAGTTTGTTTTCCTTTATTATCCCTCTTTCTTTTCTTACTACTACCATATCCTTGAGATGTGGAAGCTAAGTGAGAACTTTCTATCTTCTCTTATTTCATTTTCTCATTCTCTTGTACACATTGAGCAATAAGCTCATTCAGAGTCCATTTTTCTTTTTGTTTGTTGTAACTAATCTTGAATGGACTAAATTGTGTAGGTAGAGAGATCAAGACCAAGTGCATGAGTATATCTTTTGATAACTCTAACTTTAGTGCCTTAAGTCTAGTTACAAGATTGGACATTTCCATTATATACTCTCTTATATTCTCTTTCCCTTTGTACCGTATAGAGACAAGCTTACTAAGAATAGTGCTTGTCTCAACCTTTTCGTTTGCTGCAAATCAGTTTACTATCTGGTCCAAAAATGTCCTGGCTCGAGTCTCATCAGGTATTGCACTTCTTATAGCTTCTAGAACTGAGTGCTTCATTATCATTAGACTCATGTGATTGGATCGCTCCTATTTTTCCATAGCAGCCCTTTGCTCAGCAGTGCTGGCACTAGTAAGGTCTATAGGGTGATCCTCTCTTAATGCATAGTCCAAATCCATGCACCCGAGCACAATTATAACGTGCTCATTCCATTTCTTGAAGTTTGTGTCATTAAGCATAGGAATGTTATTAACATTAGCAGATATAGAAGATGCTGAATCCATAACATTAAAGCTAATAATCAGTCACAAAAAATAATCATACATATACGAATAAATAAAAATTTGACATATATATATGTGTGTGGGCCTATTACAAGATACCTAGCACAAACATTAATATTCGGACTTTGAACAAAAGTATCAACTTTTAATTGGTATTGTTTTACAAAATTAGTTCATAAATATTGACAATAAAATCGAAGAAATGTGTCTATCTTTGGACTAACATACAACATGCAAGGTAAACTTTATATGTCACATATTTATGTCTACTTTATTTATTATTATATTAAAATAATCTTCCTTTGGGCTGATTATTTTACACAATAGTAACATTGTAGACCTTCCATTTTGTCATCTTAGCACATGTCCTATTAGGTATTTGTTCGATACTTTATACAACAATTCCCCGATGGCCCATTACTACTTGCGTAGTCTATCTTTTCTAAACCACCTCGAGAACTTTGGTTGAGGGGTTCATTTAACCCCATTGTGACTCTTGGCAACCTTAATTTAGACTTAGGCTCACTTAGCCACCTTTGGCCCATTAGGCATCACCCTAGGCCCTTTTAGACATTTTAGGCCCACTTAGGCACCTTAGGCCCATTTGGATACACTTGGCCCATTAGGCACCACCATAGGCCCACATAGACACTTTTCAAGGTTTAGTTTCACTTAGATTTGTTTTCTTGTTTTTCTTTATTTATTTATTTTATTGATTGCTTTTAGGATTAAGTGAGTTTTGATTTATTTATATTATTTCATTATTATTATTATTTGTATTTTGTTTATTTATTTTATTTTATAATTGCATGAAATGAGTTTGTTTTTTTTTTTTTTTTTTGGTGGTTTTAGTTTGACACTTCGACTATTATTATATGTTGTATTAGTTTATTTTTAATTTTTTATTATTAAATATGTCTAATATTTATTTTTCTATGTATGTATCCTTTTATCTATGTATTGATATTTTCTTATTTGGGATTTAACGACTTCTTGAATTTTAATAAAAGGAATGTTGACTTTGCATGACGGGAATGGTTTTGACTTCATGGATTCTTGCGTTCTTTTTTGGATTTTTTTTTGTTGTCATTTTTCCATGTAGGTGGAGTCAATGGGAAGGTGTGCAGAGGATGCTCATGGAAAGGGACCACACTGTTTTTTGGAAAGGTGGATTTGGGCCGTGAAAGCAGAATATAAATAATGGATGAATGAGGACTGTTTTTGGGGAAGATACAGAGAAGGATCATAATTTTTTTAGAAAGAAAGGAGGAAGACACACGGGTTGGTGGATGAATGAAGCCGGTTGTGGGGAAAAATACAAAGGGTGGTTTGGAGGGCATAACGTTGATTTATGAGGGGAATAGTCAGCGTTACATGGAAAAAAAGACTTACTATAAAGGGATGATGGAATCACGATGAGAGGCAGGGGGGCAATCTTCATAGGAGCGGAGGAAGAATAGGGAAGTGGAAGAGAAAAAGGAGACCAAAGGGAACTAAGGGGACTTCCTGGTTAGTCTCTTTTGGGGGGAAGAGAAGTGCAACCTCACCATTGCAAGAAAGGAAGCAGTCGCACCATTACCTGTGAGAGACGTAGCCGGTTGAGGTGAACAAGGAGTAAACGGCGGGCTGCATATTGGATCCACAAGAAGTGCAGCCGCACCATTATGAGAGAGGAGTGATTTCTGATGAATTGAAGTTGAATGATGCAAGCCTCGGGAACAGAATTATGAAGCAGATGGATGACAATTTTTCTGTTAATGGGGATGCATCAGGATTTTGTTAATGGAGTGGGGAACACACACGTCAGATTATTGAGAGGGTGGTATTTGAACAGAGCAAAAGGCAACACGCTGTCAAGGGGGATTTTTTTTTTCTCCATTAACGTGCAGTGCATTGGGGACTGTGTAGAGCATTTTAAGCCATCACACCATGCATCATAGAATTGACTTTTAAAAAAATCATACTGTCACTTTTGTCGGAAAATAGCCCACGCGTCTTTCAAAAAGGTAAATTAATTCTTCCTGTTTCAATTTGGATTCATGACTATTCAATTCAATTTGTAATTATTTCAAAATTTTATTTATTTAGTTACTTATTTCCAATAACAATATATTCATGTTTTTAATTTGTTAAATTTAGTTTTGTATCATTCCCATTATGTATTTTGAATTCTTTTTATTTGATTTATTTTCTAGTTTAATTAATCTTATGTGGTTATATGCATGTTTGCAAGCCATTAAATTTGTTTCTATTGATTTTGTTTAACTTAAGATTTTTGAGGTCTTTTTTTTTATTATTATTAATTTTGAATACCTAGGTTGGTGTGTACATTTCATAAAATCATTTGTTATTAACTTTGAATATCCATATTAATTTATTTTGCTCCTTAAATTATTAGTTTTTTTTTTTTTAGTCTTGATTGATCCATAAATTTGTATTGTCCTTAAAATTAATAATTGTTATTTTGATTGATCCATGTTGATTTTCATTTTTTTTAAGAATCCTTAGTCGTTGATTTTAAAGATCCATATTAATTTATGTTTGTCTCCGAGTAGTTAGTTATTGATTTTTGATAATCTATGGCATTATATGTTGTTCTTTAGATTATTAGATGTTGTTTTGGTAATCCTGATGACGTTTATTATTTCTTTGAAACTTAGACGATAATTGTGAATATCCCATATTATTAGTTTCATTTTAAAACTCATTTCAAAGCACTTGATTATTTTATCTTAAGTTTAGACGCATTCAAAATTCCAACAATTAATTTTTGATTATATATGCTAGTTTAAGTTTTTCTTGAAATCTGTATTTGTTTATTTATTTATTCATTTATTTTTATTATTATTATTATTACTCTTGGTGATCATTTTAAATATAGATTTTTTTTTCAGATACTTGTTTTCCATAGTTCTTAGTAATAGAATGAAAGTGAAAAAATTTCTGCAATATTAGCATGTAATTTTTGGTGTTAAATTGAAAGTTGGATTTATTAAAATGTTAGTTTATTTGATCTAAATATCTTTGGTCAGTTGCTATAATAATTTTATCTTTACTTTGATTTTCGAAGGCCATCGGAAAATAGTGAAGATTGGCCTCTATTCTCACCACTTCAAATTTCTCGGTTGTCAAAAATTCTACTTTGTGATTTTGTTCTCTTTTGTTTTGCTTGGTATTTTGATTCATACGTTTTATTGTTTTCAAATTAATTTCTTTTATTTTTAAAACATAACACGATTCTCAAAAGATCCCTTTAAAAATCCATTTCAAAAATTCATTTAGAGTTCTTAGAATCAGAATCTCATTCCCTTTAGAAATCCATTTCAAAAATTCATTTAGATTTCCTAGAATCAAAATCTCATTTTCTTAAATAATGTGCAACCACGTTTTGATCGGTTTGCATTTTTCTCAAATTTCGAGTAAAATTACAATTTTGAGTAAGGCATGAATCCAAGCTTGTGGTCCTAAACAAATGGGATGATTCGAAGCTAGATTTGTGTATATCAATTGGGGAACTGGTGAAACCCCTACATAAGGAAAATTATCAAAACTCATGTCTATTTTTTTTTTTAGGAGTTATATAGAATATATAAGTGATAATCGATGGTTTCGTATGCTGTGATAATTTTTTCTATGCTAATTAGATAGCAAGCATGCTAGGACTTCTTATTTTATCATTTGTTATCTAACCTCTCATATCTTTTGGAAGCACATTACGGGTTATCTATGCTATCCAAGTACGTCTCCTGTCACCTACTTTCTAAATTCTATAAATATGATTTGTCATTGTGAATTATACCTATGTTTGAGAATGCTTGGGATGTCTTGATATTTGTTACATTGTTTGATCATTCATGATAAAACGCATGCTGGGTGATATATTATCTAAACTAACAATTGATGTTTTATGGTAGCGCTAAAGAAGTGTTTCAGGTATGCACCCTAAATCTTCTATATGATTGTGATTTATTTTCTTATTTAACATGCTATTTTTTGAAATCACCTAACTTACTTAGGTATCTATAATTAACTGATTAATTGCCACATTTCCCTCAACTTAGATAGTAGAGACCTCTATAGGGCTTAGAGGGGTGCTACCTTTTAAAGGTACCTTCCCAATAGGTAACCTAATCCCCGAACCTAGACTCGGGTTTTTTCAAAGACACAATTTTTCTAAAAATTATGAAGTCATTTTCTTAGGGTTTTTCTTTCTTGTTTTATTTTCCTTTTAAAATAAAAATAAAATAAGTGGTGACTCCGACTTTTCCAAAAATCAAATTTTCACCTAATAAAAGCGAGTCTCACCGATCGAGTGGGGGCGCACATAAGAAATGTGGGTCCACAAATTGGCGACTCCACCGGGGATCTTGAGGATCAAACTTGAACACTATTTGAGGAAAATGTGGCGTTTAATTAGTCAATTAGAGGGTACCTCCTTTTTTTAGGCAAGGTGATTCAATTTTCTTGCTTGCTTGCTTTGTTATCTTAATATGTTTGTATACTTGTTTATCTTGCATGATCACTTGATTGATTGCTCACTTTAGCATGATTCACTCTCACATATGATAGATAGGACTTTGATCATTTGATATTTATCTACTTTGCATGACTGCTTGTTGCATGACAACTCTTGCTCGTGCATGATTGAATGATTGCTTGTCTCTGTTCACTATCTCACTTTAGATCTTAGGTTTTTCGGATGCACCCACATCCTTCACTGTGCACTTTAGATTATCGTTGAGTGTTGAAAAATGGGAGAGCCTTCACCGTTAGGAAACCCCCTAGGAATGTGAGGAAGTGCATGTGTGGAGGTGATAACCACCTTGCATGGAAGCATCCCATCTCCTTGGAGACGTGCAGAGGGTTGCATACCATCAGAGGGTACGATCGCTTTGGCTAGGCATCCTTTAACCCACCCATTTTTTATCTTATAGAACCACCCCAACCTTGTAGGCTAGCCTAGACCCAATTAGGATTTCATTCCTACACGTGGGTGCATGTGTGGACCTTCAGAGCTACCTTGGTTACAATTGGGTTCGGTTACCCTCTCCATAGTCTCATTTTGGTATGATCAGATACGGGTATCAGTTTGAGTATACATGGGCTATATGCTTGATTACCTTTTAGTCGTTTCCTATAGAGTTACCCTCATACAACGTCTTATCTAGTGTTTTCGTGTTTATAGGAGTATATTTTTTGGTGCCCAGTTTAGATTCGCCTTCGTGGACTAGAATTAGAGGCAGGTTAACTAGAGACAGTTCACGCCGTAGGACTTAGGATGACTTGGCCCAAGAATTTTTGAGACAGTTCGCATTTAATACTGTCATTGATGTCTCGATGAGAGAGTTAGAGGCCTTCATTTATCGGTGACTTCATTTATCTCCCGATTGAAGGAGAACATTGCCCAGATTGTTGATCGTCCTTCTGAGAATGACCAGATTAGTATGATTGTGAGGAGCTTACAACCCAGATTTGCTAGATATTTGATGGGATTTCCTCACACGGATTTTGGATCCATGGTACAGGCCCTGTACGGTATAGAAGAGGGCATTGCTAGAGGGTTGTGGCCCAAGTCTTCCTCTTCTGATTCAAAGGAGAAGAAGCCCTCAGGAGGACAAAGACCAGGAGATGTGGGTACTATTAGTTCAGTAGGATCGAGATCTCCCAGGCGGTATCAGACATTTGGGTAGACTTCAGGAGCCTATTTCCCATAGCGTTATGTTCAGTATAGACCGCTCATGCCCATGGCTCTTACATACCTACACCAGACCCTAGAGCGTGTTTTTGCTACACAGGTCTCAAAGAGGCCTCCTACTTTACACCCTCGGCCCCGAGCCCCATAGACTACTATTTTTTTTTATACAGAGGCCAACATGATAATTCTCCCAGTTAGGTATGCCTTTGAGTCTGTGGGGTGGTTTATTGACTCAGTTGGCACCTAGGCCTATACCCCAACCCATGCCACCGTGCTTCAGGATGGATCTGCATTATTCCTACCATCAGGGTCTAGGGCATGACACATATCATTGCACCGCCTTGAGACATGCTATACAGGACTTGATAGATCAGGGTCTGATTAACTTGGGGCAGCCAAGTGTAACCATGAACCCTCTACTGGCTCACCCTACGCATACAGTGCCACCACCCTCGAGCGGTATCCATCATATAAATTTCATTGAGAATGATAGCATACACATGATGAGTTAGGATGATGGATTGCTAGAGCCGATTGTGTTGGATGATGGTTATGAGGTTGACACAGTGGGTTCTCAGACTTATACTCCATTCAATTTTATTTCAGATTGGATACCATTTGAGTTGACTTCTACTGCACCATCGGCTACAACATGTTAGGGCTCGCCCGTCCCATTTATCCTGTGGCTAGATGATGATGATTTGGAGGAGAGAGATGTACAGCTTGTGACCTGTAGTGGGAGAGTAGCTCAGCCCCCACCTCTAGTAGCCAGGCCATTTGATGGCGTGTTTTCTCATGAGGAGGTCAGGAGAGAGGATGATGAGATACTGAGGTAGTTATAGAGTACACAGGCTCGCATATCTATATGGAGTTCGCTATCATCTTCTAGTACTCATAGAGATGCATTGATTTGGGCTTTGAGCCAGATCCGCGTGGAGACCACCACTACTCCAGAGGGGTTGATTCATATGATGATGACCAAAAGGGCCACATGTATTGTGTTTTTAGATGATGACTTACTACCAGAGGGTTCAGACTATACACGCCCTTTATATATTATAGTTGGTTGTTCAGGCCAAAGAGTTTCATTCATCCTATTGTACAATGGCTCGGCCTTGAATGTTTGCCCATTTGCTACTGCTATTACCCTTGGTTATACACTTTCAGACTTCAGTCCCTCGACATAGACGATCAGAGCATATGACAGTACTAAGAGGGAGGTCATGGGTACTCTAATGATAGAGTTGCTGATTGGTCCGACTATATTCCCCATCATATTCCAGGTTTGGAGGATTCCCACATCCTTTAACATGCTTCTAGGCCGACCATGGATTCATAGGGTCAGGGCTATTCCATCTTCCTTTCATCAGAAGGTGAAGTTTATATATGACGGGTAGGTCATCACAGTACAATCTCCTAGAGATATGTTTGCCTCCTCCGAGCCAGTGCTTCAGATCAGTCATAGTGAGGAAGACCTATTTTTTAGTGGGTTTACATTTGATGAGGTGCAGACTCTCGAGGTTGGAGAATTTTGTAGAGATCTCGTAGCTATGTCATTTGATCAACATAGCAGTGTGGTGGTACTGGACATGATGAGGGGTATGTCTTTTATGCCTAGTTTAGGGTTGGGGCAACGTTAGCATGGACCCATGGAGTTTGTTATTACTATTGATCATGATACACCATTTGGGCTTGTGTTTGTTCCTACAGAGGCTGATTATAGGTACATGGCACGTTTGCATCGGGAGAGAGTGAGAGCCCATTTGACTTGCACACCATTTGATTATCCTGTTTGTCCTTATAGGATGAGCCTAACATACTATTTCGTCAGAGGGTCAGAGACACATCCTCATAAAGGGGATTTTGATGTTGTGACTGATATAGAGGGAGTGGATGAGCTTCAGCATTAGTTTCACCATTTAGAATTAGGATATGAGACTTTTGGGGCACCAATTTCAGTGATGATTGCTCATTCGTCACCAGATTGAGCTAGCTTCTTATCATTGTGCTTTCCAGAGGAGACTACTGATTATGGAGTAGACTTTGAGCCTATTGGGGTGACTGATGGAGTAGTTCCTCGTGACGAGTATCAGGATGAGATGGATATGAGTATGAGTTAGATTGTTGAGGTAGTTTAGCTTGAGTTTGCTTTACCATTCGATATGTTCGGGGTGTCTTCTATCGAGGTTGCCGAGGAGACCTAGACAGTTCTCGCTCTAGAGCTTATGGAGGATGTTATAGTTGGTGATGATGAATTTGAGGATACTTTTGGCTTTATTGAGGGAGCGTCCGAATTTGTGGACCTACCTCTTTCATTTGACATTTTATCAGGATTCATTTCCCACTCTGATGATGTTTATGATTTCGTATCTATGGATTTGAGTATTTTCGAGTATTTGCCTGTCTCTTGTGATAGTATTTATATATCTGCACCCTACTCACTCACTCCACAAATACTTGATGTAGATGATGAGTTTATGCAGCCTGATTCAGATAGAGACTCTTCTGGTCATGACTTAGATCTCGTAGATGTGAGGGTTTCACCTACTACAGGGGATGTTGAGACTATTGATTTTGGCACAAAGGATCAGCTTAGAGAGCTGAAGATTGGTTCATCCCTGTTTACAAACGAGAGAGATAGACTTATTCATTTACTCAGGTCATACTTGTATGTTTTTGCATGGTCTTATGAGGACATGTTGGGTTTAGATCTCTCTATAATCCAGCACCATCTGCCTATCTTGCCACATGTTAGACTAGTTAAGCAGAAATTGAGGTGATTACACCCACGTTGGAGTCTATAGGTGAAAGAGGAGATTCAGAAACAACTTAGTGTTGGGTTTATATCAATGGTTGAGTATCCAAAGTGGTTAGCTAATGTCGTCCCAGTTCCTAAAAAGGATGGCAAGGTTAGAGTTTGTGTCGATTTCAAAGATCTTAATAAAGCCAGCCCTAAGGATGATTTTTCCCTCCCACATATTGATTTGTTGGTTAATAGCACCACAGGCCAGCCATTCGATGTTGTCTTTCATAGATGAATTTTCTAGGTATAACCAGAATTTGATGGCTCCGGAGGATATGGAGAAGACAACCTTCATTACCAAGTGGGGTACCTACTATTACAAAGTTATGCCATTTGGGTTGAAGAATGCAAGAACTACTTATCATAGAGTCGCTACCATTTTATTTCATGACATGATGCATAGAGATGTGGAAGTTTATGTGGATGATATGATTGTGAAATCCCGAGGCAGAGCAGATCACCTAGCGGCTCTAGAGAGATTCATTGAAAGGATTTGGAAATTCAGATTGAGGTTGAATCCTAAGAAGTGCACCTTTGGAGTGATTTTTGGGAAATTGTTAGGGCATATTGTCAGTGAGCGGGGTATAAAGGTTGACCCAGATAAGAACAAAGCCATACTTGACATGATTGTGCCGAAGACTGAGAAAGAGATCAGGGGTTTTCTGGGCAGGTTATGGTATATTAGTCATTTCATAGTCAGATTGACAGACATATGTGAGCCCATCTTTCGTCTTTTGAGGAAGAATCAACCAATAGTTTGGAATGATGACTGCCGAATTGCATTCGAGAAGATCAGGGAGTATTTGCTTTCTTCTCCTATTTTAGTGCCTCCTATGCTAGGACAACCACTTTTTCTATACTTGTCAATTTCAGACATGGCCTTGGGATGCATGTTAGCTCAGCTCGATGACTCTAGGAAGGAGAAAGCTATTTACTATTTGAGTAAGAGGATGCTGGAATATGAGATGAGATATGTTATGATTGAGCGCTTCTGTTTAGCGTTAGTTTGGGCCACCAGGAGGTTGAGGCATTACATGACTGAGTAGTCAGTGTGCTTGATTTATTGGCTAGATCCGTTGAGGTATCTGTTTGACAGACCCGCATTGACTGGTAAATTGATGAGATGGCTCGTACTTCTAATAGAGTTTGATATTTAGTATGTTTCTCAAAAGTTTATTAAGGGAAGTATTGTCGCCGATCACTTGGCCTCATTACCGATATCTGAAGGTAGACTAGTTGACGATGATTTTCCAAATGAGGAGTTCATTGCCATGACTAAATTATCAGGTTAGCGCATGTACTTCGATGGTGCAGCTAACCAATCAGGGTTTGGGATAGGCATTTTATTGATATCCCCTCAGGGTGATCCTATTCCGAGGTCAGTTCATTTGACGTTTTCAGATCGACATCCTGCCACGAACAACATAGTTGAGTATGAGGCTTGCATCCTTGGTTTAGAGACTACATTAGAGCTTGGCATTAGATAGATGGAGGTATTTAGTGACTCCAATCTCGTACTCAGACAAATTCAGGGAGATTGGAAGATTAGGGATGTAAAGCTTAGGCCGTATCATGCTTATTTAGAGTTACTGGTTGGGAGATTTGATGACTTGAGGTACACTCATCTACCTAGAGCACAAAACCAATTTGCTGATGCCTTAGCTACTTTAGCTTCTTCCATGGACATTTCGACTGATGTGGTTGTACGTCCATTGCTGATTGAGTCAAGGTTTGCACCCGCTTACTATTGTCTAATTAGAGAGATGGAGACCTAGGATGATCTACCTTGGTATCATAACATTTATCAACTTCTTAGATCTAACACATACCCAGAGGCTGCCACAGCCAAGGATCGGAGGGCATTGAGGCAATTAACCACTAGATTTGTGATTTGTGGAGAGACTCTATATAGGCGATCAACTAATGGTATGCTTTTATTATGTTTGGATCGGACCTCTGCTAATCAAGTGATGAGAGAGGTTCATGAGGGAGTTTGTGGTCCACACATGGGAGGACACATGCAGGCCCGCAAGATTATGAGAATGGGTTAATTTTGGATGACTATGGAGACAAATTGTTGTTGGTTTGTTTAGAGATGTCCTGAGTGCCAGACTCATGGTGATCTCATTCATGCACCACCATCAGAGTTACATGCTTTGACCTCGCCATGGCCGTTTTCAGTATGAGGTATTGGTATTATTAGGAAGATTTCACCAAAATCTTCCAGTGGTCATGAGTTTATCTTAGTTGCCATAGACTATTTCACCAAGTGGGTGGAAGCTGCATCATATGGGAAGTTGACATCTGCTAGAGTTGTCAGTTTCATCAGATCACACATCATTTGTCCTTATAGGGCCCCACATGAGTTGATTTCTGACAGAGGGGTACACTTTCAAGCTAAGGTCGACACTTTGTTGTAGAAATATGGTGTCTGACATCATAGATCTTCTGCATATAGGCCACAAACTAATGGGGCAATAGAGGCCGCAAATAAAAATATTAAGAAGATTTTGAGGAAGATAGTTGAAACCTCTTGAGATTGGTCGAAGAAACTCCCTTTTGCGTTGTGGGCATATCGTACCTCTTTTCGTACCTTTATAGGAGCTACGCCTTATTCTCTGGTGTATGGTATGGAGGTTGTTTTGCTAGTTGAGACAAAGATGGGTTCATTGAGAGTAGCTCTCGAGCAGCAAATCTCTGAGACAGAGTGGGCTCAAGCTCGATTTGATAAACTTAACCTTTTAGATGAGAAGAGATTGAGAGCATCAGATTGATTACTACTCAAAAAGTGCTATTTGATAGTCTATAATTAATCCTTTTAAACACTTTTGAGTAGTAGTTTAGGCCTTTTAACTCAATTGGCATGTTAAGGATCCTTTAAAGCAATTTTAATCACTTTGTGTAAGTTTTGGTGTTTTTGTTAGTATTTTGATCACCAAAGCAAGTCAAGACTGAGGAGAGCTATGAGGAATCTTGGGCAAAGCTTAGAAGTCATTTGCCAAGAGTAAATCCGGATTGCAAGGAGAAAAAGTAAAGAGAATCTGCCATGAAGCATATTCTTGATGACAGTCGTAGCAGCCACTTTTGGAGCACTTTCTGAAGTCCAAATGATGCATACTATATACCATTTCAAAGCTCAGGAAGTCAAAAATCCAATGCTTCAAATGGTGTGCAATTCGGAGTTGAAACGAAGAAGTTGCAGCCGTTACAATCCAATCACTCCGAGCTGAAGGAAGCATTTTGCAAAGTGCTGCGAAATCACCCTTTTGTTGCGAAGTGATTCCGCAGCCTTTTTGTACAGTAGGGTGTATTTCCTCCTAAAGATGCCCGACATATACCGCGAGAGGGAAGCTAAGAACATCAAGGTGGAAGCTAACTTCGCAGCCCTGCGAGTTTAGCTTGTTGATGCGAAAATATTCCGCAGCCCTTTTGAGTGTCTGCGAAATCTCGCAGACACCATTTTTCTCATGCGAAATGGTTCCTGAAGCCTCCCAATATTTGCTACCGACATTGGGAGATATTTTTCATTAGATTTTTGTTGTCTAAATCCCAAAATACTCCTTGTAAACCACCAATTACAAGTTTCCTTAGTTTTTAAGTTAGTAAAAAGAGAAAATATCAATGTAATAATTAGTTTTATATTATGTTCATATAAATACCTCTCGGGAGCCTGTTCTCGGAGAGGAATCCTTTTGAAAGGTTTTGGGTAAGCAAGTAAAGTTCAGTTCTTTCTACTGCCTTACCTTATCACTTTGTATTTTTATTTTTAGTATTAAGTTATGAACTCTCTGAGGAGTTTTCCCCAGAGAATGAGTAACTAAACCTCTAATTCCTTGGAGCTAAGGTTGCCGGGGAAGGTTCCAAGTGCAAGAATGCAGAGCTTTGTGGTTTTAGCTAGTAATGAAGAGGAAGTGAAATCCTTTAGTGATTTCTATGTTTTTAGTTAACTTAAAACACCTTGGAGTCTCCTGGGCCAACACTTGGTAAGGCAAGTGATTTCCAACCATGGAAATGCACTAGTTTACCCCTTGCGAGCCTCTGGTAGGTGACTTCAGGGTAGGATTTTCTAGAATAGCCAACACTTGATAAGCTTTTGGACTCCAAGGAGACATCCATTAGTTATCTCTTGCGAGCTTTTGACGGGTAATCCAAGGTTAAAGATCGCCTTGAATGGTTAAAGCTTAGTGAGAGGCTTAAATCATTGCAAGTTGCATCAGTGAGAGAATTAAAGTGAAATCTAATTGAAGGAGTCTCTGTATAACACCGGTTAGAGAATTGACTATATGTTGAATCTCTAACGCGAGGAAATGAACCATCTGACTGGAGCTATGTCTTTTGCATGAGGAACCACCCCAGTGAACCTAACTCTTCAAGGAATGTTTTTCTTCCTAAATTATTCCAAACTTCTGTTATGTTAGTTAGTTTAAGTCTAAACCTTTACCAATCAAAGTTTGTGTTTTACTTCTTAAGCTAACCATGAAATGAAACAAAACCAATTCACTTGGAATTGGTATCATTGATAGCTTGTTAATATTTCCCAGTGGACGATCCTAGAGCCACTATACTATAGTAGCTTTTTATTTCCTACCCTAGTATATGGTGTTATAGGTTACAAATTTTGTTGATTACTCCCTCAATCAAGGAGCACCAGCTGGACACGAATCAGCTGAGACACCAATTGGGCACGAATCAAATGGCGCCGTTGCCGGGGAATGAGTGTCAAGTTTATAGTGATACCATTTTTGAGAACTTGTGATTCTCATCACAAGTTGGTAAAGTTTCTTTCACTTTACTAATTTTCATTCTTTCTTTATTTATTTATAATTTAAGTTTATCTTTTTAAATTTAGTCTAGGTTAATTTTATTGTAGTAGCCCTGTTTCTTTTGTTGTCCTTTATTTTCATTTAAGTTGCAGATAGATACTAGTTGTGTATGCCAAAGTGGATACGAGACAGTGGAGGAAGACTTGTTAAGTGTGATACACCTCAGAAAAAAGAATTCGAAGTGATCTTGGATATCATGGAAGCTACACCTAAAGATCAGCATAGTCACCAAGGTCGTCAAGATAATCTCAATGAATTCAGATCAATGAGGGACCGTATGCATCCACCTCGTATGAGTGCACCATCATGTATAGTGCCCCCTACAGAGCAGCTAGTGATCAGACCGTATCTTGTTCCACTTCTACCAACTTTCCATGGGATGGAAAGTGAGAATCCGTATGCACACATCAAGGAATTTGAAGATGTTTGTAATACATTCCAAGAGGGAGGAGCTTCAATTGATTTGATGAGGCTTAAGTTATTTCCTTTTACTTTAAAGGATAAGGCCAAAATTTGGCTTAAGGCCAAGGAGTATCCGTTCTTGGACTGATTTACAAGCTGAATTCCTCAAGAAATTTTTTCCCACTCATAGAACAAATGGCTTGAAAAGGCAAATTTCAAACTTCTCAGCTAAAGAGAATGAGAAATTCTATGAGTGTTGGGAAAGATATATGGAAGCTATAAATGCTTGCCCTCACCATGGTTTTGATACTTGGCTATTAGTGAGTTATTTTTATGATGGTATGTCTTCCTCAATGAAGCAACTCCTCGAAACAATGCGTGGAGGAGATTTCATGAGCAAAAATCTAGAGGAAGCTATGGATTTCTTGAGCTATGTAGCTGATGTTTCAAGGGGATGGGATGAACCAACTAAAGGAGAAGTGGGAAAAATGAAGTCTCAGTTGAATGCTTACAATGCTAAGGCTGGGATGTATACCTTGAAAGAAGATGATGATATGAAAGCAAAGTTGGCAGCTATGACAAGAAGATTGGAGGAGCTAGAGCTAAAAAGAATACATGAAGTGCAAGCTGTTGCTGAAGCACCAGTGCAAGTGAAGTTGTGTCCTAATTGTCAATCATATGAACATTTGGTGGAGGAATGCCCTGCAATTCCAACTGAAAGGGAAATGTTTAGAGATCAAGCAAATGTTGTTGGACAATTCAGGCCCAATAACAATGCACCTTATGGAAATACCTCCAACTCAAGTTGGAGGAATCATCCAAATTTCTCATGGAAGGCCAGAGCAACTCAGTACCAACAGCCGGATCCACCATCTCAGCAATCTTCAAGTATTGAACAAGCAGTAGCCAATCTCAGTAAGGTAGTGGGAGATTTTGTTGGAAAGCAAGAAGCCACCAATGCTCGAGTCGATCAAAGAATGGATAGAATGGAGAGTATGTTGAATAAAAGGATGGATGGAATGCAAAATGATATGAACCAAAAATTTGATAACATCCAATATTCAATATCAAGGCTTACAAATTTGAATACACTACAAGAAAAGGGAAGATTTCCTTCTCAACCTCACCAAAACCCCAAAGGTGTCCATGAAGTGGAAAGCCAAGAGGGAGAATCATCACAGGTGAAAGATGTCAAAGCCTTGATCACTCTAAGGAGTGGTAAGAAAATTGAGCAGCTAACACCCGAGCCACATGTTGAGAAAGAAGAAGAGATAAAGAAAGGGAATGAAATGGAAGATAAAGAGAGTGAGATCAGTGAAGAAAAGAAGGACTCTGATTCAACAAGGAAAGTAATTCTAGAGAAGGAGCTTCTGAAGGAAGAAATGCTGAAGAAATCAACCTCTCCACCTTTTCCTCAAGCATTACATGGGAAAAAGGGGATTAGAAATGCAGCTGAAATCCTTGAAGTCTTGAGGCAAGTGAAAGTCAATATTCCACTGCTGGATATGATCAAACAAGTTCCAACGTATGCAAAATTCCTAAAGGACTTATGTACTATCAAAAGAGGGTTGACTGTAAACAAGAAAGCCTTCTTGACTGAGCAAGTAAGTGCAATCTTACAGTGTAAGTCTCCTTTGAAGTACAAAGACCCGGGAAGTCCTACCATTTCAGTCATGATTGGAGGAAAGGTAGTGGAGAAAGCCTTGTTAGACTTGGGAGCAAGTGTGAATTTGCTTCCATATTCCGTTTACAAGCAATTGGGACTTGGAGAGTTGAAGCCAACAGCAATCACTCTATCTCTAGCAGATAGATCAGTGAAAATTCCAAGAGGGGTAATCGAGGATGTATTGGTTCAAGTAGATAATTTCTACTATCCAGTAGATTTTATTGTTCTTGATACAGATCCTACTGTAAAGGAAGCTAATTTAGTTCCTATCATCCTTGGAAGGCCATTTCTTGCTACCTCAAATGCAATCATCAATTGCAGGAATGGGCTGATGCAACTCACTTTTGGTAACATGACACTAGATCTTAATATTTTCTATATGTCTAAAAAGCAAATCACTCCAGAAGAAGAAGAGGGTCTAGAAGAGTTGTGCATTATTGATACTTTGGTGGAGGAGCACTGTAATCAACATATGCAAGACAAGTTGAATGAAAGTCTTGTGGATTTTGAGGAAGGTTTGTCTGAATTTCCTATTGGGCTTGCTACTCTACAAAGTTGGAGAAAGATAGAAGAGATTCTACCTTTGTTCAATAAAGAAGAGGAGGCATCTGCTGAAAAGGAAATTCCAAAACTCAATCTGAAGCCTTTACCTGTGGAGCTGAAATATATATATCTTGAAGAAAATAATCAATGTCCTGTTGTGATATCCTCATCTCTGACCAGTCATCAAGAGAATTGTTTAATGGAAGTTCTCAAGAGGTGCAAGAAGGCAATAGGATGGCAAATATCTGACTTAAAAGGCATTAGTCCTTTAGTTTGTACTCATCATATATATATGGAGAAGGAAGCAAAGCCAATTCGTCAATTTCAAAGAAGGTTGAATCCTCATCTACAAGAGGTGGTGTGAGCTGAGGTGCTGAAGCTACTTCAAGCAGGAATCATCTACCCTATATCTGATAGCCCTTGGGTGAGTCCTACTCAAGTGGTACCAAAGAAGTCAGGAATCACAGTAGTTCAGAATGAAAAAGGGGAATAAATTATTACACGCCTCACTTCAGGTTGGAGGGTGTGTATTGATTATAGAAAGCTGAATGTTGTAACCAGGAAAGATCATTTTCCATTGCCATTTATTGACCAAGTGTTGGAGAGAGTCTCTGGACATCCATTTTATTGTTTCTTGGATGGGTATTCAGGGTATTTTCAGATTGAAATTGATTTGGCAGATCAGGAAAAAACCACTTTTACATGTCCATTTGGAACATATGCTTATAGGAGAATGCCTTTTGGTTTATGCAATGCACCTGCTACATTTCAAAGATGTATGCTGAGTATTTTCATTGATATGGTGGAGCGAATTATGGAGGTTTTCATGGATGACATCACCGTATATGGAGGTACATTTGAGGAATGCTTGGTTAATTTGGAAGTAGTTCTTCACAGATGCATTGAAAAAGACCTGGTGCTCAACTGGGAGAAATGCCATTTTATGGTACGTCAAGGAATTGTCATTGGCCATATCATCTCTGAAAAAGGCATTGAAGTTGATAAAGCAAAGGTGGAGATTATTGTGAAATTACCATCCCCAACAATTGTGAAAGGAGTAAGACAGTTCCTTGGCCATGCAGGGTTCTATAGGAGGTTTATAAAAGGTTTTTCAAGTCTTTCAAAACCTCTTTGTGAGCTGTTAGCTAAGGATGCTAAATTTATATGGGATGAAAGGTGTCAAAGTAGCTTTGATCAACTGAAGAAATTTTTAACAACAACTCCAATAGTGAGAGCCCCTAACTAGCAATTACCTTTTGAACTGATGTGTGATGCTAGTGACTTTGCTATAGGAGCTGTGCTTGGCCAAAGAGAAGATGGGAAGCCCTATGTGATTTACTATGCAAGTAAAACACTGAATGAAGCTCAAAGGAACTACACAACTACAGAGAAAGAATTGTTAGCTGTGGTATTTGCTTTGGACAAATTTTGTGCTTATTTAGTGGGGTTTTTCATCATTGTCTTTACTGACCATTCAGCCTTGAAGTATTTATTGACAAAGTAAGATGCAAAAGCAAGGTTGATTAGATGGATTCTTTTGTTACAAGAATTCGATCTACAAATCAAAGATAAGAAAGGAGTGGAGAATGTGGTAGCTGACCACTTGTCAAGGTTAGTTATAGAACATAATTCCCATCCCTTGCCTATTAATGATGATTTTCCTGAAGAATCACTCATGTTCCTAGTGAAAACTCCTTGGTATGCTCATATTGCTAATTATTTAGTAACTGGTGAAATTCCAAGTGAGTGGAATGCACAGGGCAGGAAGCACTTCTTTGCCAAAATTCATGCTTATTATTGGGAAGAGCCCTTTCTTTTTAAGTATTGTGCAGATCAGATCATAAGGAAGTGTGTCCCTGAAGATGAGCAGCAAGGGATTCTATCTCATTGTCATGAGAATGCATGTGGAGGCCACTTTGCCTCTCACAAAACAGCTATGAAGGTATTGCAATCAGGGTTTACTTGGCCATCTCTTTTTAAAGATGCCCACATCATGTGTAGGAGTTGTGACAGATGCCAAAGGCTTGGAAAGCTAACAAAACGAAATCAAATGCCTATGAACCCCATTCTAATAGTTGAGTTATTTGATGTATGGCACATTGACTTCATGGGACCTTTTCCAATGTCTTTTGGTAATTCTTACATCTTGGTGGGGGTGGATTATGTTTCTAAATGGGTTGAGGCAATCCCCTGTAAACAAAATGATCACAGGGTGGTTCTCAAGTTTCTTAAAGAGAACATTTTCTCAAGATTTGGGGTGCCCAATAATTAGTGATGGAAGTGCTCATTTTTGCAACAAACCTTTTGAAGCTCTGTTATCCAAGTATGGAGTGAAGCATAAGGTGGCTACACCTTATCATCCTCAGACTTCCGGGCAAGTAGAGCTAGCTAACAGGGAAATAAAGAACATATTGATGAAAGTGGTGAATTCCAGCAGAAAAGATTGGTCTATTAAGCTTCATGATTCATTGTGGGCATATAGAACAGCTTATAAGACTATTCTTGGGATGTCTCCCTATCGTCTTGTCTATGGCAAAGCATGCCATCTCCCTGTGGAAGTTGAATACAAAGCTTGGTGGGCAATAAAGAAGCTGAATATGGACTTGATCAAGGCCGGAAAAAAGAGATATCTAGACCTTAATGAGATGGAGGAATTAAGAAATAATGCTTATATCAATTCCAAAGTTGCAAAACAGAGGATGAAGAAGTGGCATGACCAACTCATCTCCAACAAGGAATTTCAGGAAGGGCAAAGAGTTTTGCTGTATGACACAAGACTCCATATCTTTCCTGGGAAGCTCAAGTCAAGGTGAATTGGCCCGTTCATTATTCACCGAGTATATTCCAATGGAGTGGTGGAATTATTGAATTCAAATGGCAAGGACAGCTTTAAAGTCAATGGATATCGTCTCAAGCCATTCATGGAGCCATTCAAACCAGAAAAGGAGGAGATCAACCTCCTTGAGCCTCGAAAAACCCTAAGGAAAAAGGGTTTGCTGGATGTGGTTTTACCATAGTCCAAAATTTTTGTAAATTTTGTAAATTTTCAAGTTTATCCCTACTTTTGATCTTAGCTTTTGATCTTAAATCATGTTTTTAGGTGTGTTTTAATCTTTTTGAATGATCCTAGGTGGAAGAAATTTCAAGGAAATTGAAAGGAAAAAAAATCGGATCGAAATCGGAGCAAAAACAGAGTAAAAACAGAGGAAAAACAGAGCTTTGCGAAATTTCGCAGGATGTAGAGAACTTCTGCGAAATGAGCATTTTGTTGCCAAACCATTCCGCAACACTTTGGAGTCCTCTGCGAGAATTTTCGCAGTTGCGAAGGTGAGTTTGGCACACGAGTGCCACTTCGCAGCACAGGAGCCCTCATTTGGCAGCTACGAAGCGCATTGCGAAATGGTAAAGCCTGATTTCGTGCCAAAAGTCCTATTCCGCAGGGTATTTCGCAATTGCGAAAGTAATTTTGGCACACGTGTGCCACTTCGCAACACAATAACATTAATTTCGCAGCTGCGAAACGCATTGCGAAGTTGCTGCGAAAATGGCATTTTGCTGCAAAATTGGCGTTTTGTTGCGAAACTCAAACTGACCCTTAGGCTTCCGTTTTTCCTATTTATACCGGTCATTTGAGCTGCGAAAAGGGTTTCAAAAGTCAGAGCGCCATTCTCGCAAGTTGTTCATCTTCTTCAGTGAGCCACGCCGTCCAAGCCTCCAGTCATCTTCTCCGATCAGCAACGTCGGCCAAATTTCGGTATCCCGAAATGGCGCGAACACGAGGGGCTAAATCTTCATCTCCTTCGAACCGTAAAAAGAGTCTGTGAAAGGAGCCAGTTCCAGATTCTGCTCCAGAGCCTTCACCGTCAAGGCCAATTCCTCCTCCGGTGAAGCCCGAGCCGCCAAAGCCGCCGGCAAGATGATATCTAACTAGGTCAGGAGGTTGGCCATTGCAAAAGAGGCTAAGGGTTGAGAGCTCAGAACCCATCGATTTGACTGAGTAATCCCCAGAGCCATCACCGGTTCCATCTCCGGTATCCTCACCAATTCCTTCTCCAGTGTCTTCTCCGGTATCTTCGCCAGTTCCGTCGCCGATGCCATCTTCGGCGCCACAAGAAAAATCTCAGGAGCCTCAAGCGCCACTTCCTGAGCCCCAAATTCCATCCGAAACAGCTCTGGAAGAAGTAATCAGGCGGCCAATGCTACCTCAGCCCCCAATTGAGGGAAACTTGGATTATAGAGCTCGGCCATTCCATTCCGAGCTTTGCTTCGACATAGCCGCATTCAGAGTGAGGCCAGAGCTTGCACACTCATTCAACCTGCTGAGAAGGTACCATATGGAGCATCTGCTAGCTCCGAGAGACTTTTTCTACCCCCGGATAGCCACGGATTTCTACCAATCCATGACAACCAACCAGGTCAAGGATCCAACTTTGATTCATTTTACTATTGATGGGAGACATGGCATACTAGGAGCACGCCATATTGCTGAAGCCCTGCAAATTCCCTTTGAGCCAACCCAATTCGATAATTTTAGAGCTTGGACTAATCCTACTGAGTTGGAGATGGTGCGCACCCTTTCCAAAGGAGCTGCAAATCAATCACATTTGCTGAGGGGGGAGCTTCCTCCAGTCATGTTTTTAATTGATGCATTTTTGCGTCATAATCTATACCCCCTGCAGCATTGGACCCAAAGAAGGGGAGTCCTCTTAGAAGCTCTTTACAAGATGTCAGAAGGATTTTTCTTTGGGCCTCATCATCTGATCCTGGCAGCCCTTCTTTATTTCGAAGAGAAGGTGCACAAAAAGAAGCTTCAGAGAGCTGATTGCATTCCCTTCCTCTTTCCAAGGCTGCTATGCCAAATTCTGGAACACTTGGGATATCCTTCTGAGCCTCAGCTGGAGAGAAAGCGAATTTGCCATGAGCCATTCACTCTTGATAAATTGAATAATATGACGGCCTACAAAGTTGATCAACCTGAGAAGCCTCAGCCAGCTGCAAGGAGAGCATCTCCAAGACATATACCTGAGGGTATAACAGTTGCTGCTCCTGCTATTCCTAGAGCTCCACCAGCTGCACCAGCTTCATCTCAGCCATCCACATCAGCTGAACCGAGGATGGCCATTCCTATATCTGAATATCGAGAGTTGTGCCATGCATTGGAGACTCTTACAGCTTCTCAGAGCAGTCTTGCTCAAGAGATGGCAGCCATCAGAGCATGCCAAGAGCAGATGTTGGCCACTCAGGCTCAACAAGCTGCCATCTTAAGGCAGCTCCAAGTCCATTTCGATCTGCCACAAGCTGTAGAGCCCTCCACTTCTACTCCAGTAGAGCCACACTCTCATCCCTCAAAGTCTCATCCTCCAGAGCCCCAAGCCCCAGCTGATGCACCTACTAAAGAGGCAGACCCATCTGCCTAGCCCCAGCACCACTCATAAGACTATTATATATATCTAATATTTTTATGTATTTGTTTTTTTTTTAGTTGAAAAGAAGTCCCAGTATTTTGGTACTATATTTGGGATTCCTTATGTTACTTGTCTTTTGCATTGTAATCAAATGAATTTAAAGTAATACAAGTTGAATATTTCTTGTTAACAGTTAGCATTAAGTTATCCTTATTTCCTTTTCTCACATATTCTATTCTTTTTGAAACATGTGGTTTCCCTAATCAATATTCGAATTTCATATCAGCCAGGAGGTACCACTTCCTCCCTTTAATTACAGTCACTCATATCACATTGAGGACAATGCTCAGTTCGGTTGGGGGGAATGAGGAAGGAAGTATGCTAAATCTTTTTGGTAATGCAATTATTTTGGTAAATTAGTTGTAATTTTTACTTTTTACTCTCTATACTCTAATCTCCATGAATTTTGAGGAAAAATTTTCAAATTAAACCAGGAGAAATTGAACTATTGTTTTTCACTTGACTTAGAGTATGGATTATGCTCACTAAAGTGGTTCAATTGTTGAAGCTTCTATTGAAATTGAATTTAACTCTTCCACTTTAAGCTATTCACACACTGTGCACATTGGATTCCGATTATAAGATGAAAAGCTATTTCTCTCTTGACTTAGGATAATTTTGGGACTTGGTATATTTGACCTCATTTGATAAAAATTGAAACACCCTACAAAAGGCCAATGAGCCTTTGAAATAAAGTAAATTGTTTGCTTGCCTTGATCTGAGGGGTATATGGTGAAAATCTTTAAAGCCTAGTGCCCTAAGCCTTAATTGGTTGGGAGTCACCGACCTCAATGCTCGTTATAAGGGTGGATAGGTGGAGTTAGCATATGGTAGATGCTTGGGTATAAAAAAATTCATTCTCAAAAGTCCGGGGAAAAATCCGAGGAGTTAGTGGTTGAAAGATCCTTAAAGCTTGGTGCCCTAAACCTTAATTGGTTGGGAGTCATCGATGGACCCCCATTACATGGACATGTCAGAAAGAGTACCCCATAAAGCCTCTGCTTTCTAAAAAAAAAAAAAAAAGGTGTGTTCTTTCTTTATTGGTTTTGGTCAATTTTCTCAGCGTTGAAAAGAGATAGGTTGGGGGGAGAGACTAGTTTAGCATATTATTCTCGAAACCTAAGGAACCAATACACATAGATTTTTGTGGAAGATTAAAGTTTGGTTCTTTGGAAGTGGAAATGATTTTAAAACTTCAGTTTGCATAATGCACTCCCTTGATTGACAGTGTTTAGCATAGTTTGTTATGACTCTTGTTGAGATTTGGGTTTGTGTTTCTTCAATGTTTCATGAGAGAATTAGATCATTATGCCACCTGAGAATGATTTTCTTTTAGCATGATGTTGTAAATTTTAGATTAGTTTGTTATTTATTTTCATTTTTCTCTCCTATATTGCTAAGGGACTAGCAATATGTCGGTTGGGGGGAGTGATTACTACTCAAAAAGTGCTATTTGATAGTCTATAATTAATCCTTTTAAACACTTTTGAGTAGTAGTTTAGGCCTTTTAACTCAATTGGCATGTTAAGGATCCTTTAAAGCAATTTTAATCACTTTGTGTAAGTTTTGGTGTTTTTGTTAGTATTTTGATCACCAAAGCAAGTCAAGACTGAGGAGAGCTATGAGGAATCTTGGGCAAAGCTTAGAAGTCATTTGCCAAGAGTAAATCCGGATTGCAAGGAGAAAAAGTAAAGAGAATCTGCCATGAAGCATATTCTTGATGACAGTCGTAGCAGCCACTTTTGGAGCACTTTCTGAAGTCCAAATGATGCATACTATATACCATTTCAAAGCTCAGGAAGTCAACAATCCAATGCTTCAAATGGTGTGCAATTCGAAGTTGAAACGAAGAAGTTGCAGCCGTTACAATCCAATCACTCCGAGCTGAAGGAAGCATTTTGCAAAGTGCTGCGAAATCACCCTTTTGTTGCGAAGTGATTCCGCAGCCTTTTTGTACAGTAGGGTGTATTTCCTCCTGAAGATGCCTGACATATATCGCGAGAGGGAAGCTAAGAACATCAAGGTGGAAGCCAACTTCGCAGCCCTGCGAGTTTAGCTTGTTGATGCGAAAATATTCCGCAGCCCTTTTGAGTGTCTGCGAAATCTCGCAGACACCATTTTTCTCATGCGAAATGGTTCCTGAAGCCTCCCGATATTTGCTACCGACATTGGGTGATATTTTTCATTAGATTTTTGTTGTCTAAATCCCAAAATACTCCTTGTAAACCACCAATTACAAGTTTCCTTAGTTTTTAAGTTAGTAAAAAGAGAAAATATCAATGTAATAATTAGTTTTATATTATGTTCATATAAATACCTCTCGGGAGCCTGTTCTCGGAGAGGAATCCTTTTGAAAGGTTTTGAGTAAGCAAGTAAAGTTCAGTTCTTTCTACTGCCTTACCTTATCACTTTGTATTTTTATTTTTAGTATTAAGTTATGAACTCTCTGAGGAGTTTTCCCTAGAGAATGAGTAACTAAACCTCTAATTCCTTGGAGCTAAGGTTGCCGGGGAAGGTTCCAAGTGCAAGAATGCAGAGCTTTGTGGTTTTAGCTAGTAATGAAGAGGAAGTGAAATCCTTTAGTGATTTCTATGTTTTTAGTTAACTTAAAACACCTTGGAGTCTCCTGGGCCAACACTTGGTAAGGCAAGTGATTTCCAACCATGGAAATGCACTAGTTTACCCCTTGCGAGCCTCTGGTAGGTGACTTCAGGGTAGGATTTTCTAGAATAGCCAACACTTGATAAGCTTTTGGACTCCAAGGAGACATCCATTAGTTATCTCTTGCGAGCTTTTGACGGGCAATCCAAGGTTAAAGATCACCTTGAATGGTTAAAGCTTAGTGAGAGGCTTAAATCATTGCAAGTTGCATCAGTGAGAGAATTAAAGTGAAATCTAATTGATGGAGTCTCTGTATAACACCGGTTAGAGAATTGACTATATGTTGAATCTCTAACGCGAGGAAATGAACCATCTGACCGGAGCTATGTCTTTTGCATGAGGAACCACCCCAGTGAACCTAACTCTTCAAGGAATGTTTTTCTTCCTAAATTATTCCAAACTTCTGTTATGTTAGTTAGTTTAAGTCTAAACCTTTACCAATCAAAGTTTGTGTTTTACTTCTTAAGCTAACCATGAAATGAAACAAAACCAATTCACTTGGAATTGGTATCATTGATAGCTTGTTAATCTTTCCTAGTGGACGATCTTAGAGCCACTATACTATAGTAGCTTTTTCTTTGCTACCCTAGTATATGGTGTTATACGTTACAAATTTTGTTGATTACTCCCTCAATCAAGGAGCACCAGCTGGACACGAATCAGCTGAGACACCAATTGGGCACGAATCACAGATCGTGTTCAAGCCTATTAGAGAAAGATGGCTCGTGCCTTCAGGAAACGAGTTAAGCCGAGACCATTACAAAAAGAGGATTTGGTATTGAAGATTCTCAGAGGCTTAGTTGGATACCTTAGAGGGAAGTTCAGACCTAGTTGGAGTGGGCCTTACGTTATTCGAGAGTTGACTCAAGAAGGGGTTACATGGTTGACCAACTTAGATGGAACCCAATTTTCAGAGCCTACCAATGTGGATCAGCTGAAGAAGTATTACGCTTAAGATTATGGTCGCAGGATGGGTGGCCATCATTTTGGTTAGCCTTACACCTTGTCAACTTTATTGATATATTTGACTATTGCTAGCCCATTGAGCCTCACGTGTTATGCTATAGCCTTCTCTTTTCTATACCCTTGCTTATCATTCCTATACCTGGGTTGGGGCCCTTTGATGTATAGTTATGTTTTGCTAGGAAAGCCTCATGAGTTGTGGACTTATAGGTTTATCTTTCCCATCTTTTCTATTATCACTTCATCACCCTGTTTGTTGCACTCCATTATTTCCACATTTTCGTCTCAATCCCGACTCTTAACATTTGTTGTTACACTTCATATTTTCTTCACTTGGAATGTTGATTCTTCACATATTGATGCATATTGGGTAGTTATATCACTTCATTCATCTCATCATTTGGCATTGATTAAGAGATTTTAGTTTGAGAGGTGGTCTCATGGAATGTGGTTCATGTATTCATTAGTTGTTTGAGAAATTTTATTCATTCCTTATATCTTTCCCATTAGAATTCGATTTAGTGGTGATCAGAGCATGTAAAAAAAACAAAAAAAACAACAACGTAATGATATGTTTGTGTATGGTATCTTGCTCCATCGGGTACTTATGTCACCTTTTGAGGTATGTTTATTAGGTATATTTGTCATTGTGGGTTCTTACGAGATTTTTATATGGGTTTCCCTCCTTGAGCCACTCTTGTTATGCATTTAGAGTGCCGAGGGTTCATGTGAGAGTTTTATGAGACTCTATGTTTCTTGGGTCGTGGTAGACATGTGTTAGGTATAAGAGATGAGTAAGCTTTTACTAGGGTCTCCAGATCATTGTCTTATCCACCATTCCATCATTGGTGATATGACTTTCCTTTATTGTACTAATATGGATTGATCATCATTCATTCCACTTTCTTATTGTCTTCTTTTATGTCTTGTCACCTCTTTCCAGATCTTCGCTCCACCTTTTATTCATTTCCTATATATTGATACACATTTCTGATTCGATACCTTTATTGAAGGTTTGGTCACTTATCCTTTTTATTATTATTTCGCCATAGACATTTCCTTTGATTACCTTTAGGTTCATGGCTCATAATATTTTTTTCATGCATTACATCTTGTACACGAGGGTATGGATTTGATCATTGGGTATTTGGGCCTAGTTTTCTTTCATTTCTTTCACCTTATCACCCTGGCCTACATTACATCCCATGTCTTAAGACCACCCTAAGGCCATGAGATTAGACATTATTTTCGACAGTCTTCACTTGGTCGAGCTTATGTATATTGGTTGAAGTATATGATTTCGTGCCCAGCAGGTGTACCTTGATTTTGGTCCCCTGATGGGAGTAATCAACAAAATTTATAACCTATTACACCATGTACTAGGATAGCCTCAGCTAGCATAGTATAGTAGCTCTAGGATCGTTCATTGGGAAGGGTTTTCAATTTACAACTGATACTAATTCAAAGTTGAATTGGTGCTTTTTCATTTCAAGGTTAGCTTCAAAAGAAAACATAAACTTTGGTTGAAAAATGATTGGTTTCAAGCTAACGAAAAAGAAAGTAATGGGAATTACTTATAAAGAAAAGTGTTTCTTGGAGTTTTAGGATCACTGGGGTCAGGCTCCTCATGCAAAAACAGAGTTTTGGTCACTTTGGTTCTTTTCCTCACATTAGAGAATTAACATATAGTTAATTCTTCAATGGGTGTTGTACAGATGCATCACTTCTATGAATTTCAGCACTAATTCCCTCTCACTGATACATCTTGCAATGGCTCGTGCCTCTCACCTAGCATTTACCATTGAAGGTGATCATTAACCTTGGACTTCCCTTCTCAAGCTCACAAGAGATAACTAATGGATGTCTCCTTAGAGTCCAAAAGCTTACCAAGTGTTGGCAATTCTAGAAAATCCTAGCTTTAAGTCACCTCCCAAAGGCTCGCAAGAGATAAACTAGTGCATCTCAATGAATGGAGATCACTTGCCTTACCAAGTGTTGGCCTAGATGAATTGAAGGCGTTTTAAGTTAACTAAAAACATAGAAACCATAAACAAATTACACTTTCTCTTCATTAACAGCTGAAACCACAAAACTACCAATTCTTGCATTTGGCACCTTACCCAACTACCTTAGCTCCAAGAGACAAAAATTCTAGCCACTCATTCTCTGAGGAAACATCCTCAGAGCTTGTTTGGCTAGTAAGAAAAATACAATCAAAATGAGTAGGTAAGGCAGCGCAAAGCTCTGTATTTTACTCCCTTCAAAACTATACAAAAAGTTGGTGTTGTTGTATCCTCTCTCTCTGAGAACAAGCTCCCCAGAGATATATATTGAAAATTACAAAAACAATATATATGAGGCTATTCACCCTTTTGTTCTTACTTAATAACTAAGGAATCATATAATTGGTGGATTACAAGGAGAAAATGGGGATTTAAACATCAAATATCTGAAGCAAAAGATCTAAAAGTGTCGGTCGCAAATATCTGGAAGCACTCAGGAGCATTTCGCAGGTGCACAAGATGGCTGTGAAATTTCGCAAGCGTGCAATATGGCTGCGAAATGATTTCACAGCCAAAGGCTGATTTCACAGCCTGCGAAATTGGCCTTCAGCTTGGTGTGATCGGCTTCCAATGGCTCTAACTTCTTCATTTCAACTCTGATTCATGCACCGTTTGAAGCGTTGGATTACTGACTTCCTGAGCTTCGAAACGACATATAGTATACATCAAATGGGCTCTAGTAAGTGCTCCAAAAGTGTCCAGCAGTTGATGTCCACTTGAATTCTTCATGTTGCTTTCATCCTTGCATTCATGATTTGTTTTTGGCAAAGGACTACAAAGCTCAAAAGCTTGAATTCTTCATGTAAACGAGCTTCCAATTGCTTTGCCATGGATTCCATAGAACTCTCCTTAATCTTGGATTGCTTTGGTAATCAAATTACTATCAAAAGCACCAAAACTTACACAATTTGATTAGAAACGATTACAAAGGTACTTAATATGCTAATTGAGTTAAAAGGTAATAACTAATACTCAAAAGTGTTTAAAAGAGTTAATTACAAGCTATCAAATAACACTTTTTGAGTAGTAATCAGTATAGTCGTTACTATGCTTTCTTCTATGGGAGATACTTTTGGAAGTATTTTGTTTCTCTTTTCTGCTTGGTATATCGATGTTTGCTAGACTTTTTAGTTGGAGACAGTCCTTTGATGATGTTAGATTCATCCTTTTGTTGTGCATTAGATATCTGCACTGGGGCATATTTTCCTTTTGCTCTGAGATCCTTGATCTTGGTCATTGAGATGTTTGAGTGATGTTATCAGGAGATTGAATGATGTTAACAGAGGTTTGGTTGATAATGTGATGTTCTTTATTGTGTACCAGATATCCATATAGGGGTATATTCTCTTCTCCTTGATGAGATTGTGCATAGATGAATTATTATTGTTGGTTGTTTACGTTATGATTTCAACATCAGATATCCATACTGGGGCATATTCCCCTCTCCTTGATGAAATTTTGTTTGTGCGGTGTTATGACGAGGGATAATAGATGTTGTTTCTTTACCTCATGACCTTGACATCAAATCTTATACTGGAATATATTTCCTCATTTTCTTTGAGTATTCTTGAGATTGGGACAGTAGCCAACTTGGCTTTAGATTGAGTACTAGTATGGGGCTTCCGATGATTGATTGTATCAGGACTTCTCTACATGGATTTGTTGAGATAGGGATAGATCACATCAGGTTTCACCCGAGAAGCATGGGTAGATCTTTTAGCCAAATGCTCATGGGATAGATTGTTTTGTCATTATTACATTGTAGATTTGGTTATCTAGATGAGCAGTACTTTTGTGCACTTTGATATATACTTTTATATGGGTTTCGATACACACCCCGAGATGTACCTTTCGAGATCCATTGATAGAGCAACTCTTGAGACATAGAGAGTTTTTTCAGTCCAGATTTTTTTCCGAGGTTCGCCATGATGCATCAATTTCTAACCCATTGATCCCGGCGGATGATTGATTCACTGGTTGTTTTAGTAGTGCGAGCATCCTAGATACTAGGGCATATTTCTCCTCCTAAGTTTAGTAATTCGACCCTCGATATTTTAAGTATACGGATTTTAGTTCATTTCCTTCCTATCCACCTTCGAGTTGGTCTTCATTTATTTTCCATTTAGAGCCCAAAGCTCTCGACCTAGAGTCGTTTTTCATTTATGACTCAGAGTCATTTCTTTTCCATTTAAAGCCTAGAGCTCTCGACCTAGAGTCGATTTTTCATTTATGATCCGGAGTCACTTCTTTTCCATTTAGAGCTCAGAGCTCTCGACCCAAAGTCAATTTTTGTTTGTGACCCAGAGTCATTTCTTTTCCCATTTAGAGCCTGGAGCTCTCGAGCCAGAGTAATTTCTTTTCCATTTAGATCCCAGAGCTCTCGACCTATAGTCGATTTTTCATTATGACCCAGAGTCATTTCTTTTCCATTTAGAGCCAAGAGCTCTCAACCTTGAGTCGATTTTTATTTATGACCCAGAGTCATTTCCTTTCCCATTTAGAGTCCAGAGCTCTCGACCCAGAGTCGATTTTTCATTATG
The DNA here is from genome assembly GCA_008326845.1 of Vitis x labruscana x Vitis vinifera. Taxonomy (NCBI): domain Eukaryota; kingdom Viridiplantae; phylum Streptophyta; class Magnoliopsida; order Vitales; family Vitaceae; genus Vitis; species Vitis x labruscana x Vitis vinifera. The sequence continues at coordinate 199,503 of BKBX01006354.1, read as the reverse complement.
AACCAGAGTCATTTCTTTTCCATTTAGAGCCTAGAGCTCTTGTCGCAGAGTTGATTTTTCATTTATGACCTGAAGTAACTTCTTTTCCATTTAGAGCCCAAAGCTCTCGACCCAAATTCGATTTTTATTTATGACCTAAAGTCATTTCTTTTCCCATTTAGAGCCCGGAGCTCTCAACCCGGAGTCGTTTCTTTTCAATTTAGAGCCCAGAGCTCTTGACCCAGAGTCGATTTTTCATTATGACCTAGAGTCATTTATTTTCCATTTAGAGCCAAGAGCTCTCGACCTATAGTCGATTTTTCATTTATTACCCGAAGTCACTTCTTTTCCATTTAGAGCCCAGAGCTCTCGACCCAAAGTCGTTTTTCATTGATGACCCAGAGTCATTTCTTTTCCATTTAGAGCCAAGAGCTCTTGACCTAGAGTCGTTTTTCATTTATGACTCAGAGTCATTTCTTTTCCATTTAGAGCCAAAAGCTCTCAACCCAAAGTCGATTTTTCATTTATGATCCAGAGTCACTTCTTTTCCATTTAGAGCCCACAGCTCTCGACCCATGGTCAATTTTTATTTGTGACCCAGATTCATTTCTTTTCCCGTTTAAAGCCCGGAGCTCTCGACCCGGAGTCATTTCTTTTCCATTTAGAGCCCAGAGCTCTCGACTCAGAGTCGATTTTTCATTATGACCCAGACTCATTTCTTTTTTATTTAGAGCCCAAAGCTCTCGACCTAGAGTCAATTTTTATTTATGACCCAGAGTCATTTATTTTCCCATTTAGAGCCCAGAGCTCTCGACTCAGAGTCATTTTTTTTCCATTTAGAGCCTAGAGCTCTCGATGTAGAGTCAAATTTTCATTTATGACCCGGAGTAACTTCTTTTCCATTTAGAGCCTAAAGCTCTCGACCCAGATTCGATTTTTATTTATGACCCAGAGTCATTTCTTTTCCCATTTAGAGCCCGGAGCTCTCAACCTAGAGTCAATTTTTCATTATAACCCAAAGCCATTTCTTTTCCATTTAGAGCCAGAGCTGTCGACTTAAAGTCGATTTTTCATTTATGACCCAGAGTCACTTATTTTCCATTTAGAGCTTAGAGCTCTCGACCCAGAGTCATTTTTCATTTATGACTCAGAGTCATTTCTTTTCCATTTAGAGCCCAGAGCTCTTGACCTAGAGTCGAATTTTCATTTTGACCCAAAGTCATTTATTTTCCATTTAGAGCCTAGAGCTCTCGACATAGAGTCAAATTTTCAGTTATGACCCGAAGTCACTTCTTTTCCATTTAGAGCCCAGAGCTCTCGACCTAAAGTCAATTTTTATTTATGACCCAGAGTCATTTATTTTCCCATTTAGAGCCTGGAGCTCTCGACCTAGAGTCGATTTTTCATTATGATCCAGAGTAATTTTTTTTCCATTTAGAGCCTAGAGCTCTCAACCCAGAGTTGATTTTTCATTTATGACCTGGAGTCATTTTTTTTCCATTTAGAGCCCGAAGCTCTTAACCTAGAGTCGATTTTTATTTATGACCCAGATTCATTTCTTTTCCATTTAGATCCCAGAGCTCTCGACCTAGAGTTGATTTTTATTTATGACCCAAAGTCATTTCTTTTCCATTTAGAGCCTAGAGCTCTTGACCCAGAGTCGATTTTCATTTATGACCCAGAGTCATTTTTTTCCCATTTAGAGCCCAGAGCTCTCGACCCAGAGTCAATTTTAATTTATGACCTAGAGTAATTTCTTTTCCATTTAGAGCCTAGAGCTCTCAACCTAGAGTCATTTTTCTTTTATGACCTAAAGTCATTTTTTTTTCATTTAGAAACTAGAGTTCTCGACCTAGATTCGTTTTTCACTTATGGCCTAGAGTCATTTCTTTTCCATTTAAATTCCATAGCTCTCGACCTAGAGTAGTTTTTCATTTATGACCTAGATGAATTTCTTTTCCATTTAGAGCCTAGAGCTCTCGACGTAGAGTCTATTGTTTTCATATATGACCTTGAGTCATCCTTTATGCATAAAGCCTCGAGCTCGTGACCTAAAGTTGTTCCATTTTTGTGATCATGACCTCGTGTTCCAAGGTTATTGTCGTCTTGTGGTAGGACAAAATCTTTGGTCCTTTTCTTTTTGTTCTTTAGTATAGTTCACTTTGTTCCACTCATTATTCGTATTTTACTCACATTCCCTACACTCATGATCTCTACCGAAGAGGAGCATATTTGTAGACCCTCCATTTTGCCCTCTTATCATATGTCCTATCAGGTATTTGTTCAATACTTTACAACAATTCCCTAGTGGCCCATTACTACTTCCGTAGTCTATTTTTTCTAAACCACCTCGAGGACTTTGGTTGAGGGGTTCATTTAACCCCATTGTGACTCTTGGTAGCCCTATTTTAGACTTAGGCTCACTTGGCCACCTTTGGCCCATTAGGCATCACCTTAGGCCTTTTTAGACATTTTAGGTCCACTTAGGCACTCTAGGCCCATTTGGATACACTTGTACCATTAGGCACCACCTTAGGCCCACTTAGGCACTTTTCAAGGTTTAGTTTCACTTAGATTTTTTTCTTGTTTTTCTTTATTTATTTATTTTATTGATTGCTTTTAGGATTAAGTGAGTTTTGATTTATTTATATTATTTCATTATTATTATTATTTGTATTTTGTTTATTTATTTTATTTTATAGTTGCATGAAATGAGTTTTTTATTTTTATTTTTGGTAGTTTGAGTTTGACACTTCGACTATTATTATATGTTGTATTAGGTTTTTATTTATTTATTATTATTATTAAATATGTCTAATATTTATTTTTTTATGTATGTATTATCTATGTATTGATATTTTCTTATTTGGGATTTAACGACTTCTTAAAATTTTAATGAAAGGAATGTTGACTTTGAATGACGGGAATGGTTTTGACTTCATGGATTCTTGTTTTCTTTTTTCAAATTTTTTATTGTTATTTTTCCATGTAGGTGGAGTCAATGGGAAGGTGTGCAGAGGATGCTCATGGAAAGGGACCACACTGTTTTTTGGAAAGGTGGATTTGGGCCGTGAAAGCATAATATAAATAATGGATGAATGAGGACGGTTTTTGGGGAAGATACAGAGAAGGATCAGAATTTTTTCAGAAAGGAAGGAGGAAGACACACGGGTTGGTGGATGAATGAAGCCGATTGTGGGGAAAAATACAAAGGGTGGTTTGGAGGGCATAACGTTGATTTATGAGGGGAATAGTCAGCGTTACATGGAAAAAAAGACTTACTATAAAGGGATGATGGAATCACGATGAGAGGCAGGGGGGCAATCTTCATAGGAGTGGAGGAAGAATAGGGAAGTGGAAGAGAAAAAGGAGATCGAAGGGAACTAAGGGGACTTCCTGGTTAGTCTCTTTTGGGGGGAAGAGAAGTGCAACCTCACCATTGCAAGAAAGGAAGCAGTCGCACCATTACCTGTGAGAGACGTAGCCGGTTGAGGTGAACAAGGAGTAAACGGCGGGCTGCATATTGGATTCCACAAGAAGTGCAGCCGCACCATTATGAGAGAGGAGTGCTTTCTGATGAATTGAAGTTGAATGATGCAAGCCTCAGGAACGGAATTATGAAGCAGATGGATGACAATTTTTCTGTTAATGGGGATGCATCAGGATTTTGTTAATGGAGTGGGGAACACACACGTCAGATTATTGAGAGGGTGGTATTTGAACAGAGCAAGAGGCAACATGCTGTCAAAGGGGATTTTTTTTTCTCCATTAACGTGCAGTGCATTGGGGACTGTGTAGATCATTTTAAGCCATCACACCATGCATCATAGAATTGACTTTTAAAAAAATCATACTGTCACTTTTGTCGGAAAATAGCCCACGCGTCTTTCAAAAAGGTAAATTAATTCTTCCTGTTTCAATTTGGATTCATGACTATTCAATTCAATTTGTAATTATTTCAAAATTTTATTTATTTAGTTACTTATTTCCAATAACAATATATTCATGTTTTTAATTTGTTAAATTTAGTTTTGTATCATTCCCATTATGTATTTTGAATTCTTTTTATTTTATTTATTTTCTAGTTTAATTAATCTTATGTGGTTATATGTATGTTTGCAAGCCATTAAATTTGTTTCTATTGATTTTGTTTAACTTAAGATTTTTGAGGTATTTTTTATTATTATTATTATTAATTTTGAGTACCTAGGTTGGTGTGTACACTTCATAAAATCATTTGTTATTAACTTTGAATATCCATATTAATTTATTTTGCTCCTTAAATTATTAGTTTTTTTTTTTTTAGTCTTGATTGATCCATAAATTTGTATTGTCCTTAAAATTAATAATTGTTATTTTGATCGATCCATGTTGATTTTCATTTTTTTTTAAGAATCCTTAGTCGTTGATTTTAAAGATCCATATTAATTTATGTTTGTCTCCGAGTAGTTAGTTATTGATTTTTGATAATCTATGGCATTATATGTTGTTCTTTAGATTATTAGATGTTGTTTTGGTAATCCTAATGACGTTTATTATTTCTTTGAAACTTAGACGATAATTGTGAATATCCCGTATTATTAGTTTCATTTTAAAACTCATTAAAGCACTTGATTATTTTATCTTAAGTTTAGACGCATTCAAAATTCCAACAATTAATTTTTGATTATATATGCTAGTTTAAGTTTTTCTTGAAATCTGTATTTGTTTATTTATTTATTCATTTATTATTATTATTATTATTATTACTCTTGGTGATCATTTTAAATATAGATTTTTTTTTTAGATACTTGTTTTCCATAGTTCTTAGTAATAGAATGAAAGTGAAAAAATTTCTGCAATATTAGCATGTAATTTTTGGTGTTAAATTGAAAGTTGGATTTATTAAAATGTTAGTTTATTTGATCTAAATATCTTTGGTCAGTTGCTATAATAATTTTATCTTTACTTTGATTTTCGAAGGCCGTCGGAAAATAGTGAAGATTGGCCTTCATTCTCACCACTTCAATTTTCTCGGTTGTTAAAAATTCTACTTTGTGATTTTGTTCTCTTTTGTTTTGTTTGGTATTTTGATTCATACATTTTATTGTTTTCAAATTAATTTCTTTTATTTTTAAAACATAACACTATTCTCAAAAGATCACTTTAAAAATCCATTTCAAAAATTCATTTAGAGCTCTTAGAATCAAAATCTCATTCCCTTTAGAAATCCATTTCAAAAATTCATTTAGAGTTCCTAGAATCAAAATCTCATTTTCTTAAATAATGTGCAACCACGTTTTGATTGGTTTGCATCTTTCTTAAGTTTCGAGTAAAATTACAATTTTGAGTAAGGCATGAATCCAAGCTTGTGGTCCCAAACAAATGGGATGATTCTAAGCTAGATTTGCATATATCAATTGGGGAACTAGTGAAACCCCTACATAAGGAAAAATTTCAAAACTCATCTTTGTTGGCCCTTTTGCTATTTGATGAAATCATGTCTATTTATTTTCTTTTTAGGAATTATACAGAAGATATAAGTGATAATCGATGGTTTTGTATGCTATGATAATTTTTTCTATGGTAATTAGATAGCAAGCATGCTAGGACTTCTTATTTTATTGTTTGTTATCTAATCCCTCATGTCTTTTGGAAGCACGTTACGAGTTATCTATGTTATCCAGGTACATTCCCTATCACCTACCTTCTAAATTATATAAATATGATTTGTCATTATGAATTATACCTATGTTTGAGAATGCTTGGGATGTCTTGATATTTGTTACATTGTTTGATCATTCATGATAAAATGCATGCTAAGTGATATATTATCTAAAGTAACAATTGATGTTTTATGGTAGCGCTTAAGAAGTGTTTCAGTTACGCACCCTAAATCTTCTATATGATTGTGATTTATTTTCTTATTTAACATGTTATTTTTCGAAATCACCTAGCTTACTTAGGTATCTATAATTAACCGATTAATTGTCACATTTCCCTCAACTTAGTTAGTAGAGACCTCTATAGGGCTTAGAGGGGTGCTACCTTTTAAAGGTACCTTCCCAATAGGTAACCTGATTCCCGGACCTAGACTCGGGTTTTTTCAAAGACACGTTTTTTCCAAAAATTATGGAGTCATTTTCTTAGGGTTTTTTTTTTTTATTTTCCCTTTAAAATAAAAATAAAATAAGTGGCGACTCCAACTTTTCCAAAAATCAAATTTTCACTTAATAAAAGTGAGTCTCACCAATCGAGTGGGGGCGCACATGAGAAATACGGGTCCACAAACATGTTTACATATTTCAAAATAAATAAAATTACTTAATATAAGTTATTTTGGAAACAAATATACATAACTTATTTATTTTGAAATGTTAAACATGAATGTAGCAAGAAATATTTATTTATTTATTTAAATGAATGGTCCATCAAGTCTTAGGCCTTGAAAACCCCTTGTCCCAAGTATGTAGAAATGAAACTCAATAAATTGGGCCTTCACATAAAAGTAAAGCCAAAGTGGTTTATGGGCTTATGGTTCAACCCTTGATTAAAGGCCCATTATGAAAAAAAAAATTTAAACTACTTCTTGAGGCCCAACAGGATTGGGTCGTGAACTGCTTCTTGAGGCTTAAAAAGTTTCATCATTAAATGGTAAAGTGGGCCAAAGAGGGCCCAAAAAGCTTACAAATTTAAGCTTATACTTATCTTTTAACATTGGAAACAAAAGTATGTCACTTAAGTGAAGTGATTAAACTTTGATTTGGTGGCTACTCACTTTCTTGCGTCGGCAGTGGTACCCAAAATCCAAAGAATGCCAATCAACGAAGGACACCTAGCGACGCCGGCAGCAGTGCCAAATGATTCAACAACATCTTTTTGATTGCCTAAAACTGTGCCAGCAGCCCTCTTCTAGGCGGCGTCACGGGGAATGCCTGTAGCGGAGCAACAGTAGCACCAGAACGGCGCTTTTCCGATCCCAAACGTGGTGTTGTAACTGTGAAGGGCGAATGACACCTACAGTGGTGCCTCTCCAAGCATCGAATCGGTGCTAGAACGACATTTCTCATATCCCAAACATGGCATTGCGGCAGCGTAGGGTGGACGACGCCTGTAGTGGTGCCTCTCTGACAATCAAATTGGCTCTAGAATGACGCTTCTCACCAGTGTCACTGCGGAATGGCGTAACACCCGTCACCGGTGTCGTGCCATTTAGTTGCCATGGGCCAACTTCAAGAATATCACATTGTGTTTGCTTGCTTGAACCAAGTTGGGATATAAGGAATTTGAGTAGCCCCCTGATTCAATTTTCGGAACATTTAATGGTTCCTTAAGGTTACTAGAAAACTAGGATTTCATATGTTTTCTTTTGTTTGTGTTTTTCGAGAAGGATCTTGTCTCATTACAGGCAGATTTGAGCCTTCCCTAGACCTGTGATATCCATCTTTATTTATTTATTGGTTGGATGTATTTAGGGTCCTTCTAAAAGTCCTGGATCTGTTTGACTCTTAATGAAAAATGGAAGGACTTGAATATGGTTTTGGGGAAAATGGGAAACTTCATTAACGGGAAGACATGACAACCAGGCTCTGATACCAATTGTTATCTTCTCCAATACAATTGTTGTGTTTTCCATTATTCACCTGAAATAGAAACTTGATATAAATCAAGTATAAAAAAAACATGCCTTCTCGTTTACAAAATGGGAACTAACCTGAGTCCATTATGCTTGTTGAAGAAGTATGGATCTTCTAAGGCGATAAAGGGGAAACTACCTTCTTTAATCTCTCTGGTGATGGGAGGCAAGAGAGCAACCATTCTTTCTTTTCAAAATTATATTGAACGGACACCAACCTGATGAATTCCTTATATCCTCTATGCCTTAGGGACCATACCCTTTGGAATATTAGGCCTCGCGTGTCTTAGGCCCATCATTTAAGACACATGAAGGCATTAGGCTCTACACATAAGGTGGCCCATACTTTATAACAAATTTAAATTAAATACATGTATGCGAATAGCTTAATCATAAACTATGGTTAATATGTGTGAGTCCATAGTTATTCTAATAGTGGACAACCAAAACAAAAGAGAGTTGTAAGGCACTTCAACTCACAGATGATACTTAGCACTCTCAATGTTTTTGCACCTCCGCAAACATAAGCTATCAAGTTCAAAGGGACACTGGATAATGGGTAGTTTATTGATAGCATGGCCTTTTAAACAAAGCTTCCATTGGTTTTGCTCATTTCGTTTACATATGAAGTAGTTACTATATATAAGATGGATCCCACACTTTTATGCTTTAAGGGTCATGACGCAATAAAAAGAAGCCATAAAGTGTGTCCATTGATTGGAGCGATGTTGCTTCTTAATGGAAACCAAGGGATAATATATAACCCACACTAGATCTGATACACTATCATCATCATCATCATCATCATAGCAATTACACCAAGATTGAAATGAGAGGTTCTTCTGGTTGATAATTTCTTCGGATTATCAACTCACAACAAAAGTCCAATGATCCATTTTCAAACTCAAAATCCAAGTACAGAAACATAAACACGACATAAATTAAATCCCAACAAGTCATTATTTTAGTACCAATTCTGGGGGAGCTCTATTATTACTTCATCACTTTCCATACTCTCATTCCTTATTCCCTCTAGAATTCCACTACTTCTAGGAATAACAATACTCATTCCCTTGCCTTGGAAGTCAGAAGCCCTAATAGAAATCGCAGTTTCCTACATAAAAGCACTATGTAAATCTAGTGTGTAAAAAGGAAAAATGGTCTATGCCATGAAAATCATACCTGAATTAATTCTCATTTGAAGCAATTGACTAGAGAATGAATAGACAACAAAGAGGGGCTAAATAAAATGCCATCCGAATAGAGTGCATCTAAAAATAGTAGACTTGATGAAAGCTCTAGAATTTCTTCAAGCTTCTTGCAGTGGTTCAAGTTAAGGCCTATTAGACTTGTTGGAAGATTTGGAAATCGTAAAAGGTTCTTGTAGTGACTCAAATTAAGGACTCTAAGATTGGAAATTCGATTGATGCCAACAGGTATGCTACTAAAATGGTTCCCATCCAAAGAATTCTTCCAATGATGATAGGTGGCAAATCTGATTGAGGATCTCTTCTTTTATTATATTGCAATTACATAGAGATAATTCTACCAGTGAAGATAGGTTCCAAATATCACTAGGGATTCCTTCTTCCATTAGATTGCAGTTATAAAGAGATAAAGTTTCTAATGAAGATTAATGGAAAATATCACTAAGGATTCCTCTTTTTATTAGATTGAAGTTACCTATAGATAATACTTACAGTGATGACAAGTGGAAACCATCATTGAGGATTCCTTTTTCTATGCGACTAGAGTTTCTTATAGATAATTCTATCAGTGTTGATAGGGGGCATATATGATGCTCAAAGATCCCCCCTTCCATTTGATTGTATTGTAGATTTAATGTTTTTAATGAGAAGAAGCAATTATTACTCCAGATTACTCCTTACTTTAGAACGCAACAAGTTAGATCTAAAGATCCTAAGGAGCATAAACTACCCCTTAGGTTTACTTTCAATCTCTCGAGTTTTGGACAATCTAGGACCTCAAGTGTTTCAAGAGAGCTTAGATTGCAAATTCAAAAGTTTTTTGCAACAAACAAATCTAGGTGTTTAAGAGCCTTTAGATGTCCAATTGAGAATGGAAGCTCTTCTGTAGTTGTTAATCTCAAATCAAGCCTTTCTAGTCAAACCTTTAGTTATGAACACCCAGCAAGATAGAGACTTTGAAGAGAACTCAATTTACAAATACTCCTCGGAAGACTCACAAGCTCTTTGCAATATCCCAAATTCAAGTGTTTAAGAGTCCTTAGATGTCCAGTTGATGATGGAAGCTCTTTTATAGTTGTTTCACTCGAATCAAGCATTTCTAGATATTCCATGTCATCCTTCACTTCTAGAAAACCCTTTAGTTTTAAACACCCAACTAGATAGAGAGTTTGAAGAGAACTTAAATTACAAAGACTCCCTAGAAGATTGATAAGCTCTTCACAAAACCCCAAACTCAAGTCTTTAATAGCCTTTTGATGTATAATTGATGATGGAAAGCCCTTTAGTTTTGAACACTAATCTAGATTGAGAGTTTCAAGAGAACTCAAACTATAAATACACTTTAGAATAATCACAAGGTTGTTGCAATCACTTAAATAAAAGTCTTTAAGCCCATTTAGATGCTCAATTGATGATGGTACTTCTATTATAGCAGTTCCACTTAAGTAATCTCTTTTAGCTTGCTCATATTTCTCTTGATTTTTGGAAAACTTTACAGCTTTGAACAACCCTCACAAGAGAGACTTCGAAGATGCTCTAACTTATGAAAGTTCCTTGGAAGATTCTTAAGGCTTATGCACCCTATAATATTTAAGAAACAATAGTTAGTTAATAACTCTAATAATAATAGTGATGAATGAACCTTTGAAGTAACTTTATACAACCTTTTAGAATTAGGATCTCCAAATTTGGCACACTTGAAAAGTTTGGGATTTCAACAAGATCCTTTGAATAACTAAGGTTGATGTCTGTCAAGTTGTCAAGAATCTAGAACAAAATAAAATGTCTTAATAGATAATTTTTTATGAACTTTAAAATTAATATAAAAATTGTTAACTTAACAACACCAATAATAATACCTCATTCCCTTTCAAAAGTTGCTTTATGCTGCTTCGTATTAAATCAAGTTCAACAAGATTCTTTCCATTAAAATGGAGATATCTTAATTAAGAATATGGAAATTCAATGTCTATGGAACGTTCTGATTACTACTCAAAAAGTGCTATTTGATAGCTTGTAATTAACTCTTTTAAACACTTTTGAGTAGTAGTTATTGCCTTTTAACCCAATTAACATATTAAGGACCTTTGCAAGCAATTCTAATCCAATTGTGTTAAGTTTTGGTGTTTTGATAGCCTTTTGATCACCAAAGTAATCCGAGATTGAGGAGAGTTATTTGGAATCCTTGGCAAAGTAATGGAAAGCTCAAATTCATGAAGAACCAAGCTTTGGAGCTCCATAGCCCTTTGCCAAAGTCGTTCAAAGTATGCAAGGAAAGAACAACGGAGAGAGGAAAAACAGAGTGAAGAAAATAGAGGACAGAAGCTGCAGTCTTCTTTTACACTTTTGGAGCACTTTCCGAAGTCTATTTTCTACATTCTATATACCATTTCAAAGCTTAGGAAGTTAACAATCCAATTCTTCAAACATTGCACGATTCAGAGTTGAAATGAAGGAGTTACAGCCATTGTAAGAAAATCACTCCAAGTTAAAGGAAGAATTTTGCACAGCGCTGCGAAATCACCCTTTTGTTGCGAAATGATTTCGCAGCCATTTTGCACAGTGCTGTGGAATTCCTCCTAAAGTTTCCCGATATTTGCGACACCATGGAAGCCGAACACCGCAAGCTGAAAGCCAACTGCACAGCGCTACGAAATCAGCTTTTTGCTGCGAAGTGATTTCGCAGCCCTTTTTGTGTGTCTGCGAAATCTTGCAGACCTCATTTTCACCTGGGAAATGGTCCTTAGTGCTTCCCGATATTTGTGCACCGACTCTTTTAGATCTTTTCTTCAGATATTTTTGTATAAATTTCCATTATTCTTCTTGTAATCCACCAACCATAAGATTTCTTAGTTAGGAAGGTTGGAAAAACGTCTCTATATATATTCCCTTGCATCCACTGTAATAGAGGGATAGAAGCATGTAATCTGATGATAGAGATAGATATATAAATATATAGAATATACAGAGCATTGCTTTATTTTTTTCCTTCTCTTTCATTTTCATTTTCTTGCTAACCAAACTCTGAGGATTTTTCCTCAGAGGATGAGAGGCTAGGCTTTTCGTCTCTTGGAGTGAGGAAATCCGGGTAAGTTTCCACATGCATAATTTGGAAGTTTTGTTGTTTTAGTTTTTAATGAAGAGAAAGTGTGACCCGTTAATGGTTTTTATCTTTTTAGTTAACTTAAAACGCCTTCAATTCACCTGAGCCAACACTTGGTAAGGCAAGTGATCTCCGTCCATGGAGATGCACTAGTTTATCTCTTGCGAGCTTCTGGGAGGTGACTTGAAGGTAGGATTTTCTAGAATAGCCAACACTTGGTATGCTTTTGGACTCCAAGGAGACATCCATTAGTTATCTCTTGCGAGCTTTTGACGGGTAATCCAAGGTTAAAGATCACCTTGAATGACAAGTGCTAGGTGAGAGGTATGAGCCATTGCAAGATGCATCAGTGAGAGGGATTTAGTGTTTGAACCCATTAATGGGAAGCATCTGTACAACACCGGTTAGAGAATTAACTATATGTTAATTCTCTAATGCGAGGAAAAGAAACAAGTGACCGGAACTCTCCTTTTTGTATGAGGAATCTAAGCTTAGTGATCTGAAACTCCAAGAAACACTTTTCTTTGTAAGTAAAATCAATTACTATTTTTGGTTAGTTTAAAACCAAACTTTTTTCATTCAAACATCTTTATGTTTTCTTTTAAAGCTAACCTTGAAATGACAAGGCACCAATTCAGCTTTGAATTAATATCATTTGCAAAGTGAAAACCCATCCCAGTGAACGATCCTAGAGCCACTATGCTATAGTAGCTTTGTCTTTGCTACCTTAGTAAATGGTGTAATAGGTTATAAATTTTGTTGATTACTCCCTCAATCAAGGAGCACCAGTTGGACACGAATCAACTGAGACACCAATTGGGCACGAATCACGTTCCCCTTATATTGATTCCAAAATTGTTGATTATGGACTTTGAACAATCTAAGTCCATTAATCTTTGTGAAAGAATATGTAGAAAATCACATCTGGTTTGATGTAGAAATTTCTATAAATAGTCCTTCAATTGCTTTAGTCCCCTAAAAAAAAAGTAAATTCCAAGAATAAGCTAAGCACAAGATGTATAAAAATTAATTAAATTATAAAGATAACTAATTTCTTCAACAAAATACATTTGGCTCTTATTGAATTTCTTGTTAACACACTATCAACATCATTGGGATCCCAAAGTCTGCTTATTTTTCCAGACTCTTTAAGATGTTCTTGACGAACAATTTCTTGACCCATTTTTTGTAATAAATCATGCATATCTAACTTATTTTCAACAATAGTAACAAGGCATCTTTCATGAAGAACTTGTATTCCAATCTCTGCATACCTTCCTAAAATTCTTGAAACAAAATCCTGGTCTTCTCCTTTGAAAAAGCATGCAATATCCAATAATAACTCCTTTTCAATATCATTCAATCTATTGTAACTTACTTTAAGAACACTTTGGACTTTCATGTGAGGTATTTTTTCTAGTTTATGCAATGCACTTTTTCATTCATCCATTTTCTTACCAAAAAGAAAGCCACCTAAAACTTTAAGTGCATGATTGGAAGACCCTTAGCATATTGTACTAGATGATGTGAAAGGCTTTTAAAATCTTCTTTAGGTTTGGGAATATTATGTTTAAAGGCCCACCAATTGAAAATCTCAATGGCTTCTTCATGATTCAATTCCTTTGCCTCATAAAATTGATTCACTCCATGTTGGTTCAACAAACTTATATCTTTAGTTGTTATAATGATTCTACTTTTTGCTCCATACCAACCATTTTTTCCAGCTAAGTTTTCTAATTACTCATATTCGTAGACATCATCGAGAATAATAAGGACTCTTTTCAAGTAAAGTCTTTCCTTTATCACATTGATTCCTTCTCTAGTATTGTTGAATTTTGGACTTTGATCCTTTAAGATATCTTCAAGATGTTTCTTTTGTAGGCCACCTTTGGATTTCTCTCCAGCACCTCTAAGAAAACTACTACCATCAAATTGAGATGAGATATCATTATAAATAGCCATAGCGATGGTAGTTTTACCAATTCCACCAATTCCATATATACCAACCATGTGAACATTTTATCCGTGATTGTAATTGCTTCAAATGAAAGTCCATACCAACTATGTTGTCACCCACATAAAAAGGATTACTATTCAATCTTGTAATGATGACTTCACGAATCTTTTGAATAACCTCTACTTCATGTCTATAAATCATTAAATATATGACATTAGAATCACTTACAAATATAATCAATATGAAGGAAATTGGTGACATTAATGTTATTCACAATAACAAAATTTTTAACAATAGAATGTCATAGAAAAAATGATAAAGCCAATTTATTAAATTACTTATTTAAATATATTCTAATTGTTCCTAGCTATAAATTCATGTGGGGAAAAAGGGAAAACATATGAATTTTAGTTGTGGCTTAGTTGAAATGTTCAAATTGAAGTTGACTAGTATAGAATGTTAATAGACTTCATGATAAGGGATGTTATTATCATAGCACTAGTTGAGATAACTCCTTATATGACAAGCTTCAGATAACATCAAATTTCCCAATCTAGTGAAACCTTTACTGATTGAAGAATTTTTAAGAACTCTCCTCTATGCTCTCATATGACTTCCTTTCAACCTTTAATTATTTTGCAAAAATATCATTATTATTAATATTTCTAATTCACTTGTTTCTATATTGTATCAACTTATTAATGTTGTAAGGATTTACTTATTGATTAAAAACCTTGAATTTAATTGAAGAATAGTTGAAATAGTTCTACAAGACAATTAAAACAATTAAGCTTCAATTTTGTTTTGTTTTTTTGTTTTTTTTTTTTGGTTGGTTGGTGGGTGGGGGAGCAACATAACGGATGAAGGCTCATTTTTGTCAATGCTTTCATATTTAGAGTGCTTTCATTAAGATAATAAAGTTGGTAGATTAATCACAAGTAAACATAGTAGGAGTTTTTAAGAATTGCGCCTAGAGTTAGCTAACCCCAAAGTAAGTGAAACAAACTTTATATATATATATATAAAAAAGGTGTCACCAACATTACAAAACAAGATCCCAAAAAAGAACATCACACCCAAAACATGATCATTAGGATGTAGAACATTTGGATAATCAATCTTTAAATAATTTATATACAAAAAATAAGAAAAATGAGATTAAATAATAGGGGAAGGTGCATAGAAATCTTTGCATTAAGCATGAAATTCATTAGCATTATACAATCACAAATATCTAAGGAACATATAGAGTGGTTAAGCATATGAATAATACAAATTGTACTGGCCTTATGTCTATAAATAAATAAATAAATTTGAAAAAGATGTGACTATCAAAAGGTGTCATGGAATAAATGTGATAGAGATGTGTAGACCCCTATATTTTTGGGGACTATTATCATCTCTTTTTTTTTTGGCCAAGTGGAGGAGTTTTTGAAGAGCACATGCCCTTTTTGAAGAGGCTGTTAAAAAAGGTGGCAGCTCGTCTATTAATGGAAGTGGTGGTTCTTTGAAGAAACAACTAGTAGGTGACACATGGAAAAGGCTCCTGCAGGCCATTTGAGAAAAGAACTTTAGAAAGAGAGAGGGAGGACAGGTGGTTGAATAAGGATTCTTCTCATTTTATGGAGGAGGAAACCTGGAGATTGAAGGAGGATGGATAAGCTGAGTAGGCTGTCCATAGGTGCTTCATTTTGGAGAGATTGAGAGAGAGTGAGTTGGATGTCTTAGAAGAAAACTGGAGCATAGAGTGAGAGAATATGGAAACCATAGGTGAACGGGTGAAAGACTCAGTGGGGAGAGGGGGGGGTGTGGACCCTCACCCGATCCACGCAGACCAGTGCAACTCGCTTTTAAAAGAAAAGAAAAAAAAGAAAAGTTAGGTTTTCGAGTTTTGAAAAATCCGTCCTTGGTGAGGAATGGTGTTGTTTGGAGTTGCCACTTACTTTTTATTTTTGTTTTTAAAATGGGGAAAATTAAGTAAGAACAAAAACCCCTAATGACCCCAATATAGAAAAAGCAGTCTGCGAAAACAAGATTCTGGGTCCGGGGATCAGGTTACCCATTGGGAAGGTACCTCATGTGAGGTAGCACCCCTCTAGGCCCGGAACTCGGTTTCTACTAATGAATTGGGTATGTGGGAGTATATGGGTCAAAGATCAAATGAAACCCTAGGCTAAATAGATGTCATGAATCACACAATCCTAATTAGTATTTGGCATGCATATGAATTCATCAACCAAAACCAATGATGCGTACCTGAGTTCCCTAACCATGCGCTACAGAAGAGATTAGTCAAGCACAGATAAACACATAACAATCATTCAAGATTAAGCACCATGCATGCATATGAATTCAACAAAGGGTCCCTAGCCATGCATTCGTATCGAAAACAAATGATACGTACCTGTGGTCCCTAGCCATGCACTACAGCAAAGGGTGAGTCAACCACACAATATGTATTCAGAATCAATCATTAAAGTTTGCGCCAAAAAGGAGAAAAGCTGGTTGAAATGAGGTAAGTGACTCCCAAAATGTCATACAAATCAAACTAGACTTACCTAGATCACACCGCCCATAATTTCAAAATGGGCCCACACTAATTGAAACCACACATAGACACAAACCTTCAAGATGGCCCACAAGTGCCCCATAGCGAATGGGTTTGAGCCCCAATGGATACGGGCTCGAAAAATGCCAAAATTGAGGGTTGTCCATAGTCTTCTTGTAGAACAAGTTGAACCAGTTCCCAACTGGTACATTCGATTGAGAAAAATTCCCAAATTTTGTTAGAAAATTTCTAAATGAATAAGGAATCAAGCAAAAGCAACGTTGCTCAATTCCGAGTTCGAACGAGTGAGAACTAAACAAAGCAAGGTCAAGTGTTCCTTAGAGCTGACAGAGTCAGCGAGCTGTAATGCTGACCTGGTTCATTTGGTTGAGAAAAATTCCCAAATTTTTTCAAAACATTCCTAAATGAATAAGGAATCAAACAAAAGCAATGGTGCTTAATTTCAAGCCTGGACGAGTGAGAACTAAACAAAGCAAGGTCAAATGTTCCTCATAGCTAACAGAGTCAGCGAGCTGTAATGCTGAACCAGTTGAACCGGTTGAGAAAATTTCCCAAATTTTTTCAAAAAAATTCTAAATGAATAATGAATCAAACAAAATCAATGGTGCTCAATTCCGAGGTCCGATGAGTGAGAACTAAACAAAGCAAGGTCAAGTGTTCCTCATAGTTGAGATAGTTAGCGAGCTGTAGTGCTGAACCGGTTCCCAACTGGTTCATCCGGTTGAGAAAAATTCCCAAATTTTTCCAAAAACTTTCTAAATGAATAAGAAATAAACAAAAAGCAACGATGCTCAATTCTGAGCTCAGACGAGTGAGAATCAAACAAAGCAAGGTCAAGTGTCCCTCATAGCTAAAAGACTCATGCCAGTTGTGGTGCTAAACTTGTTGAACCAGTTCCCAACTGGTCCATATGATTGAGAAAAAGTCCCAAATTCTGTAAAAAAAAAAAATAATGAATAAGGAATCAAACAAAAGCAACGGTGCTCAATTCTGAGCCCGGATGAGTGAGAACTAAACAAAGCAAGGTCAAGTGTTCCTCATAGCTGACAAAGTCAGTGAGCTGTAATGCTGAACCAGTTCATCCGGTTGAGAAAAATTCCTAAATTTTTTTAGAAAATTCCTAAATGAATAAGGAATCAAACAAAAGCAGTAGTGCTCAATTCCTAGCCTGGACGAGTGGGAACTAAACAAAGCAAGGTCAAATGTTCCTTATAGCTAACAGAGTTAGTGACCTATAATGTTAAACCGGTTGAACCGGTTCCCAATTGGTTCATCCGGTTGAGAAAAATTCCCAAAATTTGTCAAAAAATTTCTAAATGATTAAGAAATAAAAAAAAATAAATGCCTCAATTCTGAGCCTGGACGAGTGAGAATCAAACAAAATAAGGTCAAGTGTCTCTCATAGCCAACAGAGTCATGCTAGCTGTGGTGCTAAACCAATTGAACTGGATCCCAACTGGTCCATATAGTTGAAAAAAATTCCCAAATTTTGTCAAAAAAATTTCTAAATGAATAAGGAATAAAATAAAAGCAACGGTACTGAATTCCGAGCTCGGACGAGTGAGAATGAAACAAAGCAAGGTCAAGTGTCCCTCATAGCGAACAGAGTCATGCCAGCTGTGATACTGAACCGGTTGAACCGGTTCCCAACTAGTCCATTCGATCGAGAAAAATTCCAAAATTTTGTCAAAAAATTTAGAAATCAATAAGGAATTTAAAAAAAGTAACGGTGCTCAATTCTGAGCTCGGACGAGTGAGAACCAAACAAAGAAAGGTCAAGTGTCCCTCATAGCTAACAGAGTCATGCCAGCTATGGTGCTGAACCAGTTGAACCGGTTTCCAACCGATCCATCTAATTGAGAAAAATTCCCAAATTTTGTCAATTTTTTTTAAATGAATACAAAATCAAACAAAAGCAACAGTGCTCAATTCCAAGCCTGAACAAGTGAGAACCAAACAAAGCAAGGTCAAGTGTCCTTCATAACTAACAGAGTCATGCCAGCTATGGTGCTGAACTGGTACATCCGGTTGAGAAAAATTCCCAAATTTTTTTAGAAAATTTCTAAATGAATAAGGAATCAAACAAAAGTAATGGTGATCAATTTGGAGCTCGAACGAGGGAGAACCAAGCAAAGCAAGGTCAAGTGTCCCTCATAGCTAACAGAGTCATGCCAGTTGTGGTGCTGAACCGATCCATCCGGTTGAGAAAAATTCCCAAATTTTGTCAGAAAATTTCTAAATGAATAAGGAATCAAACAAAAGCAACAGTCCTCAATTTCGAGCCCGGACGAGTGAGAACCAAACAAAGCAAAGTAAAGTGTCCCTCATAGCTAACAGAGTCATGCTAGTTGTAGTGCTGAACCGGTTGAGAAAAATTCTCAATTTTTTTTAGAAAATCTATAAATGAATAAGGAATAAAAAAAAAAAAGCAACGGTCCTCAATTCTAAGCCTGGACGAGTGAGAACCAAACAAAGCAAGGTCAAGTGTCCCTCATAGCTAACAGAGTCATGCCAGCTGTGGTACTGAACCGGTTCCCAACTGGTTCATCTGGTTGAGAAAAATTCCCAAATTTTGTTAGAAAATTTCCAAATGAATAAGGAATCAAACAAAAGCTATGGTACTCAATTCTAAGCCTGGATGAGTGAGAACCAAACAAAGCAAGGTCAAGTGTCTCTCATAGCTAATAGAGTTATGCCAACTGTGGTGTTGAACTGGTTCCCAATCGGTTCATCCGGTTGAGAAAAATTCTCAAATTATGTCAGAAAATTTCTAAATGAATAAGGAATAAAAAAAAACAACGGTACTCAATTCCAATATCAGATGAGTGAGAATCAAACAAAGCAAGGTCCAGTGTCCTTTGTAGCTAACAGAGGCATGCCAGCTGTGGTGTTGAACTGGTTCCCAACCGGTACATCCAATTGAGAAAAATTACCAAAATTTGTCAAAAAATTTCATAATGAACAAGAAATCAAACAAATGCAACGGTACTCAATTCCAAGCCCGGACGAGTGAGAACCAAACAAACCAAGGTCAAGTGTCTGTCATAGCTAACAGAGTCATGCCACTCTAAATTGATGAAAGGTGAGGCACATCAACCAAAACGTGAGACTAAAATATAAACCAAGAGTAAGCAAAGGAAAGCCATTCCCCATCCCTAAGCATTCAAAACAACCATGGAATTTTCGGCCATCACATTAAAGAGAGAACAGGACAATGGGAAAGGGAATAACATGTAAGAAACCACAATTTACGCTTACCAGATTGTGCTCCCCTTAAGTAGAAATCTGCTTGGCCTCAAGATTGCTCTCCTCCCTAGTTGTATGCAAGGTATAGCGGGGGTATCTTCAACTTCCCCCACAACCTTATATCACTCACGAACAGAAACCCTCCCAAAAATCTCTTCTCAAATCCCCCCAAAAAATCCACAGAATTTTCTCCCTCAGAAAAAAGAAGAAGTCCTTTCCTATCATTTTTTTCTCTTTTATAGCCTTAGACCTCCAAATCTCAAAGCCTCTTCGTTTTTCTCTCATTCAGGCTCTGGAAAAAGCTCCAATCAGTCTCGGAATCAACTTTTCCATTAACTCCTCTCCTTATTTTCCATGCAAGCTTAGTATCTGCAGCTTCTAACTTACTTTCCCACCAAGAATCCATATGGATTTATGGTGGGCTGCAAGGAATCCGAAATAAGGCCCAAATGGACCCAAAAATACAACCCAAAACTGATCTGGAGCTTATGGGCCCGAGCCATGTAGGATTTGGGCTCCAAAATCACTAAAATCAGTGTTCAACACCAGTTGACTCGATGAACCAGTTGAACCGGTTGCAAAAAATTTTAAAAATTTAAAAGAATGTTCCTGAAAGAATAAGGAGAGTCGCCGAATGGCTAGGGGATCCGAGCACGATGCTAAGGAAGATAAAAGAAGATTTGATCACGATGTTGGGAAAAGATAAAAGATCTAGACACAATGTTAGGAAAAAATAGGAGTAAAATGGACGCGAAGCTGGAGGAAACTAAAAGAAACCCGATCATGATGCTGGGAAAGATAAGGGATCTGATCAGGGTAAGTATCGGAGAAGAGTGGAATCTGAGTGAATACCAGAGAAGGGTCCGAGCGAGTACTGGAGAAGGGTTCGGGCAAGTATCGAAAAAGGGTGGACTCCGGGCGAGTACCAGAGAAGGGTCTGGGTGAGTATCGGAAACGAGTAGAATCCAAGCGAGTATCGGAGAAGGGTTTAGGCCAGTACCGAAAAAGGGTGGACTATGGGCGAGTACCGGAGAAGGGTTCGGGCAAGTACCGAAAAAGGGTAGACTCCGGGCGAGTACCGAAAATGGGTAGAATCTGGGCGAGTACCCGAGAAGGGTTTAGGCAAGTACCGAAAAATGGTGGACTCCTGGCGAGTACCGATGAAGGGTCCGGGCGAGTACCGGAGAAGGCTTCGGGCAAGTACCGGAAATGGATAGAATCCAAGAGAGTATCGGAAGGGTTTAGACAAGTACCGAAAAAGGGTGGACTCCGGGCGAGTACCAGAGAAGGGTTTGGACGAGTACCAGAAACGAATAGAATCCGAGCGAGTACCAGAGAAAGATTTGGGCAATTACCGAAAAATGGTGGAATAGGGGATGGAATTCGAGCGCGATATCGAAGAACCACCGAACTAAAAGGGGGTAGGGATGCCAAGACTAAGGCTCTAGACACCTAAACAAATGGGGGATGCCTTAAAATGAAACTCAGAGCAAAATGGGGAGACTCAGGATACAACCGCTGAGATATTAACCTTGATGACAAAGGAGTATGCCCCAGTATGACGTCCAGGGATTGCCAACAAATGACTCGAAGAAGCCAGAAATCAAACACCTCCATCATGACAAAAGAAAGGGGTATGCCCCAGTGTAACACCAGAAAATGCTGATAAATAACAAGTGACAAATCATAATCACCACTAATAGATGGAAAAAATGGTGTATGCCCCTGTAGGACAAACTCACAAATGTGACCAAGGGTGAAATGACAGATTTATGCCCTAATCTAAGATATTAATGTCATGTTAGAATCCCATAACCGCACATATGGTTAAAGTCATAGAGTTGAAAATATCACAAACATCCATCCCTAAGGAAAAACCCTCAATTCTAATCCATAACATCCATTATCCACAAAAACTGATAGGGGGTATGCCCTAGTGTGTACATTTGAAACTTAAATATCTCAATGAAAACTCTGAAATACGTCATTAAAGACCCAATCGTTTGAACTAACGAACAAGACAATGAATAGGGTATGCCCTAGAGTGCACACCCTTGCTGGGATAATGAATACCGTGAATCAGATCTCGGGTCAGCTCCTAGAAGCACTCTACTATATGAAGAAATCGAGCTGAATGTGGGGCTTACTCAAACTCTGATGCCCATAGTATCGCTAGGTGAAACGGAATGCCTACGTACATGTATAAAAACCAAAGCCAACATGCAAGGATGGGGGCATGCCCTAGTATGAACGTGTCAAAACATCGAGCAAAGGTGCCCTCAACGGTCCCAACTCTCTCTATCATCTGTCTCTGATCATGGACCTAAGGCAAGTAAACTGAATGGAAAGGTAGTATGTGACCCTTAATATCCCTCGAAGCAATGGAGACCTATGGACATCCTATACTCAATCAGTAGACGAAACCAGTCCAAATAAACAGCGTTAAAGCAGACACGAGATCTCATGGCCTTAGGGTGGTCTTACAACTCGGACCGTAATGTAGGCCAGGGGTAAAAGGTGAATGAAACGATGGGAAACAAAGGCCCAAATCTCCTAATAGGTAATGCCAAACCCCTATGTGTGCAATGCCAAATATCACAGAACCATGTCAGCAAGGTGACTCAACTCTGTATCCAAATGAATAACATTAAACAATAGGTGATGTGCACTAAAGAACTCATCGTTCATGAAGCGAGACGATGATCGACAAGGATAGAAGCAGACGAAAAGGGATTAGACGAATGATGAATGGGTGTAGAAGAAAGTGGAGAAACCAACTGGGATACAACTATAGTAATATGTGACAATGATGAACAACTCATCCCAAGAACTCCAAATCGAAGCAAGTCACTGTATGGCGGGAATGATGATATAGATAATGATCCAGCGGACCTAGTGCCAAGGAAACCCAAACCTCACTCCCAATGTGTCGCCCGGATCCATGGTGAGAAGGACCGTACAATGCTCTTACCCGAATCTCAAAGGAAAAAGAATTCTCTCAAACTCAAAACCACCTCTGATGATCCCAAGTATATCAACGAATACCAAACAAGCACAATTATTTTATTTTATTTTATTCTATTTTATTATTATTATTATTATTATTATTATTATTATTTTGCGCCGAACAACCAAAGTCAGCCAAATGCCACACTATCACAGTCCAACCAAAAGAACCTCAAATCCCAAACCCAAATGGTCTCCTCAAACTAATACTACTGGATCAAAACCTAAGGGTGGAATGAAGGGTGTGATAGGCCTAACCTATAGCCCTGAGACGAGAGCGCGTCACCATCTCACAAGGGAAAATAGAAGCGAAATTAATAGAGATGATAGAAACTGGACTCACAGGCAGACGGTGTGAAGATGCAAAATGGAGAAGAAAAGAAACAGGCAATGATGCAAGAAAGAACAAATGAAGAATAACACAATGCTCATAGATCCAATCAATAAATACAAAGCACACAAGGGCAGGCCCCCCAACCTAGGTCAGAAAAGGTATGCAAGGCTGAATGAAAGAAAAGGCCATAATAAACTGTGTGAGGCTCAAAGGGCTAGCAATAGGATATATCAATGTATGGGTGTGCAATAGGGAATACGACTACTCGAAGTGATGGCCACCCATCCTCTGACCATGATCTCACGCATAAAACTTCTTCAACTGATCCACATTGATTGGCTCTGTGAATTGATTTTCGTCTAGGTTTGTCAACTAGGCAGCTCCCTCTCGAGTCAGATCTCGGTTGACATATGGCCCGCTCCAACTCGGTCTAAACTTGCCTCTAGGGTCACTGATCGATCCCCTGAGGACTTTCAAGACTAGGTCACCTCTCTGGAATTTCCTAGGCCTAACCCTCTTTTTGAATGCACGAGTCATCTTCCTCTGATAGGCCTGAAC
This sequence comes from Vitis x labruscana x Vitis vinifera, assembly GCA_008326845.1. Classification (NCBI taxonomy): domain Eukaryota; kingdom Viridiplantae; phylum Streptophyta; class Magnoliopsida; order Vitales; family Vitaceae; genus Vitis; species Vitis x labruscana x Vitis vinifera. Next base: position 175,928 of record BKBX01006354.1, on the reverse strand, counting down.
ATGATTTGCTGCCCTCAATCTCCTCTCATCCAAAAGGCTAAGCTGATCATAACGAGATTGGGCCCACTTGGCCTCGGATATATGCTGCTCTAGTGCTACTCTCAAAGATCCCATCTCAATCTCAATAGGTAGCACTTCCTCCATACCATACACCAAAGAATATGGGGTAGCTCCAGTAGAGGTACGAAAAGATGTACGATAAGTCCATAATGTGAAAGGGAGCTTCTCTGACCAATCTCGAGAAGTCTCGACCATATTTCTCAAAATCCTCTTGATATTCTTATTTGCGGCCTCAACTGTCCCATTAGTCTGCGGCTTGTACGCAGACGATCTGTGATGTTGAATGCCATACTCCTAAATCAACGTGTCCACCTCGCCTCTGAAATGCACCCCTCTGACTGAGATCAACTCATGAGGGACCTTGTATCGGCAGATAATATGCGATCGGATGAACTTGGCCACTATGGCCGCTGTCAACCTAGCATAAGAAGCAGCTTCCACCCACTTGGTGAAATAGTCAATGGCTACTAAGATGTACTCATGACTACCGGAGGACTTGGGCGAGATCTTCCCAATAATATCAATTCCCCATACTGAAAATGGCCAAGGGGATGTGAGTGCATGCAACGCAGAAGGTGGCATGTGTATCAAGTCTTTGTGCATCTGACACTCTAGACACCTTTATACAAACTGGCAACAATCTGTCTCCATAGTCAACCAAAAGTAGCCAGTCCTCATGATCTTACGAGTTAGCATGTGTCCTCCCATGTGTGGGCCAAAGACTCTGGCATGGACCTCTCTCATCATATTGAGTACCAAAGTGCTACTGTACTGATCAAAAGACATAGGTACCATGTCTCTACTGTCATCCTCTAAACTGACAACCTGAACCCCATCAAAAGTAGGTCATCCTTGATTCATGCCCAATTGATGTGCTAGCTGATTCGTGTCCAGCTGGTGCTCCTTGAATGAGGGAGTAATCAACAAAATTTATAACCTATAACACCATATAGTAGGGTAGCAAAGAAAAAGCTACTATAGTATAGCGGCTCTAGGATCGTTCACTGGGAAGGATTAGCAAGCTATCAATGATACCAATTCCAAGTGAATTGGTCTTGTTTCATTTCAAGGTTAGCTTAAGAAATAAAACACAAACTTTGATTGGTAAAGATTTAAACTAACTAACACAATAAGTAATGGGAATAACTTAGGAAGAAAAACATTCCTTGGAGAGTTAGGTTCACTAGGGTGGTTCCTCATGCAAAAGACACGGCTCCGGTCAGATGGTTCATTTCCTCGCGTTAGAGATTTAACATATAGTCAATTCTCTAACCGGTGTTGTACAGATACATCCTTCAATTAGATTTCACTTTAATTCTCTCACTGATGCAACTTGCAATGGTTTAAGCCTCTCACTAAGCCTTAACCGTTCAAGGTGATCTTTAACCTTGGATTACCCGTCTCAAGCTCGCAAGAGATAACTAATGGATGTCTCCTTGGAGTCCAAAAGCTTACCAAGTGTTGGCTATTCTAGAAAATCCTACCCTAAAGTCACCTTCCAGAGGCTCGCAAGGGGTAAACTAGTGCATTTCCATGGTTGGAAATCACTTGCCTTACCAAGTGTTGGCTCAGGTGACTCTAAGGTGTTTTAAGTTAACTAAAAACATAGAAATCACTAAAGGATTTCACTTCCTCTTCATTACTAGCTAAAACCACAAAGCTTTGCATTTTTGCACTTGCAACCTTCCCCGGCAACCTTAGCTCCAAGGAATTAGAGGTTTAGTTACTCATTCTCTAGGGAAAATTCCTCAGAGAGTTCATAACTTAGTAAGAAAATAAAAATACAAAGTGAGAAGGTAAGGCAATACAAAGAACTGAACTTTACTTGCTTACCCAAAACTTTACAAAAGGATCTCCTCCCCGAGAACAGGCTCCCGAGAGGTATATATATATGAACATAATATAAAACTAATTATTACATAAATATTTACTCTTTTTACTAACTTAAAAGCTAAGGAATCTTGTAATTGGTGGCTTACAAGGAGTATTTTGGGATTTAGACAACAAAAATCTAATAGAAAATATCTCCAAATGTCGGTAGCAAATATCGGGGTGCTTCAGGAACCATTTTGCAAGAGAAAATGGTGTTTGCGAGATTTCGCAGGCACTCAAGAAGGGCTGCGAAATCACTTCGCAACAACAAGCTATTCTCGCAGGGCTACGAAGTTGGCTTCCACCTTGAGGTTCTCAGCTACCAGCTTGCGGCATATGTCGGGCACCTTCAGAAGGAAATACACCCTACTGTACAAAAAGGCTGCGGAATCACTTCGCAGCAAAAGGGTGGTTTCGCAACACTTTGGAAAATGCTTCCTTTAGCTGGGAGTGATTGGCTTGCAAAGGCTGCAACTTCTTCGTTTCAACTCCGAATTGCGCACCATTTGAAGCATTTGATTATTGACTTCCTGAGCTTTGAAATGGTATATAGTATGCATCAATTGGACCTCAGAAAGTGCTCCAAAAGTGGCTGCTATGACTATCATCAAGAATATGCTTCTTGGCAGATTCTCTTTACTTTTTCTCCTTGCATTCCGGATTTACTCTTGGCAAATGACTTCCAAGCTTTGCCCAAGATTCCTCAACACTCTCCTCAATCTTGAATTGCTTTGGTGATCAAATTACTAACAAAAACACCAAAACTTACACAAAGTGATTAAAATTGCTTTCAAGGGTCCTTAACATGCCAATTGAGTTAAAAGGCCAAAACTACTACTTAAAAGCGTTTAAAAGGATTAATTATAAGCTATCAAATAGCACTTTTTGAGTAGTAATCAATCCTCACTGTGACTGATCTATAACATTGGCTTGAAAGAGGTAACAACGTCTCTATCAGACTGTATTGTGATAATGCGCCCCTCGTGTATGAACTTCACCTTCTGATGAAGGGAATATGGTATAGCACCCACCTCATGAATCTAAGGGCGGCCAAGAAGCAGGTTAAAGGTTGATTGAATCCTCAAAACCTGAAATAGTATGGAGTAACTAACTAGCCCAATCATGACACATGTACTGAGTGTACCCATAACTGTCCTCTGAGTCCCATCATAAGCTCTAACAGTTTGTGTAGAAGGCTCAAAATCGACTGGTGAAAACCTAAGCGCAATAGCAGTAACCAATGGACAGACGTTTAGTGCAGAGCCGTTGTCCAACAGAACAGACGACATCCGACGGCCTGAACAAGCAACATTAATGAATAATGGTCGAACATGATTTGATCCCTCTTGTGGCAAGTCATCATCAGAAAACACTATACATGTAGCTCTATTAGTTGTCAATAGGTGAATAAGCCCCTCTGGGGTAGTAGCAATGTCAACCCTAATATGGCCAAGGGCTCTGACCAATGCATCTCTATGTGTGTTGGATGAGGCTAAAAGGCTCCAAATGGATATGCGAGCTTGAGTAGTGCGCAATTGGCATAATATCTCATCATTTTCACTTTAAACCTCCTCTCCAACAGCTATACCAGCAAATGGCCTGTCAACGGGTGGAGGCTATGCTACCCTCCCACTCCGTGAAACTATCTGAACATCTCTGTGAGGGGGCCTATATTCCTATGGGAACAGAATGAAGGCTGTCATAGGTGACACATGCTGTAAGTATATTGGTGATATTGGAGACGACCCGTAAGTCTCGTCCGGGGTCAAATTGAATGACCTAGGGATCTACTGGCTAGGTATATATCGAACAAAATCCGACTCCTCATATAGACTAATCGGATGAGGAGCCTCTCCATCCCAACCCATCATAAAATATCTCATCCCCTACAAACTCAATCAAATGTACCCCTCCTGAGGGTGGATGTACTGCTATAGTGTCATGAGTAGGTAGCGGGTCTGTGATCACACCCGGGCACCCCAAATCAACCAAGCCCTGATCAATCAAATCCTAAATGACATGTCTTAGAGCTAAATAGTTGTCTGTATCATGGTCTGCTCTCTGATGGTAGGCACAGTGAAGATCTGTCCTGAATCCTGGTGGGGTAGGCTGTAGTGGTGGTCTAGGCAGTAGTGGGGCAATCAGTTCCCCATTAACCAATCTTTGAAAAGCTCGGCTCAGTGGCATCCCCAGCTGTGCGAACTATCCAACCGACCTCGATGGAAGTGGTGCTCTATATTGATGATGGAACTGCATAGACGACCTCTAAGGTGCCTGTGTAGCATATACATGCTATGGTGGCAGATGCAGATAAGTAGGCTCTGCTGGCCCAATTGGAGCAATTGGTCTGTATTGATCATGTTGTATCATCTGATAAAGAGTGCTTGAAAATTGTCTCTGAAACGGAGGACGACGTGAGGACCTATGTCCTGTCATGCCAATAGTGCCAACATCCAAGGGCCTGGGTCCTGATCCTGACTTCTTCCCCTTTATGTTCGAAAGGAAAGAATTTTCCCATAAACCTCTAGATATACCCTCCTCAATGCTATAGAGGGCCTACACTAACAAGCCAAAGTCTGTCTGAGGGAAGCCCATGTGATGCTTAGCAAAGTGGGGTTGAAGGCTATGCATAATCATACTGATCTGATCGCGTTCTAAAGGTCTATCAATAATTTGTGCTATCTTCACTCTCCAACGGGAGATGAATGAAGTGATTGACTCATCCGGCCTCTATCTGAGGGCCTCTAACTCCCTCCGAGATACATCCACTACAGTATTAAAATAATATTGTCTAATAAACTCTTGTCCCAAATCAGCCCATGTCCTACGTCTCGAAGAGTCCAATGAGGTAAACCAATGCTGAGCAGCACCACTCAGTGACAGAGGAAATAACATAATCATTTGTCCTCATCTAGTCTATGCCTGCACATAACAGCGCTGTATAACTGCAAGTGAAGACGGGGGCATCCTATCCCCGTGTGTTTCTCAATGTTCGGCATGCGGAACTTAACAGGCAAAACTGCTACTGGCAGATCATCATATCCATCCCAACTTATAATCCCATCAGAAACATGTAGTGATCTCATCCTATGCTCAATCCTATCAATACAAGCTTGGGTGTCATCAACAATCTGTGCAGGTGCCATAATAGAATGCAATATAGTCTTAGTCTGACCATGCAACACAAATGTTCCAGCCTGGGGAGCTGACTGAATTGGTGGTGGTAGTGGTGGTGGAATTATGTAGTCTTGTTGTATAGTAGGTCCAGATGGTCCAGATGGTGGTGGTGGTGTGGTAGAGTCATGCGGGGTGCTCCTCGGAATCAGTAATGGCTGGGCCTGGTGCCCATCAATCCTCTGACCCAGTCCTAAGATAGCGTCCCTAAGTGACGCCATGGTATCAGTAATCTCAGCCAACTGGTCAACAGTAGCGTATTGAGGGTCCATATCTCTATGATCTGGTATCTGTTCTAACTGACTATGTGAATCTGATCCTCTAACAAGTGTACCTTCAATTCAGATCCAAGCTCGGGAACCCAGTTCGGTCTCAATCAACAATCCACGAAATCCTTTAAAAGAATGATATGACATGTGACGTCAACAGTTAATCTAATATATGGCTTTACAGGTAGGAGCGGGATTCAGATATGGTAATACCTCAGGGGTAAGGTGGCTCAGAAGTCAACAAAGAGAAAAGACAAGTTCTAAAAGACTAGATGACCGTACCCACAGGGATACGCAACCTAAAATCCTAACCAACAATCAATCAACAGTCAAAGTGACACACTGGCCATGCATGTATCCATGAAATCTAGCTCAGGGCTATACAGGTCTTCATTGCTCGGATATCCATCTTCTCTATAGTGCTCCCAAACATCGATAAAACCCTTTTGCTAGACCCTATTCCAAACCCTTAGCTTGGTCGAAGGTGAACAATTGGGAATGACTCCCAAGCAACATAAGCAATCCATGGAATAATCGACCAAGACTAGTGATTCAGAAGTAAGGGGATACACACGTGCCCCACAAACACAAGCAACAAACAGTCATGCAAGGGAAGGAGCAGTCATGCAGCAAACAGTCATGCACAAACAGATAGCCTACCACACATCTACACTGATGCAACTCATGGTAGCTTAGCTTTAAAGGCGTATCAACAAAATTATACCTTAAATACTATTACTAAAGTAGCCAAGCTACTATAGCATAGTGGTTCTAGGATCGTTCACTGGGAAGGGTTTTCGCAAACACTAGTGATATTCAAATTAGGAAAATAAGTGATTTTCTTATGGATGTTAGCTTTAAAAGAAGATGTAAATGTTTTAGAAAGATTTAAACTAATCTAAGCTAACATTAAAGACTAAAATGAAAGGGTGTAAAAACAAGTTTCTCAAAGATAGGATAGCTATGCTCTGGCTCTTATGCAAATTGGAAATCTTAGGATAGGCTCCTCGCGTTGGGGTTGCAACTATGGTGATGCTTGCTTCCCGAACCGGTATGGATTTAGCAAATCAAGTTTTAATCCTTTAAAATGACAAAACAGTTGGTAGTGAATTTCATCAATGGTTATTCACCTTAGACTTCCTTTGAATGGCTCGTAAGAGATAACTAATGGTCTAAAGCCAAAAGCTTACCAAATATTGGCAACTCAAAGTCATTCTAGGTGATAAACTCACCTTTCAATGGCCATTGAAATTGGTTCTAATGGATTAATACAAAACTTGGAATTGAAAACCTCACCTTCCAATAGCTCGTAGGAGATAACTAATGGATAGAAATCCAAAAGCTTATCAAGTATTGGCCGTTGGAAGTTGTCCAAAGGAAATAAAAAACCAAACTTTGCATTAATGAACCTTTAATGAAAAACATCTACCTTACCTTCTGGGTGCGAGAAATTTCCATGGGATTGCATCCAAACCATCACATAACATCCATACTTTGAGAAACTAAAAGTTTTAGCCAATCATCCTCCGAGGAAAAGCCCTCAGAGGTTGTTTGGCTACTAAGAAAATAAAAATGGGAAAGAACAGGAGAAACGAGAGAGCTCTGTATCTATTCTCTAAGTGTTAAACGTAATATCTATTCTATATTCCAAGAGGTGATTTCCACCCCTTATATAGTCTTTACAAAAGCAAAAGCTTGTGATTGGTTAGTTACAAGGATAAGAAAGGAAATTACATCACAAAATACAAAGGAAAATATCTAAGTGGAGTCGGCAAAAACAGAGGAAAATTCGCACCACGCATGGGTTATGCGAATTTTGAAGGTGTTATGCGAATTTTCGCACAACCTGGAGCAGTTGGCTTCCGAAGGCCATATCTTCCTCATTTCAGCTCCAAATCGTACACAGTTTGAAGCGTTGGATTCTTGACTTCCAGAGCTTTGAAATGGTATATAGTATGTAAAAAATAGACTTTGGGAAGTACTCGAAAAGTCCGAAAGAAGACTGCAGCTGCTGTCCTCTTTGCTTCTCTTCACTTTGCTTGCTTTTCCTCTTTTCCATTGTTCTTTCCTTGCATACTTTGAAAGACTTTGGCAAAGGGCTATGGAGCTCCAAAGCTTGGTTCTTCATGAATTTGAGCTTCCAAAAGCTTTGCCATAACTTGTCCAAGTAGCTCCTCCATCATTTGGCATGCTTGAATTGATTCATAAGCTGATAAAAACATGTAAACTTGCCACAAAATGGTTAAAACCAATTACTAAGGACCTTAATGAATTAATTGGGTTAAATGAATATGATTACTACTCAAAGGTGCTTAAAACCATTATAATTAGGTCTACAAAATAGCACTTTTTGGTAGTAATCACACACACAATCTGATCATCTAAGCCTAATCCTAAATGTCATAGCTAGATACCAATCAACAATGGGCAAGCATGCTAGAATCCAACAGGTGAACACACAAGCAACAACACATCATAGGTGCAAGCCAAATACGAACCAAGTATGTGATCATCAGTTATCTATGTAGCCTAAGGGTCTACTGATCAATGAACCATGTGCTCCAATATACCCAACTCAAGTTCAAGCTTGATCCTCTTATGAAACCAGAGATTCTGGGTTCAATTCCCAGTGGAGTCGCCAATTTGTGGACCCTCACCCGATCCACGCAGATTGGCGTGACTCACTTTTAAAAGAAAAGAAAAAAAGAAAAGTTAGGTTTTCGAGTTTTGAAAAATCTGTCCCCGGTGAGGAATGGTGTTGTTTGGAGTCACCACTTACTTTTTATTTTTGTTTTTAAAATGGGGAAAATTAAGTAAGAACAAAAACCCCTAATGACCCCAGTATTGAAAAAATGATCTACGAAAACTAGATTCTAGGTTCGGGGATAAGGTTACCCATTGGGAAGGTACCTCATGAGAGGTAGCACCCCTCTAGGCCTGAAACTCGGTCTCTACTAATGAATTGGGTATGTGGGAGCATATGGGTCAAAGATCAAATGAAACCCTATGCTAAATAGATGTCATGAATCACACAATCCTAATTGGTATTTGGCATGCATATGAATTCATCAACCAAAACCAATGATGCATACCTAAAGTCCCTAGCCATGCGCTATAGAAAAGATTAGTCAAGCACATATAAACACATAACAAGCATTCAAGATTAAGCACCATGCATGCATATGAATTCAACAACCAAAACCAATGATGTGTACTTATGGTCCCTAGCCATGTGCTACAGCAAAGGGTGAGTCAGCCACACAACATGTATTTAGAATCAAGCATTAAAGTTTGCGCCAAAGAGGAGAAAAGCTAGTTGAAATGAGGTAAGTGACTTCCCAAATGTCATACAAATCAAACTAGACTTACCTAGACCATACCGCCCATAACTTCAAAATGGGCCCACACTAGCTGAAACCAAACACAGACTCAAACCTTCAAGATGGCCCATAAGTGCCCCATAGTGAATGGCTTTGAGCCCCAATGGATACGGGCTCGAAAAATGCCAAAATTGAGGGTTGTCCATAGTTCTCTTGCAGAACAGGTTGAACCAGTTCCCAACCAATTTATCCGATTGAGAAAAATTCCCAAATTTTTTCAAAAATTTTCTAAATGAATAAGGAATCAAACAAAAGCAACGGTGCTTAATTCCAAGCTCGGACGAGTGAGAACTAAACAAAACAAGGTCAAGTGTTCCTCATAGCTGACAGAGTCAACAAGCTGTAATGCTAAACCGGTTCATCCGGTTGAGAAAAATTCCCAAATTTTTTTAGAAAATTCTTAAATGAATAAGGAATAAAAAAAAAGCAACGGTGCTCAATTCCGAGCCCGGATGAGTGAGAACTAAACAACGCAAGGTCAAATGTTCCTGATAATATAGAGTCAACGAGCTATAATGCTGAACCGGTCCATCCGGATGAGAAAAATTCCCAAATTTTTTCAGAAAATTCCCAAATGAATAAGGAATAATAAAAAAAGAATTGGTGCTCAATTCTAAGCCCGGACGAGTGAGAACTAAACAAAACAAGGTTAAGTGTTCCTCATAGCTGACAGAGTCAGCGAGCTGTAGTGTTGAACTAGTTGAGAAAAATTCCCAAATTTTGTCAGAAAATTTCTAAATGAACAAGGAATTAAAAAAAAAAAAGCAACGGTGCTCAATTCCGAGCTCGGATGAGTGAGAACCAAACAAACCAAGGTCAAGTGTCCCTCATAGCTAACAGAGTCATGCCAACTATGGTGCTGAACCGGTCCATCCGGTTCCCAAACAATTGAGAAAAATTCCCAAATTTTTTCAAAAAAATTCTAAATGAATAAGGAATCAAACAAAAGCAATGGTGCTCAATTCCAAGCCTAGATGAGTGAGAACCAAACAAATCAAGGTTAAGTGTCCCTCATAGCTAACAAAGTCATGCCAGCTGTGGTGCTGAACCGGTTGAACCAGTTCCCAACTGGTTCATCTGGTTGAGAAAAATTCCCCAATTTTGTCAAAAAATTTCTAAATGAATAAGAAATCAAACAAAAGCAACGGTGCTCAATTCCAAGCCCAGACGAGTGAGAACCAAACAAAGCAAGGTCAAGTGTCCCTCATAGCTAACAGAGTCATGCCAGCTATGGTGCTGAACCAGTCCATCCGGTTCCCAAACAATTGAGAAAAATTCCCAAATTTTTTCAAAAAATTTCTAAATGAATAAGGAATCAAACAAAAGCAATGGTGCTCAATTCCAAGCCTAGATGAGTGAGAACCAAACAAAGCAAGGTTAAGTGTCCCTCATAGCTAACAAAGTCATGCCAGCTGTGGTGCTGAACTGGTTGAACCAGTTCCCAACTGGTTCATCTGGTTGAGAAAAATTCCCCAATTTTGTCAAAAAATTTCTAAATGAATAAGAAATCAAACAAAAGCAACGGTGCTCAATTCCAAGCCCGGACGAGTGAGAACCAAACAAAGCAAGGTCAAGTGTCCCTCATAGCTAACAGAGTCATGCCAACTATGGTGCTGAACCGGTCCATCCGGTTCCCAAACAATTGAGAAAAATTCCCAAATTTTTTCAAAAAATTTCTAAATGAATAAGGAATAAAAAAAAACAATAGTGCTCAATTCCAAGCCTAGATGAGTGAGAACCAAACAAAGCAAGGTTAAGTGTCCCTTATAGCTAACAAAGTCATGCCAGCTGTGGTGCTGAACCGGTTGAACCAGTTCCCAACTGGTTCATCTGGTTGAGAAAAATTCCCCAATTTTGTCAAAAAATTTCTAAATGAATAAGAAATCAAACAAAAGCAACGGTGCTCAATTCCAAGCCCGGACGAGTGAGAACCAAACAAAGCAAGGTCAAGTGTCCCTCATAGCTAATAGAGTCATGCTAGTTGTGGTGCTGAACCGGTCCATCCAGTTGAGAAAAATTCCTAAATTTTTCAAAAAATTTCTAAATGAATAAGAAAGCAAACAAAAACGATGGTGCTCAATTATAAGCTTGGACGAGTGAGAACCAAACAAAGCAAGGTCAAGTGTCCCTCATAGCTAATAGAGTCATGCCAGCTGTGGTGCTAAACCAGTTGAACCAGTTCCCAACTAGTTCATCCGGTTGAGAAAAATTCACAAATTTTTTCAGAAAATTTCTAAATGAATAAGGAATAAAAAAAAATCAACGGTACTCAATTCCAATCCCGGACAAGTGAGAACCAAACAAGGCGAGGTCAAGTATCCCTTATAGCTAACAGATTCTTGCCACTCTAAATCGATGAAAGGTGAGGCACATCAACCAAAGCATGAGACTAAAATATAAACCAAGAGTAAGCAAAGGAAAGCCATACCCCATCCCCAAGCATTCAAAACAACCATGGAATTTTCAGCCATCACATTAAAGAGAGAACAGGGCAATGGGAAAGGGAATAACATGCAAGAAACCACAATTTACGCTTACCAGATTATGCTCCCCTCAAGTAGAAATTTGCTTGGCCTCAAGATTGCTCTCCTCCCTGGTTGTATGCAAGGTATGGCGGGGGTATCTTTAACTTCCCCTACAACCTCAGATCACTCACGAACAGAAACCCTCCCAAAAGCCTCTTCTCAAATCCCCCCAAAAAATCCACAGAATTTTCTCCCTCAGAAAAAAAAAAGAAGAAGTCTTTTCCTATCATTTTTTTTTCTCTTTTATAGCCCCAGACCTCCAGTCCTCAAAGCTTCTTTTTTTTTCTCTCCTTCAAGCTCTGGAAAGAGCTCCAATCAATCTCGAAATCAGCTTTCCCATTAACTCCTTTCCTCATTTTCCATGCAAGCTGATTATCTTCAGCTTCCAAATTACTTCCCCACCAAGGATCCATATGGATTCATGGTGGGCTGCAAGGAATCCGAACTAAGGCCCAAAATGGACCCAAAATACAGCCCAAAACTGATCTGGAGATTATGGGCCCGAGCCATGTAGGATTTGAGCCCCAAAATTACCAAAATCAATGTTCTACACTAGCTGACGCGATCAACCGGTTGAACCGGATTCCAACTGATCGAACCGGTTGCAAAAAAATTTTAAAATTTGAAAAACTGTTCCTGAAAGAATAAGGAATCCAAGAAAAAAAATGATGTGTGATTCCGAGTTTGGATGAGGAAGATATGATAAAAACAAATTCAAGTGCTCCGAATTCAAACATGCTTCAATGAATTCTGCCTAAACTGAAAATTTTGGGGACCAGTCTAGCCTATTGAGAAAAATTCTGAAATTTTGATAGAATGTTCCTTGAAGAATAAGGAGTCCATGAAAAAAAATGGTGCACAATTCCAAGTTCAGATGAGGAAGATATGATCAAATCAAACCCAAGTGCTCTGAACCTCAACATGCCCCTATAAACTCCAACTAAGCTAAAACATCGGGATGACCCCACTTCCTTCCTATAGCGTGATGTGAACAACTAGGAAAATGGCCATGATGACCCTCTAAAATGAACCACATACGCACCACAATGGACCACATACAAGCCCACACGAGGGTCGGACACCGACTAAGCCCAAAAGGGGCTCTAGTGGTGCTATATGAGAACGATGGGTGAATGTGACACCCAAAGGATAAATGCAAGTGTCAAGGGAAAAAATTGAGGGTCTACAGGGGGACATCGAGATGGAGAAAGCCATTTTCTTCTAGAGATGGAAACCATAGGTGAGCTGAGTTTATCTAAAGGAGGCGTAAAGAGAGCTAAAACAGAACTAGAGGGATAGTGTGTGAAAACAAGAAGAAATAGAAGTGAGTTGAAGCCCAAAATACCTTGTTAAAGGGGAGATCTTCAGGTATGGCCATTATAGGTTTTCTTTTTATTTTTCATATTTCTCCTACTTCATTCCTTGTGATTTCCACATTCCTTGTTGGGTTTGTATGGTTCGGTTATTATTGGTTTAATATTTCATTTTCTTTTTGGTTCAATTCAAGAGATACTTGAATGTGCTTTAGTTTGTTGTTTTATATTTAAAGAGCTTGCTGCATTTTATGCTTTATTCTAAAAACCTTTTCCACAGTTCATTCCACTAATTGTTAAACTCATGGATAAAATAATGAAATGGGTTTAGCATATTGGTTAAGTGTTTTATGCTCCATTCCCGCTTCTATTATCTTGCTTCTATGTTTTCCCCTGAATGTAGGCCCAAAGCCTTAAGACTTGAAATCTGAGCTAATGTATTGGTGGATAATGAATTGATATGAAGAATAATTGATGGATAAAAAGGCAACCCTAACTACAGATGTTTGTGAATTTGGGTTTAACTCCATCTTTTCCACCACTTCCACCACTCATAACCTATATTTTCATACCATCATTGACATCTTATCCCATACCAGCTTGCCATCTTTTCATCCTTCATACTCACCAAAACCCATCGCCTTGACCACTCTTCAAACGCCACCCAACTTTAGTCCCTCAACACTACTAGTATTTTGCCCCATACTTTTAGCCACATACTCCAACCAATGGACCTTACAACCCTAGGCCCACAAAATTGGCTAAGAATATTGCTTATTCAGCTGGTGAATACAAATGTATCAACTTCTTGTGAGCTGAAATCTCAACTAACTCTCTTTGGGTTTGGGAGTTTCAGTTGTAGCTATGTCATGATACTACAAGACACCGGAATTTGAATTTAAGCATCCATAAAAGACTTCTTCCAAGTTGATAGCACCACCTAGCATGGGTTTTAGTACCCTAACTAGTGGATATAGTTAGCTTTTAGGAATGTTCCATACATTCAAAATGACATCAATGTTTTCTAAGTCACTAATTATGGATCAATACTAAAAAATGATCTTAATATTGTCATTCTTAGGTGTTACTATTGATTTCAGAGACATAAACTGCTTAGCTTCTCTCACCAAGTTCCTTGAAGGAGCATGGATTCCTAAGCCACTCCTGAACATGCATGTAGGAATGGATAGCAAGGTAGATTTTCAAGTTCCCAATCAAAGTGAAATAATGGGATAACCAAATGAAAGGCCTAATGAAGATGAACTCCCCCATGAACTACTAGAAATAGACTTAAGGATAAGAAGAGGGGTGCAGGAGAAACAATGGCTAAAAAGGTAGTTTAGACCAGTAATGGTCTAGAAAGTGGGATGTTTCTAATTAGGTTTATCTTAGAGGTGCCAAATCAAGTTCTGCAACATTTCATTCTATCACAGTTCGTAAGAGACAGTTTGGAATTCATGAAACCGTCCCTAGTAGCTCAGTTTCCAATAGTCCTTCCATTGAAGTTTTAACTTGCCTAGTAAATCTTAGAAGTAAGGACGATTGGTTGGCTACCGTGGCTATAGAGAAAGCATTAGTTACTAAATTCAAGCAACACATCACATCAAGCAATTCCAATAAAGGTCATGAGAGCTTGGTTTCTACAAATTTGCATTCTCCAGAAGATCAAAGTCCTTATGGAGTTGTATCAGGTTTTCTAGATAGAGGAATTTAGTTGGCAATTCTTAACACTTATCCTCGTAAAGTAGAGGTTGGTGAGTCCCATAGAGAGAACTACGAAGCTGAGTTGATTGATATTGAAACAACACTAGTTGTATTTGAGAGAAAGCCTTGCAGAAAGAAAACTCGGGTGTACATTACGAAACCACTTTTCCTTATGAAAGGTAAAAGCAAATCATTTATAACATTGGGATTCAATCAAAATCAAAGGGCAACATTTGTCCAAGTTTTGATGAAGTATGGGAATGGTAGTAAGGGAGGATTTTCATCTCAAAGACTCATTGGAGAATGTTGTTTTGGTGAGCAAACATACTATCATAATGGCCAATAAGAAACTCGAGCACCAGTGCACACTTCATGAGACAATCTGAGTAAAGAGTGGAGCTCGAAATATCATCGGTAAGCATTCTTTGGAATTTTCTTGGTGAGCCCGAAACTCATAATTGCAACAGGGAAGTTCCGAGTTAGAATCTAATCGATCTTAAGGGTCCTTAAAGCATTCCAATGTGGTCAGATTTAAGGAGACCCTATCATCTGGCTATACACAGGGAATATGATATTGAAGAAGAGCAAAGTAATGATATAGATGAAAGCTTTGTTTCTATTGATGCAACCAAAACCTTTTAATTAGAGTTACTAGCAATATGGATTAAGAGAGACACATAGAAACTTGTTTTGTTGGGGACCTAACAAGTTGTTATCTAAAACTCCACCAAAAGTGGGGTCACCTTATGGCCAAAGAGCACATGGTTTGGTAAAATCATTTGAGCAAATATGTTATAGAAATGACAGTAGTTGTGGCACAAGCAAAGAAGATAGAATGAAATATCAAACTCAAAAGAACAAGCTCTCGTTCCTGTCAGCATCTCTTTACCTTTAAGACCCACTTCTATACCCATGCATGGTCACCTTTGGCATGCAATCCCAATGGCCACATGCCATCATCTTATTTCTTCATTTTTTGATGTTAAAAATATTTTTCCAAACTCCAATTTTCAATTTTTTTTTTAAAAAACTCAAATTTTCAAATAATTTTCAAAACTCCAGTTTTCAAATAATTTTCAAAACTCCAGTTTTCAAATAATTTTCAAAACTCTAGTTTTCAAATAATTTCAACTCTTCAACTTTTCATTTTTCTTTAGTGTTTTAGGTCACCAAAAATGCAATTTCAATAAAATTTGCTATCATTTTCTCTTCGGTAAGCATCTTTCACAATTTTCCTTGATTTTTAAATGTTTTTTTTAATAAGCATGAATACAATTTTATAATTCCAAAAATCATGGATTTTGTAGAATTAATTCATGCAAAGATAAATTGGGCTTTGGTAGGGGCCCAACATCTATGATTTTTTTCTTTAAAAATAATTTGAATGGAGTGTATAATTGACATTGATGGTTTCTTGCTCTATTTTGTGACACATGCGATATATTTTGTATTCATTATTGTGCACTAACCTCGTTTCATGATAACACCTTATTGCTTGCTATTAAGGTATGCTTTGACTCTCACTGTGTCTATCTATTCTTCGTGCATGACTTGCTTCCATTATGTGACTATTTCTTGGTATCCATTGATTTCCTTACCAATTGTCACGGTTGCTTCACCTTATTTAGTAGAGACTCGTTTTTTAGGACTTAAAGGGATGCTACTATTTTTCACCGTATCTTCCCAATAGGTAACCTAACCCTCGGACTTGACTTTCATTTTCCACAGACTGTCTTTTCTAAATAAGGAGTCACACTTAGGGTTTTCTTTCTTATTTTGTTTTCCCTTTAAAAATAAAATAAAAATAAGTGGCAACTCCAAGTCTTTTCTAAAAATAAAATTTTCATAAATAAAAAGCGAGTCACGCCATCGAGTGGGAATGCATCATGCAAAATGCGAGATCCATAAAATGGCAACTCCACTAGGGATCGATGAAGGTCGAGCTTGAACTTAAGTTGAGGCAAATGTGGTGTTTGATTTGTCGGTCGATAGATATATTCTCTTTGTGCTTTTCTATGCTTGAGTGATCATAGCATATTGAGAGCTTTGATGGGACAATTTTCTATGCTTGATTACCATATCCATTTGGGACATTGACATGTTGATGATATTGATTGATTCTCTTGCTTGTCTTAGCATATTGATTTTGTTCTAACCATAATTATACTACTCACTTTGACATGTATGTTCACACTGTTGTATATCTTGTTTGTCTTTGTGTTCATTCTCTCGTTTGTATATTATCTTGATCATCTTTGAGCATGCTATCCTTGTTGCTATTCATCTTTATTATCGTATTCTTGTTTAGCCTGTGTGTGGACATGGATGATATACTTGTGCTCTGCTTGACTACTTGTTGCATGACTACTCTTCTCCTATATGATTGCATGTTGCTTGTCTGTGTGGGTCACTCATCTATCACCTTACCTTCAACCTTTTAGTTCTAGCCATTCCTTTTTTTTTTTTTTGGTTCTTACATTTGCAAGTGTGAGGCCTTGTGTGTACTTATTTCTTTGGATGAGCTAGTGGTTAGGAGTAGGGTCTAGCAACGAGCTATATCGATGTTTGGGAGCATTATGGAGGAGGTGGATATATTGATGCTGATTAAAGTCCGATATTTGAAGACCTATATAGACTAGAGCTAGGTTTCATAGATATTTATGTGACTAGTGTGTTTCATTTTCTACTTTAGCCTCATAGGATTTTTGGATGCACCCACACCGCTCACTATGCACTTTAGTTGACTACTGAGTGTGAAGAGTCAGAAGAGTTTTCACCATAGGAAAACCGCTAAGAAGTCGAGGTAGTGCATGTGTGGAGGTGATAACCACCTTGTATGGAAGCACCCCATTTATTTGGAGGCGTGTAGGAGGTTGTGTACCACTAGAGAGTATGATCGCTTCTGTTAGGGATCTTTTAAAGTCCATCATTCTCCTTTTAGAGACACCTTGACCTTGTAGGTTGAGCCTTAGATCCTTCAACTATGATTTCTTCCCTACACGTGGGTGCATCTAAGGGCTTTTAGAGCCTCTTTAGTTATAGTTTGGGTTAGTCGTCTATTTTTCAGCCTCTAATTGAGAGTACTCAAATATTAGTACCAGATTGAGTTACAATTGGATAGTCCTTATTCACCTCACCAGTACAGGCCACGAGCACCTCCTCAACCATATGATCATGCTTACTTGCCTCTCACTCTAGTTGCCTTGTTATGCAGCACAGGGTACAAAGAGACCTCTGGATTTATATCCTATCCCAGTACAACCATGCTATGCAACACAAATTGTATTGAGACCCCCAGTTTCACAGGTTTCCGCTCATTTTTCTTTAAGGACACTAAGACATTTTTCATAGTTGGCTATACCGTTGAGCCATGCTCTTTGGAAGATTATAGATGTTGGGTTACTAACAGCTCTTGCTCCTAAGTCATTGCCTCAACCTATCCCACTACAGTTCAGGATGGATTTACATTGTGTATATCATTAAGGGCCAGAGCATGAGACTGACCATTGTATTACTTTGAGACACACCATTCAGGACTTGATTGATCAAGGTTTGGTTCACTTGAATTAGTTGAGTGTAACCACCAACCCATTACCAGCCCATACTACACATGTACACTATAAGAAAAAAGGGTAATAATGGCACTTTTTAGTCGTCAATAAATTTATAAGATGATGCTTCTTGAAAGCGTCCTTGTCACCCTTGTTAAGGAATGGGTGCAAGCAACCTTGTCGCCTCTAGAAAGCATCATTTATAAAAGCACTTACATTGACACTTATTCAAGTGTCATCTTTTCAAAAGCATGACATTCTTTAAGTGCCATTATTTCCACCAAATTTTCAATGTTGACACTTTTAAAGCGTCATCTTTAATGTTCATTATCTTTGAAAATCATCATTGTTGATTGATCTATATTGACACTTTGAAAAGTGTCATTATTAATCTACCTATGTTAACACTTACACTAGCGCCAAGGAATGTCCAAAATATCATTTGTCTATTTTGACACTAAAAAAAGTGTCATCTTATGTGGATAATAATACTGAAAATCCCCTTATTGAAATGATATATTTTGTATGTCCTATTATATATAATTTTGGCTGCATATTTTTTATAAAGTACAAAACAATAACTTTAATATTAATAACTATATCTTTCAAAAGAAATTGAATAAATTTGGGAATAACATCATGATAAGGAACTAAT
This sequence comes from Vitis x labruscana x Vitis vinifera, assembly GCA_008326845.1. NCBI lineage: Eukaryota > Viridiplantae > Streptophyta > Magnoliopsida > Vitales > Vitaceae > Vitis > Vitis x labruscana x Vitis vinifera. Next base: position 157,425 of record BKBX01006354.1, on the reverse strand, counting down.
GTCTACATAGTTAATTAATACGTAAATTTGTTAATGTATCAAAATATTTACAACAAGCATATTTTCCAACTTCAACATAAATCAAGTACACATGTCCCAAAAAACAAGGTCTCTAAATTCCTTATCAAAAATAATATTACAAGAAGAAGAAGAAGAAGAAGAAGAAGAAGAAGCCAAAAGTATTCCTGTTGGTTGCATATCCATTCTTGAACTTGATATATTTTACCTGTATACATTTAAAAATAAATAAATAATAAAAGAAACAAATTATGTTTAGCTAATATACATGCAATGAAAATTAAATTTAAATCTATAAATGGTAAGATGTTTTAAAACACAAAGTGAAACTAAATGCAAATCAGAAAGGACATGGAAGTCATTCTCTTATTTTCTTTTGTAGGTATCTTCTGATGTGAGTGTGATTGACCTTGATTTTGGAGAAACATAAGATTTTATTTCATAATATATGAGTATTTTTTTCAAAGAAAAAAGAAGGCCTTCACACTTTTTTATTTTCCTTAGTAAGAAGGCCATCAAACTTAGGTTTGATTCATTAATCCTACTCTCTGTATAAACTGATAAGAGGTATAAAGTCTCCTTTAGTCATTGAATCAAGTTACCAAGTCTGTGTACCATGATTGACAACTATGAAAAGTGTCTAATATCTACAAACTTAGCTTTTTAAACCTAAAATGCCAAAAAAAAAAAAAATTATGACAAATAGAATAAAGAAATAGAAATCTTTTTCCTATAAAATGCCATGTCAAATCAAAATGAGACCAAGGAAGGAAGAACATCTCCCTCCACATCCACTCTGCCCCTATTTCTTTTACCTTTTTAGTTTCTTTGTATTGAGAAATTTTGGACTCCTTATTTTCTCCAACATTGTTTGGTTTGTATTTATGATGGAAGGACCTCTATCCTTTCATGTAAATAACTTTCCTGTCTATCATACTCCTTTTGTTTCTCATAAAAGAAAAACTTGTTTCTCACCAAGGAAAAGGAAACACATGTGGTTCAACTATCTGCTAAAATCAAATATTGATGGTTTTCTTAATGAATGGTTTATTGAATTTTTTTCATACTTAACTTAGTGATTAATAAGTGGGTACAACAAAAGGAACCACATTCCCTTCTTTTAAAAGTTGGGAAAGTGTATGGAAGCCTTAGTGGTGACAATGGTGGTGGTAGAAAGGTGGTTGGAGATTGATTGTGTTGTGGGAATAAGGGTATGATGTCATTCTTGAAGAAATATGTACAATAGAAAATTCAATGAAATCTAAATTATTACATATGGTAGCCTCTATAACAAAAAGCTAAACTATCATAAGAAAATGACCATAAATTTTAATGAACTAAAGCCTATACACATTGGGTGGAACCAATGATCCATAAATATGTGTTGATAATGGATATGTTTCCCTTGAACTATAAGGAAACAAAGAGTTAAACTATCAGAAGAAAACCATTATGCCAAGGGAACAAAAAAGAATGTGAAATATAAATTATCATATAGCAACTCGATTCCAAATATATATATATATATATATATATATATACATATTATCATGCATCATCTGATAGGTTGAAAAATTGAGACCTCGTGTTGAATTTAGAATATAACTACCTTGCCCATATGAGTAATAAATTCACAATCATCAACTAGTTGCTTCTTCAGTATTGGTAGAATTTGGATGTTCACGAGCTTCTCCATTGGTATGGATCCCTTCTCCAAATAATAAAGAAAACACAAACTTAGTTCAGGAAACCTCAAACTGCTTATGGAAAACCTGGCCAAATAAATTCTAATAAAGAGAAACTCATCAACTAAGAAGCACTTTCAAGTCTTATACATGATAGGTTAGTAGAAATGTACTTGGTTCCATGCTGGGGGATTGAGCAGAAAGTTAGGCTAGAATGTGAAATAAGGTCAATGGAAACAACAAAGAGATTTCTTGTAAGATCATTTTTCTCTAAATGAATTGAAAAGGCAAACTATCTCAAGCCTGCTAAAGATACTATACTAGGTGGAAAAAGATATCATGAATTAGGACAATGGAACCCAATAGAATTAAAAATCCCAGATGATAAAAAATCCACCAAAAGTATCATCTATGTAGGAAATATGTTACTTTGTATCTTAAGAGGACTACATCTTTTTGCATTTTCTTTAAAATTTGATCTTTCTCATCTTGGAAGATCTTCCAGTTACAAGCTAAAAAATGCTAATACGTCTTAGGACTATAGCCAATTGCATATCTTTTAAATTTAGGGCTAGGATAAAGTGTCCATAGGTGGACCAAATTAAATCCATTAATAGAAAACCTCCTACACATGCTAAGATAAGCAATCACCTATCAACAAGAAGGAAAAAAAAATAAAGGCATAAATTTCAAGACATCAAAATATTGTATAATGCAATTTTACATGCTACAACATACCAGAAAATCCTGTAAACTTTTTGCCACTAGAACTAAGATAATGATCACCAACAGTACACACCCATATCCAAATACAAAAACTCAATCATTCTATATTTGCTCCAGGCAATGACAATCCAAGAATTTACCTTAGCAATAGAGTCATTCTTCTACTTCTTACCTCTTGCAGCTGCACACATTTTCCAGAATTAATACATAAGAAGACTAATATAGAGCAAAACACCCAGATGATTGCAATCAACAACAAAAATTATTTTCAGATATAAATAAGATCAGACACAATGGAAGTGGTTCACCATGTCAATACGAAAGAATGATGACAATGACTCTTTAATAGATAAAGTTGAGCATATTTCTTTTAAAATTATGTTTGGATTTCAGATCATTTGTAGCTTGTGATGGTTCTAATTTTATCTTCTTCATTTTGTATAAGAGATAAGAAATCCCAACTACTTGTGTGTACTTAACTCTTATGCCATTTATTTATCTTCATGATGTATACTTAGTTCTTATGCCATTTATTTATTTATATTTTGATTGGCATATCCCTTTTCCATTCATAGGAATCTTTAAGATAACCTCTTACTTAGGAGAAACTTTTTGTATTTGATTGATTTATACATTGATTTCTTCTTGCAACTTGTTAAACTGCCTCGAGTTCTAATTGTTGACAAAATATTGAAGAAGTATCTTGATTATAGAATAAAGAGGGATGGCATGTAAGTATATTTGCCATGGCACCCGCTATTTTGAACTCTTTTCCAGCCTCTAAAGGTGATAAAGCCAAGGTTTGATAGCAGTTATTTTTGTTGTTTGGTTTGGTCTGGTATTGATGTAGTTATATCAGGATAATTTGTGCTAGAATGTTTATTATAGTAGGAGGTAGTTCTTGTAATTTTCACACTAATATGGTTTGAATAGACAAGCATGCATACATGTTAATGATCAGTCTCAACTATCTACTTATTGCATAAATGATTGTTATGGCAATACAAGCAGTCTCTCTATATAGATGAGTAGTTCACATGTGAAATATTTGAAAGCCAGTATCTTAAGATATGTATTTATCAAAGACAAGTTCAAGAATATTGTAACTTCTGAATCCAAAAAAAAAAAACCCACACAATCTTGACAAGAACAAAAATAGTCAATGAGATGGGAAACCAGACATCTACATGGAAAATGATAAGAAATTAATTCAAAACCAGTAATAGACTTACATTCTCAAGTCACAAAGAGCCACATATATAAGCAACACCCCATACAATTAAAACATGTTGTTTCCTTCTCAACCAAAAGTGCACTATGTGCTTGACAGAACCAAACAACAACAAAGTCAAATAAGCTGCAATGTGGAATACATAAAATAAAATACCACAATTAAAATTGCAAAAAAATGAAGTTAACTAAAATCAACATATAAATAATAAAATAAAACATAAATAAAGGATGTTAATTTACTTAATCCTTAAAACCTATGATAATTAGATGAGTAACAGAGCAGAGATCGTGTTTGTGACAAAAAAAAATTGTTAAATCACATCCTTGTATGTTGTTACGATGAGTTTGAATTTTGGCTCCTCATCATTTTATTCCCTTCTCAATCATGCAAGTGAATTTTGGTTAATTTTATGTCATAATTAAAATCATTTATGTTTTTTTAGATTTTTATTTTATTTTTCTTTTGTTTGTATGAAACACTTTGAAATGTTTATATAAAAAAAAAATTCTAAAGTTTGTGGGCCTGCTTTTCAAGAGTAATTAAATAGATATGACATATTAAAATATCTGGAAGAAATTAAAAAACTCATCATTTTATTTGACAAAATACAAGTAATGAAGAAAATTAGAATGAGAAATGATTCAAACCATGAATGATTTTTTGAAGAAAAAGCGTTCAATAAAGACAATGACATATTTTAGGTATATATATTTTTTTATATATATTAATCAAAATTGATTGAGAAACTTTTGTGGTATTGATTAACACTTTTGAAAAACCAAAAAAAAAATGCATCTCTGTAAAGAAGGGATTTACTCACAAAAAGACCATTTTTCCATGGACCTAAACCAAATCGCAACAAAATTAGTTTAATGATTTAATGCATATAATAATAACAACAAGATCACTTTCATTTCACACATGCTAGTAACTTGAAAATTCATCAATTCAATTAAGGCCCATGTGTAGGAAATGAAAATAATATAAATTATACCTAGATAGAGCACTAAAAAAATCGATTTTTTTTACTATTTGTATTTTATTTTCATTGGTTTCTCATTTGTGCTTGTTTTTCTAATTTTTATTTTTTACATTCTGTGGTGGATGTAGGGAAATACACAAAAATGACAAATAACTCGGATAATGATGGATGTATAAATGTTGTTTAATTTGCTTGTGAAAGAGGATTATCCAGAACAATAAGAATATGGGTGGTGGGTAGTGGGAGGGCAACTAATCTCTTTGCGTTTATGTGAAAACAATATGTTAGAAGCACATGCAACTTTAGTTTGTTCTAGTCCAAAGCACCCTTGTTCATTTGTTTTTCCTATTTTGTTTTTATTTTTGTTTGGTTCTTCCCTGTGTAGTTGTTTAATCTGCTAAAAACATTGAGTTTTAACACACATAGTCAATAAGAAACACAATCATCCCAAAAATCATAAGAACACAAAAAAGCCCTAAAATAAAATATGAAAACAAAACACATTGAGAGAAGAGGACTTACCACTTATAGATATGGGAATGAAACGATATACATCAATGACACTGGTTCATAGTGGAATTTTCCAGTGGTGACAACTTGTGAAATTATTGAAGTCAGGTAAGGCTACTCCAAAGGGTTAGGGCATTTTCGTGGTGGGATTTGTAAATGAGGAATGAATTATGGCTTCGTAGTGCTGGATTTCACCCTTGCAAAAAGGGTTTCATAGTACGAAAAGGGTTTCTCCCAACTTGCGACATCGAAAATTGACACGTAGGGACCAGATTCTCTAGAAGGATATGCTATAAGTATTTGGAAGCTTGTCGTTCAATCATCATTGTTCCTTTAGGTATGAGATTCGAGCTTCATTTTTTGGGTTTTTCGAGATATGAAATAGAGGGAATGTTTGGCTATAACATATTGTAGAGAGAAAAAATTTTAGAGATAGATATATTTTATAGGTAAAATTCAATTACACTTATAGAAGTGCCAAGGAAAAATAATACTAGTTAACAAAACAATGATGCTTCCAATAAATAGTATATAAGACAATGATGCTTCCAATAAGTGTCATTGTGTACCATGCTAGAGGGATAATAGTATGTCAAATAATGACAATTTTAATAAGCGCCATAAAATAAAGCATATTATATCAAATAATGATGTTTCTTTAAAGCGTTAAGGAATGAAGCGTTATTATTTTAAAATTTTGTAGTAGTGGTAGTTCCCCCTTCGGCCGATGGCATACATTTCATTGACCTTTCTGAGTTTGATCATCATATTCACATGTTGAGTTGTGACGAGTCAAAGCCGGAGCCCATAGTAATGGATGGGATTTATGAGGTAGATGAAATGACTTTGAGCCAATGAATGCCCACAGTATTTAGATTGGTCCCCAATGTGACATCAGTACATTCGAACACTATCGAGCCATTAATTTTCCCATGTTACAATGTTCAAACTCCATTTGTTTTTATCTTAGATATTGATAAGGTTCATACTCCAGATGTTGATGAGGTTCATACTCCAAATGTATAATATGTTATTCGCGAGGGTAGGGTAGTATGACAACAACCCCTAATAGTTGCTATACATTTGGAAGGTACGACCTCTCATGAGGAGGTTAAAAGAGAAGAAGATGAGATTCTGAGACAGTTGTAGAGTACTCAGGCTCATATATCTATTTGGAGCCTATTAGCATCTTCTAGCACTCATAAAGAGGCTTTGATTCGAGCTTTGAGTCAGATCAAGGTCGAGACTACCACTACTCCTTAGGGGTTGATTCACATGATGACAGCTAGCAGAGCCACTTGCATTGTGTTTTCAAATGATGACTTACCACCCGAGAGTTCAAACCATACATGTTCTCTGTACATCTCAATTAGTTGTTCAGGTTACCAAATCCCATTTGTTCTTTTGGACGTTGGCTCGGCCTTGAACATTTGCCCCTTAGCTCCTGCTATTGCCATCAGTTATTGACCTTCAGACTTTGGTCCCTCTGCTCAAACAATCAGAGAGTATGATAATACTAAGAGAGAGGTTATGGGCACTTTGGAGATCGAGTTATTGATAGGTTCGACCATATTACCTACTTTGTTTTAGGTTTTAATGATTCCCGCATCCTTTAACTTGCTACTAGGCCGACCTTGGATTCATAAGGTTGGAGCCATTTCTTATTCTCTTCATCAGAAGGTGAAGTTCATTCATGATGGGTAGGTCATCACGGTATAGTCCATTGGAGATATGTTTGCCTCTTCCTAGCCAGTACTTCAGATAAGTCATAGTGAGGATGACCTATTTTTTTCTGGGTTCACGTTTGATGAGGTGCAGACTCTTACGATTGAGGATTTTTGTAAAGACTTTGTGGCTATGTCATTTGATCAACACAATAGTACAGTCACACTTGACATGATGAGGGGTATTTTCGAGTATAGTCCATTTTCGAGTATTTTGCTATCTCTTGTGCAACACTTTATTTGCACCCTATTTACCCACATCACAGGTATTTGATATAAATGATGAGATTGCACAACATGATTCAGATTAGGACTCATCTTCTACTTCTAATTCAAGCCCCACTGATTAGAGAGTTTCACCCGCTATAAGAGACATTGAGATCGTTGATTTCGGTACAACAGACCAACATGGAGAGCTGAGGGTTAGATTGGATTTATCCATAGATGAGAGAGATAACCTAATCCAGTTATTCGTATCATATTTGGATATTTTTGCATGGTCTTGTGAGGACATGTCGGCCTTGATCCATCAGTAGTCTAGCATGGCTTACCACTTCTGCCCCATGCCAAAGCGGTTAAGTAGAAGTTGAGACGATTGCTCCCCTCGTTAGAGTTTGCAGGTGAAAGAGGAGATTCAAAAGCTACTCAGCATGGGATTTTTATTAGTGGTTGAGTATCCTAAGTGGTTGGCCAATGTCGTCCCTATTCCCCAAAATGATAGTAATGTGAGAGTTTGTGTTGATTTTCGACATCTCAAGAAGGCCAGCCCCAAGGATGATTTTCCTATCCCACACATTGACATGCTAGTTGATAGTACAACAGGTCATTCGATGTTGTCCTTTATGGACGGGTTTTTTTTTTGTATATAGTCACATCTTGATGGCTCTAGAGGACATGAAAAAGGCATCCTTCATTATTGAGTGGGGTACTTACTACTACAGAGTGATGCCATTTAAGTTGGAGAATGCAGTAGCTACTTAATAGTGAGCAGGGACCACCCTTTTACTTGACATGATGTATCAAGATGTTAAGGTTTATGTAAACGACATGATAGTGAAATCCTGAAATAGAACAGATCACCTGGAAGCTTTAGAGATATTCTTTGAGATGATCAAATAGTTAAGATTGAGACTAAATCCCAAGATGTGCACTTTTGGAGTGACTTCTAGGAAGCTATTGGGATACATGGGCAACAAGAGAGGCATAGAGGTGGATCTAGATAAGATTAGAGCCATTCTTAACATGCTTACTCTAATGGTTGAGAGAGATTAGGGGTTTCTTAGATAGACTACAGTACATCAGCAGATTCATTACCAGATTGACAAACATCTGTGAGCTTATTTTTCGACTCTTAAGGAATAGTCAACCTATTATTTGGGATGATCAGTGCTAGTGCGCATTTGAGAGGATCAGAGAGTATTTTTTATCAGCTCCAATTTTGGTGCCTCTTACACCAAGCTGACCCTTACTCCTATACTTGTCAATCTCAAACATAGCCTTAGGATGCATGTTAGCTCAGTTCGATTATTTGGAAAAAGAGTAAGCTATTTATTATTTGAGTAAGAGGATATTAGATTATGAGATGAGATACGTCATGATTGAGCGTTTTTATTTGGCATTGATTTGGGTTACTCGGAGACTGAGACATTACATGACAAAGTATTAAGTGCACTTGATATCTTGTCCAGATCCCCTGAGATATTTGTTTGATAAGCCTGCTTTGATTGGTTGACTCGAGATGGTTGGTACTCTTGATTAAGTTTGATATTCATTATGTTAATTAGAAGTCTATCAGAGAGAGCATTGTTACGGATCACTTAGCCTCATTACCAATTTCTGATGGTAGAACTATTGATGATGACTTCCCAAATGACGATATCACTGTTGTGACTAGTTTTTTAGGTTGGTGCATGTACTTTGATGGTGCAGCCAATCGTTCTATATATGAGATAAGTGTTTTGTTGATATCCTCTCATGGTAACCACATTCCTAAATCTGTTCGTATAGCATTCTCTTATCGACACCCTACCACGAACAATACCGTTGAGTATGAGGCTTGTATCTTAGCATTAGAGACAACCCTTGAGCTTAGGATTAGATAGATGGAGGTGTTTGGTGACTCCAATTTGGTATTTAGATAGATTCAGGGCGAGTGAAAGACTAGAGATGTGAAGCTTAGGCCTTACCATGCATACTTGGAGCTATTGGTTGAGAAATTTGATGATTTGAGATATACACATCTACCTAGATCATATAACCAGTTTGTTAATGCCTTAGGTGCTCAAGCTTCCATGATTGATATTCCTACTGATACCATTGCTCTTCCTATTTACTATTGCTTGATTGATAAGGCCAAGTTAGATGATGTCTTGCCTTGGTATCATGACATATACCAGTTTATGATATTTGACACATATCTTGAGGTCACCACAACTAAAGATAAGAGAGAATTGAGACATCTAGCCACCCAGATTGTGATTAGTGGGAAGACATTGTACAGATGATCAACTAATGGGATGTTACTATTGTGCTTGGATTGTGCCTCTACCAATCGAGTAATGAGAGAGGTTCATGTAGGAGTTTGTGAACCACATATGGAAAGGCATATGTTAGCCCGTAAGATCATGAGGACTTGCTATTTTTGGTTGACCATA
>BKBX01006354.1:115897-141477 GCA_008326845.1 Vitis x labruscana x Vitis vinifera | reverse complement strand
ATGTTTTCAGAAATTTTAGTTTTTAGTTTGATAAACCTCATGTCATTTACTTCTTTTTTTTTTGTCTTGAAGTCATGAATATTAGTCTTGATTGATCTTATTTTAATTTATGTGCTTTAGAATTTTAGTTATAATTTTGATTGATCCTATGTAACTATGATTGTATTTTAAAGTCATTAATATTAATCCTTGATTGCATTTATCTTAGTTACTTGTCCTAGAATTTTTAGTTATTACTTTGATTGATCCTACGTAACTATGTTTGTGTTTTAAAATTATCAATATTAGTCCCTAATTGAATCTTAGTTTACTTGTTTTAAATATTGGCTTTTAATTGGACAAAACCCATGTTATTTAGAGTATGTTTTAAAACCACTAATATTACTCCTTAGTTGATTTTATATTAGTTTGCTCATTTTCAATTTTTAGCTATTATTTTATTTGACCCCATGTTTTTTGTTTCAAAAGTGTTAATTTTTATTTCTAGATTCATCCTATCTAATATATGAGTCTTCATAATTTAAGTTGATTAGTTTAGTTGATTCCATGTTATTATATTCTTGTTTTAAGGTTGTTAACTTTAGTTTTTGAATTGATCCTATTTAGTCTATGAGTCTTTAGAATTTAAGTTGTTTAGTTGATTCCATGTTATTATATTCATGTTTTAAAATTGAAAACTTTGGTTCTTGATTGATTTTGTTTTAGTTTATGTGCTTTTAGAATTCTAGTTGATAGTTCTTGATTGATATCTTGTTAGTTTGCTTGATCTAGAAACCTTTAGTTTGTTGCTTTGGTGTTCTTTTGTTAAATTTATTTTTCAAGATGCCATTAGAAAATTATGAAGATTGGCCTCTACTTCACTATTCTAGTTTGACTGGTTGCTAGACTTTTCACTTTGTAGGTTTTTCTTTCCTTTGGTTTGCTTGGCTTTTGATTCTTATGTTTCATTATTTGCAAATTTAATTTCTCTTCTAAGACAAAAAATCTTTTTCTCAAAATATTCATATCAAAATTCATTTCAAAAATTCATTTTCTATTCTTAGGGTCAAAAATACTTTTTTAAAGGTATGCAACCAAATTTCAATCGGTGTGCTTTCTTCTTTTTGTTTTCAATAAACTTTTGGTTTTGAATAACACATAAACTCAAGCTTATGTTCCCAAACAAATAGGATGATTCTTGGTCTTGATGAGTTTATAAGTACTCATGTGAGGTTGGGGATGCATAGGCTAGATTCATGCATATCAAATGGGGACTTAGTGAGACCCCTACATAAACTTAACTTTTAAACCTTTTGTTGTTAGCCTATTCGGTTTACTACACTTTTGAAATAAAAAATTGATTCATCTTACTTAGGATGCTATTAATTTTTTTTCTTGTGATTGTATGATATTTTTTACTCCTTGAGCATCTTTTTAAAATTTTTATTGAAGTTAAAAAGTAATTTTCAAATGGGAGATATGAATTAATATAGTGGCGCCACCCACTCCTTGCTAGACTAGGAGTTGTTGGGAACCTCAGATCACTCTATCATCATGCCTTGCATCTCAAAGGGTGCATGAAAATCCATCCTAGACTCTCTAAATATATTGCAATGGAAAACAAGGTAATCAAAAGCTAAAAATAATACCATATAAATCATAGATCTAGAGATTAAAACCACATACCTTTGATCCGAATGTTCCTAGATCGATTCCAATCGATGTAAATAACTCTAAGTTGTAATGGATCTCATAAACACTATGATCTTCTACTCGATGACTCTTCCTTATGTCTAAGACTAAGATGGTGGAGATTTCAAGGATGGAGGCTAGGGTTTTTTCTCTGGACTAAAAAAAAAAGAATAGCAAGACCTAGAAACCTTAACCCCTAAAAAGGAATTTATAAGCTTCCTATTGAGCTTAAGTGACTTAAGCCCATCATGTGCTTGGGTCACTTAATCTAACCTAAAAAATTGCTAATTGATTAATTAACCATACAAGGCCCTAATGAATTAATTAGCTCAGTCTAGAGATACCACTTACTTATCCCTATGCAATCTTATGTAATTATTAAAATGCCCTTATGCACAAAAGTAAACTAAAAACTCATCCAACCCTCATAAACCGTGCCATCAAGGAATATCAGCTTAAAGCAAGGACCACAAGGACCTAGAAAAGTACTGGCTCCCACATAATTAAATTTAAAAATTGATTCAACATCCCACTATAGGGAGTCAAATACACTCCAGTACCTTATGTATATTACAACGAGACACCAAGTGCTCGAGTATGTGACCTACTATCCACTACATGCAGACTCCTTGAACTGATGTCCATAATCTAACAAGGTAGTGTTATAACCTATCAAGATTATCTCTCAAATCCTTGAGTTACAAATCTCACTTATTATGTAATCAACTAACGTACTTTAATTCCAAGGAGTATATGCCAAATTCCACTAAAGGAATTATTATGACCATAGATTTTGATGATCACATGTCCTTTGGATCACCTAAGGGGACACACTGTCTCAATCCCAAAGATATCATGGTGCTTCTATAGAGAATACATGTTGCCATCAGCCTCGATCATTAGTGACCCAATCCATAAGCATATATTACCACTTTAGGATCTCACCCATAGGTCAAAGCGTCCTATTGATTTTGACATGGGCTCAATATCCTCTCAATGTTAAAAGTCCATGTAGTATAGTAGCTTGGAAAATCATGAAAATTGATAGCTTTGTGTTATGATTTTTTGTAGGCCTTATCTAGTGTGCATCACATACACTAGGGCACTCACCATGGAAAACCCATCTTGATGGCCAAGACAAGTTATCCCTTTAATTAGGAGGTGATGCACTATAGTCTCTACTAAATTGCCTAAATCCATGAACCAACTGTGGACAACTTATCTACTTCTAAGGAACCCATGACTAGTACCTTCTGTGCAACTCATAATGCACACAAGTCCTGTACAATGTAAGAAACATGGGTTGAATGCTCAAATCAATGTCAATACTCTTTATATGATTTAAGTCCTTAGGGGGTTTTCAAGCAATCCAAAGTAAACACTCTTTTACTTAGGGGGTGTTTAGTAAATCAACTTAATGACTTTATATGATTTAATAACTTAATTTAAGTCCTTAAGTAGATTAAGCATATTTGATAAAATAACTTAATGTATTACAACTTATTTTTAATTTTAGGTAATTCAAAATAGTCAACTTATTCTTAATCTCAAATCAGTTTTCCTTATTTATCCTTACTAGTGAGAGTATATTTTAGAATTATGATTTTACATTCATAACTTATTTTTTATAATAAATATTTTTTGGTTATCTTATGTGTGAGTATTTTAGATAGGTTGGCTATTCCAAACAAAAATTCCCTAATATCTCCTAACTTGAGTCTTCCAAATCCTTCCTTAAACTACTTTCCTTATAAAGATTAAGATGTTGAAAAGTATTTAGAGGGTAGGGTATATAGTTGACATTGTAGATTGATGAAATAGGATCAAGTTACTGTTTTTCTTGGAAATTTTTTTGAGAAGCTTAGGAAGGCTTGGGTAGTAGCATTTTTGCTAAGTATTTTTATGCCTTGTTTCAAGATCAATCGAAATTTATGTTGGATTGATCAATTTTCAACCATTGCATTAGGGGTTTTCCTTCCTATTTAAACCTAAAATTTTCATTCTAGGGTTATGGAGAACACTGACAACCAACCCTCCCACTCCCTTTAAGCTCTTTCTTCAATCCATAGTAGGTGTGTTTGGTTGCCAAGAAAATCCTTCTCACTTTGATTTCCAAATTTGTTTCCTGATTGATTTTTCTATGAAATGGGCCTTACTTATTTCTTTCATTCATCTTTGGTGTTCTCATTGGTTTGAATTTAGTTGAAAACACATTTTCTTCTTATGTAGATTCAAGAATAGGTCTTGATTGAGCTTGGTGTGGACTCCAAGTGTGCTTTAAAAGAAGGTGTGCAGCTGAAGTTGAAAGGTACTAGTTAAGTAATTTTAGAAGGATTGGTATACTTGAGCTAAGTAAAACCTTGTACTTAGATGGTTTTTATTCATTGTGGATGCTCTTGGTCACTTGTAATCCCATGGTTTGTTTTTAATCTCTTCAAAGATTTTCCATGTCAAATCATGGTGTAATTTCTTTACTCTCTCTATCTCTTCATTAGTTTTTTTTTTTATGTTTATTTTGGCTAAAGAAATTGCCTTGTTTCAATGAGCAGATTAGTAGATAATTTGAGCTAAAATTTGATTGCACAATCCTTGAAATTGTTTAATTTCTTCAAACGTGTTTTTTGTTCAAAGTGAAGGTTTATTTATTTATTTATTTTTGTTTAAATTAGTTGAAAGTTGATGAAAATTTTGATTAGAGAGTGTTGTTACATTTGCATGTGAATTGTATCAGTTTACTTATTGGAGACATGCATCAATTCTTGCATGTGAGTTAGCTTGTTTGTTCATCAATAATTGAAGGAAAAAAAATATAAAAATGTGCTTCATATTAGTATGGAGTTCACTCCCAGAACTATAGTAATCCTTCCCCCTCCTGTCAATCCCACATCTCTCTTATCCATGATTACAATGAGGGAGCAAAAAAAAAAAAAACTCACATTGGGTTTAGGGATCATTCAACATCATGAGTCCATAAGCTCCATGCCTACCTATAGTCTAGTAGTGAGTAACATAATATGGGTTCAATTAGTGAAAGTCCCTCAAACTTAATCAATATCAACATGTCATGATGAGCCAAAAAATGTTATTGCCTTGTGCAAGCAGTAATCAAACTAAAGAAACTTTTAAGGAGAGAAAATTATTATTACAGAATCTTTTCAAATTGTTAAAAATACCTATTCACCCACCCTAGGTGTAGTCCATCATTGAGATTTTTTTATATTATGTATTTGCAATATTTTAAATATAGATTTTTTATAAATAATTTTAAATTAATGATAATAAAAATGAGTTAAAATAATTAAGGATAAATTTTAGTTAAAATTAATGAGGACAAATGTATCAATTTGATGATTAGAATACATTTTAAGTTAATTTTATCGAACAACCTTAATACTCAAAGTAAAAGATAAGTAATAGGTTTTGTTAACAACTTAAGAACTATTTAACTTAAAGATAATTTAAGTTATTAAATAATAAACATTAAGTTTTACTAAACACACATTTGACATCAAAAAACAAATTCCCTCACATTTGACAACTTGAGTTATTAAGTAATAAACATTAAGTTTTTACAATTAAGAGAAGGAAGAATGTACACAAGAAGGCCTTAAGGCTTAGCAAGTGAGTGCAATAATAAAAGAAAAATCCCCCATGAAGTATAAAGATCCTAGCAACCCAATTAATTTAGTTTCTATAAGAAATGATAGCACTAGGAAGGCCCTACTTAACTTAGGATAAGTGTAAATTTGATTCCCTTTTCATTCTATGAAATGTTAAGACTAGGTGAGTTAAACCCTACTTCAACTACCTTGTGTTTAGTTGATAAATCTATCGAAGTGCCCAAGGGAGTGGTTGAAGATGTCCTAATCTATGTGGATAATATACTATTGGATAAAGAATGAAAAGATGAAGCTAATCCTATCCATATCATCCTTGGTAGGCCTTTCCTAGCAACTTCTAATGCATGAACAATTAGAGGAATGACCATATACAATTCTCCTTTAAGAATATGACATTAGAGCTAATCATTTTCAATATTTGAAAAATCTAAGTGAGTAAGGTGAACTATCTAATGAAGAAGTAGAGTGTGTGGACAACATGGCTAAAAATAGAATTGAAATTCTAAAGGATGAGGAAGAAAATGTTAAGTTTAAAGTAACTACAAACTTGGTTGCTTTGTAAGGACCATCTTACTAGCCTAAGTTTATTACTTTGGGGAGGTGAAGGAAGAGGAAAAATCTGAAATTGAGACTGAAAAAGAAAAGACATAATAAAGTGGCTACCAACTAAGTGTTTTCTTAAAAGAAAGTTAGGAAAAAGATATAGCAGTATATTTTGCCTTGACTGAACGCTTATGATCCTAGGGTGTAAATGAATTTTGCAATAAAAAAATGGTGTCAAGTCCCCAAAGTGCATGATCTTTAATTGTAGTAACCTAGGATTACTAGGTATCGTCTCCATAGGGATTCTAGTTGGAAGTGATTTTCAATGGAATGGATGCTTAGGATTGTAGATCCTCATTTTTCACGTGTATCCCCACTCAATGGCAAGACTCATTTTCTTAATAAAAAAAATTGATTTTCATAAAATTTGAGTTGCCACTTATTTTATTTTATTTTTTTCTAAAAGAAAAAATAAAATAAGAAACAAAAACCCTAAGAGTGACTCCTTATTTTTGGAAAAGCGTGTTCTTGAAAATCCGAGTCTAAGTCTAGGGGTCAGGTTACCTATCTAGAAGGTGCCATAAAGGTACAACCCCTCTAAACCCTAAAATCAGGTCTCTATTAACTAGGTTGAAATTAATATGACAATTAATCAATAAATCATAGACACCAAAGCAGTAAAGGTGATTATGTCTAAAGCCTAACAAGATGATATTCACACCAAAATAAACATACTAAGGAAATCAAGCACATAAGAAAAGAATATAGGTGTACCTTATTTGCAACCCAAAGCGCTTTCATAAAAACACTTTTGTTGGTTTAGATAATATAACATATAGCATACATTTCATCCCATTCAAGAAATCACGCTGTAATCAAAGCATAACAAAGTGATATCATACATGAGGGTGTTCACACACAAAGCTTGCATGTTAATAGAGTTAAAGATATAAAAAGTGCAAGGGACGTACCTTGATAATATTTATAGCTTACAATACACTTGTATAAAGCTATAGAGGGTTAGAATAATTATGATAACAACTATAATATTGATCCTTAATATAGATGACATATGTACAACTTAAATGAAATGACAAGAACTCAATAAGATTGAATAACAAGAATATCTAAATTCAAAGATGCATGCAGTCACATAAAAAGTTCTCACGAACCATTACAAGTTAGTTTGAGGTTTAAAGAAACATTGAATATCACATATGACACATAAAACTCATTGTTAATGCTAGCTTAGTACACAAGAGAAATAGAGAGAATAAAATTAGTTACTTAGTCCAAGTATGCAACAAATGATCAGAATAGTCAGATTCATTAGAAAAATCCTAAATAAATACCTAGAAGCATTATTTCATCATAATAAAAACTAGGTAACATCCTCATTATGTCAATATCACAACATAAAAGCCAAAATCAAGTGATGAGATGCCACCTATCTCTAGATTAAACAACAAATTTAAACACTACATAAGATTACTAGCATTCAGTTAGAATAGGAAGCCTCACAAAACAAATCCTAAAAAAGAAATTCTATGAGGGGAATTTTATTACAAAAAAAATAAAAATTAGGAAACCTCTCATACATTCTGAATAATTTATTAAAGCCCTATTCAATCCCAATTTACAAAACTCTCCAAATGGCTTAAAACATGACAAAATTCTAAGGCATGTAAAAACTAATTTTTTTAACCAACCTAAAGGTGTGATAAAAATCCTACAAAAAATCATACAACATGGTCAAAGTTCTATTTTACATGAAAATAATGGCAAGGCAAGTATGCACACAAATCATTTTTAAAATAAAACAAACAAACCCTTTGTTCAAAACCAGATCAGTGCAATAGGTACAACAAAGGAAAAATATTTCTCTTAATTGTTTAGTCAGTTTTTAGTATTTTAGGTGTTAAAATCAACTTCAAAAGTCAAGAATCAAGGAAAGATATTTACAAAAATTTTATGAAGTCACCAAATACTTAAAAAACGCATAAACATTTAAAGTGTCTAGAACTAGGTGAAAATTGAACCTATCAAAAGATTAATTCATATATCCCTTTTGAAAATTTGAAAATTGCTTTTTAACTTCAATAAAAATTTTGAAAAAATGCTCAAGGTGTCAAAAATACCGTACAATCACAAGAAAATTTTTAATAGCATCCTAAATAAGATGAATCAAATTTTTATTTTAGAAGCGTAGTAAACCAAACAAGCTAGCAACAAAAGGTTTAAAACTTGAATTTATGTAGGGGTCTCACTAAGTCCCCATTTGATATGTGCGAATCTAGCCTATGCATCCCCAACCTCGCATGAGCACTTATAAACTCATCAAGACCAAGAATCATCCTATTTGTTTGGGACCATAAGCTCAGGTTTATGTGTTATTCAAAATCGAAAGTTTATTGAAAACAAAAAGAAGAATGCACACCAATTGAAATTTGGTTGCATACCTTTAAAAAAAGATTTTTGACCTAAGAATAGAAAATGAATTTTTGAAATGAATTTTGATATGAATATTTTGAGAAAAAGATTTTTTTTCTTAGAAGAGAAATTAAATTTGCAAATAACAAAACATAAGAATCAAATGCCAAGCAAACTAAAGGAAAGCAAAATCTACAAAGTGAAAAGTCTAGCAACCAATCAAATTAGAATATTGAAGTAGAGTTCAATCTTCATTATTTTCCAATGGCCTCTTGAAAAATAAATTTAACAAAAGAACACCAAAGCAACAAACTAAAGGTTTCTAGATCAAGCAAACTAACAAGATATCAATCAAGAACTATCAGCTAGAATTCTAAAAGCACACAAACTAAAACAAAATCAATCAAGAACCAAAGTTTTCAATTTTAAAACATGAATATAATAACATGGGATCAATAAAAATTCACAAAAACACATAAACTCAATAGAATCCATCAAAAACTAAAGTTGACAATATTAAAAATATGAATATAATGACATGGAATCAATTAAACAACTTAAATTCTAAAGACTCATATACTAAATAGGATCAATCCAAAAACTAAAGTTAACTACCTTAAAACAAGAATATAATAAATGGAATCAACTAAACTAATCAACTTAAATTATGAAGACTCATAAATTAGATAGGATGAATCAAGAAATAAAAATTAATACTTTTGAAACAAATAACATGGGGTCAAATAAAATAATAACTAAAAATTGAAAATGAGCAAACTAATATAAAATCAACCAAGGACTAATATTAGTGGTTTTAAAACATACCCTAAATAACATGGGTTTTGTCCAATTAAAAGCAAAATTTTAAAACAAGTAAACTAAGATTCAATTAGGGATTAATATTGATAATTTTAAAACACAAACATAGTTATGTAGGATCAATCAAAACAATAACTAAAAATTCTAGGACAAGTAACTAAGATAAATGCAATCAAGGATTAATATTAATGACTTTAAAATAGAAACATAGTTACATAGGATCAATCAAAATTATAACTAAAATTCTAAAGCACATAAATTAAAATAAGATCAATCAAGACTAATATTCGTGACTTCAAGACAAAAAAAAAGAAAAAAAAAAGAGTAAACGACATAAGGTTTATCAAACTAAAAACTATAATTTCTGAAAACACATGAATTAAATGAGATCAATCAATGCTAACATTCATAACTTCAAAACAAGAACTAAATAATATAGGGTTTATCAAACTAAAAACTAAAATTTTGAAAATGCATAAATTAAAATAAAATCAATCAAAGCTAATGTTCAATTCTTCAAAACAAAAACTAATTAACATATGATCAATCAAACTAACAATTAAAAGTCCTAAAACACATAAATTAAGATGGGGTTAATGAAAACTAATATTCATGACTTTCAAAGAAATACTAGATAACATATGATCAGTCAAACTAAAGATTAAAAGTCCTAAAAATGTAAATTAAGATATGATCAACCAAAATTATTATTCATGACTTTAAAAGCATATACCAAATAACACATGATCAATCACACGAATGATTAAAAATCCTAAAAAACATAAATTAAGATATGATCAATCAAAATTAATATTCATTGTGGGAAGCTTTTCTCCAAGTGTCGTTCATAGGCTCAAGACCTTTTGGTTATCCAAGGTAAGCAGATGATCCGTCTAGACCAAGACAAGCTCCGTATGGTACAAGAGGAAAGACA
This sequence comes from Vitis x labruscana x Vitis vinifera, assembly GCA_008326845.1. Lineage (NCBI taxonomy): Eukaryota > Viridiplantae > Streptophyta > Magnoliopsida > Vitales > Vitaceae > Vitis > Vitis x labruscana x Vitis vinifera. The sequence goes on along the minus strand of BKBX01006354.1, from coordinate 131,460 downwards.
GATTTCTTTTTTCCCCAATGTTAAACATAATAGACAGACCAAGCTGACTAGGGATTTCTAGATGGACAAACTAAGCCAGTCGAAAATTCTAGGCATTGGACGGATGATTAATCACCACCAATGACTGAGCAATAATCAAGATGGCTTTTATAGCCAAAAGTAAATGTCACCCAATCGTTACATGTAATCAGCGACATTAACAAACGTAAATGCACAATCAACAAAATGGTCTGAAATTCTTGCACGACAGACAAGCTTCGTCTAGTGCAAGAGGAAATACAAATTTCCTTCTCTCCCAATGCCAGATGAAATGGACAAACCAAGCCAATTGGGGACTTCCAGATGAACAAACCAAGCTAATTGAAAATTCCAAGCATTGGATAAATGATTAATCACCACCAATGTCTAAGTGACAATACAGACGACTTTTACACCCAAAAGTCAATGTCACCCAATTGTTACACACAATCAAAGACATTGATAAAAGTAAATGCATAGTCAACGACATGGTCCAGAATTCTTGCAAGACAAACAACAAATGACATCAATTAACAGATCTTATTCGATATGATTGTCCAAGTCATGCTAAGAAAATGACGTTGATTATCTTATTGAGGTATAGTATCCACTATGACAGCATTCTTCAGCGTAGAAAAGGCATGAATGCACAATCAATGCTATGACAATGGTGTCGTAAGTTCTATAAAAACCCCCTTTAAAGGCATGAAAAAAGTTTGTGTGCACATAGTCATTCAAGAAGTTGGATTCCCCCTTACTAGATTTTGACTTAAGCTTCGGAGAGGCATGCCCAAACCACTTATTTGGACATCCTTTTGTGCATGAGAAGAAGTTCATCTGACTTAAGTGAAACTAGATGAACCTGCATCTAGTCGGTACAACACCAACATTGGCGTCATCTGTGAGAAGAGACTAAGGATGTTAACAACCTCTATAAACCAATCATTAGTTATTTGTGATGAAGACTGTTTTTTCTAGTGTGAAAGAATGGAGAGACGTCAATGAGAAAATGAGAGACAAATACAGACTATGCTTTCCCAAACGAAATGACTAAGAGAAAAGAACAAAGTGTTGGGGACTCAAATGTTAATAGTGGGTCTCTCTCAAAGTTGACACACTCAAAGCCAACAAATAACCTCAAGATGAACTATTGAGACATCTTTCCTCAAGGGCACGAATTTCTCCTCCGACAACTACTTGAGATGATTGGAGGAGCAGCCTTTGCCAGCTTGTTAAATGCAGTTGGACAAAGGCATCAGCTTTGCCCAAGCATCAAGTAAAAGAAGACATAATAGAGGTTCGCATTTATCTGATGCGATGCAAGCCTTGGCTGGGATCCTACGCACTAGGTATGGAGGGGCAACCGCACATGTCAAAGACACTCAAGGCATGTCTAGGTCAACAGCTACTTGCAACAACCACATTAGGATGACTCTCTTAACCACTAAGGTCGCAGTAGGCAAAAGTGCCAATGACATGAGCCCCATCCGATTCTATCACACGAAGGTTAAATGACATGCTCTCCACGCATTCGACCCCCGTATCATTAGCTATAAGTCACCCAGAGGGTTTGTAGTGCCCAAGTTCACAGTATATGATGGAACAAGCGACCGTTTGACCACATAATGCATTTTAGGCAGCTCATGACCCTCGACATAGGGAATGATGCATTGGCGTGCAAGGTCTTTTCAACCAGCCTACATGGCCAAGCTCTCTTTTGGTTCCATCACCTCCCATAGAATTTCGTGAACACTTTTCGAGATGTCTCAGAAGTCTTTTTAGGTTACTACATACATTCCACTTGCTAAAAGTAGAACATAAGCACCTGGAGAACATCAAGTTGTAGGAAAATGAAATGCTAAGGGACTTCATGAAGCAGTTTGGGCAAGCAGTGCTTCAATTTGAATCCTGCAGTATGGATGCCATCTTGCAGATCTTCAAGCGAAATATTAGCTTGGGCATATCATTTTTCGAGTCCCTTACAAAGAAGCCTCCCACAATGATGGATGACTTATTCAGGTAAGCAGACAAGTATTCTATGCTAAAAAATGATGTCCAAGTAGTCTTTCAACAGGTCTTGGTCACTAATCATTTGACCAAAAATGATAAAACAAGGAGTTCTAAGCCCTTGAACCAATCAAGACAAGGTAACACAAAGTAAGACAACAACAACAATAGCAAGTGAGGCTCACCCTCCTCAGCATCTCCAATGAGAAACTCTTTCTGTAGATCCGTGACCTATCGGACTTCAAATGATTGATGTCAATTAAGACAAATCCGGCTAGACAAGACTTGAATAAAAGGTGTTCCTACCATAATGATCACTGTCACACCATTGAACAATGCAAGAGTCTACATTACTTGGTGGAGAAACTCATCAAGGTCGGGCACCTTAAGCAGTACATTCCCACAACCAGCGGACAAAGAGAGGAAGCACTAGAGGCAGCCACCTAAGTCCCTGCATCTTTGGTAGCTCCTAGAGTTGTCATTAACTATATACATGGAGGCATGATAGATGACAAGCATAGCACTAGGCGGTAAAGGCGAAGGTTGCTCTGCGTAACTTCTGTAAAAGAACGAATTTGCTTCGTCCGACATACCTTCATAAAAGGAAGTGTGCATCCAATCGATGAAACAATCACCTTCCCTAATATAGATGTCAATCGAGTGTTGCAACCACATGAAAATGCCTTGATCCTAATGCTAGGAATGGGCGGATTCGACGTGAGAAGAATCCTAGTTGATCCGGGCGGTTCAGTTGATCACTTGCAAATGTTGGCCTACAGGAAAATGGGTTACTCGCCATCTACCCTAGAGAATCCAAGACGTCTGCTATCTGGATTCAATGGAACTACAACAACCTCCATAGGCGATGTTATGTTACACGTCCAAGCTGACCCGGTCACAATGAGCGTGCGGTTCTCGATGGTCGATGATTTGTCTCCATACAATGCCATTATGGGACATGCATGGCTTCACAAAATGAAAGTCATTCCTTTTACGTACCATCAAATGGTGAGCCACCTCATAGAAGCAAGACAGGTGGACCTCCTTGGCAGCTAACTAGTTGTGTGATAATGCAATCGAATGGCATTGGAGTTCGGACATCCAACTGGTGAGGAAGAGTATCCAGAGCCATCAAACATAAGGAAACAATAATAGTTACTGAGTCCGACGGAGAAAGATCCACCTGTGGTTGATCTACTCCAACCACTCTTTCTTTCAAATGAGACAGATCAAATCACCTATTCCAGTTCTTTACTCACTCAAGATGAATTGGAATTGCTAGGGAATATGCTTCAACACAATAAGGACATCTTCTCCTGAACTCACTCAAACATGTCGGGTATCCATCTGATCATGGCCTCCCGCAAGCACAACGTCTCATCCATGTCGCGACCTATTTGACAGAAGATTTGATGTTTTCATCCGAATAGATAAAAAATCATCCAATTGAAAATTGACAAACTATTGGCGACTGGATTCATCAAAGAATTTAAATATCTAAATCGGTTAGCAAACGTGGTAGCAGTCCTAAAGAAATATGGAAGGTGGCAAGTCTGCGTAGATTACACCAACCTGAATGATGTTTGCCCAAAGGATAGCTTTTCCTTGCCTCAGATAGATCAGATAGTCGACGCCACCATCGAGCATGGGATGCTTTTCTTTTTAGACGTCTTTTTCGGATACCACCAAATCCCTATGTTGTAGCCAAACGAGAAGAAAACAATTTTTTTTCACACCACAAGGGTTATACATTTATCGAGTCATGCTGTTTGGACTCAAGAATGCTGGCACTACCTACTAGAGGCTAATGAAAAAAATCTTCAAGCCTCTGATCAACCGAACTGTGGAAGTCTACATTGATGGCATTGTTATGAAGAGTGATACCCGACATGAGCACGCCCAACACTTGGAAGAAGCATTCCGTTTGATGCACGCATACAACATGAAGCTCAATCCAGCTAAGTGTGCCTTCAGCTTCAACATAGGGAAGTTTCTAAGGTTTATGGTCACCCAAAAAGGAATAGAAGTTAATTCGACTCAAGTGAAATTCGTCCTCAAAACACCTACTCTAAACAGCAAAAAAGAATTGCAATGCCTTATAGGTCGTTTTGCAGCTTTGGGTTGTTTCATAGCTCATTTCATAGATAAGTTATGACCATTCTTCTTCCCACTTAAGGGGGCGAGCACGTTCAATTGGACAGAAAAGTGTGAGTAAGCATTTGAGGTAATCAAGCACTACCTCATTGAACCACCCATTCTAAGTAGCCCCAAGTCCAACGAAGAACTATACATCTATTTGGCCATATCTGACTGCACTGTTAATGTTGTCCTATTTTGGCATATACGAGACAAGTAGAGACTCATCTATTATGTGAGCAAAACAATGGTAGATGTTGAGACACAGTATTCCCAAGTAGAGCATATTGCTTTAGCATTAAAAAGTGTGGCTCGAAAGCTTTTCCCATACTTCTAGGCTCATCAAGTGACCCTACTTACAAACCAGTTGCTTTGAGTCATCTTGCACAAGTCGGACCTATTCGAATGGATATTGACAGGGATAATCAAATTAAGTGAGTATGATATCAAGTATCAACCACAGTTATCCTTAAAATGGCAGGTTAAGGTTGACTTTGTAGCTAAGCTCCCTAAAAAAAATACATTTGGACTGCCGCTCTAGAAAGTAATGGTGGACACTCCATGTAGATGGAGCATCTAAGGTTTCTGGATCTAGAGCAGATTTGGTTTTTTAGTCACCAACCGAGGAACTAATAAAGCAAGTTATTCGTCTCAGTTCCTCAGCCTCAAACAACAAGATAGAATATGAAGCTATCCTAGATGGGCTAGATCTTGTCTTAATGTTAGCCGCAACCAAGTTGGAAATCAAGAGCGACTCATAGCTAATTGTCTAGCAGATTCAATGAGAGTACGAAGCAAATGATGAACGTATAGCCAGATACCTCACCATGGTGGAAGAACGCCTGAAAAAGCTAGATGAGTGGATCATCAGACGGGTGCTACGAGAGAAAAACAGAAAGGTCAACGTACTAGCCAGGATAGTTGCCATTCTCCTCATTAATAGGACGATAATGTTGCCAATCTACCACAAAATCGCTTTTTCAATCATTTTTGGGCTAGTATGCAGTATCGAGCAAACATATTCAGGATGGATGCTTGAGATCATAAAATACCTTCAAATAGGGGATGTACCAAAAGACAGGAAGTAAGCACTCAAACTCCACATACAAGCAGCACGCTTCACTTTAATTAATGATCAACTTTATAAACGATCATTTGGAGGCCCATACCTAAAGTACTTGAGTGAGCCAAAGATGAGCCTAATTGAATTACTCAAAAAAGGATCCATTGGGGAATCATCATAAAATAAAAATAAATCATTAGCTTGGCATGTATCTCATAAATGGGAAAGATCATGCCAATGAATGGAGATCTATAAACCTCAATGATTCGTGCCCAATTGGTGTCTCAGCTGATTCGTGTCCAGCTGGTGCTCCTTGATTGAGCGATTAATCAACAAAATTTATAACCTATTACACCATATACTAGGGTAGCAAAGACAAAGCTACTATAGCATAGTGGCTCTAGGATCGTTCACTGGGGATGGGTTTTCACTTTGCAAATGATATTAATTCAAAGCTGAATTGGTGTCTTTTCATTTCAAGGTTAGCTTTAAATGAAAACATAAAGATATTTGAGTGAAAAAGGTTTGGTTTTAAACTAACCAAAAATAGTAACTGATTTTACTTACAAAGAAAAGTGTTTCTTGGAGTTCAGATCACTAGGCTCGTTCCTCATACAAAAAGGAGAGTTTTGGTCACTTGTTTCTTTTCCTCGCATTAGAGAATTAACATATAGTTAATTCTCTAACCGGTGTTGTACAGATGCTTCCCATTAATGGGTTCAAACACTAAATCCCTCTCACTGATGCACCTTGCAATGGCTCATGCCTCTCACCTAGCACTTTCCATTCAAGGTGATCTTTAACCTTGGATTACCCGTCAAAAGCTCGCAAGAGATAACTAATGAATGTCTTCGTGGAGTCCAAAAGCTTACCAAGTGTTGGCTATTCTAGAAAATCCTACCTTCAAGTCACCTCCCAGAGGCTCGCAAGGGATAAACTAGTGAATCTCCATGGACGGAGATCACTTGCCTTACCAAGTGTTGGCCCAGGTGATTTAAAGGCGTTTTAAGTTAACTAAAAAGATAAAAACCATTAAAGGGTCACACTTTCTCTTCATTAAAAACTAAAACAACAAAACTTCTAATTTATGCATTTGAAAACTTACCCGGTTACCTTAGCTCCAAGAGACGAAGAGCCTAGCCTCTCATCCTCTGAGGAAAAATCCTCAGAGTTTGTTTGGCTAGCAAGAAAATGAAAATGAAAAAGAAGGAAAAACAGAGCAAGGCTCTATATATTCTATATATTTATATATCTATATCCCGTCGGATTACATGATTCTATCTTACATGATTTTTTGAGAATAAGCTCTCGAGAGCTATATATAAAGAAAATTACAAAACAAAATATCTGAGGTTATTCACCCCTTTTCCAAACTTAATAACTAAGGAATCCTATAATTGGTGGGTTACAAGGAGAAGAATGGAAATTTATACAAAAAATTCTGAAGAAAAATATCCAAAAGTGTCGGTCGCAACTATCGGGAAGCTTCAGGAGAACACCCGTGCACTGTGCAAAATGGCTGCGAAATTCTCGCAACAAAAGGCTGATTTCGCAGCCGTGCAAAAATCTTCCTTCAACTTGGAGTGATCTACTTGCAATGGCTGTAACTCCTTCATTTCAACTCCAAATCGTGCACCGTTTGAAGCATTGGATTTTTAACTTCCTGAGCTTTGAAATGGTATATAGAATGTAGAAAATAGACTTCGGGAAGTGCTCCAAAAGTGTCTGACATGATTGTCATCAAGAATGCTTCATGGCAGATTTCTCTTTGCTTCCCCTCCTTGCATTCCAGATTTGCTTATGGCAAAGGACTTCAAAGCTTCGGTTCTTCATGTTTCTAAGCTTTCCATAAGCTTTTCCATGGATTCCAAATAACTCTCCTCAATCTCATATTGCTTTGGTGATCAAAAAGCTATCAAAACACCAAAACTTAACACAAATTGATTATAAGTGCTTGCAAAGGTCCTTAATATGTTAATTGGGTTAAAAGGCAATAACTAATACTCAAAAGTGTTTAAAAGAGTTAATTACAAGCTATGAAATAGCACTTTTTGAGTAGTAATCACTCAACCAAAATGGAATATGCCCCAATATGGCATTGGATGTGCGGTAGGTCAGAAAATCAGATTACATCAAATCATCCATCATCAATGTGTAATCTCAGTCATCCATATCCACAGATGAATTGGATCCAAAAATCAAAGAGACGTCTCCCAGAAGAAAAAGCATGATGATATCTAAATATTAACCAAATCTCAAATACTTGTCTGAGTAGGAGCTGTCAAAGATGACATCGGATCCCATAGCCTCAAGGTGGTCTTAAGACACAGGACAAAACATAGGTTAGGGTGATAGGATAATAGAAATGAAGGGAAACTAGGACTAAATACAATGATCAAAACCCATGCCCTCATGTACAAAATGCAACGTGTATAGAAAATCATTTAAGTCGTTGACCTAAGAGTGCCCTATGTGAATATAATAGTAATAATGAGGCAATGAAGAAAATCAAATTGATAATGAGATGTGTAAGAATGATGCAAAGAAAATAACAAATTAGGAATAGGTCGGTGTAAGAAAAGAACAAGGGGTGAAATGAAGGGGATGAATCAAGAGCAATAGTGAGAATGATGGTGAAACAATGAACATATAAAGAAGAATGATGATCAACTCAAATCAAAATATGGAGTGAAGTCACATCATCAATGAATGTAATGATGGAAGGAACAATGATCTAGATCCCTTAGGAGAAGATTGCTCGTCTCTCATTTTAAAAACAAATGAAATGAATATAAAGAATGGAGGGTATCAGAAAACTCACATGCAAACTCTCACCAACAAACATACTCGATAAAGAGACCCTCAAATATCAATATACATGCTCAATAATGGAAAATACTATGCACATATACACATGAGTTTATTTTATTTTATTTATTTATTTATTTATTTACATATATACAAATGCATATACCCTGAACATAAACAAATGAGCCCCAAAGAAATAAGATCAATAATGGATGGACATTCTCTCAAGCGCTAAAGTATCATAAACTCTCTCCAATGAGATGACCTTCTCAAACTAAGGATCTTTGGATCAACGCCTGTGGGATAAATAATGGAAATGATGTGACTATCCTCCATGTAATGAACTATGGAGGATCACCACTCAAGGTGCAGAAAATATGAAACAGAACAAGTAGCAAATGTAATAAAGAAACAAAAATAAAAATAAAAATAAAGAACACAACCAATGAGATATGATGAAATATGGTAACGTGATGATAGAAAAATAATGAGAAGAATGCACCCATAGGCTTAAGCTCATGAAACTCCTAAACAAAGCATGCATACACTAAAGAGCCTCTATCCTATTGTAAAAGTGTAAGCAATGTAATAAGAAAGAAAGGTTATGATGCACATGTGAGGCTCAATGGGCTAGTAATGCTCTATATGTCAAAAGGGGGATAATAAGGCATGTGGCTAATAGAAATGATGACCACCCATCCTGTGAGAATTGGATGACTCTGAGAATTGGTTCCCGTCTAGATCTATCAACCATGGAACACCCACTAGGGTCAACTCCCTAATGAAATAAGGTTTGCTCCAACTAGGTCTGAACTTTCCTCTAGAATCTCTGATCAATCCTTTGATGACCCTCAAGACTAAGTCACCCATCTGTAATGGTCTAGGCTTGACCCGCTTCTTGAAAGTGTGAACCATCTTCCTCTAATAGGTATGAACATGGTCTACTACCCTCAATCTCCTCTCATATAAGAGATTGAGCTGGTCTAATCGAGCCTGAGCCAATGTGCATCTGAAATTTGCTGCTCCAATGCTACCCTCAATGAACCCATCTCTATCTCAACTAGTAGTAGTGCTTTCATACCATACACAAATGAATAGGGTGTGACTCCTATAGAAGTGCAAAAAGAAGTCCGATAAGGCCATAATGCAAAAGGGAGCTTCTCTAAACAATCCAGAGAAGCCTCAACCATCCTCCATAAGATTCTCTTAATATTCTTATTTGCAACCTCTACAACTCCATTAGTCTATGGCCTATATGCGGATGACTTAAGATGTTGGATACCATATCTCTATAATAAGGTGTCAACCTCTACCTTAAAATGCATTACTCTATCCAAAATCAACTCATGAGGGACTCCATAGTGACAGATAACGTGTGATCTAATGAAACTAGTGACCCCAGATGATGTCAATCTCACATATGGGGCAGCCTCCACCCACTTAGTCAAGTAATCAATGGCAACCAAGATAAACTCATGACTACTAGAAGACTTTGGAGAAATCTTCCCAATGATGTCTATACCCTATACTAAGAATGGCCATGGTGAAGTTAGTGCATGTAACTCTGAAGGTGGCACATGAATGAGGTCCCCATGAATCTGGCACTTTGGACATCTCTGAACAAATTGGCAATAGTCTTTCTCCATGGTCAACCAAAAATAGCAAGTCCTCATGATCTTATGGGCTAACATATGTCTTTCCATATATGGTCCACAAACTCCCGCATGAACCTTTCTCATCACTCAATCGACAAAGGTGAAATCCAAGCACAATAGTAACATCCCATTAGTTGATCATCTGTACAATGTCTCCCCATAAATCACAAACTAGGTGACTAACTGTCTCAATGCTCTCTTATCTTTAGTCGTGGTGACCTCAGGATATGTGCCAAATCTCATAAACTAGTATATGTCATGATACAAAGGCAAGCCATCATCTAACTCTGCCTCGTCAATCAAGCAATAGTAGGCAGAAACATATCTCGACTCAATCAATAAAAGAAGAACAATGGTATCAACAGGAATATCAATCATGGAAGCTTGAGTAGCTAAGGCATTAACAAATTGGTTATGCTCTCTAGGTAGATGTCTATATCTCAAATCATCAAATTTCCTAACCAATAGCTCCAAGTATGCATGGTAAAGCCTAAACTTCACATCTCTAGTCTTTTAAACGCCATGAATCTATCTCAATACCAAATTGGAGTCACCAAACACCTCCATCTATCTAATCCCAAGCTCAAGGGTTGTCTCTAATCCTAAGATACAAGCCTTATACTCAACGATATTGTTCTTGGTAGGGTGTTGAATGGAGAATGCCAAACGAATAGATTTAAGAATGTGGTCGTCATGAGGGGATATCAACAAAACACCTATCTCGTATGCAGCATGATTGGCTGCGCCATCAAAGTACGTACGCCAACCTAACAAACTAGTCACAATAGTGATATCCTCATCTGGGAAGTCATCATCAATAGTTCTGCCATCAGAAATTGGTAATGAGGCTAAGTGATCCACAACAATGCTCCATTTGATAGACTTCTAAGTAACATAATGAACATCAAAATTAGTCAAGAGTACCAACCATCTCAAATCAACCAATCAAAATAGGCCTATCAAACAAATATCTTAGGGAATCTATACAAGATATCAAGTGCACTGAATACTCTGTCATGTAATATCTCAGTCTCCGAGTAGCCCAAACTAGTGCCAAACAAAAGTGCTCAATCATGGCGTATCTCATCTCATAATCTAGCATCCTCTTACTCAAATAATAAATAGCTCGCTCCTTTTCCGAATCATCGAGCAGAGCTAACATGCATCATAAGGCTATGTCTGACACTAACAAGTATAAGAGTAAGGGACAACTTGGTGTAGGAAGTACCAAAATTAGAGGTGACAATAAATACTCTCTGATCCTCTCAAATGCACGTTGGCACTAATCATCCCAAACAATAGGCTGACTCTTCCTTCCTCAAGAGTCGAAAAATGGGCTCACAAATGTCTGTAAATCTGGCAATGAATCTACTGATGTACTGCAATCTACCCAAGAAACCCTTGATATCTTTCTCAATATTTGGCGTAAGCATTTTAAGGATGATTTTGATCTTATTTGGATCCATCTCTATGTCTCTCTTGTTGACCATGTATCCTAGTAGCTTCCCAGAAGTTACTCCAAAAGTGCTCGTCTTGGGATTTGGTCTCAATCTGAACTGTTTGATCATCTCAAAGAATCTCTCGAAAGCTACCAATTGATTTGCTCTATCTCAGGATTTCACTATGATGTCATTTACATAAACCTCGACATCCCGATGCATCATGTCATGTAAAAGGGTGGTCGCTGCTCTCTATTAGGTAGCTCCTGCATTCTTCAGCCCAAATGACATCACTCTATAGCAGTAAATTCCCCACTTAGTAATGAAGGATGTCTTCTCATGTCCTTTAGAGCCATCAAGATGTGACTATACCCAAAAAACCTATCCATAAAAGATAACATCGAATGACCTATTGTACTATCAACTAGCATGTCAATGTGTGAGAGAGGAAAATCATCCTTAGGACTGACCTTGTTAATATCTTGGAAATCAACACAAACTCTCACCTTGTTGTCCTTTTTAGGAACATGGACGACATTGGCCAACCACTCGGGATACTCGACCACCGATAAAAATCTCACATTGAGAGGCTTTTGAATCTACTATTTCACCTACAAACTCCAACGAGGGGTGCAATTGTCTCAACTTCTGTTTAACCGGTTTGGCATGGGACAACAGTGGTAAGCGATGTTGGACTATAGATGGATCAAAGCTTGACATGTCCTCATAAGATCATGCAAAAATGTCCAAATATGATACGAATAACTGGACGAGGCTATCTCTCTTATCTATGGATAAATCCAGTCCAATTCTCAACTCTCTATGCTAGTCTGTTGTATCGAAATCAACGATCTCAATTTCTCCTATAGCGGGTGAAACTCTTTGATCAATGGGGCTTGAATCAAAAGTAGAAGATGAGTGAGTCCTCATCTGAATCATGTTGTGCAATCTCATCATTTATATCAAATACTTGTGATGATGGTAAATGGGGTGCATATAAAGTGATGTCACAAAAGACAAGCAAATACTCGAAAATGCTCAAATTCATAAATGAAGAATCATGAACATTGTCAAAACGAGAAACAAATCCTGATAAAACATCAAATGAAAGAGGTGGGTCCATAAAGTCAAACGCTCTCCCAATTGGGCCAATAGTACCCTCAAATAAATCATCAATAACCATAGCATCCTTTGAAAGCTTTGGAGTAGGAGTAGTCTAAATCTCCTTAGCAACCTCGATAACACACACCCCGAAGAGATCAAGTGGTGAAACAAGCTCAGGCTAAACTATTCCATCAATTTGACTCATACCCATCGCGAGCATCTCATCAATGTACTCGTTGTGTGGAACAACTCCATCTACTTTGTCCTCAATCTCAATGAATGTCCCATACTCGACGACCTCTTCCATGAAATAGAGCATCAAAAGGCTCATATGATCTAGAGATGTTAGGATGACCAATGCAGACATGGAAATGCTAGGAGCTCCATCACTCAACTGAAGCTGATGGACAATATGTTGAAGCTCAGCCTCTTGAACAACACTGAGTCCACTAATAATCCCCTCTGAATGAGTCTATAGCTCTAATGACCTCACATATTCCGCCAAGCTCATGTTATATGGGTGAACAGGATAGTCAAATGGTGTGTGAGACAATTGGGCCCTCACCTTCTCCTTGTGTAGTCACACCATGTATTAGTAATCAGCCTCAGTGGGAATGGACCCAAGTCCAAATGGTACATCATGATTAACAATAGCTATAAACTCACTAGGCCCATATTGACATCACCTTAACCCCATGCTAGGAAGAAAATACATACCCCTCATCATGTTAAGTACCATTGTACTATTGTGCTGATCAAATGACATAGCCATGAAGTCTCTACAAAAATCCTCAATCTTAAGAGTCTATACCTCAGCAAACGTGAACCCATTCAAAAATAGGTCATCCTCATTATGGTTGATTTGAAGCATTGGCTCGAAAGAGGCAAACATATCTCCAATAGACTATATTGTGATGACCTGTCCATCATGAATGAACTTCACCTTCTGGTGAAAGAAAGAAGAAATGGTTCCAACCTTATAAATCCAAGGTTGACCCAATAGCAAGTTAAAGGATGTGAGAATCCTCAAAACTTGGAACAAAGTAGGTAATGTGGTTGGGCTTATCAATAACTCGATCTCCAAAGTGCCTATAATTTTTCTTTTAATGTTATCATACTATCTGACTGTCTGAGTAGAGGGACCAAAGTTTGAAGGTGCATAATCGATGGCAATAGTAGTAGTTAAGGGGTAAATGTTCCAGGTTGAGCCATTGTCCAAAAGAACAAATAGGACTTAGTAACCTGAACAACCAACTGAAATGTATAGAGGACATGTATGGTTTGAACCCTCAGGTGGCAAGTCATCATCTAAAAACACAATGCAAGTGGCTCTGCCAACTGTCATCTTGTGAATCAACCCCTCGGGAGTAGTGGTAGTCTTGACCCTGATCTGACTCAAAGCTTGAATCAAAGCATCTCTATGGGTGCTAAAAGATGCCAATAGGCTCCAAATAGATATACAAGCCTAAGTGCTCTACAACTGTCTCATAATTTCATCATCTTCACTCCTAACCTCCTCATGAGATGTCGTACTCTCCAAAGGTCTAGCAGCTATGAGGGGTTGTTGTCATACTACCCTATCCTCGCAAATAATGTACTCTACATTTGGAGTATGAACCTCATCAATAACTGAGATAAAAAAAATGGAGTTTGAACATTGTAACATGGGAAAATTAATAGCTCAACATTGTTTGATTGTACTAATGTAACATTGGGGACCAATCTAAATACTATGGGCATCCGTTGGCCCAAAGTCACTCCATCTACCTCATAAATCCCATCCACTACTATGGGCTCCAACTCTGACTTGTCACAACTCAGCATGTGAATATGATCATCAAACTCAACAAGGTCAATGAAATGTATGCCATCGATCAGAGGAACAACTACATGTGTAGTATGGGTTGGTAATGTGTTGGTGGTTACACTCGGCTAACCCAAGTGAACCAATCCCTGATCAATCAAGTCCTAAATGGCATGTCTCAAAGCAGTACAATGGTTAGTCTCATGCTCTGGACCTTGATGATATACACACTGTAAATCCATCATGAACTATGGTAGGATAGGCTGAGACAATGACCTAGGAGCAAGAGCACTCAAAAGAGCGTCACTCCTAAATTGAAATGGCAACTATTAATTCATTAGTCTATAGTAATCATTGGCAATATGAAAATTTACAAAATCAATTATATATTTGTTTATGGAAATATTAATGTATATGACAACCCTACAACTGGCTTCACAACCCATTATTGTCAGTTTCTGAAAATGAGTTGCAAAAAGTGGATATTTTTCATTCTATTAAGAGATATATTTAGTGTTTGTATAATAGTGCTTTTATATTCATTTGTACAACAAACTAACTAACTAACCTCCTACCTGAAGACATTTTTAACTGGTTTTGGTTTGTTGCAGCTAATATTGGTTTGTTGAAGCTAATACTAGGCAGTTAGCTTCTTGTGGGTTGGGTCTTCTTCTTGTTGGTCAGCTAGTTGTAGTATATCAGTTATATATGAAGGAATATCAATGGTTATAACCCAAGCGTAAAACTTGGTAGTACTTTGTACTGATTGTGTAGTTTACTGTGACGATAGAATGGTGAGTATCCCTCTAATGACATTGGTGCAACTAAATTTTAAATGTTTGGAGGAATACTAAAATCCTTACAAGTGGGAATATATGAATTGCTTAGGCATGCAAGATCAATTTTTATTTTTTATTTTTTTATGCATGGTAACATTATTCAGCTTCAACAATACTACAAATGCAAGCTCGCCTTATTTGGATGTGATGAATTATGGAGCTATTGGTGATGGAAAAATCGATGATTCACAGGTAACTATCCCTTTCTCTTCGTGCAAGTATTGAGAATTCAACTAGAAAAGGATGGTAATTCATTCATTTAATTAGAAATATCATCATATTTTTATGTCCATTGGTACTACATACACATAAGTTGTATTATAAAATGAATAGAAAAGATATCTCTTATGTGCCATGCATGTACAAGGATTTTTGAAGGCGTGGAATGAAACCTGCAAAGTTCAACAACAGCATGCTACCCTTAATATAACAGCAAAGACATTCTTATTGAATCCTATCCAATTTTCGGGTGCATGTGTGCCCACAAGTATCAATGTTCAGGTGATTAATTTTTTGAAACTATGGAGGCACGAGTTCCATGAAATTTTTTATTTTTATTTTTTAAATTCCCAAATTATTAAAAAAAAAATGCAAATCCTCAAGGGAACTTAAAAAAAATTCCCAAATTATTAAAAAAAAAAAAAAAAGCAATTCCTCAAGGGAACTCGTCTCTTGAAGAGACGAGTTCCC
>BKBX01006354.1:99544-115397 GCA_008326845.1 Vitis x labruscana x Vitis vinifera | reverse complement strand
ATATATATTTATGGAACTAGTCTCTTGAAGAGACGAGTTCTTGAGGAATTGTTATTTTTTTTTTTAATTTGGGAATTTTTTTATAAAAAATATATATATATATTTTTTAGGGAACTCGTCTCTTGAAGAGACGAGTTCCTTTAAGGAATTTTTTTTTCTATATATTTTTTTCATGGAACTCGTCTCTTGAAGAGACGAGTTCTTTTTGAAATTTTTATGAAATTTGAAAAGATGATTTTGGTTTAAAAAAAAATTATCCATTCATCCTCTCTCCTCTCTCCTATCTCCTCTCTCCTACCCTCTCTCCTCTCTCCTATCTCCTACCCTCTCTCCTCTCTCCTAGGTGGCAAAAACTACCATATATTTGTAAAAACTTCTTCTACTACAATAATTTAAGCATAACTTTTTTAAATTACCGTACTATTAAGAAAAGTCCCCCTAACAGCCGGCCCCACATACTTTAATTTTCAAAAAGACAGAAATAGACCAGTTGACGTCCTGGTCAAAACGTGTGCGCACGGCCACAATGGAGCGTGGAGCGTGTGTTGGAAGCCGCGTGAAGGGCAGTGCTAGGCGTGGAGCGTGCTGATACGAGGATATATAGAAAATTCAGAAAATATGGACGAAAAAAATCCTCGAGATATTCAACATTTCTCATCATATTTTCTACTGACGTGGCCCCATTTTTTGTCCTTGCCAATAGGGTAGGAGAAAATATTTTTTATTAAATAAAGTTAATTTTCATGAAATAGAATAAAATTAAATAGTTTCATAAGGTAAGACTACTTTTTTTTTTTTAAGTCAAGATTAAATAGAAATAATTCATTAGAAACATTTTTTGAATAAAAAATTTAATAATTTGTTTTCTAATATGAATTTTTACTATTTTATTATTATTTTTCTAATGCACTTATCTTTATTTTTGTTTTCATTTTCTATTATTGATAAAAACTTAGGCTTATTTGGTAATTGTTTTTTAAAATGGTTTTTAAGAATAATTTTTTAAAACTATTTTCTAATATTTTGTAAAATAAAAGTCTACTTGTTTGGAAATTTAAAATATTTTTAATCTATTTTTAATACTTTTAACCTATTCTAAAAATAATTATTACGTGTAGTATTTTATTTTTAATCATTCTAAATGTTGGTATAATTATTGTTAAAACAATCCTTAGAAAACAAGTAAAAACAATATATAAAATAGTTAAGATGTTCTCTGAAAATACTAAGTTTTCTGTTAACAGAAAATAGAAATACTTTGTTTTAATAGAAAACAGAAAATAGTTTTTTATTGTCAAACAAGTTTTCCATGTTTTTTTTTTGTTTTTGTTTTGGAGAACAAAAAACTGTTTTAAAAAGCATTGCCAACACAATCCATTATCCTTGTGCATTTGTTTATTTTTTGTTTTTCCTATATGATTGACATTAATTTGTGTACGACCTTAGACATCACCAATTCTCCTAAAAGCAATTGCTACTAGGAAAAGCGTATGTCCTAACCTTATAATGTATTCACCCAAGTACCCATAGCATTCGAACACAAGAGGAGTTGACAATCTCCAACCCCACCCCACCTCCACGACACCCTTGAGGTTCCAATATCGTGGGCGTTTGGGTGAATGCACTATAAGGTTAGTGTATGCGCTTTTCCTGACAACAATTACTTTTAGGAGAGTTGGTAGCGTTTGAGATCCTACAAGTGGTATTAGAGTTAGGCCTCTTGCTTAAAATTTAACCATCCAAAATTAAATGACTAATTCATCAAGTTCATCTTATATTGAAAGTTTTATAACCAATAAACCTCCATTTTTTTTATGGGAACTGATTATCTCTATTGGAAAACTAAAATGACTTAGTTTTTATAATCAATCGACTTAGACTTATGGGATGTCATTGAAGATGACCTAACTTTTCCTTTAAAACTAGTTAATGGAGTCATGATTCCAAAACCCAAACAAGAATGGGATGAACGTGGTAGAAGAAATTTTTAATTAAATGCTAAGGTCGTTTATACTTTGCAATGTGTCATGGATAAAAATGAATATAATAGAATTTGTCAATGCAAATCGGCTAAAGAAATTTGGAGATTACTTGAAGTGACTCATGAAGGAACAAATCAAGTTAAAGAGTCAAAAATCAATTTACTTGTTCATAGTTATGAATTGTTTTTTATGAAAGATAATGAAACTATTGTTGAGATGATTACTAGGTTCATCGACATTGTCAATGACCTTGAAGCTTTGGAAAAGACCTACAAGGAATTAGAGACGGTGTTTTATTTATTAAGATTAGTCTTTATTTTCTCAATGTGTTCCTATGTTTTGCCATCCTAATTGATTTTTATATTTTATTATACTTCATTACTAATATAGGAAACAATACTAAGAAAAATAAAAATTTTAAATGTTACCTTTTTATTTTTATTTTAAAAAAGTTACTTTTTCATTTTTATTAAAAAAAGTTATTATTTTTATTTTTCTCACTTTGGTATTTAAAGGTCGTGCAACCATTTATGGTTTTACCTTGCTATTTTTTTTCCTTCAATTTTTCAATAGGGTTATTTGATTAAAAGGGTAATTGAAAACCCAATTTTGGAAATTCAACCTTTCATCTTTTTTCTTCCCTCATTTTGATGAAAATACCTTTATTATTTTATTGTAAAAATAACTCTTTCTTTTAAAACATACCGTAAATACTTGAAATAGTTAGAAACATTTATGTAAAAAATGAGTTACTCC
Source organism: Vitis x labruscana x Vitis vinifera (assembly GCA_008326845.1). Lineage (NCBI taxonomy): Eukaryota > Viridiplantae > Streptophyta > Magnoliopsida > Vitales > Vitaceae > Vitis > Vitis x labruscana x Vitis vinifera. The sequence goes on along the minus strand of BKBX01006354.1, from coordinate 112,659 downwards.
TCAAACAAAACATAGGACATGTGGACCCTTCATTTCTGCACGCATTCCATTTTGTGGACTCCGCATTTCGCTCGATGCGTTCCCACTCAATGGTGTGACTTGCTTTTTTTTTTTTTTTTGGTGAAAAATTGATTTTTAGAAAAAGACTTGAAGTCGTCACTTATTTTTGTTTTATTTTTAAAGGGAAAACAAAATAAGAAAAAAAAACCCTAAGTGTGACTCCTTATTTGGAAAAATGAGGTCTATGAAAAATCGAGTCGGGTCCAGGGGTCAAGTTAATTATTGGAAAGGTATAGTGAAAGACCATAGCACCCCTATAAGCCCCTTTAAAAACAAGTTTCTACTAAATAAGGTGAGACAAGAGTGGATTGATAAGAAAATCAATGGATACTAATAAAATGATCAGATAATAAAATGAATCATACATAAGAATAAGCTAAGTGGTAGTGAGATCGTACCTTAGCAACAAATAATAAAGCGTTATCATGAAACAAAGTTAGTACACAATGATAAGTGTAAAATGTCTCACACAAAACCAATCAAAATCAAGCAATATCAATGATGCAATTCACTTGAATTATTTTCGAAAGAAATGTTATGAATGTTGGGCCCCCACCAAAGCCCAATTGATTTTGCATGAATTAAACCCATAAATTCCGTTGTTTTGAAATTATGAAAACCATATTCATGCTTATTTAAAATCAAGCGAAGCAGAAAATTATTTTAAAATAAAAAAAAAACTTGCAAAAGTGCTTACTTGAAAAGAAATGTAGCAAGTTTATTTAAAAATGGGATTTAGGATGAAAAGTGGTAGAATTAAAAAATATTTGAAAAGTGGAGTAGAATTAAAATTATTTAAAAGAAAAATAGAGTTTTGAAAATTATTTGAAAATTGAAATCTTAAAAATTAAATTTTAAAAATGAAATTTAAAAAAAATATGAAAATGAGAGTTTTGAAAATTGGAATTTTGAAAAATTATTTGAAAATAAGAGTTTTGAAAATTAAATTTGAAGAATTGTTTGAGAATGGAATTTTGGAAAATTAAATTTGAAAATTAGAATTTTGGAAAATTATTTGAAAATGAGAGTTTTGAAAATTAAATTTGGAATTTTGAAGAATTATTTGAGAATGGACTTTTTAAAATTAAATTTAGAAATTGAAGTTTTGAAAATTATTTGAAAATTGAAGTTTTGAATATTAAATTTGAAAATTGAAGTTTTGAAAATTGGAATTTTGAAAATTAAATTTAGAAATTGAAGTTTTGAAAATTATTTGAAAATTGTAGTTTTGAAGATTAAATTTGAAAATTAAGCTTAAAATTGGAGTTTTGAAAATTAAATTGAAAATTGGAGTTTGGAAAATTATTTGAAAATTAAATTTAAGAATTGGAGTTTTGGAAATTAAATTTGAAAGAAATCGAAGTTTTGAAAATTGAAGTTTTGAAAATTAATTTTAAGAATTGGAGTTTTGAAAATTAGTTTTAAGAATTGGAGTTTTGAAAATTAATTAAAAATTGGAGTTTTAAAATCTCTCATTTTTACATCATTCCTCAACTTGTACAGGCTATGCTTGATTCATAGAAATTTTGAGGAAAAAAAATAGGAGAAAGAAAACAAAAAGGAAAAGTAGAAAAAAAACAATTCAAATAAAAAAAAAGATTTAAAATTAATAAATTATTTTTTATGTGTTTCTTCAAATTTATTTAAATTATTTTTCATCTTCTATGTAAAGATTAAATAATTTTAAAATATATAAATTTCTAACTAATTTTAGTTATATTTTATTTTTTTGCATAGTTTTCATAATGAAACAAAATATGAGAAAATTATTTTCTTTTACAATTTTTATTTTCTAAGTACTTTCTAGGGATTGATTATAATCTTTATTTTTAGAGTATACTTGATATGCTCACAAGTGGCGCAAGAAAAAGGTTTAAAAAATTAAAAGATAAAAAGAATTTGCTAATAATTCAAGACGCTTGCTCCTCCTACTATACTCGAAAGCTAAAAGATATTAATTCCACCTCTTCTTCCATGTACATAAATTCTTAAATACAAATAATTCTTTTAAATATTTTTTGAATCCAAACATAGCCTTTACATTCTCACCTACTTTTGTAAATATTCACACCTATTTGTACAAAAGTCCAAACATAGTCTTAGATTCTCACCTACTTTTATAAATATTCACACCTATTTGAATAGAAATCCAAACACTGGTTTGCAAATAAGCTAAAAACTAATAGGCTTCACATAAGTCAAAAGAAAAGAATAGAGGATGAGTGATACATGTGAACAAAGGACTTCAATTTGGCCTCTACGCGTGTAGAATTCCATGCATGGGTTGAAAAAAAAAAGTTTGTTCATATTAGGCGTCTAGAAAACTGCCTTTTAATATTTGAAAAATGTTTTGTATTTTTATTTAAAAATAAAAATTAGGTTAAAAAATATGTTGGGATAGTTTTTTTCTATTTTTATTTTCTATAAAATTGAGTTAAAAAAAGAATTAAAAAGAAAAAAAGAAACATCAAAATTTGTCTCATAACACATATGTGTATTATATAAAATTTTGACTTATATTTCTTTTCATTAGCAAAAGTTACATCCAAACATATTTTACAAATTTCATTTTCTAAAAATTATTTCATTTTTTTAAATCATCCGAATTTTTAAGAAAATAAAAATAAATAAATAAATATGTTTTCACAAAAATAAAAAATATAAAATGAAAACTAAAAAAAAAAAGATTAGGCCAGAGGACTTCAATTTGGTCTCTTGTAGAATTCCATGCATTGGTTGAAAAAAAGGGTTTTATTGTGTGCATATGACGCATCCAGAAAATTGCCTTTTATGTTCGAAACTTTTTTGTAAATTTCTTAATGATTCTGAAAAAATAACTGGCTAGAAATTATACTCATAACTTAAGGATATATTTGGTTTTGTGAAGATTTTAAAGAGCAATTTTTGGAATTTTCTCTTCAAGAATATTTTTAATAAGATAAATTCGAGAACAGTTTTGCAAAATTTTGTATAGTTACATGTATGCTGAAATTAGTATTGAAGAAAATAAAATTGAAATTTTGTTCATCTTCCAAATTAATCTCAATTTTGTCATTTGTTTATTATATGCGTTTATTATGTTAAGTTGAAATATCCATAAAATTGGTTGTAATATCAATAAAACTAGGCGTCAATTTAAAATTAATATGTAAAAAAAAATTCATTAAGTATTTAAATACAAATCAAATAATAACAAAACTAATAGTTAAAATAAAATAAAATTAATCTTCAATTATTTTATCATTGAATTGATTATTAATATCAATTTAAATTAATTGAGACAATATACAAGCAATTGAATAATCTCCTATTTATTAAATAGAAATTTCAAGATGGTAGCAAAATGATCGCTCTCACTTTTTTCTTTACAATTAATCAATTTACCTCTGAATAAAATACTAAAAAATAGTCAAAATATATTAGGTGTGTTGAAAAGAAGAAGAAGAAGAAATTGAAAGTTAAGAGGAGATTTATAATAATATTTAAGATTATCGACTATACTAGAAATCAAATGATAATGCACAAGTTTTCATATCCTAACAAACTTTTGTAATAAACTTCATTATTCATAACACTTCTTTAATAATCATAAGAATATGTCATATTAAAACTTTATTAGGAAAACCCTAACGGGAACAACCCTTGTAAAGGATAAAGAATGTGATATTCCTTAAATGATTTGATCATTAGAATTGCATTGTTAAAAACATTGTTAGTAAATCCCTATGGGACAAAAGTTGGATGAAGGAAAAAAGAGTATGCTATATCAATATCAATATTCTCCCTCTTGTAAATCTCTTAATCACCATATTCCAATGTTGTATTTAAATTCCAATGTAGTTGAAACACTTTTGTGAATAGATCTACTAAATTATCACATGACTAAATATTCTTTAATGCATATAATGCAAATAGAAATATCTTCATGTAACTTAGTCAAATTATTTTTTATGGAGGATAGTCCACATGACTTCTCAAATATGTTGGATCATTAATCTTAGCTATATATATATTTGCAACTTACTTCATGAATTGTCAGTAAATCTGAATGATTTGAAGAGATGACTATCATTATTCGCTTAATTAATCTCCATGATATCTTTGTATCACCATAGGTAAATGCTTATCCCATTTGAGATCAAGTTTGATGGGGATTTGAAAGATAGTCAACATCCACATATCAAATAAACTAATATTCTAATCCTTTCGAATAAAATAACTCATGTCAGTTGTTCAATTATAAAGATATCATAATACATGTTTGATCTCATTCCATTATCTTCAAGTTAATGCAAAATTATATCTTGCTTGCAATTTGATAGAGCATTTTATATTTAATCATGCATGATTTTTAAGATATATCTCCATTAATCACATTGAGATATGATACTTTTGGACCAAGTAATTCTTCATTTTTTTCTTTGAGATGAAACCTATATTTGTTTACTTAAAGTGAATAAATAACCATAGAGGAGTTAGACAGGTCTAATTTATCCATATGAAAGCACTTCAAGGCTTTCTCCGTATATGTCAACTAGTAGATTAACAAGCCACTTAAAAGTACTTGATTTGCAAGTCAGGAAAAATTTTTGGTTTTCCAAGATCTTTCATTCAAAATTCTTTTGTCAGATAACCATTCTTTTAATTGTTTTCTTTCCTTAATAATTATAAATATTTTTTTGTTGTAGGACTATATTAGTGCAATTGATGACACCCATATTAGTGCCTGAATTCTAGCTTTCCAACTAACAGACGGTAGTTTCAAGGGTGAAAAAATAGTTATAACACAAAATGTTATATGCACATGTGATTTTGACATGATATTCACATTTTTTTATGGTAGTTGGAAAGAAACAACAAATGATGTTCATACCTTTTGGATGCATTAACTAGACCAAAAGTCCATTTTCCTTAGCCTAGTGAGGAAAAATACTATTTAATTGATTCTAGTTATCCTTGTACATTTGGATTTCTACCACCATATTGAGGTGAATGATGTCATTTACAAGAATATCAGGGTAGATGTAATCAATCTATGAGGTATAAAAACTTTTTAATTATAGACATTCATCCTTTCATAATATTATTGAAGGATGCTTTGGTGTTTTAAAGACAGTTTCCAATCTTAAGGATGATAACTTGTTATAAGCCAATTAAGTAGACAATCATTTATTGTTATTGCATGTTATATCCTTCACAATTGGAATCATCTATCAACACAAAATAATCAATTGTTAAGGGATTTTGAGGTAGAAGACCTTTTATTTCAAGGGGAAGAAGAGACAATAAATAACACAAGCCACTCAATTAATTTATCATGAGACTGCAATAGCTATATCAACTTGTATAGATCAAATTGCTCAAGTGATGTGGGCAAATTATATAAATGTCAATCCATGACTTGTATTCTATTATATCAATGTCAATTCTAAATATTTGTTAATCCTTTAGTTATATATATATATAGTAATGTGATGTATGTTGTAATTGCACTAAGATATGGTATTTTTAGATCAAACAATTCTTTATTTCTTCTTTTAAATGAAACTTATCTTTGTTTACTTCAAGTAAACAAATAACCATAAGGGAGTTAAATGCATATGATTTATCCATAAGAAAGAACTTCAAGACTTTCTCCATATATGTCAATTGATAGACTAACAACCCACTTAAAAACAATTAATCTATAGGTCAACACAAATTTTTCTTTTTCAAGATCATTCATGCTAAATTATTTTGTTAGATAATTAACTATTCTTATAAACTCTTAAGGAGTTCCAATGAGATTGCAATTATAATCAGAAACCTCCCATTTAATCTATATAGTGACATAATTTGATTAAATAGATGATCATCATGACTTGATTTGGAATGTGATATTAGATTTTTCAATCATTGCCTCAAACATTTTAATCCTTCAGAGAATTAGTTACTTCATGCAATTCAAATAATTGTTTGCTTCAAACATTTTAACTCTTCAAGGATTTGGTTGCTTCAACCATTTTTAAATCCTTTAAGGATTTTAACATATTTATGAAAATGTATTGTCATGATATCATAAAGTATATATCAAATCCTTTGGGAATTACCAATTATATGATTAAATCATTACTAGAATTGATGTGAGGTATGCTCAGAAAACCTCATGTTATAACTTTTGTTTATCTCAGTTTCACTTTTGTATAATAACTTATTGGCATCAAATGGTTTTTATGACTTCGAGCATCATTTATATCCAACAGACTTTATATCTTTAGATATTAAACTTCAAGTCCATTTGTATCCAATTAAGCTTATATTTTTAAGAATTAGACTTTAGGTAGTAATACTTTTATTGACAAATTTAGTTTTTCCCTTAATTGCTTCTTTCCATATTTTGTCAATTATTTCTATATCAATGTACTTCCACAATTCATGATTTGAAATCTTCACCATTCCTTTCATCTACAAAGAAGATATATTGTCTATGACAACATTATTTTATTGTATCTTTCTCTCAATATTTACATGACTGATTGAGATCTCTTTACTTTTTAGCTACATATACCTCTTTAAGAGTTACTTTTCAAGTTGTTCCTCTTCTAAGGCTATTTGTCTAATTTGTGTATTTACAAGAGCAACTAATAATGTTTTATGATTATGATACATTTGTCATTAAAAAAAGTGTTCAAAATGATTAAGGAATTTATCATATGTATGAGTAAAAATATTGAAATTAAATCTAGTTAAACATGTTTATAAAGTAAAGATTTCTTTAAGAAAATTAAAGTGATGCAAATAATTTTAAAATTTGATATAGTTTTTTAAATTTCAATGAAATGTAAATCTAACATCCGTATATCAAAGCAACTAAGATTCCGATTTTTTCAAATAAAATAAACACATATAAGTTGTTTGATAAAGATATCATAGTACAAGTTTCATCTCTTTCCATTATTTTTGAGTTACCGCAAAAGTGTATCTTACTTACAATTTGATAGAGATTTCTACATTTGATCACATACAATTTGCAAGATACATCAATCCATTAATTGCACTAAGATATGGTATTTTTAGACCAAGTAGTACTTTATTTCTTCTTTTAGATGATCTTTGTTTACTTCAAGTAAACAAACAACCAAAAGGAGTTAAATGTGTAAGATTTATCCATATGAAAAAACTTCAAGATTTTCTCCATATATGTCAATTGATAGACTCACAAGCCAATTAGAAACACTCAATCTACAAGTCAACACAAAATTTTGGTTTTTCAAGATCATTCATTCTAAATTATTTTGTTAGATAATTAACCATTCTTATGAGCTCTTAAGAAGTTTCAATGAGATTGCAACAACAAAAAAACCTCTGATTTAATCTATACAATGACATAATTTGATTAAGTAGATTATCATCATGATTGAATCTAGAATGTGATATCAGATTTTTCAATAATTGCTTCAAACATTTTAATCATTCAAGGAATTGGTTGCTTCATGCATTTTAAATTCACATAATTATTTGATTCAAACATTTTAACTCTTCTAGGAATTGGTTACTTCATGCATTTTTAAATCATTCAAGGATTTTAACATATTTATAAAAATATATTGTCACAATATCATAAAGTATACATCAAATCCTTTGGGAATTATCAATTATGTGATTGAATCATTACTAGAATTGATGCGAGGTATGCTAAAAAAAACCTTATGCTATAACTTTTGTATAATATTATTGATGGAAGTAGTTTGAATTATTGATTTAAGTAGGGGAATTCTAAATATTCAAATGAATAAATCTCAACCATGAAATTAAAAATAAATGGAAGAAATAAAAAATAAACCATAGATCTTAAATAAGAGGAAAAAATGCACATATTATAGGATGTAAAAATAATAATAAATAAAAGTTGCGTGATTTCTAAAAGTGTTAATATATATGTCTATGGGTGGGGCGGCAATTTGGAGGGAAATAAAAGAAAAAAAAAAAAAAAAAAGAAGCCCAAAGGCTATCTTGCAGGAAGAGTAGTTAGTGGTGGAGTATTATACAGTACATGGATGGCTTGGAGTAATATGTTAGGGTGCTATAGGGAATTGAAAATAATAACAATAACAATGGATGGTTGTATCATGTATGGGGTGGGGGCTTTGGATATCATGCAATGTGTGGAAGCCATGGTGCAAGAGAAACCCTAAATATATTCATAGGTGGATTAAAATGACACATGGAAGAAAACGAAATATAAGTTGACATAGAAAATAAAATAATAATAACAATTTAATTATATTTGTGTAATGCTCTTGAATAGTACTTAAAAGTAATAATAATAATAATATTAATAAATAATAATATCATTTTTTTTTATAAAAGATTTAATTTACTTTTAAATAGATAAAAGAAGTAAATTCTTAGGAATAGGTTTTGGAAAGGACCACAACTTTAATAAAAGATTTGGAAATTCACTAATTCAATTCTTATTGGTTAAGAAGTCGAATATAATATTAGTGGTAATAATATCAACATAGGGAATTATTAAGATTGTCTAATTTATAAATTTTAGATAAATAATCAATGGTGATATTCTTTTGTTATGTTAGGATAGAATTAGATTCTTCGGTATTAATTTCCAGTGTTTTTTTGGAATAAAGGAAATTAATACAATTTTTGTAAAGGAAATATGTTTTTTTAATGAAAAATACGTTTATCTTGTCATTGTCAGTTTGCCATAGGGGTGTTGGTTCCTCGCGACCCCTCCTACACCCATTGATGGTTTTGGAATCCAACTACTGGTGGGTTCTCTTTATCAGCTTCACATCCAGATGGATATGTTGGATTCTTGTCATTGCCAGTTTGAGACTCGTATGGACGCACGCCACCCCAAGCTCACAAAGCATATGGATACCCGCTTTTAGAGTCTTGAGGTGCAATTCTCGTCCCTTACTGCTTGAATGATGTCTCATGGTGGTTCCAACTCTGCTCCACCCTTTTCATTTGATCCAGAGCTTTAGATTCCTAGGTTCGTGGATCTATTTCTTATTGTTTTGTTTGTTAAAGCCGACCTAATTTAGTTTTTTGATTTTGTTTGGATGTATGCTTATTTCTTTTTCTACTGTATCCAAAATCATTGCTTATATATATTGCTTGTCCTTGACGTTCTTTTAGGGCTTTATCTTATTTGTCTTTCTCTTTTTTGCTACAAAAAGAGGGGAGATAATTTATTGAATTTTTTGGATATCAATTGCATACAATCATATCCATTCTCTTTACCCTGACTAGGTGGAATTTATGAGTTATTTTTCCCTAAACACTATTTTACCTAGGTATTTGGTTGACTACTGTTAGTAGGTCATAGGTGTTGGAGGATTGCTTGCTTTTAGATGTGGTTCGATCACCATTAGCATGATAGAGAATGTTTTGGTTTAGATTAGAGTTATTATGAGATCTGTAAACTCCATTTGAGAGTATTAGATGTTTATATTTATAATCAGTATTTTGTGAAAAATTAGCAAAAGGGGAGCTTGTAGTACATTAAGTTACGTATTTTAAGATTAACATTGTTCCATTCATTCAAACTTAGGATCTTTCTAGATTGTGTGATCAAACAGGATGGCACAAGTAAGCATAGAAAGGTTCGAAAGAGGCAAATGGGATATAATTAAGGCATGGTATGGACCAATGATTTTATAATTGAGCTAAAAGATTTTTAAAATGGTTTTCAAAATCTCTACAAGTGCTCAAGCACCAAAGAGAACGCTCAAGCACTCTAAGGGCGCTCAAGTGCTTGTGGCAAAATTCTCTAAAATTTTGGAGACTTGTTTTTTCCGATGTCAAAGAGATTTATTTTGGGAAAGTCTAGATATGATCTACCAAATTCTTTGGCCTATAAATACCCTGCCTCAAATGATTTTGAATTTTTTATGTGAATATTGAGAAAACCTAGTTTTCTTTTTCATTCTCAAAACTTTCAAAGACTATTTTCTTAGCTTTTGATGTGTTGAGAAAGAGATCCACATCCCCTTGGGCACACAAAGGTTAGGGTTCACCAAGAGTATAAGTTAGATCCATTAAGAGTACACATGGTACTAATTTACAAACATAAAGTGCAATGTAGGTGTTGGGAAATAAGAGTACTTAGGGATAACTTCCATTAGGTAAAACTATAATTGTACTTTGAATAGTGGATTAATGATTAGAGGTCTTTAATCCCATGGGTGGCTTTCAATGTAAAAAATCTTGTACTCTTGTATTGAATGCTTTTACTCTTTCCTAAATCATAAGGATGAATAAAAAATAATTAACTTTTTAGACTAAAAGGTTTGAACACCTATTCACTCCTCTCTGGGTGTTACTTAAACTATCTTTCAGAAACAATTGAAGCGAAAAGCATGCTTTATCTTAAGCAAAGATTCACTACAATCATCAAAAAAGGTAATTAATAGTAGTGCAATTGATACATTAGGAAAGAGAATTGAATCTAACGAAAAAAGGAAAAAAAAACAGAACTTTGAGGATGAAACAATGCTCTTGAACATGGACAAGCTAACAACAATCATTCACTTGTCAGCCACGGAAAAATTTAAAACTATTGCAGAATTAGAAATTAGTTCTCTAGACATCCGTAGTTGTTATCTTTTTAGGAAGTAACCTCTTCCCACTCCTCTCTCAGGTTATCAGGCATCGGAAATTCAATCCTCATAACCAGAAGAACCTAAACAATAGTATGTAGAAGTAGTAACAATAACAGGAACAAAACTTTGTTGTTTGGTTGCCAAGAAAAAACAGAATAGCTATGGGTATTAGCCCCAACCAGTGCGGGTGTATAGGGATTCTCTTCTTGATTCAGTTCAGTTAAATATCAAGAAAATGGCTTTAAGTTTCACTCCATAAGACCTTTCACTCTCACTTGTATTGTATGTTCTCTCTAAAGAGTTTGATAATTGTGTGAACCATCTTTTCATTAAAAAAACAAATCGTATAAATAATACATTGAAGCAAAACAGAAAGCAATAACTATATCCTATATTTTAGCAATATTCAAGCTGACCTATTCTTAAGGATTACTAACAGAAAGAGATTTGGAGGACTACATTCAAAATACACTTGCAGTTGGAACTGTTAGAGTTGATATAGATCAGAAATTATGACTACTTCTATATGCCCCCTCAAGATAGGCCACAAGTAGAGAGGCCAATCTTGTCCCGTAACAGCAGAAATTGAGAAGTAGGCAGTGGCTTGGTGAGAAGATCGGCAAGCTGATCAGCAGAGGAGACATGAGCAACTCGAAGTAGACCAGACTGAACTTGATCTCTGATAAAATGATAATCAATAGCAACATGTTTCATGCGAGAGTGAAAAATAGGATTGGAACTTAATTGGGTAGCACCAACATTATCACAATAGACAATTGGAGAAGTGGTGAAGTTAATACCAAGGTCGGAAAAAAGAGAACCAACCCAACAAAGTTCAGCAGCAGTAGCAGCAACAGAACGATATTCTACTTCTGTGGATGAGCGAGCAACAGTTTGTTGCTTCTTCGAACTCCAAGAGACAAGGTTCTGGCCAAGATAAACAAGATAAGCACTGGTGGAAGAATAATCGTCTTTATTACCAGCCCAGTCCGCATCTGAAAAGGCATGAAGAGAATCAGAGAAGCCATGAAGAGGGATGGAAGAATCACGATAGAGAAGGAGCCCCTTGTCTAGTGTGCCACATAAATAGCGTAAAATACGCTTAACAAGGACCCAATGCTCAGAGGTAGGTTGATGCATAAATTGGGCCATTCTATTGACTGCAAAGGAAATGTCTGGACGGGTTAAGGAAAGATATTGCAGGCTACCAACTGCTGCACGGTATGGTGTGGGGTCGGAGAGAGGGGTGCCTGAGGTTAAGGAGATGGCTGTTGAGCTAGTTGGTAAGGGGGTGAGAACAGGTTTTGCATCAGCCATATTGGTCCGTATGAGTAGGTCTTGAATGTATCTTCTTTGGGAGAGCAGAATACCAAGACGGTGAGGGACAACTTCAACTCCAAGGAAGTAAGAGAGTGGACCAAGATCTTTTAGAGAAAACCGTTGAGCCAGATAGTCAACAAACTGTGAAACAAGAGTATCACTGCTGCCAGTTAGGATAATATCATCAACATATACAAGCAGATACACGACATGGTTGCTGCTGCGAAGAACAAAGAGAGATGTATCTGAGTGTGAGTTCTTGAATCCGGAAGTGAGCAGAAACTGACGCAACTCGTGATACCAAGCTCGGGGAGCTTGTTTGAGGCCATAGATAGCTTTATGAAGTTTACAAACATATGAGGGATGATCAGAGTCAACAAAACCTGGTGGTTGAGCCATAAATACATTTTCAGAGAGCCTGCCTTGAAGAAACGCATTGTTGACATCCAATTGGCGAAGAGACCAACCATTACTTACTGCTATACTAAGCACAAGTCTCACTGTGGTAGGCTTGACAACTGGACTGAAAGTTTCATGGTAGTCCACACCCGGTCTTTGATGAAAGCCCTTGGCTACAAGGCGAGCTTTGTACCTGTCAATGGAACCATCAGAGTTTCTTTTAATGCGGAAAATCCATTTGCAACCAACTGGATTAGTAATGTCTTCAGGTGGAACTAGTTCCCAAGTTCCATTGCGAACAAGTGCATCATACTCTTCGGACATAGCTTGACGCCAATTTTGATCTTTAAGAGCTTGGGAGATAGATGTAGGAGTAGTGGTTTGGAATGTTGGTTTGTGGGTGTGATGGTTGAGTTTCTGAATTGGTTTGGTGATGTTATTCTTGGCTCGGGTAGTCATGCGGTGTTGAGTGGGAGGTGGGACTGGGATTGGTGGTTCGGTGGTTGTAAGGGAAGGTTGAGGAGATGGTTGGGGGGCAGAGGAAGCCTGATGTGGGAACGGGGCAGCTGGTGGTGAAGTAGTCTCGAACAGAGGCAGTCCTTGAGAGCTAGCTGCAGATGGAGTGATGGCTTCCTGCTGGGATGATGGGGGAGTAGAGACAGAAAGGATAGGAGGAATCCAAGTAGATATAGTAGTGGAATTGGGACGTGGAAGAGTGGTGTGTAGGGA
>BKBX01006354.1:2625-97581 GCA_008326845.1 Vitis x labruscana x Vitis vinifera | reverse complement strand
TCAAAGAGCATGGCAAAATCTGTACACCTCAATTCGAGAATACTTCACCCTCCTTCTACAGCCATTTAGGTGAATACTATTCACTATAATGCAGTAATGTACTACTCCCAAGCAAGTACACTAAAATGTAACAATTAGAAAAACAGAGTATAAAAATATTTGTTGGAACCAAGACTACTTTATGACAACTTTCTACATCTAAGAATAATTCATCAAGGTTTGAGAATTCTTATGATCTTTGCACATTGAAGCTACTGTAAGACCTACTACTTGGTATTGAGAGGCATGAGGAACTTGGAAAGCAACCCAGTAACAAAGAATACTAAATGGGTGTATGATAAACAATTAATAACTTAATTTAAATCTTTAAGTAGATTAGGTATGTTTGGTAAAATAACTTAATGGTATGACTTAAAAAGTTAAAAGCAACTTTAAGTAATAAGTAAAAATAATTAACTTATTTTTAAGTCCGCATTTTCATTTTATATTTTTACCCTCATTTACCTTACTTACCTCCACGATCTCCTTTGCTACTCTACAACCTCTACTATTACTTGACCTCCTTTATCATAGTTATAATTTATAAAGATAAATATATCAATCTGATGATTTAGAATAAGTTTTAAGTTAATTTTATCACACAACCTTAATACTTAAAGTAAAAATTAAATAATAAGTTTTAAGTCAACAACTTAAGTATAATTTAACTTAAGTCATTAGATAATAAGTATTAAGTTTTATCAAACAACCCCTACGCCTAAACAAAAGAGAAACTATTATTAGAATGTTGTATTGGAGTTATTGACATTTGCATGAGATTGAGAAATATTGAATAATTAACCTTAGAACCACAGTACAATTAACATCATCCAAAAAAAGAAAAGTCCATCATAACTTAAAAGAAAAAAAATGTTCCTAGAAATAACTTTGATTTTTGATTGATCATGAGAAGTAATAAACCTTAGGACTTTTTTATGGTTAAATTTTACTTAATTGGTTAATAAAACCTCAAGGTCCTCCACAAATTAAAAGAATTCACTTGTTATTGATGTCTTACTTTTGTGAATGAATTCTTGATTTTTGTGATATGGAACATATGTATATACAAGGTTTCAATTCTATAACTATATGCATGACGAGTATATTACAAATAATCAATGGAAGTTGGTATCACATATGGAGTCATATATTAACAATATATAATTTATACTTAAATCATGTTTTCAAAATAGCCAAAGTGACTAGAGAATTTAAAATACGTATATATATACACAAACATACATACACTCTAATTAACTTGTGAATTGAGCAATGAATTCAAAAAGGTTTTAGTTTAGCAAAATCAATACAAAAATTGTCTTCAACTCATTGTATTGGGTAGGGATGTATACCTCTACTAAAACATTTGAATGGAAAGTTTTTCATTTGAGATGTTCTTCTCCTCTCGAATTTGATAGTTTGTTCTTAATTTGAGATTCTCCTTCCCTTTGATAAAATTAAATAGAATATAACTACAAATTGATTAAAGTTTAGTCAAAATCGAGGGATGGAAACCAAACATACATCATCCATGGGCTAGCAATTAGATGTGGGATCATCATCCACTAATCTAATTTCAGTTCACATATTCAATTACAACCATATATATATGAAACAAAAAGTAAAGAATTTAAGCTATTTTAGTAAATTTCTCATGCGATAAAGATAACTTACTGATGAGTCAAGTCATTATTGATAGAATTTGTGAATAATTTCAAAACACGTAAAGTCCATGCAAAAAAATTATAAATTAAAATCAACAAAAAAAATCAAAGATATTGGAATAAAGGTTTTTTTTTTGGTTTTATTTATTTATTTATTTATTTTTTATAGTATCTCATTTTGGTTCATCATTAGTGTCTTTTCTACCACTTTCAAATTACAAATAATAAAATTAAAATGATAATAAATTAAAATTAAATTAAGTCATTTATTTTTATTAGATTATATTTTATTTAGATAAAATCTAAAGGATAATTAATGTATTATATTATAAACTAGTTTATCTCTAAATTTTATTTAAAGTTGTAGAAGTTCAAAAGCAGATATTTTAATTATTTCATAAAATAAATAGGCACATATACCAAGAATGTAACTAAGTACAAATAAGATTGCAAGAAAAAATAGGAAGAAAATAATTCGCATATGAAAAATATGATCAAAGTACAAAAACACGAAAATTATGACCAATGTATAAAAAATGTTGTTAAGATGTGAAAAATGTGATTAACATATAAAAAATATGACTAAGGTAAGACACAAAAAATTATTATTAGAGGGTGAGAAATATGACTAAGGTATAAAAAAAAATGTTACTAGAATTTGAAGAATATAGCAAAGGTAGAAAAATGTGATTTAAGTATTAAGAATATTGTAACTAAAATACAAAAAAGTTTTATTAAGGTACAAAAAAGTCTGATTAATTCATTCCTAACTAAGCTCAAACTTGAAAAAAGTGAAAGAAAAATTAATATTAATTCATGCTTCCACCAATTTGACTTACACTATAATTAAGAAATTTAATAAACATATGATAATTTTTAAAACCTAAATAGAAAAATTAATTCAAAAGTTTTGGTCCACTAAACTCGACAATCATAAAATTAGGAAGGATTTCATCTTTTGTTAATCAACACAATGCACTCCATTTTTGCCTTCTAAATTTCGGTCAAGACTTTTGATATCTACATATCTCCTTTCCTATCAATAAATCATTCCAAGGATAAGCTTTTGAGAATTCCTAACATATTTTAAACAAGAATTTTTTTTTTAAGGATCTAAAACTTTCCTAAAATTTTGGAATAATTAAAGAAAGCAAACAAATTGAAAAAAAGAAAAGAAAAAAAGAACAAAGAGCATGAGAAAAGAAAATAAGAGAGAATGTCAATTAGTTTAAATGACCTAGACCATGTCTAATGCTATATTGAATTACATATTTCTTTGACTAATTTTGATAAATACTTTACAAGAGAGTAGTCATACCTTACAAGAGAGTAAAGAAAGTGTGTTGTATCGAAAACTAGAGATGTTTTGATCTTTTGGGGTGTTGGCCGTCTTTAATTTGGGTCATCCTCTATGTCATCACGACTTGTCTTGACATTAAAATCGGTACTTTCTATCAATAACCGAGGCCAATGGTTAGTGCTAAAGCTGCTCTGAGCATCGGTATTGGAATTTGTATTCAAGATGTTGGCCATATATATATGATGGAATCCACACTGTTCCACTTTCACTTGTTTACTACCCAAGTAACCATGAAATGAAGCCTTCAAATGCCTCCATTCATTTGACCAACATTAATTCTTAATAGCAACCTTAGGATAATATGCCACCTAAACTTGATATGATTCACCACCATTATGGCAGCATGAATAGTTGTTTCTAAATGAGAGTTCATCCATGGGTCAGACTTCAAAAGAGAGACCATCTAGAGATTCATATCGATGACCATGCAAATTCAATTCACATTATAAACTATGAGGCTCTTCTATAGATTCAATATGGAGTGGAAAACAGATTATAAGGCAAATTCTAAGAAGTCGTTGTTCTGGTACCAATCCATAGGAAGCTCTATTGTTATTTGAGATCCATTTTTTTGTTACCTTATCCACTCCCGAATTCCATTACTTCCAGGGATGAAAATTGTGTTTACCTTGCACCAATAGGACCCGCACTCAAACTCCTGCAAGAAAGAATGGTTTAAATCTTGTTTTTTTGTACTAAAAAAGGGTTAAATGTCTTAAAAATCATAGCTCAATTGTTGATTTAAAGAATTTGAACAAAGAAGAACGAAGTAAACTTGAGGGACTTGATAAAGTTTCCAGGTATGGGCAATCGTGGACATCAAGAACTTGTAATCTTGGTGGAAGCTTTGGAATTTGTAGAAGCTTGTGGTAGTGGCTTAAGTCAAGGACTCTTTAAATTTTCCAAAGTCTCTAGGATTTCTAGGAAGATCGTTAGTTGTGGATGTTATCTTCTCTAATACAATTTTTGTGTTTTCCATTATTCACCCGAAATAGAAACTTGATATAAATCAAGTATAAAAAAAACATGCCTTCTCGTTTACAGAATGGGAACTAACCTGAGTCCATTGTGCTTGTTGAAGAAGTATGGATCTTCTAAGGCGATAAAGGGGAAACCACTTTCTTTAATCTCTCTGGTGATGGGAGACAGGAGAGCAAGCATTCTTTCTTTTCAAAATTATATTGAACAAACACCAACCTGATGAATTCCTTATATCCTCTATGCCTTAGGGACCATACCCTTTGGAATATTGGGCCTCACATGCCTTAGTTCCATCATCTAAGACACATGAAGGCATTGGGCTCTACACATAAAGTGGCCCATACTTTATAACAAATTTAAATTATATATATATATATATATATACGAATAGCTTAATCATAAACTATGGTTAATATGTGTGAGTCCATAGTTATTCTAACAATCTCCCACTTGGACCACACATATTACCGAACAATCTTCATGATAATACTTTATTGAGCTCATCTTTGCTATCCTATCCAAATATCCTTAAACAATCCGGTCTACTAATTATGCTAACACAGGATTAAAACGGCCTTCGTTAATCATATTTATAACTTGACCCATCAATGATCACAATATTAACAAAATTAGCAAAATGGATCAAGTATGGACGTGTAGCATGGAAATTACATAGAATGTGATCTTTAATATGTCTATTTCCAATGGGTCCTACTTTATGACTAAAAATAGTCAAATTCCACTTTCAATACTTGATGCTGAATTGCTTATGAAAATCATCATTTCAATTCAGAGTATTCAAACATAATAGTCTTTAAAACCAAGGTTTGTACAAATAACACAAACATAACAATACATCAAGAAAACAAACACAAAACCTAAATACAAACTCCCACTATACTACATCATTAATATGTACAACACCCATATGTGTGACATGCTCATGATATACTTTGGGCGGCAAACCCTTAGTGAGCGAATCCGCAATCATGGAGTTTGTGCTTATGTGTTCAATTGATACTTGAAGACTTTGAACTCTTTCTTTCACAACCAAGAACTTGATGTCAATGTGTTGAACTTTGGTTGTTCTTAGAATACAATTCTGCAACCTTATTATCACAATTGATTCTCAATGGTTTCTCAATCCCATCAACAATTCACAATTCTGTGATAAAATTCAGCAACCATATCCCATGATTTGATGCCTCGTAGCAGGCTATGAATTCTGCCTCCATAGTGGAAGAAGCAATAAGTGTTTGTTTAACACTGATTACTACTCAAAAAGTGCTATTTCATAGCTTGTAATTAACTCTTTTAAACACTTTTGAGTAGTAGTTATCACCTTTTAACCCAATTAACATATTAAGGACCCTTGCAATCAATTCTAATCAAATTGTGTTAAGTTTTGGTGTTTTGATAGCTTTTTGATCACCAAAGCAATCCGAGATTGAGGAGAGTTCTTTGCAATCCATAAGCAAATCCAGAATGCAAGGAGTATATCCGGACAGGGTGTCCAGATACACCATTGGAGGGCATCCGGATAACATATCCGGACAGGATGCCATCGTGTCACCCGGCTGCCACCAATTTACATCCGGTTGCCGCCGCATTACACTAGGTTGCCGCCGCCATTACACCCGGCTGTCGCCGCCATAACACCCGGCTGTCTCCGCCATTACACTCGGCTGCGCCGCCATTCCATCCGGCTGCCGCCACTTTCCACCCGGATGTCTTGCATCCAGCACATTCCATTCGGATATTTTGCATCCGGCGCATGACGCCGGATGGGAGAGGAGGGTGTTTCAAACTTCTCCGGATACACATATTCGGATCCGCTTATAGCGCCTACCCGGATGGGAGAGCAGCCATTTTGCACAAGTGCTGCGGTGTTCTCCTGAAGCTTCCTGATATTTGCCACCGACATTTTGGGATATTTTGAGATATTTTGCTTTAGATATTTGTTGTCTAAATCCCCAAAATCTCCTTGTAACCCACCAATTATAGGATTCCTTAGTTATTAAGTTAGGAAAAAGGATGAATAACCTTTTAGATATTATTATTGTAATTTTCATATAAATATCTCTCAGGAGCCTGTTCTCGGGACGACGAAACTTTTGTATAGTTTTAAAAAGGAAAAAAATACAAAGTTTTTTTTGCTTTCCTTTTCTCTCTTCTATTTTCTTTTTCTTGGAAGCCAAACAACCTCTGAGGATGTTTTCCCAGAGGATGAGAGGCTAAACCTTAGGTTTCTTGGAGTGAAGGAAGCTAGGTGAAAAGTCCAGATGCAAAAGTGGAAAACTCTCGTGCTTTAAATACAAGTAGTTGGAGTTCATAAATGGCTTTTAAATCTAAAGTTTTGCTTTAAATCCCTTAGAATCACTTTGAATGGCCAATACATGATAAGCTTTTAGGTCTCTGTGGATACTTATTGCTATATCCACATAAGACCATTAGTTATCATGTATGAGCCATTGGAAAGTGGCTCAAGGTGAAGACCCATAGTATCTAAAGCCATTAATGGAACTTGACTACCATTTCTATTGACTTTTTATGGATTAAATCTTCATTGTTAAACCTATACCGGTTCGGGAAATAACCATCCTTTATGTTGTTGTCCCCAATACGAGGAGAAAAATCCGGAGTTTCCCACTTTGCATTCTGAACTTGATCATAGCAACCTTTAGCTCCGGAAGACTCTCTTTCTTCCATTTTTACCTAGTTCTATGTTAGTTTAGTTTCAAACACCACTTTCAAAACAAATTTTATTTTCTTTTAAACTCTAAGTTTTTGACAAAGGAAATCATCAGATTCAATTTCTAATCTTGAGTCTATCACTGGTAGAGTGAAAACCTATCCCAGAGTTCGACCCTAGAGCTGCTATACTATAGTAGCTTTGCTACACTAGTATGAGGTCATAGGATTTATAAACATTTTTTGATTAAAATACCCAACTGGGCACGAATCAAACACTTTTCCATGATACTGCTCCTCCAGCCAACATGAAGATGTAGCCTGAAGTGGATCTCCTGTTGTCAAGACATCCCATGAAATCGAAGTCCGAATATCCTACTATCTCTAAATGATAAGATCTTTGATATGTGAGCATATAATCTTTAGTTCTTTGTAAATACCACATAACCCGTTTTGCATTTTTCCAGTGATCCATACTTGGGTTACTCAAATATCTGCCCAACATTCCAACAATGTATGCAATATCCGGACACATACAAACTTGTGCATACATGAGACTTCCTATTGCCGAGGCATATGGAAACCTCCATATCCTTCCTCTCAAGTTCATTTTTCAGACATTGGTGCAAACTAAATTTATCGCCTTTTGCCATAGGCATTTCTCCTAGTGCACAATTTCTCATGCCAAACCTACTTAACAACTTATTGATGTAGGACTTTTGTGATAGCCCAAGTATACCTCTTGAACGATCCCTATAGATCTATATACCCAGCACAAAAGATGCATTACCAAGATCCTTCATGTCAAATTTACTGGATAGAAATCGCTTGGTTTCATGCAAAAGTTCCACATCACTACTTGCAAGTAGAATATCATCTACATATAGCACTAAGATAATGAATTTGCTCCCACTGAACTTGAGATATATGCATTGATCAATGGTGTTCTCCTTAAAACCAAATGAAGTAATCACCTGATCAAACTTTCGGTACCATTATTGGGATGCTTGTTTTAAACCATATATGGACCTTTTTAATTTGCATACAAGTTGCTTTGAATCATTAGACTCAAAGTTCTCTGGTTGCACCATGTATATTGTCTCATCAATGTTACCATTAAGAAGTGCAGTTTTAATGTCTATTTGATGCAGCTCTAAATCATAATGAGCCATAAGTGTCATGATGATTCTAAAGGAGTCCTTTGACGAAACCGATGAAAAAGTCTCTTTATAATCATTGTCTCCTTTTTGAGTGAAACCTTTTGCGACTAGGCGTGCCTTATACCTAACAATGTTGCTTTTTGAATCTCGTTTGGTCTTAAAAATCCATTTACCACCAATCAATTTTACACCTTTAGGCAACTCTACTAGGTCCCAAACACCATTGTCTTTCATTGATTTCATCTCATCCTTCATGGATTCTATCCCTTTTCAAAGTCAGTACTTTGTTTGACTTGACTAACTGAAATTGGATCATCTTTCAGACCCATGTCAAACTCATGTTCCTGGAGATATACAACATAAATATCCGAAATTGTACTTCTCGTTTCTCTAGTGGATCTTCTCAGTGACACTTGTACTTGAGGTTCTTAAGGTTGTTGAGTTACCTCTTCATGAACTTGAAATGGTTTCACAACTTGAGTAGGAGGAATTTGAGGTGTGTCTATAATCTCTGTCATTAGTTGTACATTCTGGATAATGTCATCAAATGTAATATGACCATGTCCAGTTGCAATAATAGGAATACTAATAGATTCCTCTTCAAAGACCACCTTTCTTAATGGCTTTCTCCCACTTAACTCAACATCCTCAATGAACTTAGCATTGCCCGTTTCAAAGAAAGATCTAGTTGAGGGGTCATAAAACTTGAAACCTCTTGACCTTTCAGAATACCCTACAAAGTAGCAGCTCACTATTCTAGAGTCCAATTTCTTTTCATTTGGCTCGTAAGGCCTAGCCTCAATTGTACAAACTCATACATGCAAATGCTTAATACTAGGTTTCTTTCTAGTCCATAACTCATGTGGGGTTTTAGCTACTGCTTTGCTTGGGACTTTGTTTAAAATCTAAACTGCAGTTTTGACAGCTTCGCCCTAAAGTGATTCTGGTAAGGTGGAATGACTAATCATACTTCTTACCATATCCTTAAGAGTACGGTTTTGCCTCTCTGCTACACCATTTTGGCTTAGAGTCCTCGACATGGTGTTTTGAGGAACGATACCACACTCCATCAAATATTTGGCGAATGGCCTTGAACGTTGTTTACCTGATCCATCATATCTACCATAATATTCACCTCCATGGTCAGATCTAATGACCTTTATTTTCTTGCTTAATTGGTTCTCAACTTTAGCTTTAAAATTCTTGAACACATCCAATGACTGAGACTCCTTATGAATTAAATAAAGATAGCCATAGCGTGAGTAATTGCCAATGAAAGTGATAAATATTGTTTTCTATTCTAAGAAGGGGTAGGAAATGGACCACAAATGTCCGTATGTATCAATTCCAAGACATCACCGCACCTATTGGCATCATTTTTCCTCATATTTGTTTGTTTACCCTTAATACACTCTATACAGACTCTTGCTTAATTGGTTCTCAACTTCAGCTTTAAAATTCTTGAACACATCCAATGACTAAGACTTCTTATGAATCAAATAAAGATAGTCATAGCGTGAGTAATCATCAATGAAAGTGATTAAATATTGTTGTCTATTCCAAGAAGGGGTAGGAAACGGACCACAAATGTCCGTATGTATCAATTCCAAGGCGCCACTGCACCTATTGGCATCCTTTTTCCTCATATTTGTTTGTTTACCCTTAATACACTATACACAGACTTGAAAGTTTGAGAAACCAAGTGGATCAAGAATTCCTTCTAACACAAGCCTTTGAATACGTTGATTTGAAATATGACCTAAATGTCTGTGCCATAACATTGATGAATTCTCATTTGTTAATTTTCGCTTAATGCCATAATTACTTGAATGCAAGGTTTCATTACCATTCGAGGCCTTTATGTTCAATTTGTACAATTTATCTATTAGATTACCGATACCAATAACACTTGAATTTAGATAAAGACTAACCATTACATTTCTAAATGAACAAAAATTTCCACATTTGTCCAAACATGAAACAAAAATTAAATTTCGTCTAAATGACAGTACCACAAAAGTTTCCTCTAAATCCAAAATACATCCATAGTCTAACTATAATCTAAAAAGACTAATAGCCTTCACTTGCAGCCTTGTTGCCATTTCCCACATAGGTGTATCTTTCACCATCAGTTGGCATTCGACTCCTTAGGCAATCCTACATCGTGACATTTATATGAGTAGTTGCACCCGTATCTATCCACCAAGTGTCAATAGGCACTATAGCTAAATTAATTTTTGAACAAACAAGGTTGAGAAGTGTACCTTTCTTTTCACGCCAAGTAGCACATTTGGTACATGTCTTCTTCATATGACTAACCTTCTTATAAAAGAAACATATAATCTCCTTATCTTGTTTCTTCTGCACCTTTTGCTTAGATGTCCTAGAAAATGCAGTTTGTTTTCCTTTATTATCCCTCTTTCTTTTCTTACTACTACCATATCCTTGAGATGTGGAAGCTAAGTGAGAACTTTCTATATTCTCTTATTTCATTTTCTCATTCTCTTGTACACATTGAGCAATAAGCTCATTCAGAGTCCATTTTTCTTTTTGTTTGTTGTAACTAATCTTGAATGGACTAAATTGTGTAGGTAGAGAGATCAAGACCAAGTGCATGAGTATATCTTTTGATAACTCTAACTTTAGTGCCTTAAGTCTAGTTACAAGATTGGACATTTCCATTATATACTCTCTTATATTCTCTTTCCCTTTGTACCGTATAGAGACAAGCTTACTAAGAATAGTGCTTGTCTCAACCTTTTCGTTTGCTGCAAATCAGTTTACTATCTGGTCCAAAAATGTCCTGGCTCGAGTCTCATCAGGTATTGCACTTCTTATAGCTTCTAGAACTGAGTGCTTCATTATCATTAGACTCATGTGATT
Source organism: Vitis x labruscana x Vitis vinifera (assembly GCA_008326845.1). Classification (NCBI taxonomy): domain Eukaryota; kingdom Viridiplantae; phylum Streptophyta; class Magnoliopsida; order Vitales; family Vitaceae; genus Vitis; species Vitis x labruscana x Vitis vinifera. The sequence continues at coordinate 86,803 of BKBX01006354.1, read as the reverse complement.
GGATCGCTCCTATTTTTCCATAGCAGCCCTTTGCTCAGCAGTGCTGGCACTAGTAAGGTCTATAGGGTGATCCTCTCTTAATGCATAGTCCAAATCCATGCACCCGAGCACAATTATAACGTGCTCATTCCATTTCTTGAAGTTTGTGTCATTAAGCATAGGAATGTTATTAACATTAGCAGATATAGAAGATGCTGAATCCATAACATTAAAGCTAATAATCAGTCACAAAAAATAATCATACATATACGAATAAATAAAAATTTGACATATATATATGTGTGTGGGCCTATTACAAGATACCTAGCACAAACATTAATATTCGGACTTTGAACAAAAGTATCAACTTTTAATTGGTATTGTTTTACAAAATTAGTTCATAAATATTGACAATAAAATCGAAGAAATGTGTCTATCTTTGGACTAACATACAACATGCAAGGTAAACTTTATATGTCACATATTTATGTCTACTTTATTTATTATTATATTAAAATAATCTTCCTTTGGGCTGATTATTTTACACAATAGTAACATTGTAGACCTTCCATTTTGTCATCTTAGCACATGTCCTATTAGGTATTTGTTCGATACTTTATACAACAATTCCCCGATGGCCCATTACTACTTGCGTAGTCTATCTTTTCTAAACCACCTCGAGAACTTTGGTTGAGGGGTTCATTTAACCCCATTGTGACTCTTGGCAACCTTAATTTAGACTTAGGCTCACTTAGCCACCTTTGGCCCATTAGGCATCACCCTAGGCCCTTTTAGACATTTTAGGCCCACTTAGGCACCTTAGGCCCATTTGGATACACTTGGCCCATTAGGCACCACCATAGGCCCACATAGACACTTTTCAAGGTTTAGTTTCACTTAGATTTGTTTTCTTGTTTTTCTTTATTTATTTATTTTATTGATTGCTTTTAGGATTAAGTGAGTTTTGATTTATTTATATTATTTCATTATTATTATTATTTGTATTTTGTTTATTTATTTTATTTTATAATTGCATGAAATGAGTTTGTTTTTTTTTTTTTTTTTTGGTGGTTTTAGTTTGACACTTCGACTATTATTATATGTTGTATTAGTTTATTTTTAATTTTTTATTATTAAATATGTCTAATATTTATTTTTCTATGTATGTATCCTTTTATCTATGTATTGATATTTTCTTATTTGGGATTTAACGACTTCTTGAATTTTAATAAAAGGAATGTTGACTTTGCATGACGGGAATGGTTTTGACTTCATGGATTCTTGCGTTCTTTTTTGGATTTTTTTTTGTTGTCATTTTTCCATGTAGGTGGAGTCAATGGGAAGGTGTGCAGAGGATGCTCATGGAAAGGGACCACACTGTTTTTTGGAAAGGTGGATTTGGGCCGTGAAAGCAGAATATAAATAATGGATGAATGAGGACTGTTTTTGGGGAAGATACAGAGAAGGATCATAATTTTTTTAGAAAGAAAGGAGGAAGACACACGGGTTGGTGGATGAATGAAGCCGGTTGTGGGGAAAAATACAAAGGGTGGTTTGGAGGGCATAACGTTGATTTATGAGGGGAATAGTCAGCGTTACATGGAAAAAAAGACTTACTATAAAGGGATGATGGAATCACGATGAGAGGCAGGGGGGCAATCTTCATAGGAGCGGAGGAAGAATAGGGAAGTGGAAGAGAAAAAGGAGACCAAAGGGAACTAAGGGGACTTCCTGGTTAGTCTCTTTTGGGGGGAAGAGAAGTGCAACCTCACCATTGCAAGAAAGGAAGCAGTCGCACCATTACCTGTGAGAGACGTAGCCGGTTGAGGTGAACAAGGAGTAAACGGCGGGCTGCATATTGGATCCACAAGAAGTGCAGCCGCACCATTATGAGAGAGGAGTGATTTCTGATGAATTGAAGTTGAATGATGCAAGCCTCGGGAACAGAATTATGAAGCAGATGGATGACAATTTTTCTGTTAATGGGGATGCATCAGGATTTTGTTAATGGAGTGGGGAACACACACGTCAGATTATTGAGAGGGTGGTATTTGAACAGAGCAAAAGGCAACACGCTGTCAAGGGGGATTTTTTTTTTCTCCATTAACGTGCAGTGCATTGGGGACTGTGTAGAGCATTTTAAGCCATCACACCATGCATCATAGAATTGACTTTTAAAAAAATCATACTGTCACTTTTGTCGGAAAATAGCCCACGCGTCTTTCAAAAAGGTAAATTAATTCTTCCTGTTTCAATTTGGATTCATGACTATTCAATTCAATTTGTAATTATTTCAAAATTTTATTTATTTAGTTACTTATTTCCAATAACAATATATTCATGTTTTTAATTTGTTAAATTTAGTTTTGTATCATTCCCATTATGTATTTTGAATTCTTTTTATTTGATTTATTTTCTAGTTTAATTAATCTTATGTGGTTATATGCATGTTTGCAAGCCATTAAATTTGTTTCTATTGATTTTGTTTAACTTAAGATTTTTGAGGTCTTTTTTTTTATTATTATTAATTTTGAATACCTAGGTTGGTGTGTACATTTCATAAAATCATTTGTTATTAACTTTGAATATCCATATTAATTTATTTTGCTCCTTAAATTATTAGTTTTTTTTTTTTTAGTCTTGATTGATCCATAAATTTGTATTGTCCTTAAAATTAATAATTGTTATTTTGATTGATCCATGTTGATTTTCATTTTTTTTAAGAATCCTTAGTCGTTGATTTTAAAGATCCATATTAATTTATGTTTGTCTCCGAGTAGTTAGTTATTGATTTTTGATAATCTATGGCATTATATGTTGTTCTTTAGATTATTAGATGTTGTTTTGGTAATCCTGATGACGTTTATTATTTCTTTGAAACTTAGACGATAATTGTGAATATCCCATATTATTAGTTTCATTTTAAAACTCATTTCAAAGCACTTGATTATTTTATCTTAAGTTTAGACGCATTCAAAATTCCAACAATTAATTTTTGATTATATATGCTAGTTTAAGTTTTTCTTGAAATCTGTATTTGTTTATTTATTTATTCATTTATTTTTATTATTATTATTATTACTCTTGGTGATCATTTTAAATATAGATTTTTTTTTCAGATACTTGTTTTCCATAGTTCTTAGTAATAGAATGAAAGTGAAAAAATTTCTGCAATATTAGCATGTAATTTTTGGTGTTAAATTGAAAGTTGGATTTATTAAAATGTTAGTTTATTTGATCTAAATATCTTTGGTCAGTTGCTATAATAATTTTATCTTTACTTTGATTTTCGAAGGCCATCGGAAAATAGTGAAGATTGGCCTCTATTCTCACCACTTCAAATTTCTCGGTTGTCAAAAATTCTACTTTGTGATTTTGTTCTCTTTTGTTTTGCTTGGTATTTTGATTCATACGTTTTATTGTTTTCAAATTAATTTCTTTTATTTTTAAAACATAACACGATTCTCAAAAGATCCCTTTAAAAATCCATTTCAAAAATTCATTTAGAGTTCTTAGAATCAGAATCTCATTCCCTTTAGAAATCCATTTCAAAAATTCATTTAGATTTCCTAGAATCAAAATCTCATTTTCTTAAATAATGTGCAACCACGTTTTGATCGGTTTGCATTTTTCTCAAATTTCGAGTAAAATTACAATTTTGAGTAAGGCATGAATCCAAGCTTGTGGTCCTAAACAAATGGGATGATTCGAAGCTAGATTTGTGTATATCAATTGGGGAACTGGTGAAACCCCTACATAAGGAAAATTATCAAAACTCATGTCTATTTTTTTTTTTAGGAGTTATATAGAATATATAAGTGATAATCGATGGTTTCGTATGCTGTGATAATTTTTTCTATGCTAATTAGATAGCAAGCATGCTAGGACTTCTTATTTTATCATTTGTTATCTAACCTCTCATATCTTTTGGAAGCACATTACGGGTTATCTATGCTATCCAAGTACGTCTCCTGTCACCTACTTTCTAAATTCTATAAATATGATTTGTCATTGTGAATTATACCTATGTTTGAGAATGCTTGGGATGTCTTGATATTTGTTACATTGTTTGATCATTCATGATAAAACGCATGCTGGGTGATATATTATCTAAACTAACAATTGATGTTTTATGGTAGCGCTAAAGAAGTGTTTCAGGTATGCACCCTAAATCTTCTATATGATTGTGATTTATTTTCTTATTTAACATGCTATTTTTTGAAATCACCTAACTTACTTAGGTATCTATAATTAACTGATTAATTGCCACATTTCCCTCAACTTAGATAGTAGAGACCTCTATAGGGCTTAGAGGGGTGCTACCTTTTAAAGGTACCTTCCCAATAGGTAACCTAATCCCCGAACCTAGACTCGGGTTTTTTCAAAGACACAATTTTTCTAAAAATTATGAAGTCATTTTCTTAGGGTTTTTCTTTCTTGTTTTATTTTCCTTTTAAAATAAAAATAAAATAAGTGGTGACTCCGACTTTTCCAAAAATCAAATTTTCACCTAATAAAAGCGAGTCTCACCGATCGAGTGGGGGCGCACATAAGAAATGTGGGTCCACAAATTGGCGACTCCACCGGGGATCTTGAGGATCAAACTTGAACACTATTTGAGGAAAATGTGGCGTTTAATTAGTCAATTAGAGGGTACCTCCTTTTTTTAGGCAAGGTGATTCAATTTTCTTGCTTGCTTGCTTTGTTATCTTAATATGTTTGTATACTTGTTTATCTTGCATGATCACTTGATTGATTGCTCACTTTAGCATGATTCACTCTCACATATGATAGATAGGACTTTGATCATTTGATATTTATCTACTTTGCATGACTGCTTGTTGCATGACAACTCTTGCTCGTGCATGATTGAATGATTGCTTGTCTCTGTTCACTATCTCACTTTAGATCTTAGGTTTTTCGGATGCACCCACATCCTTCACTGTGCACTTTAGATTATCGTTGAGTGTTGAAAAATGGGAGAGCCTTCACCGTTAGGAAACCCCCTAGGAATGTGAGGAAGTGCATGTGTGGAGGTGATAACCACCTTGCATGGAAGCATCCCATCTCCTTGGAGACGTGCAGAGGGTTGCATACCATCAGAGGGTACGATCGCTTTGGCTAGGCATCCTTTAACCCACCCATTTTTTATCTTATAGAACCACCCCAACCTTGTAGGCTAGCCTAGACCCAATTAGGATTTCATTCCTACACGTGGGTGCATGTGTGGACCTTCAGAGCTACCTTGGTTACAATTGGGTTCGGTTACCCTCTCCATAGTCTCATTTTGGTATGATCAGATACGGGTATCAGTTTGAGTATACATGGGCTATATGCTTGATTACCTTTTAGTCGTTTCCTATAGAGTTACCCTCATACAACGTCTTATCTAGTGTTTTCGTGTTTATAGGAGTATATTTTTTGGTGCCCAGTTTAGATTCGCCTTCGTGGACTAGAATTAGAGGCAGGTTAACTAGAGACAGTTCACGCCGTAGGACTTAGGATGACTTGGCCCAAGAATTTTTGAGACAGTTCGCATTTAATACTGTCATTGATGTCTCGATGAGAGAGTTAGAGGCCTTCATTTATCGGTGACTTCATTTATCTCCCGATTGAAGGAGAACATTGCCCAGATTGTTGATCGTCCTTCTGAGAATGACCAGATTAGTATGATTGTGAGGAGCTTACAACCCAGATTTGCTAGATATTTGATGGGATTTCCTCACACGGATTTTGGATCCATGGTACAGGCCCTGTACGGTATAGAAGAGGGCATTGCTAGAGGGTTGTGGCCCAAGTCTTCCTCTTCTGATTCAAAGGAGAAGAAGCCCTCAGGAGGACAAAGACCAGGAGATGTGGGTACTATTAGTTCAGTAGGATCGAGATCTCCCAGGCGGTATCAGACATTTGGGTAGACTTCAGGAGCCTATTTCCCATAGCGTTATGTTCAGTATAGACCGCTCATGCCCATGGCTCTTACATACCTACACCAGACCCTAGAGCGTGTTTTTGCTACACAGGTCTCAAAGAGGCCTCCTACTTTACACCCTCGGCCCCGAGCCCCATAGACTACTATTTTTTTTTATACAGAGGCCAACATGATAATTCTCCCAGTTAGGTATGCCTTTGAGTCTGTGGGGTGGTTTATTGACTCAGTTGGCACCTAGGCCTATACCCCAACCCATGCCACCGTGCTTCAGGATGGATCTGCATTATTCCTACCATCAGGGTCTAGGGCATGACACATATCATTGCACCGCCTTGAGACATGCTATACAGGACTTGATAGATCAGGGTCTGATTAACTTGGGGCAGCCAAGTGTAACCATGAACCCTCTACTGGCTCACCCTACGCATACAGTGCCACCACCCTCGAGCGGTATCCATCATATAAATTTCATTGAGAATGATAGCATACACATGATGAGTTAGGATGATGGATTGCTAGAGCCGATTGTGTTGGATGATGGTTATGAGGTTGACACAGTGGGTTCTCAGACTTATACTCCATTCAATTTTATTTCAGATTGGATACCATTTGAGTTGACTTCTACTGCACCATCGGCTACAACATGTTAGGGCTCGCCCGTCCCATTTATCCTGTGGCTAGATGATGATGATTTGGAGGAGAGAGATGTACAGCTTGTGACCTGTAGTGGGAGAGTAGCTCAGCCCCCACCTCTAGTAGCCAGGCCATTTGATGGCGTGTTTTCTCATGAGGAGGTCAGGAGAGAGGATGATGAGATACTGAGGTAGTTATAGAGTACACAGGCTCGCATATCTATATGGAGTTCGCTATCATCTTCTAGTACTCATAGAGATGCATTGATTTGGGCTTTGAGCCAGATCCGCGTGGAGACCACCACTACTCCAGAGGGGTTGATTCATATGATGATGACCAAAAGGGCCACATGTATTGTGTTTTTAGATGATGACTTACTACCAGAGGGTTCAGACTATACACGCCCTTTATATATTATAGTTGGTTGTTCAGGCCAAAGAGTTTCATTCATCCTATTGTACAATGGCTCGGCCTTGAATGTTTGCCCATTTGCTACTGCTATTACCCTTGGTTATACACTTTCAGACTTCAGTCCCTCGACATAGACGATCAGAGCATATGACAGTACTAAGAGGGAGGTCATGGGTACTCTAATGATAGAGTTGCTGATTGGTCCGACTATATTCCCCATCATATTCCAGGTTTGGAGGATTCCCACATCCTTTAACATGCTTCTAGGCCGACCATGGATTCATAGGGTCAGGGCTATTCCATCTTCCTTTCATCAGAAGGTGAAGTTTATATATGACGGGTAGGTCATCACAGTACAATCTCCTAGAGATATGTTTGCCTCCTCCGAGCCAGTGCTTCAGATCAGTCATAGTGAGGAAGACCTATTTTTTAGTGGGTTTACATTTGATGAGGTGCAGACTCTCGAGGTTGGAGAATTTTGTAGAGATCTCGTAGCTATGTCATTTGATCAACATAGCAGTGTGGTGGTACTGGACATGATGAGGGGTATGTCTTTTATGCCTAGTTTAGGGTTGGGGCAACGTTAGCATGGACCCATGGAGTTTGTTATTACTATTGATCATGATACACCATTTGGGCTTGTGTTTGTTCCTACAGAGGCTGATTATAGGTACATGGCACGTTTGCATCGGGAGAGAGTGAGAGCCCATTTGACTTGCACACCATTTGATTATCCTGTTTGTCCTTATAGGATGAGCCTAACATACTATTTCGTCAGAGGGTCAGAGACACATCCTCATAAAGGGGATTTTGATGTTGTGACTGATATAGAGGGAGTGGATGAGCTTCAGCATTAGTTTCACCATTTAGAATTAGGATATGAGACTTTTGGGGCACCAATTTCAGTGATGATTGCTCATTCGTCACCAGATTGAGCTAGCTTCTTATCATTGTGCTTTCCAGAGGAGACTACTGATTATGGAGTAGACTTTGAGCCTATTGGGGTGACTGATGGAGTAGTTCCTCGTGACGAGTATCAGGATGAGATGGATATGAGTATGAGTTAGATTGTTGAGGTAGTTTAGCTTGAGTTTGCTTTACCATTCGATATGTTCGGGGTGTCTTCTATCGAGGTTGCCGAGGAGACCTAGACAGTTCTCGCTCTAGAGCTTATGGAGGATGTTATAGTTGGTGATGATGAATTTGAGGATACTTTTGGCTTTATTGAGGGAGCGTCCGAATTTGTGGACCTACCTCTTTCATTTGACATTTTATCAGGATTCATTTCCCACTCTGATGATGTTTATGATTTCGTATCTATGGATTTGAGTATTTTCGAGTATTTGCCTGTCTCTTGTGATAGTATTTATATATCTGCACCCTACTCACTCACTCCACAAATACTTGATGTAGATGATGAGTTTATGCAGCCTGATTCAGATAGAGACTCTTCTGGTCATGACTTAGATCTCGTAGATGTGAGGGTTTCACCTACTACAGGGGATGTTGAGACTATTGATTTTGGCACAAAGGATCAGCTTAGAGAGCTGAAGATTGGTTCATCCCTGTTTACAAACGAGAGAGATAGACTTATTCATTTACTCAGGTCATACTTGTATGTTTTTGCATGGTCTTATGAGGACATGTTGGGTTTAGATCTCTCTATAATCCAGCACCATCTGCCTATCTTGCCACATGTTAGACTAGTTAAGCAGAAATTGAGGTGATTACACCCACGTTGGAGTCTATAGGTGAAAGAGGAGATTCAGAAACAACTTAGTGTTGGGTTTATATCAATGGTTGAGTATCCAAAGTGGTTAGCTAATGTCGTCCCAGTTCCTAAAAAGGATGGCAAGGTTAGAGTTTGTGTCGATTTCAAAGATCTTAATAAAGCCAGCCCTAAGGATGATTTTTCCCTCCCACATATTGATTTGTTGGTTAATAGCACCACAGGCCAGCCATTCGATGTTGTCTTTCATAGATGAATTTTCTAGGTATAACCAGAATTTGATGGCTCCGGAGGATATGGAGAAGACAACCTTCATTACCAAGTGGGGTACCTACTATTACAAAGTTATGCCATTTGGGTTGAAGAATGCAAGAACTACTTATCATAGAGTCGCTACCATTTTATTTCATGACATGATGCATAGAGATGTGGAAGTTTATGTGGATGATATGATTGTGAAATCCCGAGGCAGAGCAGATCACCTAGCGGCTCTAGAGAGATTCATTGAAAGGATTTGGAAATTCAGATTGAGGTTGAATCCTAAGAAGTGCACCTTTGGAGTGATTTTTGGGAAATTGTTAGGGCATATTGTCAGTGAGCGGGGTATAAAGGTTGACCCAGATAAGAACAAAGCCATACTTGACATGATTGTGCCGAAGACTGAGAAAGAGATCAGGGGTTTTCTGGGCAGGTTATGGTATATTAGTCATTTCATAGTCAGATTGACAGACATATGTGAGCCCATCTTTCGTCTTTTGAGGAAGAATCAACCAATAGTTTGGAATGATGACTGCCGAATTGCATTCGAGAAGATCAGGGAGTATTTGCTTTCTTCTCCTATTTTAGTGCCTCCTATGCTAGGACAACCACTTTTTCTATACTTGTCAATTTCAGACATGGCCTTGGGATGCATGTTAGCTCAGCTCGATGACTCTAGGAAGGAGAAAGCTATTTACTATTTGAGTAAGAGGATGCTGGAATATGAGATGAGATATGTTATGATTGAGCGCTTCTGTTTAGCGTTAGTTTGGGCCACCAGGAGGTTGAGGCATTACATGACTGAGTAGTCAGTGTGCTTGATTTATTGGCTAGATCCGTTGAGGTATCTGTTTGACAGACCCGCATTGACTGGTAAATTGATGAGATGGCTCGTACTTCTAATAGAGTTTGATATTTAGTATGTTTCTCAAAAGTTTATTAAGGGAAGTATTGTCGCCGATCACTTGGCCTCATTACCGATATCTGAAGGTAGACTAGTTGACGATGATTTTCCAAATGAGGAGTTCATTGCCATGACTAAATTATCAGGTTAGCGCATGTACTTCGATGGTGCAGCTAACCAATCAGGGTTTGGGATAGGCATTTTATTGATATCCCCTCAGGGTGATCCTATTCCGAGGTCAGTTCATTTGACGTTTTCAGATCGACATCCTGCCACGAACAACATAGTTGAGTATGAGGCTTGCATCCTTGGTTTAGAGACTACATTAGAGCTTGGCATTAGATAGATGGAGGTATTTAGTGACTCCAATCTCGTACTCAGACAAATTCAGGGAGATTGGAAGATTAGGGATGTAAAGCTTAGGCCGTATCATGCTTATTTAGAGTTACTGGTTGGGAGATTTGATGACTTGAGGTACACTCATCTACCTAGAGCACAAAACCAATTTGCTGATGCCTTAGCTACTTTAGCTTCTTCCATGGACATTTCGACTGATGTGGTTGTACGTCCATTGCTGATTGAGTCAAGGTTTGCACCCGCTTACTATTGTCTAATTAGAGAGATGGAGACCTAGGATGATCTACCTTGGTATCATAACATTTATCAACTTCTTAGATCTAACACATACCCAGAGGCTGCCACAGCCAAGGATCGGAGGGCATTGAGGCAATTAACCACTAGATTTGTGATTTGTGGAGAGACTCTATATAGGCGATCAACTAATGGTATGCTTTTATTATGTTTGGATCGGACCTCTGCTAATCAAGTGATGAGAGAGGTTCATGAGGGAGTTTGTGGTCCACACATGGGAGGACACATGCAGGCCCGCAAGATTATGAGAATGGGTTAATTTTGGATGACTATGGAGACAAATTGTTGTTGGTTTGTTTAGAGATGTCCTGAGTGCCAGACTCATGGTGATCTCATTCATGCACCACCATCAGAGTTACATGCTTTGACCTCGCCATGGCCGTTTTCAGTATGAGGTATTGGTATTATTAGGAAGATTTCACCAAAATCTTCCAGTGGTCATGAGTTTATCTTAGTTGCCATAGACTATTTCACCAAGTGGGTGGAAGCTGCATCATATGGGAAGTTGACATCTGCTAGAGTTGTCAGTTTCATCAGATCACACATCATTTGTCCTTATAGGGCCCCACATGAGTTGATTTCTGACAGAGGGGTACACTTTCAAGCTAAGGTCGACACTTTGTTGTAGAAATATGGTGTCTGACATCATAGATCTTCTGCATATAGGCCACAAACTAATGGGGCAATAGAGGCCGCAAATAAAAATATTAAGAAGATTTTGAGGAAGATAGTTGAAACCTCTTGAGATTGGTCGAAGAAACTCCCTTTTGCGTTGTGGGCATATCGTACCTCTTTTCGTACCTTTATAGGAGCTACGCCTTATTCTCTGGTGTATGGTATGGAGGTTGTTTTGCTAGTTGAGACAAAGATGGGTTCATTGAGAGTAGCTCTCGAGCAGCAAATCTCTGAGACAGAGTGGGCTCAAGCTCGATTTGATAAACTTAACCTTTTAGATGAGAAGAGATTGAGAGCATCAGATTGATTACTACTCAAAAAGTGCTATTTGATAGTCTATAATTAATCCTTTTAAACACTTTTGAGTAGTAGTTTAGGCCTTTTAACTCAATTGGCATGTTAAGGATCCTTTAAAGCAATTTTAATCACTTTGTGTAAGTTTTGGTGTTTTTGTTAGTATTTTGATCACCAAAGCAAGTCAAGACTGAGGAGAGCTATGAGGAATCTTGGGCAAAGCTTAGAAGTCATTTGCCAAGAGTAAATCCGGATTGCAAGGAGAAAAAGTAAAGAGAATCTGCCATGAAGCATATTCTTGATGACAGTCGTAGCAGCCACTTTTGGAGCACTTTCTGAAGTCCAAATGATGCATACTATATACCATTTCAAAGCTCAGGAAGTCAAAAATCCAATGCTTCAAATGGTGTGCAATTCGGAGTTGAAACGAAGAAGTTGCAGCCGTTACAATCCAATCACTCCGAGCTGAAGGAAGCATTTTGCAAAGTGCTGCGAAATCACCCTTTTGTTGCGAAGTGATTCCGCAGCCTTTTTGTACAGTAGGGTGTATTTCCTCCTAAAGATGCCCGACATATACCGCGAGAGGGAAGCTAAGAACATCAAGGTGGAAGCTAACTTCGCAGCCCTGCGAGTTTAGCTTGTTGATGCGAAAATATTCCGCAGCCCTTTTGAGTGTCTGCGAAATCTCGCAGACACCATTTTTCTCATGCGAAATGGTTCCTGAAGCCTCCCAATATTTGCTACCGACATTGGGAGATATTTTTCATTAGATTTTTGTTGTCTAAATCCCAAAATACTCCTTGTAAACCACCAATTACAAGTTTCCTTAGTTTTTAAGTTAGTAAAAAGAGAAAATATCAATGTAATAATTAGTTTTATATTATGTTCATATAAATACCTCTCGGGAGCCTGTTCTCGGAGAGGAATCCTTTTGAAAGGTTTTGGGTAAGCAAGTAAAGTTCAGTTCTTTCTACTGCCTTACCTTATCACTTTGTATTTTTATTTTTAGTATTAAGTTATGAACTCTCTGAGGAGTTTTCCCCAGAGAATGAGTAACTAAACCTCTAATTCCTTGGAGCTAAGGTTGCCGGGGAAGGTTCCAAGTGCAAGAATGCAGAGCTTTGTGGTTTTAGCTAGTAATGAAGAGGAAGTGAAATCCTTTAGTGATTTCTATGTTTTTAGTTAACTTAAAACACCTTGGAGTCTCCTGGGCCAACACTTGGTAAGGCAAGTGATTTCCAACCATGGAAATGCACTAGTTTACCCCTTGCGAGCCTCTGGTAGGTGACTTCAGGGTAGGATTTTCTAGAATAGCCAACACTTGATAAGCTTTTGGACTCCAAGGAGACATCCATTAGTTATCTCTTGCGAGCTTTTGACGGGTAATCCAAGGTTAAAGATCGCCTTGAATGGTTAAAGCTTAGTGAGAGGCTTAAATCATTGCAAGTTGCATCAGTGAGAGAATTAAAGTGAAATCTAATTGAAGGAGTCTCTGTATAACACCGGTTAGAGAATTGACTATATGTTGAATCTCTAACGCGAGGAAATGAACCATCTGACTGGAGCTATGTCTTTTGCATGAGGAACCACCCCAGTGAACCTAACTCTTCAAGGAATGTTTTTCTTCCTAAATTATTCCAAACTTCTGTTATGTTAGTTAGTTTAAGTCTAAACCTTTACCAATCAAAGTTTGTGTTTTACTTCTTAAGCTAACCATGAAATGAAACAAAACCAATTCACTTGGAATTGGTATCATTGATAGCTTGTTAATATTTCCCAGTGGACGATCCTAGAGCCACTATATTATAGTAGCTTTTTCTTTGCTACCCTAGTATATGGTGTTATAGGTTACAAATTTTGTTGATTACTCCCTCAATCAAGGAGCACCAGCTGGACACGAATCAGCTGAGACACCAATTGGGCACGAATCAAATGGCGTCGTTGCCGGGGAATGAGTGTCAAGTTTATAGTGATACCATTTTTGAGAACTTGTGATTCTCATCACAAGTTGGTAAAGTTTCTTTCACTTTACTAATTTTCATTCTTTCTTTATTTATTTATAATTTAAGTTTATCTTTTTAAATTTAGTCTAGGTTAATTTTATTGTAGTAGCCCTGTTTCTTTTGTTGTCCTTTATTTTCATTTAAGTTGCAGATAGATACTAGTTGTGCATGCCAAAGTGGATACGAGACAGTGGAGGAAGACTTGTTAAGTGTGATACACCTCAGAAAAAAGAATTCGAAGTGATCTTGAATATCATGGAAGCTACACCTAAAGATCATCATAGTCACCAAGGTCGTCAAGATAATCTCAATGAATTCAGATCAATGAGGGACCGTATGCATCCACCTCGTATGAGTGCACCATCATGTATAGTGCCCCCTACAGAGCAGCTAGTGATCAGACCGTATCTTGTTCCACTTCTACCAACTTTCCATGGGATGGAAAGTGAGAATCCGTATGCACACATCAAGGAATTTGAAGATGTTTGTAATACATTCCAAGAGGGAGGAGCTTCAATTGATTTGATGAGGCTTAAGTTATTTCCTTTTACTTTAAAGGATAAGGCCAAAATTTGGCTTAAGGCCAAGGAGTATCCGTTCTTGGACTGATTTACAAGCTGAATTCCTCAAGAAATTTTTTCCCACTCATAGAACAAATGGCTTGAAAATGCAAATTTCAAACTTCTCAGCTAAAGAGAATGAGAAATTCTATGAGTGTTGGGAAAGATATATGGAAGCTATAAATGCTTGCCCTCACCATGGTTTTGATACTTGGCTATTAGTGAGTTATTTTTATGATGGTATGTCCTCCTCAATGAAGCAACTCCTCGAAACAATGCGTGGAGGAGATTTCATGAGCAAAAATCTAGAGGAAGCTATGGATTTCTTGAGCTATGTAGTTGATGTTTCAAGGGGATGGGATGAACCAACTAAAGGAGAAGTGGGAAAAATGAAGTCTCAGTTGAATGCTTACAATGCTAAGGCTGGGATGTATACCTTGAAAGAAGATGATGATATGAAAGCAAAGTTGGCAGCTATGACAAGAAGATTGGAGGAGCTGGAGCTGAAAAGAATACATGAAGTGCAAGCTGTTGCTGAAGCACCAGTGCAAGTGAAGTTGTGTCCTAATTGTCAATCATATGAACATTTGGTGGAGGAATGCCCTGCAATTCCAACTGAAAGGGAAATGTTTAGAGATCAAGCAAATGTTGTTGGACAATTCAGGCCCAATAACAATGCACCTTATGGAAATACCTACAACTCAAGTTGGAGGAATCATCCAAATTTCTCATGGAAGGCCAGAGCAACTCAGTACAAACAGCCGGATCTACCATCTCAGCAATCTTCAAGTATTGAACAAGCAGTAGCCAATCTCAGTAAGGTAGTGGGAGATTTTGTTGGAAAGCAAGAAGCCACCAATGCTCGAGTCGATCAAAGAATGGATAGAATGGAGAGTATGTTGAATAAAAGGATGGATGGAATGCAAAATGATATGAACCAAAAATTTGATAACATCCAATATTCAATATCAAGGCTTACAAATTTGAATACACTACAAGAAAAGGGAAGATTTCCTTCTCAACCTCACCAAAACCCCAAAGGTGTCCATGAAGTGGAAAGCCAAGAGGGAGAATCATCACAGGTGAAAGATGTCAAAGCCTTGATCACTCTAAGGAGTGGTAAGAAAATTGAGCAGCTAACACCCGAGCCACATGTTGAGAAAGAAGAAGAGATAAAGAAAGGGAATGAAATGGAAGATAAAGAGAGTGAGATCAGTGAAGAAAAGAAGGACTCTGATTCAACAAGGAAAGTAATTCTAGAGAAGGAGCTTCTGAAGGAAGAAATGCTGAAGAAATCAACCTCTCCACCTTTTCCTCAAGCATTACATGGGAAAAAGGGGATTAGAAATGCAGCTGAAATCCTTGAAGTCTTGAGGCAAGTGAAAGTCAATATTCCACTGCTGGATATGATCAAACAAGTTCCAACGTATGCAAAATTCCTAAAGGACTTATGTACTATCAAAAGAGGGTTGACTGTAAACAAGAAAGCCTTCTTGACTGAGCAAGTAAGTGCAATCTTACAGTGTAAGTCTCCTTTGAAGTACAAAGACCCGGGAAGTCCTACCATTTCAGTCATGATTGGAGGAAAGGTAGTGGAGAAAGCCTTGTTAGACTTGGGAGCAAGTGTGAATTTGCTTCCATATTCCGTTTACAAGCAATTGGGACTTGGAGAGTTGAAGCCAACAGCAATCACTCTATCTCTAGCAGATAGATCAGTGAAAATTCCAAGAGGGGTAATCGAGGATGTATTGGTTCAAGTAGATAATTTCTACTATCCAGTAGATTTTATTGTTCTTGATACAGATCCTACTGTAAAGGAAGCTAATTTAGTTCCTATCATCCTTGGAAGGCCATTTCTTGCTACCTCAAATGCAATCATCAATTGCAGGAATGGGCTGATGCAACTCACTTTTGGTAACATGACACTAGATCTTAATATTTTCTATATGTCTAAAAAGCAAATCACTCCAGAAGAAGAAGAGGGTCTAGAAGAGTTGTGCATTATTGATACTTTGGTGGAGGAGCACTGTAATCAACATATGCAAGACAAGTTGAATGAAAGTCTTGTGGATTTTGAGGAAGGTTTGTCTGAATTTCCTATTGGGCTTGCTACTCTACAAAGTTGGAGAAAGATAGAAGAGATTCTACCTTTGTTCAATAAAGAAGAGGAGGCATCTGCTGAAAAGGAAATTCCAAAACTCAATCTGAAGCCTTTACCTGTGGAGCTGAAATATATATATCTTGAAGAAAATAATCAATGTCCTGTTGTGATATCCTCATCTCTGACCAGTCATCAAGAGAATTGTTTAATGGAAGTTCTCAAGAGGTGCAAGAAGGCAATAGGATGGCAAATATCTGACTTAAAAGGCATTAGTCCTTTAGTTTGTACTCATCATATATATATGGAGAAGGAAGCAAAGCCAATTCGTCAATTTCAAAGAAGGTTGAATCCTCATCTACAAGAGGTGGTGTGAGCTGAGGTGCTGAAGCTACTTCAAGCAGGAATCATCTACCCTATATCTGATAGCCCTTGGGTGAGTCCTACTCAAGTGGTACCAAAGAAGTCAGGAATCACAGTAGTTCAGAATGAAAAAGGGGAATAAATTATTACACGCCTCACTTCAGGTTGGAGGGTGTGTATTGATTATAGAAAGCTGAATGTTGTAACCAGGAAAGATCATTTTCCATTGCCATTTATTGACCAAGTGTTGGAGAGAGTCTCTGGACATCCATTTTATTGTTTCTTGGATGGGTATTCAGGGTATTTTCAGATTGAAATTGATTTGGCAGATCAGGAAAAAACCACTTTTACATGTCCATTTGGAACATATGCTTATAGGAGAATGCCTTTTGGTTTATGCAATGCACCTGCTACATTTCAAAGATGTATGCTGAGTATTTTCATTGATATGGTGGAGCGAATTATGGAGGTTTTCATGGATGACATCACCGTATATGGAGGTACATTTGAGGAATGCTTGGTTAATTTGGAAGTAGTTCTTCACAGATGCATTGAAAAAGACCTGGTGCTCAACTGGGAGAAATGCCATTTTATGGTACGTCAAGGAATTGTCATTGGCCATATCATCTCTGAAAAAGGCATTGAAGTTGATAAAGCAAAGGTGGAGATTATTGTGAAATTACCATCCCCAACAATTGTGAAAGGAGTAAGACAGTTCCTTGGCCATGCAGGGTTCTATAGGAGGTTTATAAAAGGTTTTTCAAGTCTTTCAAAACCTCTTTGTGAGCTGTTAGCTAAGGATGCTAAATTTATATGGGATGAAAGGTGTCAAAGTAGCTTTGATCAACTGAAGAAATTTTTAACAACAACTCCAATAGTGAGAGCCCCTAACTAGCAATTACCTTTTGAACTGATGTGTGATGCTAGTGACTTTGCTATAGGAGCTGTGCTTGGCCAAAGAGAAGATGGGAAGCCCTATGTGATTTACTATGCAAGTAAAACACTGAATGAAGCTCAAAGGAACTACACAACTACAGAGAAAGAATTGTTAGCTGTGGTATTTGCTTTGGACAAATTTTGTGCTTATTTAGTGGGGTTTTTCATCATTGTCTTTACTGACCATTCAGCCTTGAAGTATTTATTGACAAAGTAAGATGCAAAAGCAAGGTTGATTAGATGGATTCTTTTGTTACAAGAATTCGATCTACAAATCAAAGATAAGAAAGGAGTGGAGAATGTGGTAGCTGACCACTTGTCAAGGTTAGTTATAGAACATAATTCCCATCCCTTGCCTATTAATGATGATTTTCCTGAAGAATCACTCATGTTCCTAGTGAAAACTCCTTGGTATGCTCATATTGCTAATTATTTAGTAACTGGTGAAATTCCAAGTGAGTGGAATGCACAGGGCAGGAAGCACTTCTTTGCCAAAATTCATGCTTATTATTGGGAAGAGCCCTTTCTTTTTAAGTATTGTGCAGATCAGATCATAAGGAAGTGTGTCCCTGAAGATGAGCAGCAAGGGATTCTATCTCATTGTCATGAGAATGCATGTGGAGGCCACTTTGCCTCTCACAAAACAGCTATGAAGGTATTGCAATCAGGGTTTACTTGGCCATCTCTTTTTAAAGATGCCCACATCATGTGTAGGAGTTGTGACAGATGCCAAAGGCTTGGAAAGCTAACAAAACGAAATCAAATGCCTATGAACCCCATTCTAATAGTTGAGTTATTTGATGTATGGCACATTGACTTCATGGGACCTTTTCCAATGTCTTTTGGTAATTCTTACATCTTGGTGGGGGTGGATTATGTTTCTAAATGGGTTGAGGCAATCCCCTGTAAACAAAATGATCACAGGGTGGTTCTCAAGTTTCTTAAAGAGAACATTTTCTCAAGATTTGGGGTGCCCAATAATTAGTGATGGAAGTGCTCATTTTTGCAACAAACCTTTTGAAGCTCTGTTATCCAAGTATGGAGTGAAGCATAAGGTGGCTACACCTTATCATCCTCAGACTTCCGGGCAAGTAGAGCTAGCTAACAGGGAAATAAAGAACATATTGATGAAAGTGGTGAATTCCAGCAGAAAAGATTGGTCTATTAAGCTTCATGATTCATTGTGGGCATATAGAACAGCTTATAAGACTATTCTTGGGATGTCTCCCTATCGTCTTGTCTATGGCAAAGCATGCCATCTCCCTGTGGAAGTTGAATACAAAGCTTGGTGGGCAATAAAGAAGCTGAATATGGACTTGATCAAGGCCGGAAAAAAGAGATATCTAGACCTTAATGAGATGGAGGAATTAAGAAATAATGCTTATATCAATTCCAAAGTTGCAAAACAGAGGATGAAGAAGTGGCATGACCAACTCATCTCCAACAAGGAATTTCAGGAAGGGCAAAGAGTTTTGCTGTATGACACAAGACTCCATATCTTTCCTGGGAAGCTCAAGTCAAGGTGAATTGGCCCGTTCATTATTCACCGAGTATATTCCAATGGAGTGGTGGAATTATTGAATTCAAATGGCAAGGACAGCTTTAAAGTCAATGGATATCGTCTCAAGCCATTCATGGAGCCATTCAAACCAGAAAAGGAGGAGATCAACCTCCTTGAGCCTCGAAAAACCCTAAGGAAAAAGGGTTTGCTGGATGTGGTTTTACCATAGTCCAAAATTTTTGTAAATTTTGTAAATTTTCAAGTTTATCCCTACTTTTGATCTTAGCTTTTGATCTTAAATCATGTTTTTAGGTGTGTTTTAATCTTTTTGAATGATCCTAGGTGGAAGAAATTTCAAGGAAATTGAAAGGAAAAAAAATCGGATCGAAATCGGAGCAAAAACAGAGTAAAAACAGAGGAAAAACAGAGCTTTGCGAAATTTCGCAGGATGTAGAGAACTTCTGCGAAATGAGCATTTTGTTGCCAAACCATTCCGCAACACTTTGGAGTCCTCTGCGAGAATTTTCGCAGTTGCGAAGGTGAGTTTGGCACACGAGTGCCACTTCGCAGCACAGGAGCCCTCATTTGGCAGCTACGAAGCGCATTGCGAAATGGTAAAGCCTGATTTCGTGCCAAAAGTCCTATTCCGCAGGGTATTTCGCAATTGCGAAAGTAATTTTGGCACACGTGTGCCACTTCGCAACACAATAACATTAATTTCGCAGCTGCGAAACGCATTGCGAAGTTGCTGCGAAAATGGCATTTTGCTGCAAAATTGGCGTTTTGTTGCGAAACTCAAACTGACCCTTAGGCTTCCGTTTTTCCTATTTATACCGGTCATTTGAGCTGCGAAAAGGGTTTCAAAAGTCAGAGCGCCATTCTCGCAAGTTGTTCATCTTCTTCAGTGAGCCACGCCGTCCAAGCCTCCAGTCATCTTCTCCGATCAGCAACGTCGGCCAAATTTCGGTATCCCGAAATGGCGCGAACACGAGGGGCTAAATCTTCATCTCCTTCGAACCGTAAAAAGAGTCTGTGAAAGGAGCCAGTTCCAGATTCTGCTCCAGAGCCTTCACCGTCAAGGCCAATTCCTCCTCCGGTGAAGCCCGAGCCGCCAAAGCCGCCGGCAAGATGATATCTAACTAGGTCAGGAGGTTGGCCATTGCAAAAGAGGCTAAGGGTTGAGAGCTCAGAACCCATCGATTTGACTGAGTAATCCCCAGAGCCATCACCGGTTCCATCTCCGGTATCCTCACCAATTCCTTCTCCAGTGTCTTCTCCGGTATCTTCGCCAGTTCCGTCGCCGATGCCATCTTCGGCGCCACAAGAAAAATCTCAGGAGCCTCAAGCGCCACTTCCTGAGCCCCAAATTCCATCCGAAACAGCTCTGGAAGAAGTAATCAGGCGGCCAATGCTACCTCAGCCCCCAATTGAGGGAAACTTGGATTATAGAGCTCGGCCATTCCATTCCGAGCTTTGCTTCGACATAGCCGCATTCAGAGTGAGGCCAGAGCTTGCACACTCATTCAACCTGCTGAGAAGGTACCATATGGAGCATCTGCTAGCTCCGAGAGACTTTTTCTACCCCCGGATAGCCACGGATTTCTACCAATCCATGACAACCAACCAGGTCAAGGATCCAACTTTGATTCATTTTACTATTGATGGGAGACATGGCATACTAGGAGCACGCCATATTGCTGAAGCCCTGCAAATTCCCTTTGAGCCAACCCAATTCGATAATTTTAGAGCTTGGACTAATCCTACTGAGTTGGAGATGGTGCGCACCCTTTCCAAAGGAGCTGCAAATCAATCACATTTGCTGAGGGGGGAGCTTCCTCCAGTCATGTTTTTAATTGATGCATTTTTGCGTCATAATCTATACCCCCTGCAGCATTGGACCCAAAGAAGGGGAGTCCTCTTAGAAGCTCTTTACAAGATGTCAGAAGGATTTTTCTTTGGGCCTCATCATCTGATCCTGGCAGCCCTTCTTTATTTCGAAGAGAAGGTGCACAAAAAGAAGCTTCAGAGAGCTGATTGCATTCCCTTCCTCTTTCCAAGGCTGCTATGCCAAATTCTGGAACACTTGGGATATCCTTCTGAGCCTCAGCTGGAGAGAAAGCGAATTTGCCATGAGCCATTCACTCTTGATAAATTGAATAATATGACGGCCTACAAAGTTGATCAACCTGAGAAGCCTCAGCCAGCTGCAAGGAGAGCATCTCCAAGACATATACCTGAGGGTATAACAGTTGCTGCTCCTGCTATTCCTAGAGCTCCACCAGCTGCACCAGCTTCATCTCAGCCATCCACATCAGCTGAACCGAGGATGGCCATTCCTATATCTGAATATCGAGAGTTGTGCCATGCATTGGAGACTCTTACAGCTTCTCAGAGCAGTCTTGCTCAAGAGATGGCAGCCATCAGAGCATGCCAAGAGCAGATGTTGGCCACTCAGGCTCAACAAGCTGCCATCTTAAGGCAGCTCCAAGTCCATTTCGATCTGCCACAAGCTGTAGAGCCCTCCACTTCTACTCCAGTAGAGCCACACTCTCATCCCTCAAAGTCTCATCCTCCAGAGCCCCAAGCCCCAGCTGATGCACCTACTAAAGAGGCAGACCCATCTGCCTAGCCCCAGCACCACTCATAAGACTATTATATATATCTAATATTTTTATGTATTTGTTTTTTTTTTAGTTGAAAAGAAGTCCCAGTATTTTGGTACTATATTTGGGATTCCTTATGTTACTTGTCTTTTGCATTGTAATCAAATGAATTTAAAGTAATACAAGTTGAATATTTCTTGTTAACAGTTAGCATTAAGTTATCCTTATTTCCTTTTCTCACATATTCTATTCTTTTTGAAACATGTGGTTTCCCTAATCAATATTCGAATTTCATATCAGCCAGGAGGTACCACTTCCTCCCTTTAATTACAGTCACTCATATCACATTGAGGACAATGCTCAGTTCGGTTGGGGGGAATGAGGAAGGAAGTATGCTAAATCTTTTTGGTAATGCAATTATTTTGGTAAATTAGTTGTAATTTTTACTTTTTACTCTCTATACTCTAATCTCCATGAATTTTGAGGAAAAATTTTCAAATTAAACCAGGAGAAATTGAACTATTGTTTTTCACTTGACTTAGAGTATGGATTATGCTCACTAAAGTGGTTCAATTGTTGAAGCTTCTATTGAAATTGAATTTAACTCTTCCACTTTAAGCTATTCACACACTGTGCACATTGGATTCCGATTATAAGATGAAAAGCTATTTCTCTCTTGACTTAGGATAATTTTGGGACTTGGTATATTTGACCTCATTTGATAAAAATTGAAACACCCTACAAAAGGCCAATGAGCCTTTGAAATAAAGTAAATTGTTTGCTTGCCTTGATCTGAGGGGTATATGGTGAAAATCTTTAAAGCCTAGTGCCCTAAGCCTTAATTGGTTGGGAGTCACCGACCTCAATGCTCGTTATAAGGGTGGATAGGTGGAGTTAGCATATGGTAGATGCTTGGGTATAAAAAAATTCATTCTCAAAAGTCCGGGGAAAAATCCGAGGAGTTAGTGGTTGAAAGATCCTTAAAGCTTGGTGCCCTAAACCTTAATTGGTTGGGAGTCATCGATGGACCCCCATTACATGGACATGTCAGAAAGAGTACCCCATAAAGCCTCTGCTTTCTAAAAAAAAAAAAAAAAGGTGTGTTCTTTCTTTATTGGTTTTGGTCAATTTTCTCAGCGTTGAAAAGAGATAGGTTGGGGGGAGAGACTAGTTTAGCATATTATTCTCGAAACCTAAGGAACCAATACACATAGATTTTTGTGGAAGATTAAAGTTTGGTTCTTTGGAAGTGGAAATGATTTTAAAACTTCAGTTTGCATAATGCACTCCCTTGATTGACAGTGTTTAGCATAGTTTGTTATGACTCTTGTTGAGATTTGGGTTTGTGTTTCTTCAATGTTTCATGAGAGAATTAGATCATTATGCCACCTGAGAATGATTTTCTTTTAGCATGATGTTGTAAATTTTAGATTAGTTTGTTATTTATTTTCATTTTTCTCTCCTATATTGCTAAGGGACTAGCAATATGTCGGTTGGGGGGAGTGATTACTACTCAAAAAGTGCTATTTGATAGTCTATAATTAATCCTTTTAAACACTTTTGAGTAGTAGTTTAGGCCTTTTAACTCAATTGGCATGTTAAGGATCCTTTAAAGCAATTTTAATCACTTTGTGTAAGTTTTGGTGTTTTTGTTAGTATTTTGATCACCAAAGCAAGTCAAGACTGAGGAGAGCTATGAGGAATCTTGGGCAAAGCTTAGAAGTCATTTGCCAAGAGTAAATCCGGATTGCAAGGAGAAAAAGTAAAGAGAATCTGCCATGAAGCATATTCTTGATGACAGTCGTAGCAGCCACTTTTGGAGCACTTTCTGAAGTCCAAATGATGCATACTATATACCATTTCAAAGCTCAGGAAGTCAACAATCCAATGCTTCAAATGGTGTGCAATTCGAAGTTGAAACGAAGAAGTTGCAGCCGTTACAATCCAATCACTCCGAGCTGAAGGAAGCATTTTGCAAAG
Organism: Vitis x labruscana x Vitis vinifera; assembly: GCA_008326845.1. Classification (NCBI taxonomy): domain Eukaryota; kingdom Viridiplantae; phylum Streptophyta; class Magnoliopsida; order Vitales; family Vitaceae; genus Vitis; species Vitis x labruscana x Vitis vinifera. Next base: position 63,296 of record BKBX01006354.1, on the reverse strand, counting down.
TGCTGCGAAATCACCCTTTTGTTGCGAAGTGATTCCGCAGCCTTTTTGTACAGTAGGGTGTATTTCCTCCTGAAGATGCCTGACATATATCGCGAGAGGGAAGCTAAGAACATCAAGGTGGAAGCCAACTTCGCAGCCCTGCGAGTTTAGCTTGTTGATGCGAAAATATTCCGCAGCCCTTTTGAGTGTCTGCGAAATCTCGCAGACACCATTTTTCTCATGCGAAATGGTTCCTGAAGCCTCCCGATATTTGCTACCGACATTGGGTGATATTTTTCATTAGATTTTTGTTGTCTAAATCCCAAAATACTCCTTGTAAACCACCAATTACAAGTTTCCTTAGTTTTTAAGTTAGTAAAAAGAGAAAATATCAATGTAATAATTAGTTTTATATTATGTTCATATAAATACCTCTCGGGAGCCTGTTCTCGGAGAGGAATCCTTTTGAAAGGTTTTGAGTAAGCAAGTAAAGTTCAGTTCTTTCTACTGCCTTACCTTATCACTTTGTATTTTTATTTTTAGTATTAAGTTATGAACTCTCTGAGGAGTTTTCCCTAGAGAATGAGTAACTAAACCTCTAATTCCTTGGAGCTAAGGTTGCCGGGGAAGGTTCCAAGTGCAAGAATGCAGAGCTTTGTGGTTTTAGCTAGTAATGAAGAGGAAGTGAAATCCTTTAGTGATTTCTATGTTTTTAGTTAACTTAAAACACCTTGGAGTCTCCTGGGCCAACACTTGGTAAGGCAAGTGATTTCCAACCATGGAAATGCACTAGTTTACCCCTTGCGAGCCTCTGGTAGGTGACTTCAGGGTAGGATTTTCTAGAATAGCCAACACTTGATAAGCTTTTGGACTCCAAGGAGACATCCATTAGTTATCTCTTGCGAGCTTTTGACGGGCAATCCAAGGTTAAAGATCACCTTGAATGGTTAAAGCTTAGTGAGAGGCTTAAATCATTGCAAGTTGCATCAGTGAGAGAATTAAAGTGAAATCTAATTGATGGAGTCTCTGTATAACACCGGTTAGAGAATTGACTATATGTTGAATCTCTAACGCGAGGAAATGAACCATCTGACCGGAGCTATGTCTTTTGCATGAGGAACCACCCCAGTGAACCTAACTCTTCAAGGAATGTTTTTCTTCCTAAATTATTCCAAACTTCTGTTATGTTAGTTAGTTTAAGTCTAAACCTTTACCAATCAAAGTTTGTGTTTTACTTCTTAAGCTAACCATGAAATGAAACAAAACCAATTCACTTGGAATTGGTATCATTGATAGCTTGTTAATCTTTCCTAGTGGACGATCTTAGAGCCACTATACTATAGTAGCTTTTTCTTTGCTACCCTAGTATATGGTGTTATACGTTACAAATTTTGTTGATTACTCCCTCAATCAAGGAGCACCAGCTGGACACGAATCAGCTGAGACACCAATTGGGCACGAATCACAGATCGTGTTCAAGCCTATTAGAGAAAGATGGCTCGTGCCTTCAGGAAACGAGTTAAGCCGAGACCATTACAAAAAGAGGATTTGGTATTGAAGATTCTCAGAGGCTTAGTTGGATACCTTAGAGGGAAGTTCAGACCTAGTTGGAGTGGGCCTTACGTTATTCGAGAGTTGACTCAAGAAGGGGTTACATGGTTGACCAACTTAGATGGAACCCAATTTTCAGAGCCTACCAATGTGGATCAGCTGAAGAAGTATTACGCTTAAGATTATGGTCGCAGGATGGGTGGCCATCATTTTGGTTAGCCTTACACCTTGTCAACTTTATTGATATATTTGACTATTGCTAGCCCATTGAGCCTCACGTGTTATGCTATAGCCTTCTCTTTTCTATACCCTTGCTTATCATTCCTATACCTGGGTTGGGGCCCTTTGATGTATAGTTATGTTTTGCTAGGAAAGCCTCATGAGTTGTGGACTTATAGGTTTATCTTTCCCATCTTTTCTATTATCACTTCATCACCCTGTTTGTTGCACTCCATTATTTCCACATTTTCGTCTCAATCCCGACTCTTAACATTTGTTGTTACACTTCATATTTTCTTCACTTGGAATGTTGATTCTTCACATATTGATGCATATTGGGTAGTTATATCACTTCATTCATCTCATCATTTGGCATTGATTAAGAGATTTTAGTTTGAGAGGTGGTCTCATGGAATGTGGTTCATGTATTCATTAGTTGTTTGAGAAATTTTATTCATTCCTTATATCTTTCCCATTAGAATTCGATTTAGTGGTGATCAGAGCATGTAAAAAAAACAAAAAAAACAACAACGTAATGATATGTTTGTGTATGGTATCTTGCTCCATCGGGTACTTATGTCACCTTTTGAGGTATGTTTATTAGGTATATTTGTCATTGTGGGTTCTTACGAGATTTTTATATGGGTTTCCCTCCTTGAGCCACTCTTGTTATGCATTTAGAGTGCCGAGGGTTCATGTGAGAGTTTTATGAGACTCTATGTTTCTTGGGTCGTGGTAGACATGTGTTAGGTATAAGAGATGAGTAAGCTTTTACTAGGGTCTCCAGATCATTGTCTTATCCACCATTCCATCATTGGTGATATGACTTTCCTTTATTGTACTAATATGGATTGATCATCATTCATTCCACTTTCTTATTGTCTTCTTTTATGTCTTGTCACCTCTTTCCAGATCTTCGCTCCACCTTTTATTCATTTCCTATATATTGATACACATTTCTGATTCGATACCTTTATTGAAGGTTTGGTCACTTATCCTTTTTATTATTATTTCGCCATAGACATTTCCTTTGATTACCTTTAGGTTCATGGCTCATAATATTTTTTTCATGCATTACATCTTGTACACGAGGGTATGGATTTGATCATTGGGTATTTGGGCCTAGTTTTCTTTCATTTCTTTCACCTTATCACCCTGGCCTACATTACATCCCATGTCTTAAGACCACCCTAAGGCCATGAGATTAGACATTATTTTCGACAGTCTTCACTTGGTCGAGCTTATGTATATTGGTTGAAGTATATGATTTCGTGCCCAGCAGGTGTACCTTGATTTTGGTCCCCTGATGGGAGTAATCAACAAAATTTATAACCTATTACACCATGTACTAGGATAGCCTCAGCTAGCATAGTATAGTAGCTCTAGGATCGTTCATTGGGAAGGGTTTTCAATTTACAACTGATACTAATTCAAAGTTGAATTGGTGCTTTTTCATTTCAAGGTTAGCTTCAAAAGAAAACATAAACTTTGGTTGAAAAATGATTGGTTTCAAGCTAACGAAAAAGAAAGTAATGGGAATTACTTATAAAGAAAAGTGTTTCTTGGAGTTTTAGGATCACTGGGGTCAGGCTCCTCATGCAAAAACAGAGTTTTGGTCACTTTGGTTCTTTTCCTCACATTAGAGAATTAACATATAGTTAATTCTTCAATGGGTGTTGTACAGATGCATCACTTCTATGAATTTCAGCACTAATTCCCTCTCACTGATACATCTTGCAATGGCTCGTGCCTCTCACCTAGCATTTACCATTGAAGGTGATCATTAACCTTGGACTTCCCTTCTCAAGCTCACAAGAGATAACTAATGGATGTCTCCTTAGAGTCCAAAAGCTTACCAAGTGTTGGCAATTCTAGAAAATCCTAGCTTTAAGTCACCTCCCAAAGGCTCGCAAGAGATAAACTAGTGCATCTCAATGAATGGAGATCACTTGCCTTACCAAGTGTTGGCCTAGATGAATTGAAGGCGTTTTAAGTTAACTAAAAACATAGAAACCATAAACAAATTACACTTTCTCTTCATTAACAGCTGAAACCACAAAACTACCAATTCTTGCATTTGGCACCTTACCCAACTACCTTAGCTCCAAGAGACAAAAATTCTAGCCACTCATTCTCTGAGGAAACATCCTCAGAGCTTGTTTGGCTAGTAAGAAAAATACAATCAAAATGAGTAGGTAAGGCAGCGCAAAGCTCTGTATTTTACTCCCTTCAAAACTATACAAAAAGTTGGTGTTGTTGTATCCTCTCTCTCTGAGAACAAGCTCCCCAGAGATATATATTGAAAATTACAAAAACAATATATATGAGGCTATTCACCCTTTTGTTCTTACTTAATAACTAAGGAATCATATAATTGGTGGATTACAAGGAGAAAATGGGGATTTAAACATCAAATATCTGAAGCAAAAGATCTAAAAGTGTCGGTCGCAAATATCTGGAAGCACTCAGGAGCATTTCGCAGGTGCACAAGATGGCTGTGAAATTTCGCAAGCGTGCAATATGGCTGCGAAATGATTTCACAGCCAAAGGCTGATTTCACAGCCTGCGAAATTGGCCTTCAGCTTGGTGTGATCGGCTTCCAATGGCTCTAACTTCTTCATTTCAACTCTGATTCATGCACCGTTTGAAGCGTTGGATTACTGACTTCCTGAGCTTCGAAACGACATATAGTATACATCAAATGGGCTCTAGTAAGTGCTCCAAAAGTGTCCAGCAGTTGATGTCCACTTGAATTCTTCATGTTGCTTTCATCCTTGCATTCATGATTTGTTTTTGGCAAAGGACTACAAAGCTCAAAAGCTTGAATTCTTCATGTAAACGAGCTTCCAATTGCTTTGCCATGGATTCCATAGAACTCTCCTTAATCTTGGATTGCTTTGGTAATCAAATTACTATCAAAAGCACCAAAACTTACACAATTTGATTAGAAACGATTACAAAGGTACTTAATATGCTAATTGAGTTAAAAGGTAATAACTAATACTCAAAAGTGTTTAAAAGAGTTAATTACAAGCTATCAAATAACACTTTTTGAGTAGTAATCAGTATAGTCGTTACTATGCTTTCTTCTATGGGAGATACTTTTGGAAGTATTTTGTTTCTCTTTTCTGCTTGGTATATCGATGTTTGCTAGACTTTTTAGTTGGAGACAGTCCTTTGATGATGTTAGATTCATCCTTTTGTTGTGCATTAGATATCTGCACTGGGGCATATTTTCCTTTTGCTCTGAGATCCTTGATCTTGGTCATTGAGATGTTTGAGTGATGTTATCAGGAGATTGAATGATGTTAACAGAGGTTTGGTTGATAATGTGATGTTCTTTATTGTGTACCAGATATCCATATAGGGGTATATTCTCTTCTCCTTGATGAGATTGTGCATAGATGAATTATTATTGTTGGTTGTTTACGTTATGATTTCAACATCAGATATCCATACTGGGGCATATTCCCCTCTCCTTGATGAAATTTTGTTTGTGCGGTGTTATGACGAGGGATAATAGATGTTGTTTCTTTACCTCATGACCTTGACATCAAATCTTATACTGGAATATATTTCCTCATTTTCTTTGAGTATTCTTGAGATTGGGACAGTAGCCAACTTGGCTTTAGATTGAGTACTAGTATGGGGCTTCCGATGATTGATTGTATCAGGACTTCTCTACATGGATTTGTTGAGATAGGGATAGATCACATCAGGTTTCACCCGAGAAGCATGGGTAGATCTTTTAGCCAAATGCTCATGGGATAGATTGTTTTGTCATTATTACATTGTAGATTTGGTTATCTAGATGAGCAGTACTTTTGTGCACTTTGATATATACTTTTATATGGGTTTCGATACACACCCCGAGATGTACCTTTCGAGATCCATTGATAGAGCAACTCTTGAGACATAGAGAGTTTTTTCAGTCCAGATTTTTTTCCGAGGTTCGCCATGATGCATCAATTTCTAACCCATTGATCCCGGCGGATGATTGATTCACTGGTTGTTTTAGTAGTGCGAGCATCCTAGATACTAGGGCATATTTCTCCTCCTAAGTTTAGTAATTCGACCCTCGATATTTTAAGTATACGGATTTTAGTTCATTTCCTTCCTATCCACCTTCGAGTTGGTCTTCATTTATTTTCCATTTAGAGCCCAAAGCTCTCGACCTAGAGTCGTTTTTCATTTATGACTCAGAGTCATTTCTTTTCCATTTAAAGCCTAGAGCTCTCGACCTAGAGTCGATTTTTCATTTATGATCCGGAGTCACTTCTTTTCCATTTAGAGCTCAGAGCTCTCGACCCAAAGTCAATTTTTGTTTGTGACCCAGAGTCATTTCTTTTCCCATTTAGAGCCTGGAGCTCTCGAGCCAGAGTAATTTCTTTTCCATTTAGATCCCAGAGCTCTCGACCTATAGTCGATTTTTCATTATGACCCAGAGTCATTTCTTTTCCATTTAGAGCCAAGAGCTCTCAACCTTGAGTCGATTTTTATTTATGACCCAGAGTCATTTCCTTTCCCATTTAGAGTCCAGAGCTCTCGACCCAGAGTCGATTTTTCATTATGAACCAGAGTCATTTCTTTTCCATTTAGAGCCTAGAGCTCTTGTCGCAGAGTTGATTTTTCATTTATGACCTGAAGTAACTTCTTTTCCATTTAGAGCCCAAAGCTCTCGACCCAAATTCGATTTTTATTTATGACCTAAAGTCATTTCTTTTCCCATTTAGAGCCCGGAGCTCTCAACCCGGAGTCGTTTCTTTTCAATTTAGAGCCCAGAGCTCTTGACCCAGAGTCGATTTTTCATTATGACCTAGAGTCATTTATTTTCCATTTAGAGCCAAGAGCTCTCGACCTATAGTCGATTTTTCATTTATTACCCGAAGTCACTTCTTTTCCATTTAGAGCCCAGAGCTCTCGACCCAAAGTCGTTTTTCATTGATGACCCAGAGTCATTTCTTTTCCATTTAGAGCCAAGAGCTCTTGACCTAGAGTCGTTTTTCATTTATGACTCAGAGTCATTTCTTTTCCATTTAGAGCCAAAAGCTCTCAACCCAAAGTCGATTTTTCATTTATGATCCAGAGTCACTTCTTTTCCATTTAGAGCCCACAGCTCTCGACCCATGGTCAATTTTTATTTGTGACCCAGATTCATTTCTTTTCCCGTTTAAAGCCCGGAGCTCTCGACCCGGAGTCATTTCTTTTCCATTTAGAGCCCAGAGCTCTCGACTCAGAGTCGATTTTTCATTATGACCCAGACTCATTTCTTTTTTATTTAGAGCCCAAAGCTCTCGACCTAGAGTCAATTTTTATTTATGACCCAGAGTCATTTATTTTCCCATTTAGAGCCCAGAGCTCTCGACTCAGAGTCATTTTTTTTCCATTTAGAGCCTAGAGCTCTCGATGTAGAGTCAAATTTTCATTTATGACCCGGAGTAACTTCTTTTCCATTTAGAGCCTAAAGCTCTCGACCCAGATTCGATTTTTATTTATGACCCAGAGTCATTTCTTTTCCCATTTAGAGCCCGGAGCTCTCAACCTAGAGTCAATTTTTCATTATAACCCAAAGCCATTTCTTTTCCATTTAGAGCCAGAGCTGTCGACTTAAAGTCGATTTTTCATTTATGACCCAGAGTCACTTATTTTCCATTTAGAGCTTAGAGCTCTCGACCCAGAGTCATTTTTCATTTATGACTCAGAGTCATTTCTTTTCCATTTAGAGCCCAGAGCTCTTGACCTAGAGTCGAATTTTCATTTTGACCCAAAGTCATTTATTTTCCATTTAGAGCCTAGAGCTCTCGACATAGAGTCAAATTTTCAGTTATGACCCGAAGTCACTTCTTTTCCATTTAGAGCCCAGAGCTCTCGACCTAAAGTCAATTTTTATTTATGACCCAGAGTCATTTATTTTCCCATTTAGAGCCTGGAGCTCTCGACCTAGAGTCGATTTTTCATTATGATCCAGAGTAATTTTTTTTCCATTTAGAGCCTAGAGCTCTCAACCCAGAGTTGATTTTTCATTTATGACCTGGAGTCATTTTTTTTCCATTTAGAGCCCGAAGCTCTTAACCTAGAGTCGATTTTTATTTATGACCCAGATTCATTTCTTTTCCATTTAGATCCCAGAGCTCTCGACCTAGAGTTGATTTTTATTTATGACCCAAAGTCATTTCTTTTCCATTTAGAGCCTAGAGCTCTTGACCCAGAGTCGATTTTCATTTATGACCCAGAGTCATTTTTTTCCCATTTAGAGCCCAGAGCTCTCGACCCAGAGTCAATTTTAATTTATGACCTAGAGTAATTTCTTTTCCATTTAGAGCCTAGAGCTCTCAACCTAGAGTCATTTTTCTTTTATGACCTAAAGTCATTTTTTTTTCATTTAGAAACTAGAGTTCTCGACCTAGATTCGTTTTTCACTTATGGCCTAGAGTCATTTCTTTTCCATTTAAATTCCATAGCTCTCGACCTAGAGTAGTTTTTCATTTATGACCTAGATGAATTTCTTTTCCATTTAGAGCCTAGAGCTCTCGACGTAGAGTCTATTGTTTTCATATATGACCTTGAGTCATCCTTTATGCATAAAGCCTCGAGCTCGTGACCTAAAGTTGTTCCATTTTTGTGATCATGACCTCGTGTTCCAAGGTTATTGTCGTCTTGTGGTAGGACAAAATCTTTGGTCCTTTTCTTTTTGTTCTTTAGTATAGTTCACTTTGTTCCACTCATTATTCGTATTTTACTCACATTCCCTACACTCATGATCTCTACCGAAGAGGAGCATATTTGTAGACCCTCCATTTTGCCCTCTTATCATATGTCCTATCAGGTATTTGTTCAATACTTTACAACAATTCCCTAGTGGCCCATTACTACTTCCGTAGTCTATTTTTTCTAAACCACCTCGAGGACTTTGGTTGAGGGGTTCATTTAACCCCATTGTGACTCTTGGTAGCCCTATTTTAGACTTAGGCTCACTTGGCCACCTTTGGCCCATTAGGCATCACCTTAGGCCTTTTTAGACATTTTAGGTCCACTTAGGCACTCTAGGCCCATTTGGATACACTTGTACCATTAGGCACCACCTTAGGCCCACTTAGGCACTTTTCAAGGTTTAGTTTCACTTAGATTTTTTTCTTGTTTTTCTTTATTTATTTATTTTATTGATTGCTTTTAGGATTAAGTGAGTTTTGATTTATTTATATTATTTCATTATTATTATTATTTGTATTTTGTTTATTTATTTTATTTTATAGTTGCATGAAATGAGTTTTTTATTTTTATTTTTGGTAGTTTGAGTTTGACACTTCGACTATTATTATATGTTGTATTAGGTTTTTATTTATTTATTATTATTATTAAATATGTCTAATATTTATTTTTTTATGTATGTATTATCTATGTATTGATATTTTCTTATTTGGGATTTAACGACTTCTTAAAATTTTAATGAAAGGAATGTTGACTTTGAATGACGGGAATGGTTTTGACTTCATGGATTCTTGTTTTCTTTTTTCAAATTTTTTATTGTTATTTTTCCATGTAGGTGGAGTCAATGGGAAGGTGTGCAGAGGATGCTCATGGAAAGGGACCACACTGTTTTTTGGAAAGGTGGATTTGGGCCGTGAAAGCATAATATAAATAATGGATGAATGAGGACGGTTTTTGGGGAAGATACAGAGAAGGATCAGAATTTTTTCAGAAAGGAAGGAGGAAGACACACGGGTTGGTGGATGAATGAAGCCGATTGTGGGGAAAAATACAAAGGGTGGTTTGGAGGGCATAACGTTGATTTATGAGGGGAATAGTCAGCGTTACATGGAAAAAAAGACTTACTATAAAGGGATGATGGAATCACGATGAGAGGCAGGGGGGCAATCTTCATAGGAGTGGAGGAAGAATAGGGAAGTGGAAGAGAAAAAGGAGATCGAAGGGAACTAAGGGGACTTCCTGGTTAGTCTCTTTTGGGGGGAAGAGAAGTGCAACCTCACCATTGCAAGAAAGGAAGCAGTCGCACCATTACCTGTGAGAGACGTAGCCGGTTGAGGTGAACAAGGAGTAAACGGCGGGCTGCATATTGGATTCCACAAGAAGTGCAGCCGCACCATTATGAGAGAGGAGTGCTTTCTGATGAATTGAAGTTGAATGATGCAAGCCTCAGGAACGGAATTATGAAGCAGATGGATGACAATTTTTCTGTTAATGGGGATGCATCAGGATTTTGTTAATGGAGTGGGGAACACACACGTCAGATTATTGAGAGGGTGGTATTTGAACAGAGCAAGAGGCAACATGCTGTCAAAGGGGATTTTTTTTTCTCCATTAACGTGCAGTGCATTGGGGACTGTGTAGATCATTTTAAGCCATCACACCATGCATCATAGAATTGACTTTTAAAAAAATCATACTGTCACTTTTGTCGGAAAATAGCCCACGCGTCTTTCAAAAAGGTAAATTAATTCTTCCTGTTTCAATTTGGATTCATGACTATTCAATTCAATTTGTAATTATTTCAAAATTTTATTTATTTAGTTACTTATTTCCAATAACAATATATTCATGTTTTTAATTTGTTAAATTTAGTTTTGTATCATTCCCATTATGTATTTTGAATTCTTTTTATTTTATTTATTTTCTAGTTTAATTAATCTTATGTGGTTATATGTATGTTTGCAAGCCATTAAATTTGTTTCTATTGATTTTGTTTAACTTAAGATTTTTGAGGTATTTTTTATTATTATTATTATTAATTTTGAGTACCTAGGTTGGTGTGTACACTTCATAAAATCATTTGTTATTAACTTTGAATATCCATATTAATTTATTTTGCTCCTTAAATTATTAGTTTTTTTTTTTTTAGTCTTGATTGATCCATAAATTTGTATTGTCCTTAAAATTAATAATTGTTATTTTGATCGATCCATGTTGATTTTCATTTTTTTTTAAGAATCCTTAGTCGTTGATTTTAAAGATCCATATTAATTTATGTTTGTCTCCGAGTAGTTAGTTATTGATTTTTGATAATCTATGGCATTATATGTTGTTCTTTAGATTATTAGATGTTGTTTTGGTAATCCTAATGACGTTTATTATTTCTTTGAAACTTAGACGATAATTGTGAATATCCCGTATTATTAGTTTCATTTTAAAACTCATTAAAGCACTTGATTATTTTATCTTAAGTTTAGACGCATTCAAAATTCCAACAATTAATTTTTGATTATATATGCTAGTTTAAGTTTTTCTTGAAATCTGTATTTGTTTATTTATTTATTCATTTATTATTATTATTATTATTATTACTCTTGGTGATCATTTTAAATATAGATTTTTTTTTTAGATACTTGTTTTCCATAGTTCTTAGTAATAGAATGAAAGTGAAAAAATTTCTGCAATATTAGCATGTAATTTTTGGTGTTAAATTGAAAGTTGGATTTATTAAAATGTTAGTTTATTTGATCTAAATATCTTTGGTCAGTTGCTATAATAATTTTATCTTTACTTTGATTTTCGAAGGCCGTCGGAAAATAGTGAAGATTGGCCTTCATTCTCACCACTTCAATTTTCTCGGTTGTTAAAAATTCTACTTTGTGATTTTGTTCTCTTTTGTTTTGTTTGGTATTTTGATTCATACATTTTATTGTTTTCAAATTAATTTCTTTTATTTTTAAAACATAACACTATTCTCAAAAGATCACTTTAAAAATCCATTTCAAAAATTCATTTAGAGCTCTTAGAATCAAAATCTCATTCCCTTTAGAAATCCATTTCAAAAATTCATTTAGAGTTCCTAGAATCAAAATCTCATTTTCTTAAATAATGTGCAACCACGTTTTGATTGGTTTGCATCTTTCTTAAGTTTCGAGTAAAATTACAATTTTGAGTAAGGCATGAATCCAAGCTTGTGGTCCCAAACAAATGGGATGATTCTAAGCTAGATTTGCATATATCAATTGGGGAACTAGTGAAACCCCTACATAAGGAAAAATTTCAAAACTCATCTTTGTTGGCCCTTTTGCTATTTGATGAAATCATGTCTATTTATTTTCTTTTTAGGAATTATACAGAAGATATAAGTGATAATCGATGGTTTTGTATGCTATGATAATTTTTTCTATGGTAATTAGATAGCAAGCATGCTAGGACTTCTTATTTTATTGTTTGTTATCTAATCCCTCATGTCTTTTGGAAGCACGTTACGAGTTATCTATGTTATCCAGGTACATTCCCTATCACCTACCTTCTAAATTATATAAATATGATTTGTCATTATGAATTATACCTATGTTTGAGAATGCTTGGGATGTCTTGATATTTGTTACATTGTTTGATCATTCATGATAAAATGCATGCTAAGTGATATATTATCTAAAGTAACAATTGATGTTTTATGGTAGCGCTTAAGAAGTGTTTCAGTTACGCACCCTAAATCTTCTATATGATTGTGATTTATTTTCTTATTTAACATGTTATTTTTCGAAATCACCTAGCTTACTTAGGTATCTATAATTAACCGATTAATTGTCACATTTCCCTCAACTTAGTTAGTAGAGACCTCTATAGGGCTTAGAGGGGTGCTACCTTTTAAAGGTACCTTCCCAATAGGTAACCTGATTCCCGGACCTAGACTCGGGTTTTTTCAAAGACACGTTTTTTCCAAAAATTATGGAGTCATTTTCTTAGGGTTTTTTTTTTTTATTTTCCCTTTAAAATAAAAATAAAATAAGTGGCGACTCCAACTTTTCCAAAAATCAAATTTTCACTTAATAAAAGTGAGTCTCACCAATCGAGTGGGGGCGCACATGAGAAATACGGGTCCACAAACATGTTTACATATTTCAAAATAAATAAAATTACTTAATATAAGTTATTTTGGAAACAAATATACATAACTTATTTATTTTGAAATGTTAAACATGAATGTAGCAAGAAATATTTATTTATTTATTTAAATGAATGGTCCATCAAGTCTTAGGCCTTGAAAACCCCTTGTCCCAAGTATGTAGAAATGAAACTCAATAAATTGGGCCTTCACATAAAAGTAAAGCCAAAGTGGTTTATGGGCTTATGGTTCAACCCTTGATTAAAGGCCCATTATGAAAAAAAAAATTTAAACTACTTCTTGAGGCCCAACAGGATTGGGTCGTGAACTGCTTCTTGAGGCTTAAAAAGTTTCATCATTAAATGGTAAAGTGGGCCAAAGAGGGCCCAAAAAGCTTACAAATTTAAGCTTATACTTATCTTTTAACATTGGAAACAAAAGTATGTCACTTAAGTGAAGTGATTAAACTTTGATTTGGTGGCTACTCACTTTCTTGCGTCGGCAGTGGTACCCAAAATCCAAAGAATGCCAATCAACGAAGGACACCTAGCGACGCCGGCAGCAGTGCCAAATGATTCAACAACATCTTTTTGATTGCCTAAAACTGTGCCAGCAGCCCTCTTCTAGGCGGCGTCACGGGGAATGCCTGTAGCGGAGCAACAGTAGCACCAGAACGGCGCTTTTCCGATCCCAAACGTGGTGTTGTAACTGTGAAGGGCGAATGACACCTACAGTGGTGCCTCTCCAAGCATCGAATCGGTGCTAGAACGACATTTCTCATATCCCAAACATGGCATTGCGGCAGCGTAGGGTGGACGACGCCTGTAGTGGTGCCTCTCTGACAATCAAATTGGCTCTAGAATGACGCTTCTCACCAGTGTCACTGCGGAATGGCGTAACACCCGTCACCGGTGTCGTGCCATTTAGTTGCCATGGGCCAACTTCAAGAATATCACATTGTGTTTGCTTGCTTGAACCAAGTTGGGATATAAGGAATTTGAGTAGCCCCCTGATTCAATTTTCGGAACATTTAATGGTTCCTTAAGGTTACTAGAAAACTAGGATTTCATATGTTTTCTTTTGTTTGTGTTTTTCGAGAAGGATCTTGTCTCATTACAGGCAGATTTGAGCCTTCCCTAGACCTGTGATATCCATCTTTATTTATTTATTGGTTGGATGTATTTAGGGTCCTTCTAAAAGTCCTGGATCTGTTTGACTCTTAATGAAAAATGGAAGGACTTGAATATGGTTTTGGGGAAAATGGGAAACTTCATTAACGGGAAGACATGACAACCAGGCTCTGATACCAATTGTTATCTTCTCCAATACAATTGTTGTGTTTTCCATTATTCACCTGAAATAGAAACTTGATATAAATCAAGTATAAAAAAAACATGCCTTCTCGTTTACAAAATGGGAACTAACCTGAGTCCATTATGCTTGTTGAAGAAGTATGGATCTTCTAAGGCGATAAAGGGGAAACTACCTTCTTTAATCTCTCTGGTGATGGGAGGCAAGAGAGCAACCATTCTTTCTTTTCAAAATTATATTGAACGGACACCAACCTGATGAATTCCTTATATCCTCTATGCCTTAGGGACCATACCCTTTGGAATATTAGGCCTCGCGTGTCTTAGGCCCATCATTTAAGACACATGAAGGCATTAGGCTCTACACATAAGGTGGCCCATACTTTATAACAAATTTAAATTAAATACATGTATGCGAATAGCTTAATCATAAACTATGGTTAATATGTGTGAGTCCATAGTTATTCTAATAGTGGACAACCAAAACAAAAGAGAGTTGTAAGGCACTTCAACTCACAGATGATACTTAGCACTCTCAATGTTTTTGCACCTCCGCAAACATAAGCTATCAAGTTCAAAGGGACACTGGATAATGGGTAGTTTATTGATAGCATGGCCTTTTAAACAAAGCTTCCATTGGTTTTGCTCATTTCGTTTACATATGAAGTAGTTACTATATATAAGATGGATCCCACACTTTTATGCTTTAAGGGTCATGACGCAATAAAAAGAAGCCATAAAGTGTGTCCATTGATTGGAGCGATGTTGCTTCTTAATGGAAACCAAGGGATAATATATAACCCACACTAGATCTGATACACTATCATCATCATCATCATCATCATAGCAATTACACCAAGATTGAAATGAGAGGTTCTTCTGGTTGATAATTTCTTCGGATTATCAACTCACAACAAAAGTCCAATGATCCATTTTCAAACTCAAAATCCAAGTACAGAAACATAAACACGACATAAATTAAATCCCAACAAGTCATTATTTTAGTACCAATTCTGGGGGAGCTCTATTATTACTTCATCACTTTCCATACTCTCATTCCTTATTCCCTCTAGAATTCCACTACTTCTAGGAATAACAATACTCATTCCCTTGCCTTGGAAGTCAGAAGCCCTAATAGAAATCGCAGTTTCCTACATAAAAGCACTATGTAAATCTAGTGTGTAAAAAGGAAAAATGGTCTATGCCATGAAAATCATACCTGAATTAATTCTCATTTGAAGCAATTGACTAGAGAATGAATAGACAACAAAGAGGGGCTAAATAAAATGCCATCCGAATAGAGTGCATCTAAAAATAGTAGACTTGATGAAAGCTCTAGAATTTCTTCAAGCTTCTTGCAGTGGTTCAAGTTAAGGCCTATTAGACTTGTTGGAAGATTTGGAAATCGTAAAAGGTTCTTGTAGTGACTCAAATTAAGGACTCTAAGATTGGAAATTCGATTGATGCCAACAGGTATGCTACTAAAATGGTTCCCATCCAAAGAATTCTTCCAATGATGATAGGTGGCAAATCTGATTGAGGATCTCTTCTTTTATTATATTGCAATTACATAGAGATAATTCTACCAGTGAAGATAGGTTCCAAATATCACTAGGGATTCCTTCTTCCATTAGATTGCAGTTATAAAGAGATAAAGTTTCTAATGAAGATTAATGGAAAATATCACTAAGGATTCCTCTTTTTATTAGATTGAAGTTACCTATAGATAATACTTACAGTGATGACAAGTGGAAACCATCATTGAGGATTCCTTTTTCTATGCGACTAGAGTTTCTTATAGATAATTCTATCAGTGTTGATAGGGGGCATATATGATGCTCAAAGATCCCCCCTTCCATTTGATTGTATTGTAGATTTAATGTTTTTAATGAGAAGAAGCAATTATTACTCCAGATTACTCCTTACTTTAGAACGCAACAAGTTAGATCTAAAGATCCTAAGGAGCATAAACTACCCCTTAGGTTTACTTTCAATCTCTCGAGTTTTGGACAATCTAGGACCTCAAGTGTTTCAAGAGAGCTTAGATTGCAAATTCAAAAGTTTTTTGCAACAAACAAATCTAGGTGTTTAAGAGCCTTTAGATGTCCAATTGAGAATGGAAGCTCTTCTGTAGTTGTTAATCTCAAATCAAGCCTTTCTAGTCAAACCTTTAGTTATGAACACCCAGCAAGATAGAGACTTTGAAGAGAACTCAATTTACAAATACTCCTCGGAAGACTCACAAGCTCTTTGCAATATCCCAAATTCAAGTGTTTAAGAGTCCTTAGATGTCCAGTTGATGATGGAAGCTCTTTTATAGTTGTTTCACTCGAATCAAGCATTTCTAGATATTCCATGTCATCCTTCACTTCTAGAAAACCCTTTAGTTTTAAACACCCAACTAGATAGAGAGTTTGAAGAGAACTTAAATTACAAAGACTCCCTAGAAGATTGATAAGCTCTTCACAAAACCCCAAACTCAAGTCTTTAATAGCCTTTTGATGTATAATTGATGATGGAAAGCCCTTTAGTTTTGAACACTAATCTAGATTGAGAGTTTCAAGAGAACTCAAACTATAAATACACTTTAGAATAATCACAAGGTTGTTGCAATCACTTAAATAAAAGTCTTTAAGCCCATTTAGATGCTCAATTGATGATGGTACTTCTATTATAGCAGTTCCACTTAAGTAATCTCTTTTAGCTTGCTCATATTTCTCTTGATTTTTGGAAAACTTTACAGCTTTGAACAACCCTCACAAGAGAGACTTCGAAGATGCTCTAACTTATGAAAGTTCCTTGGAAGATTCTTAAGGCTTATGCACCCTATAATATTTAAGAAACAATAGTTAGTTAATAACTCTAATAATAATAGTGATGAATGAACCTTTGAAGTAACTTTATACAACCTTTTAGAATTAGGATCTCCAAATTTGGCACACTTGAAAAGTTTGGGATTTCAACAAGATCCTTTGAATAACTAAGGTTGATGTCTGTCAAGTTGTCAAGAATCTAGAACAAAATAAAATGTCTTAATAGATAATTTTTTATGAACTTTAAAATTAATATAAAAATTGTTAACTTAACAACACCAATAATAATACCTCATTCCCTTTCAAAAGTTGCTTTATGCTGCTTCGTATTAAATCAAGTTCAACAAGATTCTTTCCATTAAAATGGAGATATCTTAATTAAGAATATGGAAATTCAATGTCTATGGAACGTTCTGATTACTACTCAAAAAGTGCTATTTGATAGCTTGTAATTAACTCTTTTAAACACTTTTGAGTAGTAGTTATTGCCTTTTAACCCAATTAACATATTAAGGACCTTTGCAAGCAATTCTAATCCAATTGTGTTAAGTTTTGGTGTTTTGATAGCCTTTTGATCACCAAAGTAATCCGAGATTGAGGAGAGTTATTTGGAATCCTTGGCAAAGTAATGGAAAGCTCAAATTCATGAAGAACCAAGCTTTGGAGCTCCATAGCCCTTTGCCAAAGTCGTTCAAAGTATGCAAGGAAAGAACAACGGAGAGAGGAAAAACAGAGTGAAGAAAATAGAGGACAGAAGCTGCAGTCTTCTTTTACACTTTTGGAGCACTTTCCGAAGTCTATTTTCTACATTCTATATACCATTTCAAAGCTTAGGAAGTTAACAATCCAATTCTTCAAACATTGCACGATTCAGAGTTGAAATGAAGGAGTTACAGCCATTGTAAGAAAATCACTCCAAGTTAAAGGAAGAATTTTGCACAGCGCTGCGAAATCACCCTTTTGTTGCGAAATGATTTCGCAGCCATTTTGCACAGTGCTGTGGAATTCCTCCTAAAGTTTCCCGATATTTGCGACACCATGGAAGCCGAACACCGCAAGCTGAAAGCCAACTGCACAGCGCTACGAAATCAGCTTTTTGCTGCGAAGTGATTTCGCAGCCCTTTTTGTGTGTCTGCGAAATCTTGCAGACCTCATTTTCACCTGGGAAATGGTCCTTAGTGCTTCCCGATATTTGTGCACCGACTCTTTTAGATCTTTTCTTCAGATATTTTTGTATAAATTTCCATTATTCTTCTTGTAATCCACCAACCATAAGATTTCTTAGTTAGGAAGGTTGGAAAAACGTCTCTATATATATTCCCTTGCATCCACTGTAATAGAGGGATAGAAGCATGTAATCTGATGATAGAGATAGATATATAAATATATAGAATATACAGAGCATTGCTTTATTTTTTTCCTTCTCTTTCATTTTCATTTTCTTGCTAACCAAACTCTGAGGATTTTTCCTCAGAGGATGAGAGGCTAGGCTTTTCGTCTCTTGGAGTGAGGAAATCCGGGTAAGTTTCCACATGCATAATTTGGAAGTTTTGTTGTTTTAGTTTTTAATGAAGAGAAAGTGTGACCCGTTAATGGTTTTTATCTTTTTAGTTAACTTAAAACGCCTTCAATTCACCTGAGCCAACACTTGGTAAGGCAAGTGATCTCCGTCCATGGAGATGCACTAGTTTATCTCTTGCGAGCTTCTGGGAGGTGACTTGAAGGTAGGATTTTCTAGAATAGCCAACACTTGGTATGCTTTTGGACTCCAAGGAGACATCCATTAGTTATCTCTTGCGAGCTTTTGACGGGTAATCCAAGGTTAAAGATCACCTTGAATGACAAGTGCTAGGTGAGAGGTATGAGCCATTGCAAGATGCATCAGTGAGAGGGATTTAGTGTTTGAACCCATTAATGGGAAGCATCTGTACAACACCGGTTAGAGAATTAACTATATGTTAATTCTCTAATGCGAGGAAAAGAAACAAGTGACCGGAACTCTCCTTTTTGTATGAGGAATCTAAGCTTAGTGATCTGAAACTCCAAGAAACACTTTTCTTTGTAAGTAAAATCAATTACTATTTTTGGTTAGTTTAAAACCAAACTTTTTTCATTCAAACATCTTTATGTTTTCTTTTAAAGCTAACCTTGAAATGACAAGGCACCAATTCAGCTTTGAATTAATATCATTTGCAAAGTGAAAACCCATCCCAGTGAACGATCCTAGAGCCACTATGCTATAGTAGCTTTGTCTTTGCTACCTTAGTAAATGGTGTAATAGGTTATAAATTTTGTTGATTACTCCCTCAATCAAGGAGCACCAGTTGGACACGAATCAACTGAGACACCAATTGGGCACGAATCACGTTCCCCTTATATTGATTCCAAAATTGTTGATTATGGACTTTGAACAATCTAAGTCCATTAATCTTTGTGAAAGAATATGTAGAAAATCACATCTGGTTTGATGTAGAAATTTCTATAAATAGTCCTTCAATTGCTTTAGTCCCCTAAAAAAAAAGTAAATTCCAAGAATAAGCTAAGCACAAGATGTATAAAAATTAATTAAATTATAAAGATAACTAATTTCTTCAACAAAATACATTTGGCTCTTATTGAATTTCTTGTTAACACACTATCAACATCATTGGGATCCCAAAGTCTGCTTATTTTTCCAGACTCTTTAAGATGTTCTTGACGAACAATTTCTTGACCCATTTTTTGTAATAAATCATGCATATCTAACTTATTTTCAACAATAGTAACAAGGCATCTTTCATGAAGAACTTGTATTCCAATCTCTGCATACCTTCCTAAAATTCTTGAAACAAAATCCTGGTCTTCTCCTTTGAAAAAGCATGCAATATCCAATAATAACTCCTTTTCAATATCATTCAATCTATTGTAACTTACTTTAAGAACACTTTGGACTTTCATGTGAGGTATTTTTTCTAGTTTATGCAATGCACTTTTTCATTCATCCATTTTCTTACCAAAAAGAAAGCCACCTAAAACTTTAAGTGCATGATTGGAAGACCCTTAGCATATTGTACTAGATGATGTGAAAGGCTTTTAAAATCTTCTTTAGGTTTGGGAATATTATGTTTAAAGGCCCACCAATTGAAAATCTCAATGGCTTCTTCATGATTCAATTCCTTTGCCTCATAAAATTGATTCACTCCATGTTGGTTCAACAAACTTATATCTTTAGTTGTTATAATGATTCTACTTTTTGCTCCATACCAACCATTTTTTCCAGCTAAGTTTTCTAATTACTCATATTCGTAGACATCATCGAGAATAATAAGGACTCTTTTCAAGTAAAGTCTTTCCTTTATCACATTGATTCCTTCTCTAGTATTGTTGAATTTTGGACTTTGATCCTTTAAGATATCTTCAAGATGTTTCTTTTGTAGGCCACCTTTGGATTTCTCTCCAGCACCTCTAAGAAAACTACTACCATCAAATTGAGATGAGATATCATTATAAATAGCCATAGCGATGGTAGTTTTACCAATTCCACCAATTCCATATATACCAACCATGTGAACATTTTATCCGTGATTGTAATTGCTTCAAATGAAAGTCCATACCAACTATGTTGTCACCCACATAAAAAGGATTACTATTCAATCTTGTAATGATGACTTCACGAATCTTTTGAATAACCTCTACTTCATGTCTATAAATCATTAAATATATGACATTAGAATCACTTACAAATATAATCAATATGAAGGAAATTGGTGACATTAATGTTATTCACAATAACAAAATTTTTAACAATAGAATGTCATAGAAAAAATGATAAAGCCAATTTATTAAATTACTTATTTAAATATATTCTAATTGTTCCTAGCTATAAATTCATGTGGGGAAAAAGGGAAAACATATGAATTTTAGTTGTGGCTTAGTTGAAATGTTCAAATTGAAGTTGACTAGTATAGAATGTTAATAGACTTCATGATAAGGGATGTTATTATCATAGCACTAGTTGAGATAACTCCTTATATGACAAGCTTCAGATAACATCAAATTTCCCAATCTAGTGAAACCTTTACTGATTGAAGAATTTTTAAGAACTCTCCTCTATGCTCTCATATGACTTCCTTTCAACCTTTAATTATTTTGCAAAAATATCATTATTATTAATATTTCTAATTCACTTGTTTCTATATTGTATCAACTTATTAATGTTGTAAGGATTTACTTATTGATTAAAAACCTTGAATTTAATTGAAGAATAGTTGAAATAGTTCTACAAGACAATTAAAACAATTAAGCTTCAATTTTGTTTTGTTTTTTTGTTTTTTTTTTTTGGTTGGTTGGTGGGTGGGGGAGCAACATAACGGATGAAGGCTCATTTTTGTCAATGCTTTCATATTTAGAGTGCTTTCATTAAGATAATAAAGTTGGTAGATTAATCACAAGTAAACATAGTAGGAGTTTTTAAGAATTGCGCCTAGAGTTAGCTAACCCCAAAGTAAGTGAAACAAACTTTATATATATATATATAAAAAAGGTGTCACCAACATTACAAAACAAGATCCCAAAAAAGAACATCACACCCAAAACATGATCATTAGGATGTAGAACATTTGGATAATCAATCTTTAAATAATTTATATACAAAAAATAAGAAAAATGAGATTAAATAATAGGGGAAGGTGCATAGAAATCTTTGCATTAAGCATGAAATTCATTAGCATTATACAATCACAAATATCTAAGGAACATATAGAGTGGTTAAGCATATGAATAATACAAATTGTACTGGCCTTATGTCTATAAATAAATAAATAAATTTGAAAAAGATGTGACTATCAAAAGGTGTCATGGAATAAATGTGATAGAGATGTGTAGACCCCTATATTTTTGGGGACTATTATCATCTCTTTTTTTTTTGGCCAAGTGGAGGAGTTTTTGAAGAGCACATGCCCTTTTTGAAGAGGCTGTTAAAAAAGGTGGCAGCTCGTCTATTAATGGAAGTGGTGGTTCTTTGAAGAAACAACTAGTAGGTGACACATGGAAAAGGCTCCTGCAGGCCATTTGAGAAAAGAACTTTAGAAAGAGAGAGGGAGGACAGGTGGTTGAATAAGGATTCTTCTCATTTTATGGAGGAGGAAACCTGGAGATTGAAGGAGGATGGATAAGCTGAGTAGGCTGTCCATAGGTGCTTCATTTTGGAGAGATTGAGAGAGAGTGAGTTGGATGTCTTAGAAGAAAACTGGAGCATAGAGTGAGAGAATATGGAAACCATAGGTGAACGGGTGAAAGACTCAGTGGGGAGAGGGGGGGGTGTGGACCCTCACCCGATCCACGCAGACCAGTGCAACTCGCTTTTAAAAGAAAAGAAAAAAAAGAAAAGTTAGGTTTTCGAGTTTTGAAAAATCCGTCCTTGGTGAGGAATGGTGTTGTTTGGAGTTGCCACTTACTTTTTATTTTTGTTTTTAAAATGGGGAAAATTAAGTAAGAACAAAAACCCCTAATGACCCCAATATAGAAAAAGCAGTCTGCGAAAACAAGATTCTGGGTCCGGGGATCAGGTTACCCATTGGGAAGGTACCTCATGTGAGGTAGCACCCCTCTAGGCCCGGAACTCGGTTTCTACTAATGAATTGGGTATGTGGGAGTATATGGGTCAAAGATCAAATGAAACCCTAGGCTAAATAGATGTCATGAATCACACAATCCTAATTAGTATTTGGCATGCATATGAATTCATCAACCAAAACCAATGATGCGTACCTGAGTTCCCTAACCATGCGCTACAGAAGAGATTAGTCAAGCACAGATAAACACATAACAATCATTCAAGATTAAGCACCATGCATGCATATGAATTCAACAAAGGGTCCCTAGCCATGCATTCGTATCGAAAACAAATGATACGTACCTGTGGTCCCTAGCCATGCACTACAGCAAAGGGTGAGTCAACCACACAATATGTATTCAGAATCAATCATTAAAGTTTGCGCCAAAAAGGAGAAAAGCTGGTTGAAATGAGGTAAGTGACTCCCAAAATGTCATACAAATCAAACTAGACTTACCTAGATCACACCGCCCATAATTTCAAAATGGGCCCACACTAATTGAAACCACACATAGACACAAACCTTCAAGATGGCCCACAAGTGCCCCATAGCGAATGGGTTTGAGCCCCAATGGATACGGGCTCGAAAAATGCCAAAATTGAGGGTTGTCCATAGTCTTCTTGTAGAACAAGTTGAACCAGTTCCCAACTGGTACATTCGATTGAGAAAAATTCCCAAATTTTGTTAGAAAATTTCTAAATGAATAAGGAATCAAGCAAAAGCAACGTTGCTCAATTCCGAGTTCGAACGAGTGAGAACTAAACAAAGCAAGGTCAAGTGTTCCTTAGAGCTGACAGAGTCAGCGAGCTGTAATGCTGACCTGGTTCATTTGGTTGAGAAAAATTCCCAAATTTTTTCAAAACATTCCTAAATGAATAAGGAATCAAACAAAAGCAATGGTGCTTAATTTCAAGCCTGGACGAGTGAGAACTAAACAAAGCAAGGTCAAATGTTCCTCATAGCTAACAGAGTCAGCGAGCTGTAATGCTGAACCAGTTGAACCGGTTGAGAAAATTTCCCAAATTTTTTCAAAAAAATTCTAAATGAATAATGAATCAAACAAAATCAATGGTGCTCAATTCCGAGGTCCGATGAGTGAGAACTAAACAAAGCAAGGTCAAGTGTTCCTCATAGTTGAGATAGTTAGCGAGCTGTAGTGCTGAACCGGTTCCCAACTGGTTCATCCGGTTGAGAAAAATTCCCAAATTTTTCCAAAAACTTTCTAAATGAATAAGAAATAAACAAAAAGCAACGATGCTCAATTCTGAGCTCAGACGAGTGAGAATCAAACAAAGCAAGGTCAAGTGTCCCTCATAGCTAAAAGACTCATGCCAGTTGTGGTGCTAAACTTGTTGAACCAGTTCCCAACTGGTCCATATGATTGAGAAAAAGTCCCAAATTCTGTAAAAAAAAAAAATAATGAATAAGGAATCAAACAAAAGCAACGGTGCTCAATTCTGAGCCCGGATGAGTGAGAACTAAACAAAGCAAGGTCAAGTGTTCCTCATAGCTGACAAAGTCAGTGAGCTGTAATGCTGAACCAGTTCATCCGGTTGAGAAAAATTCCTAAATTTTTTTAGAAAATTCCTAAATGAATAAGGAATCAAACAAAAGCAGTAGTGCTCAATTCCTAGCCTGGACGAGTGGGAACTAAACAAAGCAAGGTCAAATGTTCCTTATAGCTAACAGAGTTAGTGACCTATAATGTTAAACCGGTTGAACCGGTTCCCAATTGGTTCATCCGGTTGAGAAAAATTCCCAAAATTTGTCAAAAAATTTCTAAATGATTAAGAAATAAAAAAAAATAAATGCCTCAATTCTGAGCCT
Organism: Vitis x labruscana x Vitis vinifera; assembly: GCA_008326845.1. Taxonomy (NCBI): domain Eukaryota; kingdom Viridiplantae; phylum Streptophyta; class Magnoliopsida; order Vitales; family Vitaceae; genus Vitis; species Vitis x labruscana x Vitis vinifera. Next base: position 39,184 of record BKBX01006354.1, on the reverse strand, counting down.
GGACGAGTGAGAATCAAACAAAATAAGGTCAAGTGTCTCTCATAGCCAACAGAGTCATGCTAGCTGTGGTGCTAAACCAATTGAACTGGATCCCAACTGGTCCATATAGTTGAAAAAAATTCCCAAATTTTGTCAAAAAAATTTCTAAATGAATAAGGAATAAAATAAAAGCAACGGTACTGAATTCCGAGCTCGGACGAGTGAGAATGAAACAAAGCAAGGTCAAGTGTCCCTCATAGCGAACAGAGTCATGCCAGCTGTGATACTGAACCGGTTGAACCGGTTCCCAACTAGTCCATTCGATCGAGAAAAATTCCAAAATTTTGTCAAAAAATTTAGAAATCAATAAGGAATTTAAAAAAAGTAACGGTGCTCAATTCTGAGCTCGGACGAGTGAGAACCAAACAAAGAAAGGTCAAGTGTCCCTCATAGCTAACAGAGTCATGCCAGCTATGGTGCTGAACCAGTTGAACCGGTTTCCAACCGATCCATCTAATTGAGAAAAATTCCCAAATTTTGTCAATTTTTTTTAAATGAATACAAAATCAAACAAAAGCAACAGTGCTCAATTCCAAGCCTGAACAAGTGAGAACCAAACAAAGCAAGGTCAAGTGTCCTTCATAACTAACAGAGTCATGCCAGCTATGGTGCTGAACTGGTACATCCGGTTGAGAAAAATTCCCAAATTTTTTTAGAAAATTTCTAAATGAATAAGGAATCAAACAAAAGTAATGGTGATCAATTTGGAGCTCGAACGAGGGAGAACCAAGCAAAGCAAGGTCAAGTGTCCCTCATAGCTAACAGAGTCATGCCAGTTGTGGTGCTGAACCGATCCATCCGGTTGAGAAAAATTCCCAAATTTTGTCAGAAAATTTCTAAATGAATAAGGAATCAAACAAAAGCAACAGTCCTCAATTTCGAGCCCGGACGAGTGAGAACCAAACAAAGCAAAGTAAAGTGTCCCTCATAGCTAACAGAGTCATGCTAGTTGTAGTGCTGAACCGGTTGAGAAAAATTCTCAATTTTTTTTAGAAAATCTATAAATGAATAAGGAATAAAAAAAAAAAAGCAACGGTCCTCAATTCTAAGCCTGGACGAGTGAGAACCAAACAAAGCAAGGTCAAGTGTCCCTCATAGCTAACAGAGTCATGCCAGCTGTGGTACTGAACCGGTTCCCAACTGGTTCATCTGGTTGAGAAAAATTCCCAAATTTTGTTAGAAAATTTCCAAATGAATAAGGAATCAAACAAAAGCTATGGTACTCAATTCTAAGCCTGGATGAGTGAGAACCAAACAAAGCAAGGTCAAGTGTCTCTCATAGCTAATAGAGTTATGCCAACTGTGGTGTTGAACTGGTTCCCAATCGGTTCATCCGGTTGAGAAAAATTCTCAAATTATGTCAGAAAATTTCTAAATGAATAAGGAATAAAAAAAAACAACGGTACTCAATTCCAATATCAGATGAGTGAGAATCAAACAAAGCAAGGTCCAGTGTCCTTTGTAGCTAACAGAGGCATGCCAGCTGTGGTGTTGAACTGGTTCCCAACCGGTACATCCAATTGAGAAAAATTACCAAAATTTGTCAAAAAATTTCATAATGAACAAGAAATCAAACAAATGCAACGGTACTCAATTCCAAGCCCGGACGAGTGAGAACCAAACAAACCAAGGTCAAGTGTCTGTCATAGCTAACAGAGTCATGCCACTCTAAATTGATGAAAGGTGAGGCACATCAACCAAAACGTGAGACTAAAATATAAACCAAGAGTAAGCAAAGGAAAGCCATTCCCCATCCCTAAGCATTCAAAACAACCATGGAATTTTCGGCCATCACATTAAAGAGAGAACAGGACAATGGGAAAGGGAATAACATGTAAGAAACCACAATTTACGCTTACCAGATTGTGCTCCCCTTAAGTAGAAATCTGCTTGGCCTCAAGATTGCTCTCCTCCCTAGTTGTATGCAAGGTATAGCGGGGGTATCTTCAACTTCCCCCACAACCTTATATCACTCACGAACAGAAACCCTCCCAAAAATCTCTTCTCAAATCCCCCCAAAAAATCCACAGAATTTTCTCCCTCAGAAAAAAGAAGAAGTCCTTTCCTATCATTTTTTTCTCTTTTATAGCCTTAGACCTCCAAATCTCAAAGCCTCTTCGTTTTTCTCTCATTCAGGCTCTGGAAAAAGCTCCAATCAGTCTCGGAATCAACTTTTCCATTAACTCCTCTCCTTATTTTCCATGCAAGCTTAGTATCTGCAGCTTCTAACTTACTTTCCCACCAAGAATCCATATGGATTTATGGTGGGCTGCAAGGAATCCGAAATAAGGCCCAAATGGACCCAAAAATACAACCCAAAACTGATCTGGAGCTTATGGGCCCGAGCCATGTAGGATTTGGGCTCCAAAATCACTAAAATCAGTGTTCAACACCAGTTGACTCGATGAACCAGTTGAACCGGTTGCAAAAAATTTTAAAAATTTAAAAGAATGTTCCTGAAAGAATAAGGAGAGTCGCCGAATGGCTAGGGGATCCGAGCACGATGCTAAGGAAGATAAAAGAAGATTTGATCACGATGTTGGGAAAAGATAAAAGATCTAGACACAATGTTAGGAAAAAATAGGAGTAAAATGGACGCGAAGCTGGAGGAAACTAAAAGAAACCCGATCATGATGCTGGGAAAGATAAGGGATCTGATCAGGGTAAGTATCGGAGAAGAGTGGAATCTGAGTGAATACCAGAGAAGGGTCCGAGCGAGTACTGGAGAAGGGTTCGGGCAAGTATCGAAAAAGGGTGGACTCCGGGCGAGTACCAGAGAAGGGTCTGGGTGAGTATCGGAAACGAGTAGAATCCAAGCGAGTATCGGAGAAGGGTTTAGGCCAGTACCGAAAAAGGGTGGACTATGGGCGAGTACCGGAGAAGGGTTCGGGCAAGTACCGAAAAAGGGTAGACTCCGGGCGAGTACCGAAAATGGGTAGAATCTGGGCGAGTACCCGAGAAGGGTTTAGGCAAGTACCGAAAAATGGTGGACTCCTGGCGAGTACCGATGAAGGGTCCGGGCGAGTACCGGAGAAGGCTTCGGGCAAGTACCGGAAATGGATAGAATCCAAGAGAGTATCGGAAGGGTTTAGACAAGTACCGAAAAAGGGTGGACTCCGGGCGAGTACCAGAGAAGGGTTTGGACGAGTACCAGAAACGAATAGAATCCGAGCGAGTACCAGAGAAAGATTTGGGCAATTACCGAAAAATGGTGGAATAGGGGATGGAATTCGAGCGCGATATCGAAGAACCACCGAACTAAAAGGGGGTAGGGATGCCAAGACTAAGGCTCTAGACACCTAAACAAATGGGGGATGCCTTAAAATGAAACTCAGAGCAAAATGGGGAGACTCAGGATACAACCGCTGAGATATTAACCTTGATGACAAAGGAGTATGCCCCAGTATGACGTCCAGGGATTGCCAACAAATGACTCGAAGAAGCCAGAAATCAAACACCTCCATCATGACAAAAGAAAGGGGTATGCCCCAGTGTAACACCAGAAAATGCTGATAAATAACAAGTGACAAATCATAATCACCACTAATAGATGGAAAAAATGGTGTATGCCCCTGTAGGACAAACTCACAAATGTGACCAAGGGTGAAATGACAGATTTATGCCCTAATCTAAGATATTAATGTCATGTTAGAATCCCATAACCGCACATATGGTTAAAGTCATAGAGTTGAAAATATCACAAACATCCATCCCTAAGGAAAAACCCTCAATTCTAATCCATAACATCCATTATCCACAAAAACTGATAGGGGGTATGCCCTAGTGTGTACATTTGAAACTTAAATATCTCAATGAAAACTCTGAAATACGTCATTAAAGACCCAATCGTTTGAACTAACGAACAAGACAATGAATAGGGTATGCCCTAGAGTGCACACCCTTGCTGGGATAATGAATACCGTGAATCAGATCTCGGGTCAGCTCCTAGAAGCACTCTACTATATGAAGAAATCGAGCTGAATGTGGGGCTTACTCAAACTCTGATGCCCATAGTATCGCTAGGTGAAACGGAATGCCTACGTACATGTATAAAAACCAAAGCCAACATGCAAGGATGGGGGCATGCCCTAGTATGAACGTGTCAAAACATCGAGCAAAGGTGCCCTCAACGGTCCCAACTCTCTCTATCATCTGTCTCTGATCATGGACCTAAGGCAAGTAAACTGAATGGAAAGGTAGTATGTGACCCTTAATATCCCTCGAAGCAATGGAGACCTATGGACATCCTATACTCAATCAGTAGACGAAACCAGTCCAAATAAACAGCGTTAAAGCAGACACGAGATCTCATGGCCTTAGGGTGGTCTTACAACTCGGACCGTAATGTAGGCCAGGGGTAAAAGGTGAATGAAACGATGGGAAACAAAGGCCCAAATCTCCTAATAGGTAATGCCAAACCCCTATGTGTGCAATGCCAAATATCACAGAACCATGTCAGCAAGGTGACTCAACTCTGTATCCAAATGAATAACATTAAACAATAGGTGATGTGCACTAAAGAACTCATCGTTCATGAAGCGAGACGATGATCGACAAGGATAGAAGCAGACGAAAAGGGATTAGACGAATGATGAATGGGTGTAGAAGAAAGTGGAGAAACCAACTGGGATACAACTATAGTAATATGTGACAATGATGAACAACTCATCCCAAGAACTCCAAATCGAAGCAAGTCACTGTATGGCGGGAATGATGATATAGATAATGATCCAGCGGACCTAGTGCCAAGGAAACCCAAACCTCACTCCCAATGTGTCGCCCGGATCCATGGTGAGAAGGACCGTACAATGCTCTTACCCGAATCTCAAAGGAAAAAGAATTCTCTCAAACTCAAAACCACCTCTGATGATCCCAAGTATATCAACGAATACCAAACAAGCACAATTATTTTATTTTATTTTATTCTATTTTATTATTATTATTATTATTATTATTATTATTATTTTGCGCCGAACAACCAAAGTCAGCCAAATGCCACACTATCACAGTCCAACCAAAAGAACCTCAAATCCCAAACCCAAATGGTCTCCTCAAACTAATACTACTGGATCAAAACCTAAGGGTGGAATGAAGGGTGTGATAGGCCTAACCTATAGCCCTGAGACGAGAGCGCGTCACCATCTCACAAGGGAAAATAGAAGCGAAATTAATAGAGATGATAGAAACTGGACTCACAGGCAGACGGTGTGAAGATGCAAAATGGAGAAGAAAAGAAACAGGCAATGATGCAAGAAAGAACAAATGAAGAATAACACAATGCTCATAGATCCAATCAATAAATACAAAGCACACAAGGGCAGGCCCCCCAACCTAGGTCAGAAAAGGTATGCAAGGCTGAATGAAAGAAAAGGCCATAATAAACTGTGTGAGGCTCAAAGGGCTAGCAATAGGATATATCAATGTATGGGTGTGCAATAGGGAATACGACTACTCGAAGTGATGGCCACCCATCCTCTGACCATGATCTCACGCATAAAACTTCTTCAACTGATCCACATTGATTGGCTCTGTGAATTGATTTTCGTCTAGGTTTGTCAACTAGGCAGCTCCCTCTCGAGTCAGATCTCGGTTGACATATGGCCCGCTCCAACTCGGTCTAAACTTGCCTCTAGGGTCACTGATCGATCCCCTGAGGACTTTCAAGACTAGGTCACCTCTCTGGAATTTCCTAGGCCTAACCCTCTTTTTGAATGCACGAGTCATCTTCCTCTGATAGGCCTGAACATGATTTGCTGCCCTCAATCTCCTCTCATCCAAAAGGCTAAGCTGATCATAACGAGATTGGGCCCACTTGGCCTCGGATATATGCTGCTCTAGTGCTACTCTCAAAGATCCCATCTCAATCTCAATAGGTAGCACTTCCTCCATACCATACACCAAAGAATATGGGGTAGCTCCAGTAGAGGTACGAAAAGATGTACGATAAGTCCATAATGTGAAAGGGAGCTTCTCTGACCAATCTCGAGAAGTCTCGACCATATTTCTCAAAATCCTCTTGATATTCTTATTTGCGGCCTCAACTGTCCCATTAGTCTGCGGCTTGTACGCAGACGATCTGTGATGTTGAATGCCATACTCCTAAATCAACGTGTCCACCTCGCCTCTGAAATGCACCCCTCTGACTGAGATCAACTCATGAGGGACCTTGTATCGGCAGATAATATGCGATCGGATGAACTTGGCCACTATGGCCGCTGTCAACCTAGCATAAGAAGCAGCTTCCACCCACTTGGTGAAATAGTCAATGGCTACTAAGATGTACTCATGACTACCGGAGGACTTGGGCGAGATCTTCCCAATAATATCAATTCCCCATACTGAAAATGGCCAAGGGGATGTGAGTGCATGCAACGCAGAAGGTGGCATGTGTATCAAGTCTTTGTGCATCTGACACTCTAGACACCTTTATACAAACTGGCAACAATCTGTCTCCATAGTCAACCAAAAGTAGCCAGTCCTCATGATCTTACGAGTTAGCATGTGTCCTCCCATGTGTGGGCCAAAGACTCTGGCATGGACCTCTCTCATCATATTGAGTACCAAAGTGCTACTGTACTGATCAAAAGACATAGGTACCATGTCTCTACTGTCATCCTCTAAACTGACAACCTGAACCCCATCAAAAGTAGGTCATCCTTGATTCATGCCCAATTGATGTGCTAGCTGATTCGTGTCCAGCTGGTGCTCCTTGAATGAGGGAGTAATCAACAAAATTTATAACCTATAACACCATATAGTAGGGTAGCAAAGAAAAAGCTACTATAGTATAGCGGCTCTAGGATCGTTCACTGGGAAGGATTAGCAAGCTATCAATGATACCAATTCCAAGTGAATTGGTCTTGTTTCATTTCAAGGTTAGCTTAAGAAATAAAACACAAACTTTGATTGGTAAAGATTTAAACTAACTAACACAATAAGTAATGGGAATAACTTAGGAAGAAAAACATTCCTTGGAGAGTTAGGTTCACTAGGGTGGTTCCTCATGCAAAAGACACGGCTCCGGTCAGATGGTTCATTTCCTCGCGTTAGAGATTTAACATATAGTCAATTCTCTAACCGGTGTTGTACAGATACATCCTTCAATTAGATTTCACTTTAATTCTCTCACTGATGCAACTTGCAATGGTTTAAGCCTCTCACTAAGCCTTAACCGTTCAAGGTGATCTTTAACCTTGGATTACCCGTCTCAAGCTCGCAAGAGATAACTAATGGATGTCTCCTTGGAGTCCAAAAGCTTACCAAGTGTTGGCTATTCTAGAAAATCCTACCCTAAAGTCACCTTCCAGAGGCTCGCAAGGGGTAAACTAGTGCATTTCCATGGTTGGAAATCACTTGCCTTACCAAGTGTTGGCTCAGGTGACTCTAAGGTGTTTTAAGTTAACTAAAAACATAGAAATCACTAAAGGATTTCACTTCCTCTTCATTACTAGCTAAAACCACAAAGCTTTGCATTTTTGCACTTGCAACCTTCCCCGGCAACCTTAGCTCCAAGGAATTAGAGGTTTAGTTACTCATTCTCTAGGGAAAATTCCTCAGAGAGTTCATAACTTAGTAAGAAAATAAAAATACAAAGTGAGAAGGTAAGGCAATACAAAGAACTGAACTTTACTTGCTTACCCAAAACTTTACAAAAGGATCTCCTCCCCGAGAACAGGCTCCCGAGAGGTATATATATATGAACATAATATAAAACTAATTATTACATAAATATTTACTCTTTTTACTAACTTAAAAGCTAAGGAATCTTGTAATTGGTGGCTTACAAGGAGTATTTTGGGATTTAGACAACAAAAATCTAATAGAAAATATCTCCAAATGTCGGTAGCAAATATCGGGGTGCTTCAGGAACCATTTTGCAAGAGAAAATGGTGTTTGCGAGATTTCGCAGGCACTCAAGAAGGGCTGCGAAATCACTTCGCAACAACAAGCTATTCTCGCAGGGCTACGAAGTTGGCTTCCACCTTGAGGTTCTCAGCTACCAGCTTGCGGCATATGTCGGGCACCTTCAGAAGGAAATACACCCTACTGTACAAAAAGGCTGCGGAATCACTTCGCAGCAAAAGGGTGGTTTCGCAACACTTTGGAAAATGCTTCCTTTAGCTGGGAGTGATTGGCTTGCAAAGGCTGCAACTTCTTCGTTTCAACTCCGAATTGCGCACCATTTGAAGCATTTGATTATTGACTTCCTGAGCTTTGAAATGGTATATAGTATGCATCAATTGGACCTCAGAAAGTGCTCCAAAAGTGGCTGCTATGACTATCATCAAGAATATGCTTCTTGGCAGATTCTCTTTACTTTTTCTCCTTGCATTCCGGATTTACTCTTGGCAAATGACTTCCAAGCTTTGCCCAAGATTCCTCAACACTCTCCTCAATCTTGAATTGCTTTGGTGATCAAATTACTAACAAAAACACCAAAACTTACACAAAGTGATTAAAATTGCTTTCAAGGGTCCTTAACATGCCAATTGAGTTAAAAGGCCAAAACTACTACTTAAAAGCGTTTAAAAGGATTAATTATAAGCTATCAAATAGCACTTTTTGAGTAGTAATCAATCCTCACTGTGACTGATCTATAACATTGGCTTGAAAGAGGTAACAACGTCTCTATCAGACTGTATTGTGATAATGCGCCCCTCGTGTATGAACTTCACCTTCTGATGAAGGGAATATGGTATAGCACCCACCTCATGAATCTAAGGGCGGCCAAGAAGCAGGTTAAAGGTTGATTGAATCCTCAAAACCTGAAATAGTATGGAGTAACTAACTAGCCCAATCATGACACATGTACTGAGTGTACCCATAACTGTCCTCTGAGTCCCATCATAAGCTCTAACAGTTTGTGTAGAAGGCTCAAAATCGACTGGTGAAAACCTAAGCGCAATAGCAGTAACCAATGGACAGACGTTTAGTGCAGAGCCGTTGTCCAACAGAACAGACGACATCCGACGGCCTGAACAAGCAACATTAATGAATAATGGTCGAACATGATTTGATCCCTCTTGTGGCAAGTCATCATCAGAAAACACTATACATGTAGCTCTATTAGTTGTCAATAGGTGAATAAGCCCCTCTGGGGTAGTAGCAATGTCAACCCTAATATGGCCAAGGGCTCTGACCAATGCATCTCTATGTGTGTTGGATGAGGCTAAAAGGCTCCAAATGGATATGCGAGCTTGAGTAGTGCGCAATTGGCATAATATCTCATCATTTTCACTTTAAACCTCCTCTCCAACAGCTATACCAGCAAATGGCCTGTCAACGGGTGGAGGCTATGCTACCCTCCCACTCCGTGAAACTATCTGAACATCTCTGTGAGGGGGCCTATATTCCTATGGGAACAGAATGAAGGCTGTCATAGGTGACACATGCTGTAAGTATATTGGTGATATTGGAGACGACCCGTAAGTCTCGTCCGGGGTCAAATTGAATGACCTAGGGATCTACTGGCTAGGTATATATCGAACAAAATCCGACTCCTCATATAGACTAATCGGATGAGGAGCCTCTCCATCCCAACCCATCATAAAATATCTCATCCCCTACAAACTCAATCAAATGTACCCCTCCTGAGGGTGGATGTACTGCTATAGTGTCATGAGTAGGTAGCGGGTCTGTGATCACACCCGGGCACCCCAAATCAACCAAGCCCTGATCAATCAAATCCTAAATGACATGTCTTAGAGCTAAATAGTTGTCTGTATCATGGTCTGCTCTCTGATGGTAGGCACAGTGAAGATCTGTCCTGAATCCTGGTGGGGTAGGCTGTAGTGGTGGTCTAGGCAGTAGTGGGGCAATCAGTTCCCCATTAACCAATCTTTGAAAAGCTCGGCTCAGTGGCATCCCCAGCTGTGCGAACTATCCAACCGACCTCGATGGAAGTGGTGCTCTATATTGATGATGGAACTGCATAGACGACCTCTAAGGTGCCTGTGTAGCATATACATGCTATGGTGGCAGATGCAGATAAGTAGGCTCTGCTGGCCCAATTGGAGCAATTGGTCTGTATTGATCATGTTGTATCATCTGATAAAGAGTGCTTGAAAATTGTCTCTGAAACGGAGGACGACGTGAGGACCTATGTCCTGTCATGCCAATAGTGCCAACATCCAAGGGCCTGGGTCCTGATCCTGACTTCTTCCCCTTTATGTTCGAAAGGAAAGAATTTTCCCATAAACCTCTAGATATACCCTCCTCAATGCTATAGAGGGCCTACACTAACAAGCCAAAGTCTGTCTGAGGGAAGCCCATGTGATGCTTAGCAAAGTGGGGTTGAAGGCTATGCATAATCATACTGATCTGATCGCGTTCTAAAGGTCTATCAATAATTTGTGCTATCTTCACTCTCCAACGGGAGATGAATGAAGTGATTGACTCATCCGGCCTCTATCTGAGGGCCTCTAACTCCCTCCGAGATACATCCACTACAGTATTAAAATAATATTGTCTAATAAACTCTTGTCCCAAATCAGCCCATGTCCTACGTCTCGAAGAGTCCAATGAGGTAAACCAATGCTGAGCAGCACCACTCAGTGACAGAGGAAATAACATAATCATTTGTCCTCATCTAGTCTATGCCTGCACATAACAGCGCTGTATAACTGCAAGTGAAGACGGGGGCATCCTATCCCCGTGTGTTTCTCAATGTTCGGCATGCGGAACTTAACAGGCAAAACTGGTACTGGCAGATCATCATATCCATCCCAACTTATAATCCCATCAGAAACATGTAGTGATCTCATCCTATGCTCAATCCTATCAATACGAGCTTGGGTGTCATCAACAATCTGTGCAGATGCTATAATAGAATGCAATATAGTCTTAGTCTGACCATGCAACACAAATGTTCCAGCCTGGGGAGCTGACTGGATTGGTGGTGGTAGTGGTGGTGGAATTATGTAGTCCTGTTGTATAGTAGGTCCAGATGGTCCAGATGGTGGTGGTGGTGTGGTAGAGTCATGCGGGGTGCTCCTCGGAATCGGTAATGGCTGGGCCTGGTGCCCATCAATCCTCTGACCCAGTCCTAAGATAGCGTCCCTAAGTGACGCCATGGTATCAGTAATCTCAGCCAACTGGTCAACAGTAGCGTATTGAGGGTCCATATCTCTATGATCTGGTATCTGTTCTAACTGACTATGTGAATCTGATCCTCTAACAAGTCTACCTTCGATTCAGATCCAAGCTCGGGAACCCAGTTCGGTCTCAATCAACAATCCACAAAATCCTTTAAAAGAATGATATGACATGTGACGTCAACAGTTAATCTAATATATGGCTTTACAGGTAGGAGCGGGATTCAGATATGGTAATACCTCAGGGGTAAGGTGGCTCAGAAGTCAACAAAGAGAAAAGACAAGTTCTAAAAGACTAGATGACCGTACCCACAGGGATACGCAACCTAAAATCCTAACCAACAATCAATCAACAGTCAAAGTGACACACTGACCATGCATGTATCCATGAAATCTAGCTCAGGGCTATACAGGTCTTCATTGCTCGGATATCCATCTTCTCTATAGTGCTCCCAAACATCGATAAAACCCTTTTGCTAGACCCTATTCCAAATCCTTAGCTTGGTCGAAGGTGAACAATTGGGAATGACTCCCAAGCAACATAAGCAATCCATGGAATAATCGACCAAGACTAGTGATTCAGAAGTAAGGGGATACACACGTGCCCCACAAACACAAGCAACAAACAGTCATGCAAGGGAAGGAGCAGTCATGCAGCAAACAGTCATGCACAAACAGATAGCCTACCACACATCTACACTGATGCGACTCATGGTAGCTTAGCTTTAAAGGCGTATCAACAAAATTTATACCTTAAATACTATTACTAAAGTAGCCAAGCTACTATAGCATAGTGGTTCTAGGATCGTTCACTGGGAAGGGTTTTCGCAAACACTAGTGATATTCAAATTAGGAAAATAGGTGATTTTCTTATGGATGTTAGCTTTAAAAGAAGATGTAAATGTTTTAGAAAGATTTAAACTAATCTAAGCTAACATTAAAGACTAAAATGAAAGGGTGTAAAAACAAGTTTCTCAAAGATAGGATAGCTATGCTCTGGCTCTTATGCAAATTGGAAATCTTAGGATAGGCTCCTCGCGTTGGGGTTGCAACTATGGTGATGCTTGCTTCCCGAACCGGTATGGATTTAGCAAATCAAGTTTTAATCCTTTAAAATGACAAAACAGTTGGTAGTGAATTTCATCAATGGTTATTCACCTTAGACTTCCTTTGAATGGCTCGTAAGAGATAACTAATGGTCTAAAGCCAAAAGCTTACCAAATATTGGCAACTCAAAGTCATTCTAGGTGATAAACTCACCTTTCAATGGCCATTGAAATTGGTTCTAATGGATTAATACAAAACTTGGAATTGAAAACCTCACCTTCCAATAGCTCGTAGGAGATAACTAATGGATAGAAATCCAAAAGCTTATCAAGTATTGGCCGTTGGAAGTTGTCCAAAGGAAATAAAAAACCAAACTTTGCATTAATGAACCTTTAATGAAAAACATCTACCTTACCTTCTGGGTGCGAGAAATTTCCATGGGATTGCATCCAAACCATCACATAACATCCATACTTTGAGAAACTAAAAGTTTTAGCCAATCATCCTCCGAGGAAAAGCCCTCAGAGGTTGTTTGGCTACTAAGAAAATAAAAATGGGAAAGAACAGGAGAAACGAGAGAGCTCTGTATCTATTCTCTAAGTGTTAAACGTAATATCTATTCTATATTCCAAGAGGTGATTTCCACCCCTTATATAGTCTTTACAAAAGCAAAAGCTTGTGATTGGTTAGTTACAAGGATAAGAAAGGAAATTACATCACAAAATACAAAGGAAAATATCTAAGTGGAGTCGGCAAAAACAGAGGAAAATTCGCACCACGCATGGGTTATGCGAATTTTGAAGGTGTTATGCGAATTTTCGCACAACCTGGAGCAGTTGGCTTCCGAAGGCCATATCTTCCTCATTTCAGCTCCAAATCGTACACAGTTTGAAGCGTTGGATTCTTGACTTCCAGAGCTTTGAAATGGTATATAGTATGTAAAAAATAGACTTTGGGAAGTACTCGAAAAGTCCGAAAGAAGACTGCAGCTGCTGTCCTCTTTGCTTCTCTTCACTTTGCTTGCTTTTCCTCTTTTCCATTGTTCTTTCCTTGCATACTTTGAAAGACTTTGGCAAAGGGCTATGGAGCTCCAAAGCTTGGTTCTTCATGAATTTGAGCTTCCAAAAGCTTTGCCATAACTTGTCCAAGTAGCTCCTCCATCATTTGGCATGCTTGAATTGATTCATAAGCTGATAAAAACATGTAAACTTGCCACAAAATGGTTAAAACCAATTACTAAGGACCTTAATGAATTAATTGGGTTAAATGAATATGATTACTACTCAAAGGTGCTTAAAACCATTATAATTAGGTCTACAAAATAGCACTTTTTGGTAGTAATCACACACACAATCTGATCATCTAAGCCTAATCCTAAATGTCATAGCTAGATACCAATCAACAATGGGCAAGCATGCTAGAATCCAACAGGTGAACACACAAGCAACAACACATCATAGGTGCAAGCCAAATACGAACCAAGTATGTGATCATCAGTTATCTATGTAGCCTAAGGGTCTACTGATCAATGAACCATGTGCTCCAATATACCCAACTCAAGTTCAAGCTTGATCCTCTTATGAAACCAGAGATTCTGGGTTCAATTCCCAGTGGAGTCGCCAATTTGTGGACCCTCACCCGATCCACGCAGATTGGCGTGACTCACTTTTAAAAGAAAAGAAAAAAAGAAAAGTTAGGTTTTCGAGTTTTGAAAAATCTGTCCCCGGTGAGGAATGGTGTTGTTTGGAGTCACCACTTACTTTTTATTTTTGTTTTTAAAATGGGGAAAATTAAGTAAGAACAAAAACCCCTAATGACCCCAGTATTGAAAAAATGATCTACGAAAACTAGATTCTAGGTTCGGGGATAAGGTTACCCATTGGGAAGGTACCTCATGAGAGGTAGCACCCCTCTAGGCCTGAAACTCGGTCTCTACTAATGAATTGGGTATGTGGGAGCATATGGGTCAAAGATCAAATGAAACCCTATGCTAAATAGATGTCATGAATCACACAATCCTAATTGGTATTTGGCATGCATATGAATTCATCAACCAAAACCAATGATGCATACCTAAAGTCCCTAGCCATGCGCTATAGAAAAGATTAGTCAAGCACATATAAACACATAACAAGCATTCAAGATTAAGCACCATGCATGCATATGAATTCAACAACCAAAACCAATGATGTGTACTTATGGTCCCTAGCCATGTGCTACAGCAAAGGGTGAGTCAGCCACACAACATGTATTTAGAATCAAGCATTAAAGTTTGCGCCAAAGAGGAGAAAAGCTAGTTGAAATGAGGTAAGTGACTTCCCAAATGTCATACAAATCAAACTAGACTTACCTAGACCATACCGCCCATAACTTCAAAATGGGCCCACACTAGCTGAAACCAAACACAGACTCAAACCTTCAAGATGGCCCATAAGTGCCCCATAGTGAATGGCTTTGAGCCCCAATGGATACGGGCTCGAAAAATGCCAAAATTGAGGGTTGTCCATAGTTCTCTTGCAGAACAGGTTGAACCAGTTCCCAACCAATTTATCCGATTGAGAAAAATTCCCAAATTTTTTCAAAAATTTTCTAAATGAATAAGGAATCAAACAAAAGCAACGGTGCTTAATTCCAAGCTCGGACGAGTGAGAACTAAACAAAACAAGGTCAAGTGTTCCTCATAGCTGACAGAGTCAACAAGCTGTAATGCTAAACCGGTTCATCCGGTTGAGAAAAATTCCCAAATTTTTTTAGAAAATTCTTAAATGAATAAGGAATAAAAAAAAAGCAACGGTGCTCAATTCCGAGCCCGGATGAGTGAGAACTAAACAACGCAAGGTCAAATGTTCCTGATAATATAGAGTCAACGAGCTATAATGCTGAACCGGTCCATCCGGATGAGAAAAATTCCCAAATTTTTTCAGAAAATTCCCAAATGAATAAGGAATAATAAAAAAAGAATTGGTGCTCAATTCTAAGCCCGGACGAGTGAGAACTAAACAAAACAAGGTTAAGTGTTCCTCATAGCTGACAGAGTCAGCGAGCTGTAGTGTTGAACTAGTTGAGAAAAATTCCCAAATTTTGTCAGAAAATTTCTAAATGAACAAGGAATTAAAAAAAAAAAAGCAACGGTGCTCAATTCCGAGCTCGGATGAGTGAGAACCAAACAAACCAAGGTCAAGTGTCCCTCATAGCTAACAGAGTCATGCCAACTATGGTGCTGAACCGGTCCATCCGGTTCCCAAACAATTGAGAAAAATTCCCAAATTTTTTCAAAAAAATTCTAAATGAATAAGGAATCAAACAAAAGCAATGGTGCTCAATTCCAAGCCTAGATGAGTGAGAACCAAACAAATCAAGGTTAAGTGTCCCTCATAGCTAACAAAGTCATGCCAGCTGTGGTGCTGAACCGGTTGAACCAGTTCCCAACTGGTTCATCTGGTTGAGAAAAATTCCCCAATTTTGTCAAAAAATTTCTAAATGAATAAGAAATCAAACAAAAGCAACGGTGCTCAATTCCAAGCCCAGACGAGTGAGAACCAAACAAAGCAAGGTCAAGTGTCCCTCATAGCTAACAGAGTCATGCCAGCTATGGTGCTGAACCAGTCCATCCGGTTCCCAAACAATTGAGAAAAATTCCCAAATTTTTTCAAAAAATTTCTAAATGAATAAGGAATCAAACAAAAGCAATGGTGCTCAATTCCAAGCCTAGATGAGTGAGAACCAAACAAAGCAAGGTTAAGTGTCCCTCATAGCTAACAAAGTCATGCCAGCTGTGGTGCTGAACTGGTTGAACCAGTTCCCAACTGGTTCATCTGGTTGAGAAAAATTCCCCAATTTTGTCAAAAAATTTCTAAATGAATAAGAAATCAAACAAAAGCAACGGTGCTCAATTCCAAGCCCGGACGAGTGAGAACCAAACAAAGCAAGGTCAAGTGTCCCTCATAGCTAACAGAGTCATGCCAACTATGGTGCTGAACCGGTCCATCCGGTTCCCAAACAATTGAGAAAAATTCCCAAATTTTTTCAAAAAATTTCTAAATGAATAAGGAATAAAAAAAAACAATAGTGCTCAATTCCAAGCCTAGATGAGTGAGAACCAAACAAAGCAAGGTTAAGTGTCCCTTATAGCTAACAAAGTCATGCCAGCTGTGGTGCTGAACCGGTTGAACCAGTTCCCAACTGGTTCATCTGGTTGAGAAAAATTCCCCAATTTTGTCAAAAAATTTCTAAATGAATAAGAAATCAAACAAAAGCAACGGTGCTCAATTCCAAGCCCGGACGAGTGAGAACCAAACAAAGCAAGGTCAAGTGTCCCTCATAGCTAATAGAGTCATGCTAGTTGTGGTGCTGAACCGGTCCATCCAGTTGAGAAAAATTCCTAAATTTTTCAAAAAATTTCTAAATGAATAAGAAAGCAAACAAAAACGATGGTGCTCAATTATAAGCTTGGACGAGTGAGAACCAAACAAAGCAAGGTCAAGTGTCCCTCATAGCTAATAGAGTCATGCCAGCTGTGGTGCTAAACCAGTTGAACCAGTTCCCAACTAGTTCATCCGGTTGAGAAAAATTCACAAATTTTTTCAGAAAATTTCTAAATGAATAAGGAATAAAAAAAAATCAACGGTACTCAATTCCAATCCCGGACAAGTGAGAACCAAACAAGGCGAGGTCAAGTATCCCTTATAGCTAACAGATTCTTGCCACTCTAAATCGATGAAAGGTGAGGCACATCAACCAAAGCATGAGACTAAAATATAAACCAAGAGTAAGCAAAGGAAAGCCATACCCCATCCCCAAGCATTCAAAACAACCATGGAATTTTCAGCCATCACATTAAAGAGAGAACAGGGCAATGGGAAAGGGAATAACATGCAAGAAACCACAATTTACGCTTACCAGATTATGCTCCCCTCAAGTAGAAATTTGCTTGGCCTCAAGATTGCTCTCCTCCCTGGTTGTATGCAAGGTATGGCGGGGGTATCTTTAACTTCCCCTACAACCTCAGATCACTCACGAACAGAAACCCTCCCAAAAGCCTCTTCTCAAATCCCCCCAAAAAATCCACAGAATTTTCTCCCTCAGAAAAAAAAAAGAAGAAGTCTTTTCCTATCATTTTTTTTTCTCTTTTATAGCCCCAGACCTCCAGTCCTCAAAGCTTCTTTTTTTTTCTCTCCTTCAAGCTCTGGAAAGAGCTCCAATCAATCTCGAAATCAGCTTTCCCATTAACTCCTTTCCTCATTTTCCATGCAAGCTGATTATCTTCAGCTTCCAAATTACTTCCCCACCAAGGATCCATATGGATTCATGGTGGGCTGCAAGGAATCCGAACTAAGGCCCAAAATGGACCCAAAATACAGCCCAAAACTGATCTGGAGATTATGGGCCCGAGCCATGTAGGATTTGAGCCCCAAAATTACCAAAATCAATGTTCTACACTAGCTGACGCGATCAACCGGTTGAACCGGATTCCAACTGATCGAACCGGTTGCAAAAAAATTTTAAAATTTGAAAAACTGTTCCTGAAAGAATAAGGAATCCAAGAAAAAAAATGATGTGTGATTCCGAGTTTGGATGAGGAAGATATGATAAAAACAAATTCAAGTGCTCCGAATTCAAACATGCTTCAATGAATTCTGCCTAAACTGAAAATTTTGGGGACCAGTCTAGCCTATTGAGAAAAATTCTGAAATTTTGATAGAATGTTCCTTGAAGAATAAGGAGTCCATGAAAAAAAATGGTGCACAATTCCAAGTTCAGATGAGGAAGATATGATCAAATCAAACCCAAGTGCTCTGAACCTCAACATGCCCCTATAAACTCCAACTAAGCTAAAACATCGGGATGACCCCACTTCCTTCCTATAGCGTGATGTGAACAACTAGGAAAATGGCCATGATGACCCTCTAAAATGAACCACATACGCACCACAATGGACCACATACAAGCCCACACGAGGGTCGGACACCGACTAAGCCCAAAAGGGGCTCTAGTGGTGCTATATGAGAACGATGGGTGAATGTGACACCCAAAGGATAAATGCAAGTGTCAAGGGAAAAAATTGAGGGTCTACAGGGGGACATCGAGATGGAGAAAGCCATTTTCTTCTAGAGATGGAAACCATAGGTGAGCTGAGTTTATCTAAAGGAGGCGTAAAGAGAGCTAAAACAGAACTAGAGGGATAGTGTGTGAAAACAAGAAGAAATAGAAGTGAGTTGAAGCCCAAAATACCTTGTTAAAGGGGAGATCTTCAGGTATGGCCATTATAGGTTTTCTTTTTATTTTTCATATTTCTCCTACTTCATTCCTTGTGATTTCCACATTCCTTGTTGGGTTTGTATGGTTCGGTTATTATTGGTTTAATATTTCATTTTCTTTTTGGTTCAATTCAAGAGATACTTGAATGTGCTTTAGTTTGTTGTTTTATATTTAAAGAGCTTGCTGCATTTTATGCTTTATTCTAAAAACCTTTTCCACAGTTCATTCCACTAATTGTTAAACTCATGGATAAAATAATGAAATGGGTTTAGCATATTGGTTAAGTGTTTTATGCTCCATTCCCGCTTCTATTATCTTGCTTCTATGTTTTCCCCTGAATGTAGGCCCAAAGCCTTAAGACTTGAAATCTGAGCTAATGTATTGGTGGATAATGAATTGATATGAAGAATAATTGATGGATAAAAAGGCAACCCTAACTACAGATGTTTGTGAATTTGGGTTTAACTCCATCTTTTCCACCACTTCCACCACTCATAACCTATATTTTCATACCATCATTGACATCTTATCCCATACCAGCTTGCCATCTTTTCATCCTTCATACTCACCAAAACCCATCGCCTTGACCACTCTTCAAACGCCACCCAACTTTAGTCCCTCAACACTACTAGTATTTTGCCCCATACTTTTAGCCACATACTCCAACCAATGGACCTTACAACCCTAGGCCCACAAAATTGGCTAAGAATATTGCTTATTCAGCTGGTGAATACAAATGTATCAACTTCTTGTGAGCTGAAATCTCAACTAACTCTCTTTGGGTTTGGGAGTTTCAGTTGTAGCTATGTCATGATACTACAAGACACCGGAATTTGAATTTAAGCATCCATAAAAGACTTCTTCCAAGTTGATAGCACCACCTAGCATGGGTTTTAGTACCCTAACTAGTGGATATAGTTAGCTTTTAGGAATGTTCCATACATTCAAAATGACATCAATGTTTTCTAAGTCACTAATTATGGATCAATACTAAAAAATGATCTTAATATTGTCATTCTTAGGTGTTACTATTGATTTCAGAGACATAAACTGCTTAGCTTCTCTCACCAAGTTCCTTGAAGGAGCATGGATTCCTAAGCCACTCCTGAACATGCATGTAGGAATGGATAGCAAGGTAGATTTTCAAGTTCCCAATCAAAGTGAAATAATGGGATAACCAAATGAAAGGCCTAATGAAGATGAACTCCCCCATGAACTACTAGAAATAGACTTAAGGATAAGAAGAGGGGTGCAGGAGAAACAATGGCTAAAAAGGTAGTTTAGACCAGTAATGGTCTAGAAAGTGGGATGTTTCTAATTAGGTTTATCTTAGAGGTGCCAAATCAAGTTCTGCAACATTTCATTCTATCACAGTTCGTAAGAGACAGTTTGGAATTCATGAAACCGTCCCTAGTAGCTCAGTTTCCAATAGTCCTTCCATTGAAGTTTTAACTTGCCTAGTAAATCTTAGAAGTAAGGACGATTGGTTGGCTACCGTGGCTATAGAGAAAGCATTAGTTACTAAATTCAAGCAACACATCACATCAAGCAATTCCAATAAAGGTCATGAGAGCTTGGTTTCTACAAATTTGCATTCTCCAGAAGATCAAAGTCCTTATGGAGTTGTATCAGGTTTTCTAGATAGAGGAATTTAGTTGGCAATTCTTAACACTTATCCTCGTAAAGTAGAGGTTGGTGAGTCCCATAGAGAGAACTACGAAGCTGAGTTGATTGATATTGAAACAACACTAGTTGTATTTGAGAGAAAGCCTTGCAGAAAGAAAACTCGGGTGTACATTACGAAACCACTTTTCCTTATGAAAGGTAAAAGCAAATCATTTATAACATTGGGATTCAATCAAAATCAAAGGGCAACATTTGTCCAAGTTTTGATGAAGTATGGGAATGGTAGTAAGGGAGGATTTTCATCTCAAAGACTCATTGGAGAATGTTGTTTTGGTGAGCAAACATACTATCATAATGGCCAATAAGAAACTCGAGCACCAGTGCACACTTCATGAGACAATCTGAGTAAAGAGTGGAGCTCGAAATATCATCGGTAAGCATTCTTTGGAATTTTCTTGGTGAGCCCGAAACTCATAATTGCAACAGGGAAGTTCCGAGTTAGAATCTAATCGATCTTAAGGGTCCTTAAAGCATTCCAATGTGGTCAGATTTAAGGAGACCCTATCATCTGGCTATACACAGGGAATATGATATTGAAGAAGAGCAAAGTAATGATATAGATGAAAGCTTTGTTTCTATTGATGCAACCAAAACCTTTTAATTAGAGTTACTAGCAATATGGATTAAGAGAGACACATAGAAACTTGTTTTGTTGGGGACCTAACAAGTTGTTATCTAAAACTCCACCAAAAGTGGGGTCACCTTATGGCCAAAGAGCACATGGTTTGGTAAAATCATTTGAGCAAATATGTTATAGAAATGACAGTAGTTGTGGCACAAGCAAAGAAGATAGAATGAAATATCAAACTCAAAAGAACAAGCTCTCGTTCCTGTCAGCATCTCTTTACCTTTAAGACCCACTTCTATACCCATGCATGGTCACCTTTGGCATGCAATCCCAATGGCCACATGCCATCATCTTATTTCTTCATTTTTTGATGTTAAAAATATTTTTCCAAACTCCAATTTTCAATTTTTTTTTTAAAAAACTCAAATTTTCAAATAATTTTCAAAACTCCAGTTTTCAAATAATTTTCAAAACTCCAGTTTTCAAATAATTTTCAAAACTCTAGTTTTCAAATAATTTCAACTCTTCAACTTTTCATTTTTCTTTAGTGTTTTAGGTCACCAAAAATGCAATTTCAATAAAATTTGCTATCATTTTCTCTTCGGTAAGCATCTTTCACAATTTTCCTTGATTTTTAAATGTTTTTTTTAATAAGCATGAATACAATTTTATAATTCCAAAAATCATGGATTTTGTAGAATTAATTCATGCAAAGATAAATTGGGCTTTGGTAGGGGCCCAACATCTATGATTTTTTTCTTTAAAAATAATTTGAATGGAGTGTATAATTGACATTGATGGTTTCTTGCTCTATTTTGTGACACATGCGATATATTTTGTATTCATTATTGTGCACTAACCTCGTTTCATGATAACACCTTATTGCTTGCTATTAAGGTATGCTTTGACTCTCACTGTGTCTATCTATTCTTCGTGCATGACTTGCTTCCATTATGTGACTATTTCTTGGTATCCATTGATTTCCTTACCAATTGTCACGGTTGCTTCACCTTATTTAGTAGAGACTCGTTTTTTAGGACTTAAAGGGATGCTACTATTTTTCACCGTATCTTCCCAATAGGTAACCTAACCCTCGGACTTGACTTTCATTTTCCACAGACTGTCTTTTCTAAATAAGGAGTCACACTTAGGGTTTTCTTTCTTATTTTGTTTTCCCTTTAAAAATAAAATAAAAATAAGTGGCAACTCCAAGTCTTTTCTAAAAATAAAATTTTCATAAATAAAAAGCGAGTCACGCCATCGAGTGGGAATGCATCATGCAAAATGCGAGATCCATAAAATGGCAACTCCACTAGGGATCGATGAAGGTCGAGCTTGAACTTAAGTTGAGGCAAATGTGGTGTTTGATTTGTCGGTCGATAGATATATTCTCTTTGTGCTTTTCTATGCTTGAGTGATCATAGCATATTGAGAGCTTTGATGGGACAATTTTCTATGCTTGATTACCATATCCATTTGGGACATTGACATGTTGATGATATTGATTGATTCTCTTGCTTGTCTTAGCATATTGATTTTGTTCTAACCATAATTATACTACTCACTTTGACATGTATGTTCACACTGTTGTATATCTTGTTTGTCTTTGTGTTCATTCTCTCGTTTGTATATTATCTTGATCATCTTTGAGCATGCTATCCTTGTTGCTATTCATCTTTATTATCGTATTCTTGTTTAGCCTGTGTGTGGACATGGATGATATACTTGTGCTCTGCTTGACTACTTGTTGCATGACTACTCTTCTCCTATATGATTGCATGTTGCTTGTCTGTGTGGGTCACTCATCTATCACCTTACCTTCAACCTTTTAGTTCTAGCCATTCCTTTTTTTTTTTTTTGGTTCTTACATTTGCAAGTGTGAGGCCTTGTGTGTACTTATTTCTTTGGATGAGCTAGTGGTTAGGAGTAGGGTCTAGCAACGAGCTATATCGATGTTTGGGAGCATTATGGAGGAGGTGGATATATTGATGCTGATTAAAGTCCGATATTTGAAGACCTATATAGACTAGAGCTAGGTTTCATAGATATTTATGTGACTAGTGTGTTTCATTTTCTACTTTAGCCTCATAGGATTTTTGGATGCACCCACACCGCTCACTATGCACTTTAGTTGACTACTGAGTGTGAAGAGTCAGAAGAGTTTTCACCATAGGAAAACCGCTAAGAAGTCGAGGTAGTGCATGTGTGGAGGTGATAACCACCTTGTATGGAAGCACCCCATTTATTTGGAGGCGTGTAGGAGGTTGTGTACCACTAGAGAGTATGATCGCTTCTGTTAGGGATCTTTTAAAGTCCATCATTCTCCTTTTAGAGACACCTTGACCTTGTAGGTTGAGCCTTAGATCCTTCAACTATGATTTCTTCCCTACACGTGGGTGCATCTAAGGGCTTTTAGAGCCTCTTTAGTTATAGTTTGGGTTAGTCGTCTATTTTTCAGCCTCTAATTGAGAGTACTCAAATATTAGTACCAGATTGAGTTACAATTGGATAGTCCTTATTCACCTCACCAGTACAGGCCACGAGCACCTCCTCAACCATATGATCATGCTTACTTGCCTCTCACTCTAGTTGCCTTGTTATGCAGCACAGGGTACAAAGAGACCTCTGGATTTATATCCTATCCCAGTACAACCATGCTATGCAACACAAATTGTATTGAGACCCCCAGTTTCACAGGTTTCCGCTCATTTTTCTTTAAGGACACTAAGACATTTTTCATAGTTGGCTATACCGTTGAGCCATGCTCTTTGGAAGATTATAGATGTTGGGTTACTAACAGCTCTTGCTCCTAAGTCATTGCCTCAACCTATCCCACTACAGTTCAGGATGGATTTACATTGTGTATATCATTAAGGGCCAGAGCATGAGACTGACCATTGTATTACTTTGAGACACACCATTCAGGACTTGATTGATCAAGGTTTGGTTCACTTGAATTAGTTGAGTGTAACCACCAACCCATTACCAGCCCATACTACACATGTACACTATAAGAAAAAAGGGTAATAATGGCACTTTTTAGTCGTCAATAAATTTATAAGATGATGCTTCTTGAAAGCGTCCTTGTCACCCTTGTTAAGGAATGGGTGCAAGCAACCTTGTCGCCTCTAGAAAGCATCATTTATAAAAGCACTTACATTGACACTTATTCAAGTGTCATCTTTTCAAAAGCATGACATTCTTTAAGTGCCATTATTTCCACCAAATTTTCAATGTTGACACTTTTAAAGCGTCATCTTTAATGTTCATTATCTTTGAAAATCATCATTGTTGATTGATCTATATTGACACTTTGAAAAGTGTCATTATTAATCTACCTATGTTAACACTTACACTAGCGCCAAGGAATGTCCAAAATATCATTTGTCTATTTTGACACTAAAAAAAGTGTCATCTTATGTGGATAATAATACTGAAAATCCCCTTATTGAAATGATATATTTTGTATGTCCTATTATATATAATTTTGGCTGCATATTTTTTATAAAGTACAAAACAATAACTTTAATATTAATAACTATATCTTTCAAAAGAAATTGAATAAATTTGGGAATAACATCATGATAAGGAACTAATGTCTACATAGTTAATTAATACGTAAATTTGTTAATGTATCAAAATATTTACAACAAGCATATTTTCCAACTTCAACATAAATCAAGTACACATGTCCCAAAAAACAAGGTCTCTAAATTCCTTATCAAAAATAATATTACAAGAAGAAGAAGAAGAAGAAGAAGAAGAAGAAGCCAAAAGTATTCCTGTTGGTTGCATATCCATTCTTGAACTTGATATATTTTACCTGTATACATTTAAAAATAAATAAATAATAAAAGAAACAAATTATGTTTAGCTAATATACATGCAATGAAAATTAAATTTAAATCTATAAATGGTAAGATGTTTTAAAACACAAAGTGAAACTAAATGCAAATCAGAAAGGACATGGAAGTCATTCTCTTATTTTCTTTTGTAGGTATCTTCTGATGTGAGTGTGATTGACCTTGATTTTGGAGAAACATAAGATTTTATTTCATAATATATGAGTATTTTTTTCAAAGAAAAAAGAAGGCCTTCACACTTTTTTATTTTCCTTAGTAAGAAGGCCATCAAACTTAGGTTTGATTCATTAATCCTACTCTCTGTATAAACTGATAAGAGGTATAAAGTCTCCTTTAGTCATTGAATCAAGTTACCAAGTCTGTGTACCATGATTGACAACTATGAAAAGTGTCTAATATCTACAAACTTAGCTTTTTAAACCTAAAATGCCAAAAAAAAAAAAAATTATGACAAATAGAATAAAGAAATAGAAATCTTTTTCCTATAAAATGCCATGTCAAATCAAAATGAGACCAAGGAAGGAAGAACATCTCCCTCCACATCCACTCTGCCCCTATTTCTTTTACCTTTTTAGTTTCTTTGTATTGAGAAATTTTGGACTCCTTATTTTCTCCAACATTGTTTGGTTTGTATTTATGATGGAAGGACCTCTATCCTTTCATGTAAATAACTTTCCTGTCTATCATACTCCTTTTGTTTCTCATAAAAGAAAAACTTGTTTCTCACCAAGGAAAAGGAAACACATGTGGTTCAACTATCTGCTAAAATCAAATATTGATGGTTTTCTTAATGAATGGTTTATTGAATTTTTTTCATACTTAACTTAGTGATTAATAAGTGGGTACAACAAAAGGAACCACATTCCCTTCTTTTAAAAGTTGGGAAAGTGTATGGAAGCCTTAGTGGTGACAATGGTGGTGGTAGAAAGGTGGTTGGAGATTGATTGTGTTGTGGGAATAAGGGTATGATGTCATTCTTGAAGAAATATGTACAATAGAAAATTCAATGAAATCTAAATTATTACATATGGTAGCCTCTATAACAAAAAGCTAAACTATCATAAGAAAATGACCATAAATTTTAATGAACTAAAGCCTATACACATTGGGTGGAACCAATGATCCATAAATATGTGTTGATAATGGATATGTTTCCCTTGAACTATAAGGAAACAAAGAGTTAAACTATCAGAAGAAAACCATTATGCCAAGGGAACAAAAAAGAATGTGAAATATAAATTATCATATAGCAACTCGATTCCAAATATATATATATATATATATATATATATACATATTATCATGCATCATCTGATAGGTTGAAAAATTGAGACCTCGTGTTGAATTTAGAATATAACTACCTTGCCCATATGAGTAATAAATTCACAATCATCAACTAGTTGCTTCTTCAGTATTGGTAGAATTTGGATGTTCACGAGCTTCTCCATTGGTATGGATCCCTTCTCCAAATAATAAAGAAAACACAAACTTAGTTCAGGAAACCTCAAACTGCTTATGGAAAACCTGGCCAAATAAATTCTAATAAAGAGAAACTCATCAACTAAGAAGCACTTTCAAGTCTTATACATGATAGGTTAGTAGAAATGTACTTGGTTCCATGCTGGGGGATTGAGCAGAAAGTTAGGCTAGAATGTGAAATAAGGTCAATGGAAACAACAAAGAGATTTCTTGTAAGATCATTTTTCTCTAAATGAATTGAAAAGGCAAACTATCTCAAGCCTGCTAAAGATACTATACTAGGTGGAAAAAGATATCATGAATTAGGACAATGGAACCCAATAGAATTAAAAATCCCAGATGATAAAAAATCCACCAAAAGTATCATCTATGTAGGAAATATGTTACTTTGTATCTTAAGAGGACTACATCTTTTTGCATTTTCTTTAAAATTTGATCTTTCTCATCTTGGAAGATCTTCCAGTTACAAGCTAAAAAATGCTAATACGTCTTAGGACTATAGCCAATTGCATATCTTTTAAATTTAGGGCTAGGATAAAGTGTCCATAGGTGGACCAAATTAAATCCATTAATAGAAAACCTCCTACACATGCTAAGATAAGCAATCACCTATCAACAAGAAGGAAAAAAAAATAAAGGCATAAATTTCAAGACATCAAAATATTGTATAATGCAATTTTACATGCTACAACATACCAGAAAATCCTGTAAACTTTTTGCCACTAGAACTAAGATAATGATCACCAACAGTACACACCCATATCCAAATACAAAAACTCAATCATTCTATATTTGCTCCAGGCAATGACAATCCAAGAATTTACCTTAGCAATAGAGTCATTCTTCTACTTCTTACCTCTTGCAGCTGCACACATTTTCCAGAATTAATACATAAGAAGACTAATATAGAGCAAAACACCCAGATGATTGCAATCAACAACAAAAATTATTTTCAGATATAAATAAGATCAGACACAATGGAAGTGGTTCACCATGTCAATACGAAAGAATGATGACAATGACTCTTTAATAGATAAAGTTGAGCATATTTCTTTTAAAATTATGTTTGGATTTCAGATCATTTGTAGCTTGTGATGGTTCTAATTTTATCTTCTTCATTTTGTATAAGAGATAAGAAATCCCAACTACTTGTGTGTACTTAACTCTTATGCCATTTATTTATCTTCATGATGTATACTTAGTTCTTATGCCATTTATTTATTTATATTTTGATTGGCATATCCCTTTTCCATTCATAGGAATCTTTAAGATAACCTCTTACTTAGGAGAAACTTTTTGTATTTGATTGATTTATACATTGATTTCTTCTTGCAACTTGTTAAACTGCCTCGAGTTCTAATTGTTGACAAAATATTGAAGAAGTATCTTGATTATAGAATAAAGAGGGATGGCATGTAAGTATATTTGCCATGGCACCCGCTATTTTGAACTCTTTTCCAGCCTCTAAAGGTGATAAAGCCAAGGTTTGATAGCAGTTATTTTTGTTGTTTGGTTTGGTCTGGTATTGATGTAGTTATATCAGGATAATTTGTGCTAGAATGTTTATTATAGTAGGAGGTAGTTCTTGTAATTTTCACACTAATATGGTTTGAATAGACAAGCATGCATACATGTTAATGATCAGTCTCAACTATCTACTTATTGCATAAATGATTGTTATGGCAATACAAGCAGTCTCTCTATATAGATGAGTAGTTCACATGTGAAATATTTGAAAGCCAGTATCTTAAGATATGTATTTATCAAAGACAAGTTCAAGAATATTGTAACTTCTGAATCCAAAAAAAAAAAACCCACACAATCTTGACAAGAACAAAAATAGTCAATGAGATGGGAAACCAGACATCTACATGGAAAATGATAAGAAATTAATTCAAAACCAGTAATAGACTTACATTCTCAAGTCACAAAGAGCCACATATATAAGCAACACCCCATACAATTAAAACATGTTGTTTCCTTCTCAACCAAAAGTGCACTATGTGCTTGACAGAACCAAACAACAACAAAGTCAAATAAGCTGCAATGTGGAATACATAAAATAAAATACCACAATTAAAATTGCAAAAAAATGAAGTTAACTAAAATCAACATATAAATAATAAAATAAAACATAAATAAAGGATGTTAATTTACTTAATCCTTAAAACCTATGATAATTAGATGAGTAACAGAGCAGAGATCGTGTTTGTGACAAAAAAAAATTGTTAAATCACATCCTTGTATGTTGTTACGATGAGTTTGAATTTTGGCTCCTCATCATTTTATTCCCTTCTCAATCATGCAAGTGAATTTTGGTTAATTTTATGTCATAATTAAAATCATTTATGTTTTTTTAGATTTTTATTTTATTTTTCTTTTGTTTGTATGAAACACTTTGAAATGTTTATATAAAAAAAAAATTCTAAAGTTTGTGGGCCTGCTTTTCAAGAGTAATTAAATAGATATGACATATTAAAATATCTGGAAGAAATTAAAAAACTCATCATTTTATTTGACAAAATACAAGTAATGAAGAAAATTAGAATGAGAAATGATTCAAACCATGAATGATTTTTTGAAGAAAAAGCGTTCAATAAAGACAATGACATATTTTAGGTATATATATTTTTTTATATATATTAATCAAAATTGATTGAGAAACTTTTGTGGTATTGATTAACACTTTTGAAAAACCAAAAAAAAAATGCATCTCTGTAAAGAAGGGATTTACTCACAAAAAGACCATTTTTCCATGGACCTAAACCAAATCGCAACAAAATTAGTTTAATGATTTAATGCATATAATAATAACAACAAGATCACTTTCATTTCACACATGCTAGTAACTTGAAAATTCATCAATTCAATTAAGGCCCATGTGTAGGAAATGAAAATAATATAAATTATACCTAGATAGAGCACTAAAAAAATCGATTTTTTTTACTATTTGTATTTTATTTTCATTGGTTTCTCATTTGTGCTTGTTTTTCTAATTTTTATTTTTTACATTCTGTGGTGGATGTAGGGAAATACACAAAAATGACAAATAACTCGGATAATGATGGATGTATAAATGTTGTTTAATTTGCTTGTGAAAGAGGATTATCCAGAACAATAAGAATATGGGTGGTGGGTAGTGGGAGGGCAACTAATCTCTTTGCGTTTATGTGAAAACAATATGTTAGAAGCACATGCAACTTTAGTTTGTTCTAGTCCAAAGCACCCTTGTTCATTTGTTTTTCCTATTTTGTTTTTATTTTTGTTTGGTTCTTCCCTGTGTAGTTGTTTAATCTGCTAAAAACATTGAGTTTTAACACACATAGTCAATAAGAAACACAATCATCCCAAAAATCATAAGAACACAAAAAAGCCCTAAAATAAAATATGAAAACAAAACACATTGAGAGAAGAGGACTTACCACTTATAGATATGGGAATGAAACGATATACATCAATGACACTGGTTCATAGTGGAATTTTCCAGTGGTGACAACTTGTGAAATTATTGAAGTCAGGTAAGGCTACTCCAAAGGGTTAGGGCATTTTCGTGGTGGGATTTGTAAATGAGGAATGAATTATGGCTTCGTAGTGCTGGATTTCACCCTTGCAAAAAGGGTTTCATAGTACGAAAAGGGTTTCTCCCAACTTGCGACATCGAAAATTGACACGTAGGGACCAGATTCTCTAGAAGGATATGCTATAAGTATTTGGAAGCTTGTCGTTCAATCATCATTGTTCCTTTAGGTATGAGATTCGAGCTTCATTTTTTGGGTTTTTCGAGATATGAAATAGAGGGAATGTTTGGCTATAACATATTGTAGAGAGAAAAAATTTTAGAGATAGATATATTTTATAGGTAAAATTCAATTACACTTATAGAAGTGCCAAGGAAAAATAATACTAGTTAACAAAACAATGATGCTTCCAATAAATAGTATATAAGACAATGATGCTTCCAATAAGTGTCATTGTGTACCATGCTAGAGGGATAATAGTATGTCAAATAATGACAATTTTAATAAGCGCCATAAAATAAAGCATATTATATCAAATAATGATGTTTCTTTAAAGCGTTAAGGAATGAAGCGTTATTATTTTAAAATTTTGTAGTAGTGGTAGTTCCCCCTTCGGCCGATGGCATACATTTCATTGACCTTTCTGAGTTTGATCATCATATTCACATGTTGAGTTGTGACGAGTCAAAGCCGGAGCCCATAGTAATGGATGGGATTTATGAGGTAGATGAAATGACTTTGAGCCAATGAATGCCCACAGTATTTAGATTGGTCCCCAATGTGACATCAGTACATTCGAACACTATCGAGCCATTAATTTTCCCATGTTACAATGTTCAAACTCCATTTGTTTTTATCTTAGATATTGATAAGGTTCATACTCCAGATGTTGATGAGGTTCATACTCCAAATGTATAATATGTTATTCGCGAGGGTAGGGTAGTATGACAACAACCCCTAATAGTTGCTATACATTTGGAAGGTACGACCTCTCATGAGGAGGTTAAAAGAGAAGAAGATGAGATTCTGAGACAGTTGTAGAGTACTCAGGCTCATATATCTATTTGGAGCCTATTAGCATCTTCTAGCACTCATAAAGAGGCTTTGATTCGAGCTTTGAGTCAGATCAAGGTCGAGACTACCACTACTCCTTAGGGGTTGATTCACATGATGACAGCTAGCAGAGCCACTTGCATTGTGTTTTCAAATGATGACTTACCACCCGAGAGTTCAAACCATACATGTTCTCTGTACATCTCAATTAGTTGTTCAGGTTACCAAATCCCATTTGTTCTTTTGGACGTTGGCTCGGCCTTGAACATTTGCCCCTTAGCTCCTGCTATTGCCATCAGTTATTGACCTTCAGACTTTGGTCCCTCTGCTCAAACAATCAGAGAGTATGATAATACTAAGAGAGAGGTTATGGGCACTTTGGAGATCGAGTTATTGATAGGTTCGACCATATTACCTACTTTGTTTTAGGTTTTAATGATTCCCGCATCCTTTAACTTGCTACTAGGCCGACCTTGGATTCATAAGGTTGGAGCCATTTCTTATTCTCTTCATCAGAAGGTGAAGTTCATTCATGATGGGTAGGTCATCACGGTATAGTCCATTGGAGATATGTTTGCCTCTTCCTAGCCAGTACTTCAGATAAGTCATA
The DNA here is from genome assembly GCA_008326845.1 of Vitis x labruscana x Vitis vinifera. Classification (NCBI taxonomy): domain Eukaryota; kingdom Viridiplantae; phylum Streptophyta; class Magnoliopsida; order Vitales; family Vitaceae; genus Vitis; species Vitis x labruscana x Vitis vinifera. Next base: position 7,970 of record BKBX01006354.1, on the reverse strand, counting down.
GTGAGGATGACCTATTTTTTTCTGGGTTCACGTTTGATGAGGTGCAGACTCTTACGATTGAGGATTTTTGTAAAGACTTTGTGGCTATGTCATTTGATCAACACAATAGTACAGTCACACTTGACATGATGAGGGGTATTTTCGAGTATAGTCCATTTTCGAGTATTTTGCTATCTCTTGTGCAACACTTTATTTGCACCCTATTTACCCACATCACAGGTATTTGATATAAATGATGAGATTGCACAACATGATTCAGATTAGGACTCATCTTCTACTTCTAATTCAAGCCCCACTGATTAGAGAGTTTCACCCGCTATAAGAGACATTGAGATCGTTGATTTCGGTACAACAGACCAACATGGAGAGCTGAGGGTTAGATTGGATTTATCCATAGATGAGAGAGATAACCTAATCCAGTTATTCGTATCATATTTGGATATTTTTGCATGGTCTTGTGAGGACATGTCGGCCTTGATCCATCAGTAGTCTAGCATGGCTTACCACTTCTGCCCCATGCCAAAGCGGTTAAGTAGAAGTTGAGACGATTGCTCCCCTCGTTAGAGTTTGCAGGTGAAAGAGGAGATTCAAAAGCTACTCAGCATGGGATTTTTATTAGTGGTTGAGTATCCTAAGTGGTTGGCCAATGTCGTCCCTATTCCCCAAAATGATAGTAATGTGAGAGTTTGTGTTGATTTTCGACATCTCAAGAAGGCCAGCCCCAAGGATGATTTTCCTATCCCACACATTGACATGCTAGTTGATAGTACAACAGGTCATTCGATGTTGTCCTTTATGGACGGGTTTTTTTTTTGTATATAGTCACATCTTGATGGCTCTAGAGGACATGAAAAAGGCATCCTTCATTATTGAGTGGGGTACTTACTACTACAGAGTGATGCCATTTAAGTTGGAGAATGCAGTAGCTACTTAATAGTGAGCAGGGACCACCCTTTTACTTGACATGATGTATCAAGATGTTAAGGTTTATGTAAACGACATGATAGTGAAATCCTGAAATAGAACAGATCACCTGGAAGCTTTAGAGATATTCTTTGAGATGATCAAATAGTTAAGATTGAGACTAAATCCCAAGATGTGCACTTTTGGAGTGACTTCTAGGAAGCTATTGGGATACATGGGCAACAAGAGAGGCATAGAGGTGGATCTAGATAAGATTAGAGCCATTCTTAACATGCTTACTCTAATGGTTGAGAGAGATTAGGGGTTTCTTAGATAGACTACAGTACATCAGCAGATTCATTACCAGATTGACAAACATCTGTGAGCTTATTTTTCGACTCTTAAGGAATAGTCAACCTATTATTTGGGATGATCAGTGCTAGTGCGCATTTGAGAGGATCAGAGAGTATTTTTTATCAGCTCCAATTTTGGTGCCTCTTACACCAAGCTGACCCTTACTCCTATACTTGTCAATCTCAAACATAGCCTTAGGATGCATGTTAGCTCAGTTCGATTATTTGGAAAAAGAGTAAGCTATTTATTATTTGAGTAAGAGGATATTAGATTATGAGATGAGATACGTCATGATTGAGCGTTTTTATTTGGCATTGATTTGGGTTACTCGGAGACTGAGACATTACATGACAAAGTATTAAGTGCACTTGATATCTTGTCCAGATCCCCTGAGATATTTGTTTGATAAGCCTGCTTTGATTGGTTGACTCGAGATGGTTGGTACTCTTGATTAAGTTTGATATTCATTATGTTAATTAGAAGTCTATCAGAGAGAGCATTGTTACGGATCACTTAGCCTCATTACCAATTTCTGATGGTAGAACTATTGATGATGACTTCCCAAATGACGATATCACTGTTGTGACTAGTTTTTTAGGTTGGTGCATGTACTTTGATGGTGCAGCCAATCGTTCTATATATGAGATAAGTGTTTTGTTGATATCCTCTCATGGTAACCACATTCCTAAATCTGTTCGTATAGCATTCTCTTATCGACACCCTACCACGAACAATACCGTTGAGTATGAGGCTTGTATCTTAGCATTAGAGACAACCCTTGAGCTTAGGATTAGATAGATGGAGGTGTTTGGTGACTCCAATTTGGTATTTAGATAGATTCAGGGCGAGTGAAAGACTAGAGATGTGAAGCTTAGGCCTTACCATGCATACTTGGAGCTATTGGTTGAGAAATTTGATGATTTGAGATATACACATCTACCTAGATCATATAACCAGTTTGTTAATGCCTTAGGTGCTCAAGCTTCCATGATTGATATTCCTACTGATACCATTGCTCTTCCTATTTACTATTGCTTGATTGATAAGGCCAAGTTAGATGATGTCTTGCCTTGGTATCATGACATATACCAGTTTATGATATTTGACACATATCTTGAGGTCACCACAACTAAAGATAAGAGAGAATTGAGACATCTAGCCACCCAGATTGTGATTAGTGGGAAGACATTGTACAGATGATCAACTAATGGGATGTTACTATTGTGCTTGGATTGTGCCTCTACCAATCGAGTAATGAGAGAGGTTCATGTAGGAGTTTGTGAACCACATATGGAAAGGCATATGTTAGCCCGTAAGATCATGAGGACTTGCTATTTTTGGTTGACCATATACACAAACTATTACCGGTTTGTTTAGAGATATACAAAGTGCCAAATGCATGGGGACCTTGTTCATGTGCCACATTCAGAGTTACATGCACTAACTTCACCATGACCATTCTCAGTATAGGGTATAGACATCATTGGGAAGATTTTGCCAAAGTCTTCCAATGGTCATGAGTTCATCTTGGTTGCCATTGATTACTTCACCAAGTGGGTGAAGGTTGCCTCATATGCAAGATTAACATCATCTGGGATCACTAGTTTCATTAGATCACACGTTATCTGTCATTATAGAGTCCCTCATGAGCTGATTTTAGATAAAGTAATGCATTTCAAGGCAAAGGTTGACACCTTATTATAAAGATATGGTATCCAACATCATAAGTTGTCCTCATATAGGTCATAGACTAATGGAGTGGTAGAGGCTACAAATAAGAATATTAAGAGAATCTTATGGAGGATGGTTTAGACTTCTTGGGATTGGTCAGGGAAGCTCCCTTATGCATTGTGGGCTTATCAGCCTCCTTTTCGCACCTCTATAGGAGCCACACCCTATTCCTTTGTGTATGGTATGGAAGCAGTGCTACTAGTTGAAATAGAGATGGGTTCATTGAGGGTAGCATTGGAGCAGCAAATTTCAAAGGTCGATTGGGCCCATGCTCGATTAGACCAGTTCAATCTCTTAAATGAGAGGAGATTGAGGGTAGCAAACCATGTTCATGCCTATTAGAGGAAGATGGCTCGTGTTTTCAAGAAGCGGGTTAAGCCTTGACCATTACAAAGAGGTGACTTAGTCTTGAGGGTCATCAGAGGATTGATTAGAGATCCTAGAGGGAAGTTCAAACCCAGTTGGAGTGAACCTTATTTCATTAGGGAGTTGACCCTAGTGAGCATTGCATGGTTGATGGATCTAGATGGGAACCAATTCTCAGAGTCAACCAACATAGATTATCTGAAGAAGTAATATGTTTGAGACTATGGTCGTAGAATGGGTAGCCATCATTTTTGTTAGCCATATACCTTATTATCCCCCTTTTGACATACAGATCGTTGCTAGCCCATTGAGCCTCACATATGCATCATAGCATTTTTTTCTTATTTCCTTGCTTACACTTCTACATTAGGATAGGGGTCTTTTAGTGTATTCATGCTTTGTTTAGGAGTTTCATGAGCCTTGAGCCTATGGGTGCATTCTTCTCATTATTTTTCTATTATCACGTTACCACATTTCATCATATCTCATTAGTTGTGTTCTTCACCTCTTTTTTTTTTCTTTGTTATATTTGCTACTTGTTTTGCTTCATCTTTTCTCCACCCTGAGTGGTGATCCTCCTTAGTTCATTACATGGAGGATAGTCACATCATTTCCATTATTTATCCCATGAGCCTTGATCCAGAGATCCTTAGTTTGAGAGGGTCATCTCATTAGAGAAAGTTTATGATACTTTAACGTTTGAGAGCATGCCCATCCATTATTGATCTTATCTCTTTGGGGCTCATTTGTTTATATATAGGGTATATGCATTTGTATATATGTAAATAAATAAATAAAATAAGCACATGTGTGTATGTGCATAGTATTTTCCATCATTGAGCATGTATATTGATATTCGAAGGTCACTTTATTGAGTATGTTTGTTGGTGAGAGTTCGTATGTGAGCTTTCCAATACCCTTCATTCTTCATATTCACTTTATTTGTTTTTAGAATGAGAGACGAGCAATCTTCTCCTAGGTCATTTTCCCTTCCATCATTGCATTCATTGATGATGTGACTTCACTCCATATTTTGATTTGAGTTTATCATCATTCTTCTTTATATGTTCATTGTTTCGCCATCATACTCACTATTGCTTTCTATTCATCCCCTTCATTTCACCCCTTGTTCTTTTCTTATAGCGACCTATCCTAGTTTGTTATTTTCTTTACATCATTCTTACACATCTCATTATTAGTTTGATTTTCTTTATTGCCTCATTATTACTATTATATTCACATAGGGCACTCTTAGGTCAATGGCTCACATGATTTTCTATATATGTTGCATTTTGTACATGAGGGCATGGGTTTTGATCATTGGGTATTTGGGCCTAGTTTCCTTTCATTTCTATTATCCTATCACCTTAGCCTACGTTTTGTCTCATGTCTTAAGACCACCTTGAGGCCATGGGATCCAATGTCATCTTTGACAGTCCTTACTCAGATAGGTATTTGAGATTTGGTTGATATTTAAATATCATCATGCTTCTTTTGGGAGACGTCTTTTTTATTTTTGGATCCAATTTAGTTGTGGATATGGATGACTGGGATTACACATTGATGATGGATGATTTGATGTCATCTAATTTTCTAACCTACTGCACATCTGATGCCATACCGGGGCATATTCTGTTTTGTTTGAGATTTGTTGATCTCCATTCAGTCGCATGATCATTCCCATTTATGAGATACATGTTGAGTTGATGATTTGTTTTTATTTTATGATGATTCCCCAATGGAGGCTTTCTTGAGTCATTCGGTCAGGCTCCCATATTGTTGTGATTCTCTAATGGAGTTATCTTAGGCACATAGACTCCCATATCATCATTTCAGTGGAGTACATGTCAGATCTCCTATACATCCCCATTGAGGTATTTTGAGTCAGGGATAGATAGGCTCATGGTCACCATTTTTGGTGGGATATTTTTGAGCTGATGACAAACTCACACACGTTCATCACCCCTAGTGAAGTGTCTTTGAGTTGATGG